>CM073585.1:94359186-95559186 GCA_037074715.1 Magnolia kwangsiensis
AGAGAGAGAGAGAGAGAGAGAGACTTTTCCGCATAGTAAGTTGCGTTTGGAAGGGAAGTTAGTCAAGGTACCTGAATTCCCAGAAAACCTCACTAAGCTTACCTTGGTATACTCCTATTTAGAGAAAGACCCACTACCGAAGTTGAAGAAGCTGCCAAACCTTCGCATTCTCAGATTTCTTTGGCCTTCTTATCGGGGAAAGGAAATGGTTTGTAGTCTAATTTCTGGCTGTTCATAGAGAATATTGATAAGCCAAGAGGTTTGAATTTTGTAATAAGTTAATTCTTTCAAGTTGATATTGATTGAAAACGGTGATTTCCTATCAGGACGAAAATTTATTCGCATTTGTAATATGTCTACAATTTTACTAGCTTTCATTCTATTAGAACCTGACCCAAGTGGAAGTTTCTAACTATCCAATCTTTGGCGTCTTCAGTTGTTTATTGTTATATCCTTGACTGTTCACTTGTAGTAATTGATCGATGGATTGGAAACTTCCAATACGAAGGTGTCCTCCATCCACACTGAGATCCACTGGATTTTTTAGTGTGGATTACCACCAACACCACTTTGGGTGGAATAAGTAATCATGATAGGTTTCCATTTATGTACTTCTATTTTGCTGATGATTTGCTTTAGTATGAATAGTTGCACATCATTTTTAGGCTTTAAGTAGAGATTTAATTGGTAATGTCTTGATTTTATTAGCGATGATTCTCGGTGCATTTGAGGTGTTTGCTGAGAGAGTTTATACATGCATCATCAAGCCACTACATAGCTTCCCTCATGCAAAATTCAGGCCATCTGGTCAAGCCGATATGCCATACATCTATGTTAATTGCTCACTGTCCATTTTGTTTGCATAGAGTTGGCTCACCTGACTTGCATGTGACCTGATTCTTACACCAAGGCGTAAGTTGCAGGTGAGGTTTCCTAAGCCCATATGTGCATGGAGCATTGCATGACCAAATGCAGCCACATGCACCACGGTAGCATAAGGGTGTGAGATAGAGCTTTCCATCAAGTGGGTCGCACCTTCTAGAACTTCGGGCTCAAAATTGTGTTTTGCTCTTTAAGTGGACCACTGTATACAAAACAAATGGATGTTAAGAAAAAGTTTTATTAGCCATCCATTTCTTTTGTATATTGTGCCCAACTTAGGAGCGAAAGCTTGACTTTTGCATGTGGCTCTTCTAATGGAAAGCTTGGATCTTTTATGCATGGCTCATCTAATGGAAAGATGGATCCCACACACATGTTTTGCATTAGCATGTTCGGCTGCCAGTGGATGGTCACAAATCCACTGGCTTAACCTCTGTTTTTATGTGAACTTCATATGGTTTTTGATTTGTGATAGCAAAAATAGTATCACATAGTTTTTTTTTGTTTTTAACAAGAGATTTATTTTTCAGTGTTTCTTTTATAGGAGAAGCTACTTGACACATGTGAGGCAATTGGATGTGACATGGACATGACATGGTAAATGATGTGGTTCATCTTGTGATTATCTTAGTTCAGACTTGACTTGTGTTTATGGTGCAAGTTCAAGCACATATTCAGTTGAACTGCAGCAGGTGCAGCCCCAGAACTGCAGCAGGTGGAATCCCCTATTGTTTATGATGCCTACAAGCTTCTTGTTATGCCTTCTCCAATTGGTGGTATTCTTATAATCTGTGCAAATACTATTCACTATCATACTTAGGTAAGTCATTCTGCTTTTACCCATGTTTGTAGTGCAACCACTGTGGTAGGTTAGCATAATTGACATTGTTTATCAACATTTTCTTTCTAGTTTTTACTTGTTTAAGACTTACCTTCTCAGTTTATTTGGTTATTTTATGTTTGAGGTTCAAGTGCTTGTATACATATGTAATGTCTCACTGACCTTAGGATATCTTTCTTCCTCTTGCTTTGGCAGTCATTATCTTGTGCTCTTGGCCTGAACAATTTTTCTGTTCCTAGTGAAAGCAGGTTCTTCCCTTGACACTTTTTTTTTTCTTCATCATTTTTATATGTTCTAATATTTCTTTATTAAAATATATTGACATAGTGTATGTTTTGAAGATAGTAATCTTACACATCAACACTAGTGCTTCCTTGCTGCCAATTTTCTGGACTTCTCTTTTTCCTCCATCTCCTGCTATGTTCTACTTATAGTTCAATGTTTAGGGCTTTTGTGCTTTCAATCACTAGGAAAAGTTGTTTTTAGTGTTCACAATATATTTGTTATTTTCAAGGAGTATCGAATTTGCTGCTTTGTGTGTCTATTTAACTGGGAGTCTGTTGCATGGTTTGATGCAGTTGAATTGAACTCTTTTTATTGGAGAATTTTCCTGGCTGGCCTAAATTTTGTAAAGGGACCAAAATGAGCTAGATAAGTTGCAGAAGTCTGCTCTAGTCTAATTTTCTTGCTCCAAATCACTTCTTTTGAATTTTCCAATCTCTTATTGCTCTTCAGATCTGATAAAATTCCTTTTGTAACCCTTCTATGTCAGAGATGCCATGCTTTATGGGTATTACAGTGGATTTAGAACTTGAGATCTGGAACTCTGGTACATCATTTTGAAGGGTCTTTGTGACAATCTTCATTTTGTTTTTATCAGTCATTCTACATTTAGTTCTGCCTCATTGTCATGAATATTGTCAGCACATCCTTTCAATCGATCTGCTCTGGTGTAGAAAGTTAAGGATAAGGGATTTCTTTTTGGGAAAAAGCTATGACTGGAGTCTTGACATCCCTTGATGGGTGCTTTTTCATTACTCCTATGTGGATTACAAACAAATGTTCCACAGAAACAATTGAGACCTGGACATTATCTACATTCACACAGTCAATATCCATTTTTCTAAATCATTATCCATGTTTGGAAAGCTGACTGGAATGGATTTTTGTCATGGTTGGTTGTTCTGTTTGCATCTTCAGTTATTTTCAGGTTTTGACCCTTTCAATACAATTCTAGGCATAACTTGCAAGCATTTCATAGCTTTAAACAAACCATTTTAATAGTCTCTAGGATGCTTTTGTAGTACATCAGTGAATTTGCTCTGATTAGTCCATTTTTTGCCACATTTTGTAGGTGGAATATCAATTATCCATTCATTCATACATGTGAGGCTCATGTATGATTTGACTAGCCCATTTTGGCCTAAGCTGTATTCATCATGGCCCTGCCTCATGGACTTCCTGAATACTTGGCAAGTGTGCCAAGCACATGCATCTTTCCTAATTCTAATTTTCTCCAAAAGTCAGGTGGGCCACATTGCAAGAAATAATAGGGATTGGACACTCACCATTGAAAATTTATTGGGGCTCACAAAAGTTTAAGACAAGGCTGATATTTGTGTTTTCTCTTCATCCTTGTGGACATCACCTGATGAATGGGTTGGATGGAACATAAACAGAATGGTGGGCTCCATAAAGGTCTTATTGATGGTGTTTCCATCCTCTAGTATTTCTTGTGGTGTGGCCCACCTAGGTTTTATTATCTACCTAGTTTTTTTATTAGCTCATGGACTACCATGACTTGACAAAACTGATGGATGAAGTGGATATCACAAGGACATTGAGACTTTCTGATCTTTGTTACATCTAAAAAATGTATCCTCCTAATAACCATGGTCCAAAGAGATTGAGACTTCTTAAGATCCATCAGCAACAAGTATTCCATGTTGCAGCTTTCCTTTAACAATTTCATGCTTCTGGTAGGAATTATGGAGCTATAAGGGACTAGAGCAGCAGCTGTTGGTATATTTGGCTGAAGTTTGCTAACCCACTCAATCATTCTCTAATTTAATTTTCAATATCTTGCTAACCTTCATTTGTGGATGATCTTGGCTTTTGCTTAGATGATTTTTGTGCATATTCGGTATTCCATCTCGAGCTGGAAAGGAATGTGATTGGTGAGTATTTATTTATGTTCTCCATCCTTTTGGCACCAACACACTGTAAAATTATTCTGTTTCTTTTCTTTTTACATGTGGTCACTTTTCTATGTTAAATGCAATCAATTTCTTAGTTCAATTTCCTGGTAAGATGTTATGGCTACCAGTCATGGCATTCTGGTGATCGCTTGCTGTATGATTTGCAGTAATCAGTTCCTTGAATTTTCTCTCTTAGATATGAGTGTTAGCAATCAGGTAATGCAAACACTTTCAGTTTCTCTAAGATTTAGGCTATGTTTGGATGTATTGAATTCTGAATATTCATTTTTACTCAAACTCAACTTGCAGTCTTGTTCCTTTCAAGTCGAATTTGAAAGTAATGTAATTGCAGTTTGTGCTAAGAAACTATAATATGATTACTTCTTCTTTATTGTGATATTGCAATTCAATGAGCCAGTGTATACAAACACACATTTGCACATGATGCTTTAGATATGAGGTGTTCATGCACTTGCCAAACTAGGACTCTGCTTTGTTAGTGCATGGTATCTCACAATTATTTTGTTGTTACTTTTCTAATTATGCTAACATTTGGACTCCTCTCAGCCATTAGGATTTCAGGTGGACGATGCGAAACTGAAGCGTGCAAGGATTGGATTGCATTATTGGCCGTATCCTTTTTGGAGCTCTTGATGTTATGTTTGCCTGTTTCTGTGTATGTGCGTGCCCACGTAGCAGTACTCTAATATAAATGGCATACATGATACATGTACATCAATCCAATCCATCTGCCAATCAATCAAAGCCTGAAGTTTGATTGATAGCACAATCCTAACCGTCTGATTTCTGACCATTTCCCTTTAACCATCCATTTGATAGGAAAGGTTAGGATCATCTGATCAGTGTGAATTGTGGGGTCCATCGGGCCCAAGATTTAGAAGGCATGTATTGATGAACATGTGTTCCATGTATGTGGTGGATGAGTTGTTGTAACTTGGGTAAATAGTAGTAACATGTGCCGCTATCTAGTCCTTGTGCATTAGTTTCTAATCCTTTGCAAAAAGAATTTCTGCATCCACTCTTCTCCTTCTTCTTCAATTGCCTGTTTATTTTGGATTTTCAATAGCAATATGTTCTCTATAATTAACCAACTAAAACTAGGTATGTAGTTGTTAAAGTTCACGACTCTTGGGCAGCATTCAAGGAGTATTTCGGAAGACGAGCATGTAATTGATGTTAAAGGATGCAGTTCAATCTCTCAGCAACTTTATATTTCTTTGATCTGTTCATGTAGGGTGGGGAAAAACGGTTGTTGGCATTTACAAAGAGAGGAATGACAGTTTATTCGGTGAGTTCTTATCCTCTCGATCAGTCTCTTGCTGTGTAGGACTGTACTTTAGATATGAGGTGTTCATGCACTTACCGAACTAGGACTGTGCTTTGTTAGGTGCAGCATTCTATTGTAGATATCTATATGCCACTAGCATATAGATTTCTTGCTGGAACAAAAGAAGAAACCTATATGCTAGTTGATTTCCTGAATGTTTTATTTTTGAGGTATCATGTGATGCTTTGATCGAAAGGCTTGACTTATTTTTGTTTGACCCTGTAATGGTACTAGTGGGCCTGCCTCTTAATCTGATATTACCCATCATGGGCTGGGCCAGGCTATTTTTTTTTTTTTTTGTGCCTTATTGTTTTCAGGTTAAAATAACCAATCCAAAGAAACACTGTGCATCTTAACACAGACATTGTTTTGCCTAGGACGACATGCAACATTATAGGTGATCCTCTAGTTTTTGTTGATGAATAGTCACTCTTTTGCATGTTTAGTTTTTGAATCTTTATGTTGTTTTTTGGCTAATCAAATTTCTTAGTCTTTGTTTTGATTTTCATAGTTACAATGCAAGCCCAAAAAGCTCTGCCTGATATGCAATGCAAAGACAAGTTCCTCTTTCAGAGCGTCATTGCAAGTCATGGTGCAACCACAAAGGATCATGTGTTTTCTCTAAGGAGTGGAGCACATCAAGGAGGATTTTTTATTTTTTATTTTTTATTTTTTTTAATTGCATTCATGCAATTGTAAACTTAATTATTGTAAATATATATAATTTTTATTATAAAGTTATAAGCAATTTGTTCAATATTAATTTTTAATTGTATATAATATTCTTTGGTTTTTAAATATAAAAACAGATGTACAGCTTTTATTGGCCATTCAAAATAATGAAAAATACCGATCTAAAAATATAAAATTGGACCGTTGAGAACAGTTTAAAACCATTCCTAAAATTTTGTTCCTAGAATTTGAAATTGACCGTTTGCAACCTTATGAACAGTTTGAAATCGTTCCTAAGAGTCTGTTCTTAAAATTTGAAACGGTACTTGATATGGTATTGAACCGTTCCAGATTATATGCGACGCCTCTTTTAGGAACGGTTTAAAACTGTTCTTAAGGGATTTAGGAACGGTTTAAAACCATTCCTAAATGACGTTTTTGGTGCAGTGGTATCAAATAATTGTCCTTAACGTTAGTAATGACATCAGGAGACGGAAACAAAATGACTTCCAGCCATCTGGTTCTATATATAGGGAGTGCCTCTCTTTAGGTCTCATATCCACATGCACCTCTCTCTCTCTCTTATTGGGGGCCTTGCACAAAACCTTAGGATCTAGCCTCCCAAACAAACCAAAATTATGGGATAATAATTGCAATGAAATAAATCAAAGCATAATCACACACCACACAAGAGATTTTTACGTGGAAAATCCTCAAAGAGGTAAAAACCACGGGACCTCATCCAGATCAACAATCCACTATGAAGTAGAACGATATAACCTTCGTCACTCACGCAGGAGTGGATGAACAATAAGAGAATAAAGGAAAAATAGAGGAATCTCACCGATCATGAGGACGTAGAAGCGCTGAGACGACGGCTCCCTTCCACAAGCTTCCTCTCTCTCTTTTCTCTCACTCTCTCACCTTTAATATCCCTAAATCCTTTAGAAAACTCTCTTGTGCTTTTCTTCACATAACATCATGCCCTAGAAAACCCTAGGAATCCCTTTTTATAGTTTTAAGAAACTCTTTTCCGCATCCTAGTTGCGAAAGGACTTGCGACACAAAATCCACGGAAAATCACGGAACGAATCTGCATAGGTTCGACCGGTCGTGTGGAGTCCATGACTGGTTGAGCGCCACCTATAACCGGTCGTGGACCACCTACGACCGGTCGAGCACCCCCAAAAAAATAGTCTGCATTCGCTGGACTTTGAGTCGTGCAACCCACGACTGGTCTAGCAACGACCCACGACCGGTTGAGCAGGGCTCTCGACCGATCGAAGACGGGTCAAAAAACTCATCAAATCTCTCCCTTTTTGACCCAGGAGGGATTCACCTTCTTCAAGCCAGCCTGGTTTCTACAAACCTCAAATTTGCCCTTGAGCAAAGCCTTGGTCATCATGTCTGACCCATTTTCGTCCGTGTGGACCTTCTCAAGCTGTAACACATTCTGTTCCAAAGTATCCCTGATCCAGTGATACCGAATCCCTATGTGCTTCGACTTGAAATGCTGACTTGGATTCTTGCTCAAGTGTATAGCACTCTTAACTATTCCAATAGACCACATGCTCCTCCTTCTTCAGGCTAAGTTCCTGTAGGAACCTCTTCATCCAAAGCATCTCTTTACATGCTTCTGTGACTGCGATGTACTCTGCTTCTGTCGTCAACAATGCTACGATCCTCTGTAGCTTGCTCTGTCAAGAAATCGCTCCCCCTGCAAACATGAACATGAATCCCAATGTAGACTTCCTGGATTCTATGTCACCTGCCATATCTACATCTGTGTAGCCCTCTATCAAAGATTTTTCATCACCATAGCATAGGCTCAACCTGGATGAGCCTCTTAGATACCGCAGTATCCATTTTACCGCTGCCCAATGTTTTTTGTCAGGATTGGAAAGATACCGGCGTGTATACACCATAACATATATCAAATTTCCTACAGCTGACGCGTAGGGTATCTTCTACATCTCTTCCACTTCTGCCTTCATCTTTGGACACTGCCTGTCGCTCAATCTGAAGTGACCATCCAGTGGAGTAGTGACCGGCTTTGCTGCATTCATATTGAACCGCTTTAGGACTTTCTCAATATATCGCTCTTGTGACAGTCAAAGCTTCATGTTACTTCTGTCACGAGTTATCTCCATTCCTACGATCTGTTTAGCTGGGCCCAAGTCTTTCATAGCAAACGACTTGCCCAACTCCCGTTTTAGCCTGTCGATCTTCTTGATGACTTTTCCCATGATGAGCATGTCATCAACGTATAACAGCAGAACTAAGAAATCACCATTTGAAAACTTGCGCGTGAACACACAGTGGTCTGACTCCGTTCTGTCACACTCATGCTATAACATGAACGAATCGAACTTCTTATACCATTGATGTGAAACTTGTTTCAGCCTATACAAGCTCTTCCTCAGCCTACACACATATGCTCTTTGCCCTTGACTTCGAACCATTCTGATTGGTGCATGTACATCTCTTCTTTCAGGTCACCATGGAGAAAAACAGTTTTAATATCCAACTGCTCTATCTCTAGATTTATACTAACTGCCAACCCAAGCAACACCCGTATGGATGTCATCTTCACCACCAGTGAGAATATCTCTTTGAAGTCTATGCCTTTTCTCTGACCAAACCCTTTTACCACAAGTTTGGCCTTGAACCTCGTTTGTGAATTCTTCTGCTCAACTTTCTTTCTGAACACCCACTTGTTGCTCAAAGCTTTCTTGCCCTTAGGCAGTTTCACCATGTCATAGGTGTGGTTCTTATGCAAGGATTCCATCTCCTATTGCATAGCTTTCAATCACTCCTTATGCTTATCGGCTAGGGCCTCAGAATAGTCTTTTGGATCTCCCCCATCAGTCAACATAATGTACTCATGCAGCGAGTACCTCTTGGACGGCTATCTATCCCTAGATGACCTCCTCACCTGTGGCTCAACAGGTCGATCAAGTGGGGGCTGCTCCCCTAGTCCATCTTCTGAAGGAACTCTCTTGTCCTCTGCACGTTGTTGTACTCCCCCGTCATCAGGCACCACAGGAGGAATAACCGGATCCATGTCTTCTAGCTCACCTGAACTAGACTGATTCTTCTTTGGCTTACCAATGTCTTCTATATACTGATCTTCAAAGAATACTGCATCTCTACTCTTGACGATCTTCCTCTCGGTCGGATCCCTTAATCTGTAACCGAACTTTTCATCACAGTACCCTAAGAACACACACTGCCTGATCTTCATATCGAGCTTGGACCTCTCGTCCTTCGGTACGTGAATGGATGCCCTGCATCCAAACACCCTGAGATGACTAGACGATGGATCCTGTCCAGTCCACACCTTATCAGGTATTTCTCCATTCAATGGGGCTTATGGAGACCTGTTTATCAGATGTACCGCCGTGTGCATTGCTTCTCCCCAGAACGTCTTGGACAACTTTGCATGGGATAACATGCATCTGATTCTCTCTACAATGGTAGGATTCATTCGCTCAACTACACCATTATGCTGAGGGGTCTTGGGAACCGTCTGTTCATGCCGTATACCCAGGGACTTACAGTACTCTTGAAAGTCGCCAATGTATTCACCACCATTGTCAGTATGGATGCACTTCAATGATTTACCTGTCTCTCTCTCGACCAAGCATGAAACAACTTAAACACACCAAAGACCTCGTCCTTAGATTTCAAAGCATAAATCCAAACTCTCATAGATGCATCATCTATAAAAGTAATAAAATACAATGCCCCACTCAAAGTTTTTGTCCTCATAGGACCACAAATATTAGAATAAACCAAATCTAATGCATGCACTTTATTAACATGAGAAACAGATTTAACAAATGAAACTCTATGCTGTTTCCCTAATAAACAATTAAGATAGGTTTTGAGAGGTGTACCTGTCACGTTTGGAAGGAGCCGCTTCCTTACTAGTAGCTGAAGCCCTTTTTCACTCATGTGGCCTAGACGCCTGTGCCACATGTCAATAGCTAAATCTTCCGCTGCGTTCAACCCACCCTTGCACACACTGAGACATGCCTTGTAAAGGGTGAAACACTTCTTTCATCTGGTTGCGATCAACGAACCCTTAATGAGCTTCCAGCGCCCACCAGCTAACCGGCTTTCATAGCCATCATCATCCAGCCTTCCCGTTGACATCAAGTTGAGGCGAAGGTCTAGGATATGGCTCACATCCCTTAGAACCAATGTGCAGCCCACATCGGTCTTCACACAAATATCACCAACCTCTACGATCTTCGATATACCAAAATTTCTCATCTTCACGGTCCCATAGTTGCCTGACTTGTAGCTTGTGAAGGAGTCCTTGTGTGGAGTCGCGTGAAAAGAAGATCCCGAGTCTATCACCCAATCGGTGTCTTGACTCATAGCCGTGAGACATACATCATGATCTGCAGAAAGAATAACTACAACGTCGCCATCTGAAGCGACCGCAGTGGAATCTGATTCATCTTCCTTCTCCTTTTCTTTTTCTTTCTTGTCATTTTTAGCCTTACGACATTCATACTTATAGTGGCCCTTCTTGCCACAATTCAAGCATTTAACATCTTTTCTGTTACTAGACTTGTCTTTTGATTTATCTCAGGCCTTCCCGCCCTTCCTGTTCTTTCCTCTCCCCCATTCCTGTGTCATAAGTGTCTCTTGTTGAGTAGACCCCTGAGACTTCCTCCTTGTCTCATCATTGAAGAGACAGCTAGTAACTTGTTTCATGGAATCTTTCCGTGTGGCGCGGAGTTACTTAGAGACACCACCAATGTCTCCTAACTGTCAGGCAATGAACTAAGTAATAGTAAAGTCTGCAATTCATCATCTAGGACCATCTTCATAGAGGAGAGTTGGTTCACTATATTTCTGACCTCATTCATGTGCTCGGCTACAGAACCACCACCCTTGAACTTGAGATTCACAAGTCACCTTATAAGAAAAATTTTATTACCGGCTGTCTTCCTCTCATACAGCCCTTGTAGTTTCAGCTATAGGCTAGCAGCTGAGGTTTCCGTAGACACATGGTGGAACACAGAATCATCCAACCATTGACCCCACCGCCTTCCGGTCCAACTTCTTTCAATCATCTCCAGACATATCCTTGGATTTTGCTGATATGCCTAAAATTAGAGAATATAGACACTTGCAATAAAGCAAGTCCTCCATCTTAGCCTTCCATATGGTCCAGTTAGAACCATTGAGGCTGGTCATCCTTGATGAGACACCTTCCATAATTCCAAACCGATCCTACCCGTTCAATGAACTTGGCTCTAATACCTCTTTATTGAGGGCCTTGCACAAAACCTTAGGATCTAGGCTCCCAAACAAACCAGAATTATAGGATAGTAATTGCAATGAAATAAATCAAAGCACAATCACACACCACACAAGAGATTTTTACGTGAAAAACCCTCAAAAAGGTGAAAACCACTGGACCTCGTCCAGATCAACAATCCACTATGAAGTAGAACATTACAACTTTTGTCACTCACGCAGGAGTGGATGAACAATTAGAGAATAAAGGAAAAACAGAGGAATCTCACCGATCACGAGGACGTAGAAGCCTGAGACGATGGCTCCCTTCCACAAGCTTCCTCTCTCTCTTTTCTCTCACTCTCTCACCTTTGATATCCTTAAACCCTTTAGGAAACCCTCTTATGCTTTTGTTCATACAACATCATGCCCTAAAAAACCCTAGGAACCCCTTTTTATAGTTTTAGAAAACTCATTTCCGCATCCTAGTTGCGAAATGACTTGCGACACAAAATCCGCGTAAAATCGCGGAATGAATCTGCGTAGGTTCGACCGGTCGTGTGGAGTCCACGACCGGTCGAGAGCCACCTACGACTGACCGGTTAAGCACCCCCGAAAAAAACAGTCCGCACTCGCTGGACTTTGAGTCGTGCAACCCACGACTGGTCGAGAAATGACCCACGACCGGTCGAGCAGGGCTCTCGACTGGTCGAAGACGGGTAAAAAAACCCATCATCTCTCTCTCTCTCTCTCTCTCTCTCTCTCCCCGTCTTTGTAAGGAAGAAAATAGAAATGTCGAAATCTCCAAAGGAAGAACACCCTCAAAAGGCATTTGGGTGGGCTGCAAAAGACTCTTTTGGAGTCCTCTCTCCTTTCAAATTCTCTAGAAGGTCGCACACCTATCCCTTTTTTCCTTTTCTTTTCTTTTGATATGAGACCTTTCTCTTTATTTTCTTTGGATTTTTTCTTGTCATATTTTAAATTATTTTAAAATAATTTAGTGTTTCAAAATATCCGTTAGGACAGACCATGATTATGGCTATAGGTGCAAATGTGCCATACGGATGTGTCTTTTCACTAAAAGGTTATATCCATTCAAAATTTTTTTTTGAAATGTTGTGTCTTTTGAAGCCTAAGGGTCGTATCACTTGGGTTTAAACCCAATAGTCACAACCCTTTATGAAAGTGTGTCTTCACAAAGTCTATAAATCGACTTTCTCTCGTCTGTTTTAAAAAAGTAAAAAAAAGTTTGTTTTATATTAAAAGTACGGTTTAAGTGTTTTCTAATTCGGGTTAAGACTACAAAGTGGTTCAAGCCCGTGTCCAATGAGTGCACCACTGGACTGGGTCATAGTCGTTGTATCCTTGAGGTCAATTGCTCTAGAAACCTGTTACAATTGGGACGCTGTCCAAGGGGAGAAAATTCGATTTCAAGCAGAGTGACTCATGTCATGCCTCGACTTCTATAAACCGATAAGTTTTCTCTTTTTCTTAATTTAAATTTATTTTATTTAAATAGTTTTTCAAACTCTATATCCCAATAATCATGAAATCAAATTTGTTTGAAAAACTATTTAAGAATTACATTGCATCTATTTGGTTGGAATAGCCCAAAATGAAACCACACCAACCCAATTTGTGGGTCATGACTCATATAATCTAAAGTTGTTATATCTCACCTAATGGTCAAGATCTTGTACATACTTGTTATGTAAGTTCTTTAGACCACATGTACAAAAGTGAACATATGCACCGACTAAGAATGGTTATAGTACTTTAGATCTTAATATCTATAAATGAAAATGATTAGACTATGATCAAACTTAGAAGAGGCCTGGATTCCTGAACAATTAGCTGGGTTCGTTGTAACCCTCGTTAGCATAAAGTACGATTCTCAAGTTGTCAGATAGGTCGGACTAAGACTATCTTGGGTATTAGAGCTATAACCTACATATGGTTTTTATGTCCCAAAGACATCATTCTATTACACACATGTAAAATCCAAGAAATCTATAGTGCTTACCTCTTAGATAATGTCAGGCCTTGTTCACTCATAGGAAAGTCTGTATTTAGTAGATTTTCTCAAAATTATGATATGACATTAAGGAGCATTTTTTTTTAGATCTCAAAATTTGTGATTTATTTTCTCATATCTTGAGCCAACGTAACCTTCATATGAAAATAAATCAAACTGTTGAATCATACTGAGTAGGATATACACTAATCTCATCATCCATGTACAACAAAGATCAACCCAAAATGCATTTCAAAATGAGATTTTATGTTGGGATTTCCATCATATTAGGAATTCTTCTTTATAGACCACCATACATGGTTAAAAAGAAAATTTTGAAAAGAAAAATGTGAAAGAAACTTAAAAATGCAATCTTCCAAAGTGTCTTCTAAAATGAGCCTAATAGGTCGATGGTGTAGTCACTATCTCATAAGTCTGCTAGTTGCTCACATGCGGATGAGTAATATTCATTGTACAATTAATCGGATGAAGGATCTAAATTCGTCACATACGTGCCAAAACTAAAATTCATGGTATTGAGAAATGTAGTTATTAATTATGTGCATTCCCATCATTTTCAAGTTGGTATAACTTTTAAGAAGGGTTCTAACAAAGAGTATCTGGTGGTTATAACCATTCTATCTGAACTTGACATGTTGCATTAGAGCAAACAACATTTCGATGACTCTTGATCTAGTCTACTGATTTGATGGACCTCACATGAGAATAAAATCATCAAATATATAAAGACTTGAATGTCCCAATAATGAGATTTCTTAGACAATCTCATTAAATAAATAGATAAATAGATAGAAATAACTCAAATCTAAAAGGGTATAAAAAAAAAGAAAAAAGTAATAATGAATTGATACTCTAATCACTTATTCAGAAGAAATGAAGTGAACGGTTAGAATCATCTATCCTGATTGCTCGTAGTTTTATTCTCTTGTGAGTTTGTTTTAGTAGGCAACCTTTTAATACTTTAATAGATCATTGTGGTTCATATACATGTAATTTATAATTCTATATGATATATGTTTTTGGATAATTTAATTTGGGCCCAATTTTGATGATCAAGACTATTCAACTAATATGTCGAACCATGTATAATGTGTATCACCAAATTATTCTCCCATTGGACAATCTTACATGTTCAACTTATGAACTGCAAGTGGATGGTTTACTGTCTACTTTATGATGGGGGATTTTGGAAAGATACTTGATGGCGACTGATGGTGGGTGGTATAAAAGTGCATGGTCTGAATCGTGAAAAGATGGGGCCTACTATATTGTTGGTGCTAAGATACATATAACATGTCATTTTGATTAAGTTCATGTTAAGGAGTTAATTTTTGTATGATTGATATGCATATAATGAATAACTATATTAATGTTGATCTTTAGAAATACAATAAAATGCATGGTTACATACTAAGGCGTTACTGCACACATGTATATAACATGAGTAGTTCATTAATGGAGTATTCTTTGTATTTATAGTAACCTAAAAATTAAGTTATAACGTGTAATAACCATTGGTATGAATGACTTTTATGATAATGAGTGCACATAAGGAATAAATAAGTATGTTATATTGAACTTGATTAGATCAATGACCAAATCTATCAAACCATATGCTCACTTATCACTGTGTATTTATAGATAACGCACATTATTCCTTTTGTATCATTGCATGTATCTTGTGGCCTTTGATCCATCCTATGTGGATTTATGATTGATATGTTTGAATCTTATATATATGTGTCACATGTACAAAATATAGTCTTCATATTATAAAATGAAACATTAGACAATGTATGACACTTGATACATATACACTCAGAAATTGTATATATGTCAAAAATACTACCAAAAAATTGATCAAAGGCTACGGACTATGATAGCTTTTTACTACAGATATAAACCGTAACTATATCTACTACGGATATAATCTGTAGCTAAAATATTGCCACACCATTTATAATTAATGGCTTTATAGGGCCCATAGAAATATATGTATTATATCTAAGCCGTTAATCTATCTTTAAATATCATTTTAGGGCACAAAACTAAAAATCAGGTAGATTGAAGGCTCAAGTGGGCCACACGTTAGGAAACATGGAGATGAAATCACATGTGCATCCTATGATGTGGTCCAATTGGGCCTTCAATCTACCTAAGTTTTGGGATCATGAATTAAAAAATATTATTGAAATTAATGAACAACATAGATAAACCGCATACATCATGGTGGGCCCTACGGAACACCTGACAGGACCGTCATACGGCGGTCTTGAAATTTGACGGGCGCGGCGCGCGCTCAAAACAAAGCCGCGCCCATCCAAAACCCATTCCCCCCTCTCTCTCTCTCCGTTCCCTAACCCTCTCACTCTCGATCTCTGCTCTCGATTCTCCGTTCCCTAACCCTCTCTCTCGCTAAAACCTTCGCTTCTGCCGCTCGCTGCACTGACCTCCAATCTCTCATCCATGTTGTTGATTCCGGCCAATTCCAAAAAATCCCCTGCCTCTCCTCCATGTGCCTCCTTCGATAGCACGCTGTCGCTGGAGACGTCGAATACGCCGTCCGTGTGTGGATGGAGATGCGGTCCGTGATATCGGGCATAAAGACGCACCCGTGCACGGAATCTTATAATCTTATCATGGGTCTTTATGTGAAGGCGGGGCGAGATTCAGAAGCGGTCTGGATCTTCTTGATGATGATCGGGGAGGGGGCGAACCCGAATTCTAGGACATACACGGTCATGATCGAGCATCTTGTGAAGTCGAGGCGGCCTGATTTGGTGATGGAGGTTTTTGAGAAGCTGCCGTTACGTCGAGGCAGTATTCGGTGCTTGCAGGGGCATTCTTGGAAATTGGACGGTTGGATGCGGTTTATATTCTGATGGGAGAGATGCACCAAGATGGAATTCTGCCGGATCGTAATAGTAAGCAGTTAGATTGACCTTTATACCATGGGCCATCCATACTAGTGCCAACCATTTGGACAGTCAGGATTCACTGACTGTATAGCCACATTTACTGTCGAGTTGGCAATGGACCATGAGTTTTGTTCATTGCACAACTGGAAAGCTCCTATGGATATACTCATGGAATGCTGAAATACTTCCCTCTTATGAAACTTAATAATATTTAATTAGGTATGGATTTGCATGTGAGATGATTTTCTTGGACAGTTTTTAACTAAATTCTTAATATGCTGACCCTTTTTAAAATAATTAAAAAAAAAAACCCTTTTGTTTGGCTTTGATAAATTCTCAGCATTCGATAATATATGGAATTAATTCATTTGTTTGGGATTTATTTTTTCACATTTCAACTAAGTTAGCACCTACAACTATCCATATCTTCCAATAGACATGTATATATAGTTTTCCCCTGATGAAGGGAATTGCTTGAAAGTTTCTAATGTAATACAAATAAGATAATGTTGATTCTTTCCTTTACACATGATTTTTTCCTTAAAATAATTGTCACCCAATCTCTTGTACTTCTTAAATGGCCCACTTATTTTGGACCAATAATTGAGGCTGCAATCGATATTGTTGAGAAACATGGTGGGAAATATCATGTGTTGGTTATTATTGCAGATAGGCAGGTCATTGTCAAAAGACTAATCTCTATTTCTATTTCCTCTTATCATTTTACGGCAATTTGATGCATACTTTTTGAATTATAAAGGTCACGAGAAGCATTGATTCAGAGGATAGAGAACTCAGCCCATAGGAGAAGAGCACGATTGATGCGATAGTCACTGCAAGGTATATCCCTATACTTGTTGGACACTTCCAATACTCTCTACCTTTCCATTGGATTGTATCAGACAGAAGAAGAAGAAGTAGAAGCAGAGAAAGAAGAAGATAATATTCTCAATAAGTAGAAAAAGTTGCCTATCTACTACTGTAAGTAGTGAGTTTCTCTTAACCCTGTGAAGTCAAGGCTATGTGAGGTTCAGAGTTCAGGGAAGGACAAATCCAGAATTGGATATTTCAAACTAACGTCGTTTGGGTATCCACTCAGAGAATTTAAGCTCTCCTTTGAGTATCATTTGGTTCATAAGTAAATATATTGGTAGTCAAAATGTGGTTTGCTTTGTTTATAGATTTCTGTATCTGTTACAAGTAGAGGTGTGGCAAAGGGAAAATGTTCAAGCGAACTTCATTCATTTCTAATTTCTAGGTTGTAACAAAGTCCATTGTCAATTAACTGCATTTTAGTTTTCGTTTTACCTATTAAAACTTGTATTACCACCTGCATACTCAGGATAGGGTGGATTTGAATGAGATTTAGATGCGCCAATTTCCATGTAATATGTTCTGAAAGAGAATTTTCTTATAGGAGCCGTCAAGGAAGCTATTGAAACTTTAAGAAGTAATAATGTCAATGCCTTTGTGTTGGACCTTCAAAATAACAGGTAACTCACTTTTTAATGTGCATCCACGTTTGCATTCACCCTTTAAGTGTGCTTCTGATATATTGAAATTTGGTGTTGTCGTGGATCTTTCCGAGAAGGAATTGAGATCGCCAAGATCTGGTAAGCTTCTTCACAGAATCAACAGAACAGCACAATGCATCTGTTGTATGCATTTACATTACTTTACTTCTTCTTCTTTTTTTTTTTCCTGTATTTTGTTATATACCATGTGGTCTTCTATATCATGGTAAATGAAATGTATTTTGTTATATACCATGGTCTTCTATACTCATGATTCATTTAGGTGCACTTATGGAATTTTGGTCTTGAAGGATGTAAGCTAGCTGATCTTCGGTTGGTTATTAATCATTCAATAGAAATGCCATTGTGGCTAGTGCAGGGATGGCCTAGATTGCACCTGCTTGCTTTGGCTTCTCTTCTTTTAATGTGTGTAGCCCACATTGACCTCCATAAGGTGGGTTTGACCATGTAGATGTTCTTTTTTTGGTTGGGGGCATTAAAACTAGAATTTTGGTTCTAGAGTATTCTAACCCAAGTAGGATTGATCAATTGTCCAAGCCAATATTAGTCAGTGCCAACACAAGTTTTGTTGTAGCTTATACACATGTACATTCTATGATTAAGGAGTAATTGGAGTTAAATGCATTTTTAGCTTCTTCTTTTTTCTAAAAATGTAGAAGGGCACATGTTTTCCCATATATATGTTGGTTTGGCATAATGTATTAATTTGGTGTGCTTTGGAATCTTACATTTTTTCTATGATTAAGGAGTAATTGGAGTCAAATGCATTCTTAGCTTATTTTTTTTTTTAAAAGCTAAAGAGTTGAACGTTTAACAAAGGTATTGCTAAGCTACTAATCTATTGTTATTGTTACACACTGATTATACTCCAAAACAATCCAATTGTCGACTACAACACTAAAATCACATCAATAGAATGATCCAACTGTCCAAATATTGGCCATTGAAGAGGTTTGGATTCCAATGCATTCTAATTACAAGTTACCACATATAAATGTTAATTCAGTATAAATGTGATTTGGATTCCAATGCCTTCTATATACAAGCTTCTAAATGACCTTTGGATGTGAATTTGAAATGTGAATTGCAGGGATCAGTCTCGTTAGCATCATAGCAAGAAAACCTCTTCTTCGAATCCTCCAAATTTGAGGTGAGCACATTCTCCATATTCGATACCTTGGAGGAGAATCAATAAAATTCAGCTACATCTCAAGAAGCTTAATGTCAAATCCATTGTTAAGACTCCTGAAATGAAAATATTATGACTTGTTTTTAACTGCTAATGTATGCTACTTCTTCATGAATATAACATTACAGATAGGTCCTCTTTAAGTTGGATTGGGCTGACTCTCTGGTTGGAATTGGTCAGGTCAAATATGATTACCTCATTTGGCAATTCTGCTTCTATCCTTGTGCTTCTCTGTTGGAATGTAACTCTTTAGAGATGGTAAGCTCGTTTTTCTCTTTCTCGTTTTTTTCTTTTTTCTTTCTATAACTTTGTGGTCCATGCAAACTTCATTTTTTAGTGATCTTGTATGGTCTGGTTTGACCAAACCAATGAACTTACTGATCCATTGACTGGTCCTGCTTTGAAGACACTTATTTTGTTATGCGTGTCTACCATATATCTTGGTTGTTGTCTTGTTAGAAAAATAAAGGCACTGTTGTTCAAGAAAAAATAATTGTGAATTTTGAAGTCTTGATGGTTTTATTTTTATTTTTATGAATATATGTGTGTGTTACAAAACTTCTGGGGAAGTTTCTTAATATATGGGTCATTAAACCTTTTAAATGGCACATGAGATGACTTATTGTGGACCCAAACTGGTAATTCATTCATACAACTAGGAATAAGAAAATTTGCAAAAATCATGCCAAGAGTATGATGTTTATCAGCTCAATCCAAAACTTTTGTAGCTACTAAGAAGTTTTCAATGGTAGACATTCAATTCCCACTGCTTTTTAGTCCATTTGAGCTTTTGGATTGCATCATTTTTAGATTCATGTCCTAAAATACTATTGTCAAATGTATAAACCGTTTGGATATAATAAATACATCATAATGGGACCCACATAACTTGATAGCATCAACCTACCAAGGAGGTATTTTTTTTTCCACGCAGTCCCACCCACATACACATGCCATCTGGGTGGAAACACTCGTAAGTCTGTCACTGAGCCACACCTGGATGTCAGTTGTGAGTGGGCCAGTCTTGTTTTTGTGCCAGGCAATATTCGTGTGCATTTTTCATGAGATGGACAGCGGCCCCCACCATGAAGATCACCATCCTCTAAAATTAGGCTGATCTGATCACTAGGTGGGCCGCACCTAAATATTGAGTTAAGACCGCTAGTTATCTACTGATTCCAACAGCTTGATCCAATTGATGAGTGGGCCATCCATTTTGTGGAATGATTTTATGACATGACACACAGAATAGTGGGTTGAAGCCTATCATTAAAAACCTTTTATAATCATGATTTCTCATGGTGTGGGTTACTTGAACTTTATCTGCACCATTTTTGGGCTAATGCGCCAAAATGTTAAGGTAAAATGGATGGGCAATGAAGATCATGTGGCACAAATTAGGCAAGTCTACTCATAAAGTGGGCTATACCTGTGTGTTGGATCAGCTGTATGTGATTTGTTCTCATCATCATATTGATCTTTCCAACTCCACCTGGTTATGATTGCGCCAGCCACTCCCCTGCTCGGGTAAGGGTGGAGCGTTTATGTCAGGTGGGCTGCCAGTTTTTGAACTTTTACCAATCTATCATGAAATTCTGGTTTAAACAGGATTCACCGAGCCCAAATAGCTGGGACAAGGCTATCTTGGTGAATTGATGATTGATCTTTAGACATTTTCCTTTTTAAAGTAGATAAATCTTTTAAAATCTTTCAATTTTCCTTCATAAGTTTTACATGTATAGTACCATTGCAGTTTTTCATCCTTGAAATAAAATTTCAAAACTTTTTGGTGTTTTAGATGGTTTCAACTCAAAATCATAGATGCATATGTTTAAAATTATATACGTGAATGGGTGAAAAGATTTGTAGGTTAAAGTGGAAGATATCGATGCCTATGCTGTAAAATATTTGCTAATGTATTTGCTAATGGTTCTTCCATGCTTTCACCATTCTTGTTCATTACAATGACTAGAAAGGTTTTCTGAGGCATTTTAGATAACATCTGACTCTATGTAGTAATGTGTCAGGCAGAACCACGTGCTGCTCTAAATCTTGCATCATTTGGAAGCAGCCATTCCCTCAAACTAGACAAGGATGATGTGATTCAAGCATCTGGTACGTCTCTTGTCAAGAATGCTCATGTGTAGTTCATCAAACAATACATTATGTGATATTGTGTGCATGATATTTATGTTGTAATTATAGTTATCTATAATAATAATAATTTGTTCATTATAGTGCATTCACAATAGTTATTATTATGGTTACAGTTATTCATTATGTGACAGATTTTCAGGTGAGATGAACGAGTTTCAAAACAAAACAGTCTGCGGTTTTGAGAAGCGATTCCCGGGATGTATGTGTGTTTCAGGGGCCATCTGCACATTGGAAGCATACAATGGAAGGTAAGGAAAACCCTCGAGTTCCCTTCTTTGAATCATGAAAAGGTATTTGTGCTGAATCCCATGCATTTGTGTTGAATCCCATGCATTGGCAGTATTAGGCATGCTCATGAGCAGAACATGCATAATTCTGTAAAAATTGGAGTAGTCCCAGATGTGCGTCGGAGCTATCCGGATGTTGAGCGGGGGTCCTTGGAAGGTGGGAACCGCTGTTATGAACATGATGAAGTTGTCTATTTCCTATGGACGACATTGGAGGGGCCTGACCATTTGGACAGGCCGTGTTTATGTATTTGCTCGAAATTAATGGAGAAGACCCGGATGTGCATCGGAGCTATCCGGATGAGCGGGTTCCTTAGAAGGTGGGAACCGCTGTTATGACCATTATGAAACTGTCTTTTTTCTATGGACGACATTGGAAGGGCATGGCCATTTGGACAAGCCATATTTATATTTGTATTTGCAGGGATACACCCTTAACCTAAACCCGAACCTATAACCTAAACCAAAACCAAAACCTATAACCTAAACCAAAACCTATAACCTATAACCTAAACCAAAACCAAAACCTATAACCTAAACCCGAACCCATTCTCAAATCCCAAAACCTATAACCTAAACCTAAACCTTAACCTAAACCTATAACCTATAACCTAAATCAAAACCTAAACCTAAACCTACAACCTATAACCTAAATCAAAACCTATAACCTAAACTTAAACCTTAACCTAAACCTATAACTTATAACTTAAATCAAAACCAAAACCTAAACTTAAAATCTAAACCTATAACCTATAACCTAAATCAAAACCTATAACCAAAACCAAAACCAAAACCTATAACCTAAACCCGAACCCATTCTCAAATCCTATAACCTATAACCTAAAACTAAACCTAAACCTAAAACCTATAACCTAAACCAAAACCTATAACCTAAACCAAAACAAAAACCTATAGCCTAAACCCGAACCCATTCTCAAATAAAAAAACCTATAACCTAAATCAAAACTAAAATCTAAACCTAAAACCTAAACTCATAACGTATAACCTAAATCAAAACTTATAACCTAAACATAAACCTAAACCTAAACGTAAACCTATAACCTATAACCTAAATCAAAACCAAAACTAAAACCTAAAACCTATAACCTAAATCAAAACCTATAACCTAAACCAAAACCAAAACCTATAACCTAAACCCGAACCCATTCTCAAATCCTATAACCTAAACCTAAACCTAAACCTAAACCTAAAACCTATAACCTACACCAAAACCTATAACCAAAACCAAAACCAAAACCTATAGCTTAAACCCGAACCTATTCTCAAATCCAAAAACCTATAACCTAAATTAAAACCAAAACCTAAACCTAAAACCTAAACCTATAACCTATAACCTAAATCAAAACCTATAACCTAAACCTAAACCTTTAACTTAAACCTATAACTTATAACCTAAATCAAAACCAAAACCTAAACCTAAAACCTAAACCTATAACCTATAACCAAAACCAAAACCAAAACCTATATCCTAAACCTGAACCCATTCTCAAATCCTATAACCTAAAACCTAAACCTAAACCTAAACCTAAACCTAAAACTTAAAACCTAAAACATAAACCTAAACCTAAACCTAAAACCTAAAACCTAAAACCTAAAACCTAAACCAAAACCTATAACCTAAACCAAAACCAAAACCAAAACCTATAGCCTAAACCCGAACCCATTCTCAAATCCAAAAACCTATAACCTAAACCAAAACCTATAACTTATTACATAAATCAAAACCTAAACCTATAACCTAAACTCAAATCCCTAAACCTAAACCTAAACCTAATCCTATAACTCAAATCCCTAAATCTTAACCTATAACCTAACCTAAACCTATACTTATAACCTAAAACTATTCTCAAATTCCAAAACCTATAACCTAAACCTAACCTTTCCCTAAACCTATAACCTAAACTCAAATCCCTAAACCTAAGCCTAGACCTAAACCTAAACCTATAACTTAAACTCAAATCCCTAAACCTTAACCTATAACCTAACTTAAACCTATACTTATAACCTAAAAGTATTCCCAAATCCCAAAACCTATAACCTAAACCTAATCTTTCCTTAAACCTATAACCTAAACTCAATTCCCTAAAGCTAAACCTACACCTAATCCTAATCTCAACTCTCTAACCTAAACCTAAACCTAAACTTGAAAACCCAAACTTAAACCCAATCCCGAACCTGAACCCGATTTCCTAAACCTAAACCATAACCCATTCTCAAATCGAAAAACTTATAACCTAAACCTAAACCCAAACCAAAACCTATAACCTAAACCCAAACTCATTCTCAAATCCCAAAACCTATAACCTAAACCTAAACCTATAACCTATAATCAAAACCTATAACCTAAACCAAAACCAAAACCTATAACCCGAACCCATTCTCAAATCCTATAACCTATAACCTAAACCTAAACCTAAAACCCATAACCTAAACCAAAACCTATAACCTATAACCTAAATCAAAACCAAAACCAAAACCTAAACATATGACTCAAACTCAAATCCCTAAACCTTAACCTAAACCTAATCCTATAACCTAAACTTAAATCCCTAAACCTTAACCTATAACCTAACCTAAACCTATACTTATAACCTAAAACTATTCTCAAATCCCAAAACTTATAACCTAAACCTAACCTAAACCTATACTTATAACCTAAAAGTATTCTCAAATCCCAAAACCTATAACCTAAACCTAACCTTTTCCTAAACCTATAATCTAAACTCAATTCCCTAAACCTAAACCTATAACCTAAACTCAAATCCCTAAACCTAAACCTATAACCTAATCTAAACCTATACTTATAACTTAAAACTATTCCCAAATCCCAAAACCTACAACCTAAACTCAATTCCCTAAAGCTAAACCTACACCTAATCCTAATCTCAACTCCCTAACCTAAACCTAAACCTAAACTTGAAAACCCAAACTTAAACCCAATCCCGAACCTGAACCTGATTTCCTAAACCTAAACCATAGCCCATTCTCATATCCAAAAACCTATAACCTAAACCTAAACCAAAACCAAAACCTATAACCTAAACCTGAACCCATTCTCAAATCCCAAAACCTATAACCTAAACCAAAACCAAAACCTATAACCTAAACCTGAACCCCTTCTCAAATCCCAAAACCTATAACCTAAACTAAAACCAAAACCTATAACCTAAACCCAAACTCACCAAAACCAAAACCTATAACCTAAACCTGAACCCATTCTCAAATCCCAAAACCTATAACCTAAACCTAAACCTAAACCTATAACCTATAACCTAAACCAAAACCTATAACCTAAACCAAAACCAAAACCTATAACCTAAACCCGAACCCATTCTCAAATCCCAAAACCTATAACTTAAACCTAAACCCGAACCCATTCTCAAATCCCAAAACCTATAACTTAAACCTAAACCAAAACCTATAACCTAAACCAAAACCTATAAATTAAACCAAAACCAAAACCTATAACCTAAACCCGAACTCATTCTCAAATCCCAAAACTTTTAACCTAAACCTAAACCTTAACATAAACCTATAACCTATAACCTAAATCAAAACCTATAACCAAAACCAAAACCAAAACCTATAAAACTCGAACCCATTCTCAAATCCAAAAACTTATAACCTAAACCTATAACCTATAACCTAAACCAAAACCTATAACCTAAACCCAAACCCATTCTCAAATCCCAAAACCTATAACCTAAACCTAAACCTTTACCTAATCCTATAACCTAAACTCAAATCCCTAAACCTTAACCTATAACCTAACTTAAACCTATACTTATAATATAAAACTATTCTCAAATCCCGAAACCTATAACCTAAACTCAATTCCCTAAACCTAAACCTATACCTAATCCTAATCTCAACTCCCTAACTTAAACCTAAACCTAAACTTGAAAACCCAAACTTAAACCCAATCCCGAACCTGAACTCAATTTCCTAAACCTAAACCATAACCCATTCTCAATTCCCTAAAGCTATAACCTATAATCTAAACCTAAACCTAAACCTAAACCTATAACCTTTCCCTAAACTTTTAACCTAAACCTAAACTTAAAACCTAAATGTATTCTCAAATTCTTAAACCCAAACCTACACCTAATCCCAATCTCAACTCCTTAACCTAAACCCAAACTTGAAAACCCAAACCTAAACCCGATCCCGAACCCGAACCCGATTTCCTAAACCTAAACCTTAACATATAATCAAGTTCCCAAAAGCTATAACCTATAACCTATAACTTAAACCTAAACCTTAACCTAAACCTAAACCTAAACCTATAACCTTAACCTAAACCAAAACCTATAACTTAAACCTTAACCTATAACCTAAACTTAATTATAACCTATAGCCTAACCTTAACCTAAACCTTAACCTAAACTAAAACCAAAATCTATAATTATATAGTGAGACCATTTCTTTTGTGTCAATTTCATTCCTCTTTGAGTTTTTTTTTTTATTAAATTCATTAAGGAAAAAAAAGTGGTTATACATGATGCACTTCTTTCACTTTGTCTTTCTTTTCCTTAATGAGCATTTTAATTTATGAATGACATGACTGTTTGTAGGATGATGGAATATACGAAGCTGTTGAAATTTCAGCGTGCGGTCGAGCACATTTCTCTAAGGGCCTGTTTGGCCAGGCAGATCCCACGGTATTAGGAGGGATGGGATCGGCAATATCCTTGGATAGGCATGACGAGCCAAACAGGTCCGGTGAACTTGTCCTGGGATATAAGCCATCCCATGGATCTCAAGACAATACACTGACATCACCATCATTACCTTAAAATTGATCCTAACCCTTGGTTGAATGGATTGGAAGGTAAAATCCCGGGATATGTGGGGCGTGCCAAACAGACCCAGTGAACTTGTCCCGGGATATAAGCAATCCCATGGATCTTAAGACAATCCACTGACACCACCATCATTACCTTAAAATTGATCCCATCCCTCCTAATACCATGGGATCTGCCCGGCCAAACAGGCCCTAATGAAACCAAAGATTTGTATTTTCAGGATTATTCTAATTGTAATTGTAATTGATTGAATGAATTGGATTGTAATTGATTGTAATTGTAATTGATTAAATGAAGGATTGTAATTTATTGTAATTGAATGAATGAATGATTGTAATTGAATGAGTGAATGATTGTACAGGTGGTAATTGAATGAACAAATGATTATATATAATTTTTTAATGTACAAAATAGCTACGGATATTGACCGTAGCCACTAATCTGACAGGTATAGCCTTTTCAATTTTGACATATTGCTACGGACTTTTAGCTACAAATAATAGCCGTAGCTGTTTGAAGTTCTGCTACAGATATAATTGCTACGGATTATATCTGTAGCTATTGTAACCTATAGCTACAGATTAAATCCGTAGCCATAGGTTCCAGACCTATTGTTCTGGCACCTACGACTACAGTCGTGTCACGGACTAGCAACGGACTAAAACTGTAGCAATAGATCTATGGCTACGAATTTTATCCGTAGCCTTTGCCCCTTTTTTGGTAGTGAAAGATCCCATTTATAAAGATTTTAATTATGAGAGTTATGTACTTATATGCACTACAATGTTCCATACAAATATTATATTGGCCCATGTGGGATGATTAGGCTGGTGCATTTTTAAAATATTACATTTTATAGGCCCAATAAGTGAAAGGTCTAGATCTTGCATGTGTATTACTTTTATGAATATTAAGTACTTGAAACTCACATTATATGAATGCTTGTCTTTTAAAAACTAGTAGTAAATGTACATTAATTTAATGTTAATTTTGACTCACATTTATTATGTATAAAGTAATATAGAATTTTGGGTCTAATAACGGACGGACCATCAGCACATATCACTTAACTGTTTAACACACTTATCGCTGCTTTTCTATAAACGGTTCATATTATTGCTCTTATACATAAAGTTGTTGATAAGGTGACGAGTGTACAAGCTTAATTTATGAGATAAGTTACATTCACTTTTGGCATTATTCATCATACTTTTTAGAAAATATTACTTACTTAGAAAGGTAGAGGAAATGTTAATTCCATCCGATCATGTGCTAACTTAAAACACATGTCAGTCAATTCATATGATGGTTCCTATGAAAGATTTTTCTTAATAGATTTATCAGGTGGGCCATAGATATATCTATCAAGGCTAAATTTGAAATTGTGGGGTGCACTCGGATGCATAAACCACTTAACGCATGGAATTCAAGTTTATTCAATATGTATTTGATAAATGGTTTGACATAAAATTGAAGATTTGTACTAAGAAAACTATATGTTGATCGAATGTTATAGATCAATATGCACATGTTTCACGTTGGTGTATAGGTCTTTGAGATAAGGTATTTGTAATTAAACATATTACATATTTTAATAATCAAATTGGTAGTCATCAAATGAATGGTAGAAAGAATATTTGTAGCGGTCTGAATTCATAAGATGATTGTTGGATCAATGAGATTTTTAGGCTATATTCTATTCTCATTGGATGCTAGATTTGGACATTTGAGATTGGTATTTATATGAGACTATAAGTTTATGTAATGAACTGTGTTATTTTACCATCAACAAATGTATCTAATGGCCAAACTTATGCACATATGAAGCTCATTGTTCAATCCATCGATCAAGATACTTGATAATGAACTTAAACATTTTTTCTCCATATTCAGTTGCCAAATACCCATTGATTGTATTGAATTCTAATCACTAATTGATAAATTGGCCAACCTTTTATGTGTTAGGGAACATATATGATAACATGATAATGTTGCGATATGATTACATGAAAGTTATACTCTATTTTAGTTGTCATATATCTATGCATGACAAATTACTCCAGCATCTTTGTATTGCAGATACAATAAGGTCGATTGATTTTACCACTAGTTAGTTGAATGGTGGCCTAGTGAAGTTTCTTGAATTGTAAGATTACATTCAAGGCTAAGAAAATTAGTTGTATTCAGAGCCGATGATACAACAACTATCAAAATAAAAATAATGTTCAATATCTGTTACTTGATGGAGTCATAATTGTTGACTTTGTAAGGTTAGAAATGTGTTCAGTATGCTTTAACTTAAGATATGAAAAATCAAGGAGGTTGTGTTTACTCCTCAAGTATAGAGTTGTGATATAGTAATAAATTCGGTGAGACTGAATCGAATCCCAAGGGACTGAAACCTTTACATTATCTGAAACTAAGTAGAACTAGAACTAGACTAAGATGAAATCTAAATCGATTGTAAATTAAGGAATAATGGTGAAAGTATTAATCTAAAATTAAGAAAATTGAGGGAAAGGAAACTGAGGATTCAGAGGATCCACTTGTAGAGATCAGGGAGATCTTATGCCTGCTTGAAGAACTCAACTGGACTTAGAGTCCTATCTTCATCTAGTTGAAGAGTGTAACCAAAATCAAGACTGAACTTCCCATGATATAGTTTTTAAGAGATGAAATGTATATGAATTAGAATGGATTTCATCACTAAACCATGTCCAGGAGACAGTAAAAATAGAATTAAACTAATTACCAACCAATTAACAATGTATGAAGGTTAGGAAGGGTACTGTCATCCGACCATGCTTAGGAGACGATGGTGAACAGCAGGGCTTCCTGACGTCATAAACATAAAAAGGAAAGGAACATGCTCAAAGCTATCACAGACTCATTGTAATTTTAGCCACAACAGACCATTAAAAATTAAAAATATTCCCTTAATTAAACTAAAATTAACATCAGTTCAGTCTAAATAAAAGGCATAAGTAACAAGTCTCCCATCATGCTACAAGCTTCACCTCTTAGCCTAGCAACATGATTAAGGTATCCCTTAAACAAAAAATAAAATAAACAAAAAGAAAAATAGGAAGAAAAAGAAAAACAATTCTATACTTTCTCTCCCTCGTTCTATGCTTCAACTCCAGCCCAACATGCCTCTCTCTCTCTCTCTCTCTCTCTCTCTCTCTCCCTCTCTCTCTCGTCTCCTTTATGTAGTTAGGCGAAAATCAATGGTTGCAGAAACTTTTGCATAGCTAGCAAGATAAAAAAACATATCCCTGCGTAAGGCTAGTTACGCAGCCAAGAAAATAGGATGAAATTTCCCCACTTTCCTCACATTTTTTCCAAAAAAATAACGTCCCTTGGGGTATTTTTTGACGAGCTACACAATGGATGGTTTGGATCATCAAGATAATCAAAGATAATGGACCACAAACAGACAAAAAATCCAGATTTCTTGGACGCAGGGGATGCGTAAACAGAGTACGCTATGATGCTCGGTGGGCCCCTGATCAGATCTGGAAGAAAAATCCACTCCGTTCATTGAATTCTTGGTGAAAAACTAGTTGGGAAGGGGTGATTTTGTTCGAGTTTTGATGCGTTACACTGATGTTTTTCTTCTGCCATCCATCCTATATTTTTCGACGATCCACATGTATACGTGCGCAAGGGTCCAAATGGCCACCTAGGTGAGGGTCACGCCCCACCTCTGGAGCGAATGGACAGTCCAAATCATCAAATCTAGCGAAGTGTGGGGCCCACTAACAATAAACAGACGACTAGCACCCGCCTGCTGGTCTGTAGCGCGTGAGAGAGATGGGTCATCCTGTCTTTAACCGGGCTGACCCCCGGTGCGTGTCTGGTTTATACACGTGGTGTACATGCGTTGTACACATAAGGTAAAACGTGATGTATACGTAAAATCTGCTCCGTCCATTCATTTTGTAGCCCCTTTTAAGGGGTTGAGACCAAATTTGAAGTACATCTAGATATCAAGTGGGCCCCAAATTGCTGATATGTGAGCTGATTTGTCCGTTGGGCCACTGCCATAAGGATCCAATGGCTGAAATTTGACGTGTACGGTTAATTTATGATTTTCAGGCCAGATATAGAGTTTCGAGTCGAACGGATGGTGGGAACCCTGTGATCTTTCATTCTGGCTGACTTTCAGGCCCATTGAGCTTTACTTTCTAGATTTTCTCAGATCTCTGGCGTGTAAATCCGTTGATCTTGGTCCCCTGGGGTCCGTCCCTTGCCTTGGTAAATTTTGAGCGTTAAATCCATGCATTTAACATCTTTTTCAGTCTACGCTTATAAATCCACCTTACAACATAAACATGATTAAAACAGGCAGTTAAACAGTATTATGTTCGTAAAACCATGCAATAACTAGGGTATAATATGCAATATTTGACCCTCAACACAACCTCCAACCAGTATTTTTCTAGTCCCAAGCAAAGTATGCGAAAAGTAAGTTGAGACGTATAGGAAATTTCTGTAAACCCGAGTGATTTTTGAAAAATAATCCAGATCCTAGAATTCTAAGATTCATGAATGTCGGGCATTACTTTCTCCTGGACTCAAGCATACGGTAAACTTCATAATTATGTTCAATGTATTTACCTATCAATTAGAAAAAAATTTAAACATTGAGTTCCATGGGTGTATAGTGTAATCTCGGCTTACCATCATTAAAATTCACTTCTCTATTTCAGGATATCATTGGTAACTAACAAGAGAATTCATAATAACAAAGACTTAAACCAAAACTTGCCTTACAGATCATCTTTTCATTCTTCAAACTTTTGATTTTTCCATTGAAAGTAATGTCAAGAGGGGGAATCAAATCCTCACCTATAGGGAGCAAACCTATGGTTAAGACTGTACACCCAACCCTTTCCACATATCATCCATGGGGAATTAAATTTACACCTATAGGGAGCAAACCTATGATGAAGATTATTCGTCCAATCCTTTTCAAGGTATCTATTTTTTTTTAAGCTAGGTATTTTCTTTTTCTTTAATAAATAATGACGGGCAAATTTTCCAAGCTGGTTCCTTATATGCTTAATGATTACGAAGTTAACCCTTCATTATCAAACTGAAACCTTAATGTGAAAGCGAGATGTGACATGTGAAATCATGACTCAATCAATGTTTACAACTTCTAATTCTGAATTAACAATTCAAACTTAACTATGAAATCTGACAGATATTAAATCCAAGAGTCATAAATTACCAACATCACGTATCTTGAAATTCTAAGTGCCTTAGATGGCTATCAAAATCACTTCAAAATCACAAGAAATTCTAGAAAAATTAAAAAATTTCACAATTTTTGCTCAAGACTAAGAAAACACTGATTAGGAAATCTAATCTCCCACCCCCAACCTAAAATCTACATTATCCTCAATGTAAAAGATATGAGCATGCAATGCACATGAGACAACTAAAGTAAAGGAAAAGTGATGGAAAGAAAGTACCTGGATGAAGAAATCAAGAGAGACTTTTCAAGAGGTTGTAGCATGAAAGCCAGTCAACACGAGAGTGGAAACATGAAAGAAAACTATCCTAAAATAATGCAGGAAGCAAACTAACCTAATGGCATAAAATCGTCTATCCTAGAACATTATAAAGCAAACGATTCTAGTCCTATAAAAGCAGGAAAAAACTATTCGATCATGCCGCAAGGTTCCTCTTTCGACTAATATCTTAATAAGTTTCTCAGTAAGTTCCTCAACAGGATCATCCAAAAGCCCTTTTTGCAATAGGCTTGGGCACCCTGCAGTATGACTTTTCAGAGAAACTTATGTACCTCATAAGAAATTTTTCGTTGAATTGCTTGAGGTATCCAGAGTATATATGATTCACCTGTAACATAAGAAGTTTCAATATTAGTATCCCATGGTGAATCAGAGACTACAAGCAAATAAAGTCCAGAAAACTTCTGAAGAAGTGACGTACTCTCAACATATTTCGAAGTTCCAAACTTCGGTTCAATTTTTAGCTAAACATTCAGGGTCTCGGGAAGGAGGGGCTTCAGAATGAGGGTTCTCTTGGCCAATGATAACTACCAAGGTATTGCTTGCGAGGCATCCACTATTTCTTTTATCATAGGTTCATTTGAATCTGCAAAGTGTGTCAAGCAATCGTCCAAAGAGTTGGGACATTCAGCTGAGAGTGACTCATTTTTCACATTGAAGTGTGTGATGATCTGTTCAAGGATTCCATCATCTTTAAAAGTAGATGGAGGTATGCTCTCTTACTCCAGCCCTGCGTAGACAAATTGAGGGTCAGTAGACGAAGTATTGATGTAAGGACTCTGTTCATTGATATTACTCAGAAGAGGCATTAAATCGTCAACAGTTTATGACTCAGATGGTGGCCTCAACCGGGTGGTTTCAATGTCCAGAGTCATATCAAGTGGCTCGTTCATGTCCCGAATCACATCTTCATTCGATTTGGAGGAGTGGTACAAACATGTTTCACAAGAGTTAAAAGGGTCAGTTGTAAGGGGCTCATCCTCCACTTTTAAATCAGACATGTTAGGTGAGAAGAGTGGCTCATTTTGACCGACCACTTTGTGTACATGTTGATCATTGACCTGGACCAAACTTGAGATTGATTCTAGGAGAATTTGGTCTGCACGTTCATAATAGTCATCCCAATACGCATCATTGTCTAATTCTGTGCAGTGCACACTCTGGATGAGATCGCTTTCCTCACATTTTATTCTTAGATTGGGTTGAGGTTTACATAAACTAACCTCTTCCTTATCATTGAGCTCGAGTGTGTCATGTGAGTAAAGTGTGTTATCATCATTGTATTTAAAAGATACTCATGTCTCTTCACTATTCTTCTGAATAGTCATTAAGATCGACTCATTGGGAAACTGAACTATATGTTCATTAATGGAATTCAACTCCTCATTTATAATTCCAAAGTTCTTCAAAAGTGAGTTAGAATCACTTTCCTCGCATTGAATTTCTGGAATGAATTGTAGCTGGGATGACCGAGCCTCCTCTACCTTATCAAGGCACGAATTAAGCGCTTCCAATGATTTTCTCATTTCTGCGAGACAGGCCAGGTTATGCTAAATTGAATCCACTTTGATCTCAAAGGTAAGGGATTCAAGAGGATAATCATTATAACATGTTGTTGGTTCATTTTTTCAATTTTGATGTTTTCACTAATTATAATCATATGGATCATAGTTGGGAGAATCTGATGGTTGGTAATACATATTATCACTCATAATATAATCACGCATTATTTTTTTTTATCGGATGTGTAATAATAATTCTCCATCCCATAGTTATGATAGCCCCAACACTCATGTACTATTTTGTTAATCCGTGGGGTGTAATTATTCTCCCTCATATGATTGCGTAAGGTCTTCTTAACCGGTGAATCATTATATTTTAATTGTTTTTCGATGATAGTTTCAGAAAATTTTTGAGACATATGTTAATTTCTACCATAGTCATCATCCCAATATAGATTATTTTTCTCAGCATACTGATGTTCCCACTCGTGCATATACATAATGAGGCCCTAACTCTGAATTTAATCCTAAGAAAAATAAAAGAAAGGATCCTACAATAGTATAAAAAGTAAGAGGGGGAGAAGTTAGAAAGAAGTTACCAGGTTAGAGATTCCTAAGTTAAAACCTGAAAAAACAAAACAAGTTAATTTCTAGGAAATAAAACCTGATCTAAAGAATAGAGAAAGTAAAGAAATTAAGACGAATTTATCAATTTAGAAGATCTATCAACAACCCTACAAAACATGAAAGTTAGTTCTAAAAATCAAATAGAAAGAAAAATCTAAAACTAAAGTTAGTAAAATCCTAATCTTAAACTATTTCCAAAATCAATTAATTTCATAGAATCGTAGCCGTCAGTCCCCAGCAACGGTGCCAAAAACTTGTTCACTCCCTAAGTATAGGGGTATGATGTAGTAATAAACTCGGTGAGACCGAGGTCGAATCCCAAGGGATTGAAGCCTGTACATTATCCGAAACTAACTAGAATTGGAAATAGACTAAGATGAAATCTAAATCGATTGTAATTTAAGGAATAATGGTGAAAGTATTAATCTAAAATTAAGAGAATTCAGTGAAAGGAAACTAGAGATTCAGAGGATCCACTTGTAGAGATCAGGGAGATCTTATGCATGCTTTAAGAACTCAACTGGACTTAGAGTCCCATCTTCATCCAGTTGAAGAGTGTAACCATGAAAATCAAGGCTGAACTTCCCATGATATAGTTTTCAAGAGATGAAAGGTATATGAATTAGAATGGATTCCATCACCAAACCATGCCCAGAAGACAAAGTAAATAATAGAATTAAACTAATTACCAACCAATCAATAATGTATGAAGGATAAGAAGGTTAGCGTCATCCGACCATGCCCAGGAGACGATAGTGAACAACAGGGCTTCTTGATGTTATAAACATAAAAAAGAAAGGAACATGCTCAAAGCTATCGCAGACCCATTGTAATTTTAGTCACAACAGACCATTAAAAACTAAAAATATTCCCTTAATTAAACTAAAATCAACATCAGTTCAGTCTAAACAAAAGACATAAGTAACAAGTCTCCCATCATGCTACAAGCTTCACCTCTTAGCCCTAGCTAAGAGGCTTAGCCTAGTAACATGATTAGGCTAGATCCCTTAAACAAAAGTAAAATAAAAAACAAGAAAAATAAAAAGAAAAAGAAAAACAACTCTACTCTCTCTCCCTTGTTCTGTGCTTCAACTCTAGCCCAAGATGCCCCCCTCTCTCTCTCTCTCTCTCTCTCTCTCTCTCTCTCTCGCTCTCGTCTCCTTTATGTAGTTAGGCAAAAGTTGGTGGCTACAGAAACTTTTTACGCGACCAACAAGATAAAAAAAAAACATATCCCTACGTAAGGCTATTTACACAGCCAAGAAAATGGGATGAAACTTCCCCACTTTCCTCACATTTTTTTCGAAAAAAAGAGGTCCCATGGGGTATTTTTGGACGAGCTACACAATGGACGGTTTAGATCATCAAGATGATCAAAGATAATGGACCACAAATGGCTGGAAAATCTAGATTTCTTGGACACAGGGGATGCGTAAATAGAGTACGCTGTGATGCTCGGTGGGGCCCTCATCAGATCTGGAAGAAAAATCTACTCCGTTCATTGAATTCTTGGCAAAAAACCAGTTGGGAAGGGGTGATTTTGTTCGAGTTTTGATGCGTTACACTGATGTTTTTATTTCATCGTTCATCCTACATTTTTCGATGATCCACGTGTATACGTGTGCAAGGGTCCAAACAGCCACCTAGGTGAGGGTCACGCCTCCCCTCTGGAGCGAATGGACGGTCTGGATCATCAAATCTAGTGACGCGTGGGGCCCACTAACAGCAAACAGATGACCAGCGCCTGCCCGCTGCTATACAGCGCGTGAGAGAGATGGGTCATCCCATCTTTGACCGAGCTGACCCCCGATTCGCGTCTAGTTTTGTACACGTGGTGTACACGCGTTATACACGTAGGGTAAAACGTGATGTATATGCAAAATCTGCTCCATGCATTCATTTTTTCACCCCTTTTAAGGGGTTGAGACCAAATTTGAAGTACATCTAGATATCAGGTGGGCCCCAAATTGCTAATATGTGAGCTGATCTGTCCATTGGGCCACTTTCATAAGGATCCAATGGCTGAAATTTGACGTGTACGGTTAATTTATGGTCTTCAGGTTAGATATAAAGTTTCGATCTGAATGGATGGTGAGAACCCTATGATCTTTCATTTTGACTGACTTTCAGGCCCATTGAGCTTCAGTTTCTCGATTTTCTCGGATCTCTGGCATGTAAATCCATTGATATTGGTCCCCTGGGGTCCGTCCCTTGCCTTGGTGAATTCTAAGCTTTAAATCCATGCATTTAGCATCTTTTTCAGTCCACGCTTATAAATCCACCTTACAACATAAACATGATTAAAATAGGCTGTTAAACAGTATCATGTTCGTAAAACCATGCAATAACTAGGGTATAATATGCAATATTTGACCCTCAACGGGCTGTAACTGATTGGCAAAGACTTGATTGAGGAGTAAAAGAAGGAATTAGCCTAGGAAAAGGCTCATTTATGAGTAACTAGTTGGTGAGGCAATAGCTTGCTAATACAATGATCCCTAGCTGATCTGAAAAGATGATTAGGCACAATGGGACTAAGACATGACCAACTCATATAAGAAGAAAGACTGATGGAGCAAAGACGGGTGGAGGTAGAAGGCCTACGGGTTATAAATCTTCTGACTAATGAAGGAGGAATTGAGTCATCTCTGTGGGGCCCACACAGCCCTAAAACAGGTATATCCATGTCCCGGGTCATAGGCAATCCACTTCCCAAATGTGGAGGAATCGAGTCATATGACTTTATATGACACGAAACTGGTGCACCGTCAATGACTATGACTATTCAGTTAAAATAAAATAAAATAAAATAAGAAAAAGGAGGGCGGTTGGACGTATGGTCTCAAATCATGCAGCAGATCCAAATCTCATGTGGATCTACTTCATTTTTAGACTAATGAAGGGTCAGGACAATGGACACGCACGTGTCCAAAACATACAAATTCGTTTTCCTTTCATGATGGGCCCACCTTGCGAAGGGTCAGGACAATGAACACATGTCCGATTTCTTGTGTGAGGGTGAGTTGATGGTTAAAAGATAATGCATGTTAACGACTTTTAAATAGAAAATATTTTGATTTGAGTTGTGATGTGCTTGTAGGGCAAACGACGAGGATGATGTCACGCTCAAGGTACTCTACTGCAGAATCTGCCATTCGGACCTTCACACCCTTAAGAACAACTGGGGAAATTCCATCTACTCCTTGCTCCCAGGGTAAGAATGTCTTAACGCCATTATCTATTATTTCTGGAAAGGGAACATAAAATGACAAGGCCCACTCACTTTGAACGTGATCTGACCCGTTAAATAGGGACTGGATGGTCCCATTAAAAAAGACCTGATAAAACCAAAAATGACCTTTCCGTGGTGCAGGATCGGGGACCTAGCTCTCTTGTATAGAGTCTGTGGAGAGAGAGTTTGAAACCCATCACAACTCTCTCTCCCACGCTCCACATTGTAGCGTCTTAGTACAACTCAAATTGCTGTTGCATAAGACAGCTATAACATTACAACCCTAGTACGCAAAGCTACGCAGATAGACTGTGCAGCGTATCACCTAAAGTGGGGCCCACTGGTCTACTCAATCATCCAGTCCAACTGAATGGCAATCAAGACCGTTGATCAATAAGGCCCACTAAACAGAGTTCTTACATCTCCCACTTGGGCCTCATTGAGTAATGCCAATGATAGTCATATAGAATAATTTTGAAAACACGTTTTGATCCTTTAAGAAAATATTCGAATGATTAACTAATGAAATAGTTGGACAGTGTGAGTAATGCTATTCAATTTAGTCTATCAAGACAGTCAGTATCGAAATGCGGTAGTCATCACAACATTTAATTTAGGAGAAGTGAGTCTAAGTGCGATCATAACTACTTTCAATCTTAACGACATAGATCACGAACTAGGAAATGTGGTATAAGGATTACATACTTTAGTGTAATGATATGTGCTTATCCTTAAGAGGTCCTGAAGCTTTTACATGTCTCCAACGAGACACCACTGTAGTTCTATGTACTCAAAATTTGTGCATATATAGAGAAGCAGAAATAAATCTTTATATCAAAATCATCCAAACAAATTGTATAAAATGAGATCTCTAAGTTTCTTTGAAAATCAAAATACGCTCAACTCTCACTAACTGAAAACATATGTGGGATCAATAACTCCCACGGATGTTACATGCTCCTGAAATGGCGTGATAGAGAGCCCTTTAGTGAGCGGATCTGTAATCATCTGCTTAGTACCGATGAATTCTATGGACACTTGATGATTCTGAACCATTTCCTTTATAATAAGATACTTGATGTCGATATGCTTCAACCTTGACGAATGCTTATTGTTACTAGAGAAAGAAATAATAGACAAATTATCACAAAATATTCTCAATGATTTCGGAATATGCTCCAGTACCCACAAACCAGAGAAGAAACTCTATAACCATAGTGCCTAATTAGATACCTCATGACAGGTAATAAATTCAGCTTCCATAGTGGATGAGGTTGTGATAGATTATTTCACGCTTTTTCATGACACATCTCCTCCCACCAACATGAAGATGTATCCTAAAGTAGACTTCTTAGTGTCAATGCAGCCTGCGAATTCTATGTCTAAATATCCAATCAATTTCAACTGATCAAACCTTTTGTATGTAAGTCCGAAGTCTTTCATTCTCTAAAGATACCGTAATACTTTTTGCGCAGCTATCTAATGTTACATTCATGGATTAGATAAATATCTTCCCAACATTCCAGTGACAAAGGCAATGTCCGATCGTGTACAGATTGAGCATACATGATGCTCCCTACTACTGATGTGTACAGAAATTCTTTCATTTGATTCTTTTCTAAATCATTCTTTGGACACTGAAATAGAACAAATTTATCGCCTTTCACAATGAGCGACTTTCCTGAAGCACAATTTTGCATGACATACCTTTCGAGTACCCTAGTAATATAGGTCCTCTGTGACAGGCTGAGTAGTTCAAGTGTTCTGTCATGGCGAATCTCAATGCCAATGACGTAAGAAGCTTCACCAAAGTCTTTCATTTCAAACCTTTGAGATAAGAATTTCTTGGTGTCATTCAACATCCTGGTATCACTGCTAGCCAACAGAATGTCATCAACATACAAAATCATCATAACGAACTTACTCCCACTGGTTTTAATGTAGATGCATTCATCTGCAGTTTTTTTCTACAAAGCCATATGAGGAAATTACTTCATGAAACTTAAGGTACCACTATCGTGATGCCTGTTTCAACCCATAGATGGACTTCTTAAGTTTATAAACTAAATGTTTTGAGCTAGTAGCTACAAAACCTTCGGGCTACAACATGTACACATTCTCATTCAGATCCTCATTGAGAAATGCAATCTTTACATCCATCTGATGTAACTCTTAATCTATATGAGCTACAAGAGCTATTATGATCCTGAATGAGTTTTTCTTAGATACTGGTGAGGAAGTCTCCATAAAGTCAATGCCCTCACGTTGGTTAAAACCTTTAGCAACAAGTTGGGCTTTATACCTTTCGACATTACCCTTGGAGTCCCTTTTAGTTTTAAATATCCATTTAGAACCAATTAGCCTTATTCCAGTAGGTAACTCTACAAGATCTCATACTTTATTGTCTTGCATAGATTTCAACTAATCTTTCATGGCATCAAACCAATGAGAAGGATCAGCACTTTGTTTGACTTGTATAAAGGATTCAAGATCCTTGTTCACCCCTATGTCAAAGTTGTGCTCTTGTAAGTATACGATGTAATTGTCTCGATTTACAGGCCTTCTCTCTCTTTCAGATCTTCTCAGTGGTTCAGCTTGCTGGGTCTGATCTTGATTTTCATCATCAGTGGTTTGTATTTAAGGTTCTACGTGGTGTTTTACAGTAACTACAGAATTGACTGCACCATTAATGTCCACGTGATCTGGATTGACTATGACTAGAGTCAAAGTTCTTTATTCCTCAAATATAAAATTTCTTATATTCGTGCTCCCATTGTTTTCAGTGTCCTCAATGAATATGACATTCTCATTCTCAACAATCCTGATGGAGTGGGAAGGACAATATAATTGATAGCCTTTTAATCTTTCTGGTTATCCAATGAAGAAATAACTTACGGTTCTAGAATCAAGCTTCATTTCATGCGGGTTATAAATTTTGGCCTCAGCAGGACAACCCCAAACATGTAGATATCGGAGACTTGATTTTCTCCCATTCCACAACTCTAAAAGAGTTTTGTTTATTGCTTTGCTGGAAACCCTGTTTAGTATATGAACTGCGGTTTTGATCGCATCACCCCATGGAGATTTTGACAATGCTGAATTACTGACCATGCTTCGCACCATATCCATAAGGGTACGAGTACGTCTCTTAGCCACACCATTCTGCTCTGGAGTACCATGCATAGTGTACTGAGCAACAATGCCACAATCCTACAGGTATTTAGCGAATGGCCCTAGATTACGTCTTGATTCGTTATATCTGCCATGGTATTCACCACCACGGTCAGATCTGATAACTTTAATTCTCTTATCGAGTTGATTTTCAACCTCGGCCTTATAGATTTTAAAAGCATACAGGACATCTGATTTCTCACTGATAAGGTATAGGTACTCGAAGCGAGAGTAGTCATCTATAAAGGTAATGAAATATTTGTGGTCACTCCATGAAGCTGTAGGGAATGGTCTACATATATCTGTACGTATAACCTCTAATAGATCTACACTCCTGGTTTTATCTTTCTTTCTCGTTCTAGTCTGTTTCCCTTTTATGCAATCAATGCATACTTTATAGTCAGAGAAGTCTAGAGAATGCACCTGTCTAATCTCTTATGAGATATATGGCATAGCCTCCTGTGCCACAACATGGAGGAATTCTCATAGTCTAGTCTTTGCTTAGATCCCACTTTATTTTCATGCAAGGAATTAATATTATAAACATGAGAGGCAATCAAGTCTAACTGGTATAAGTTGTTTACTATAGATCCAGTTCCAACTTTAATCGAATTAAAGTAAATACTAAAACTTTTATTTTCAAAGTGGAATGAATATCCCAACTTATCCAAACAGGAAATTGAAATTAAATTGTGCTTATAGACGGCACATAAAATATATCTACAAAATTTAAAAAATGACCAGACTTCAACTTAAGCCCATAGACTCCTATTGCCTACACATCAACCTTGACACCATTTCTTATGTATACTGAGTGCTCCACATTAGTTAGTGGCCTGGCCTGTAGTAATTCATGCATAGAAGTGCATATGTGAATAGAAGCTTCTGAATCTATCCACCAGGAATCCGCTGACACATCAGTCAAATTAGATTCAAAACAACCAAGAACAGAATGATTACCTTTCTTTATGAGTTAATTCTTAAAACCTTCACAGTCTTTCCTTAGATAACCTGCTTTTTTGCAAAAGAAGCACGGTTTGCCTTTAATCCGTTTGCGTTTAGATCCACTTCCAAATTGATTCTCATGGTTTCCAGATAGAGGACTAGAGATTCCATTATTACAACCTTATTTCCTTTTCCTTTTACCTTTATTCCCTTGCCCATGTCCATGACTGGATGTCAGTATATTAACATTTTGAACTTTAACCATCTGCTTGATTCTGTCTTCTTCTTGGACACACTAAGTGATAAGTTCATCCAATGTCCACATGTCCTTCAAAGTGTTATAGTTTACTAGGAATGTGCTGAATTGGGGAGGTGGGTTATTCATGATCAAATGAACCAGTTGATCATCAGTGAGTACAAGCTCTAGAGCACGAATCTTAGAAACAACCTCAATCTTCTCTACAATGTATTCACGGATGTTGCCTTTTTCATTATAGGACGAGCGAGTCAGCTTATTCAGAAGAATGCCTACCTTAGATTTATCAGATTTTTTGAACCTTTTTTTCATTTTAGTCAGGAAAACTTTAGCCTTATCTATTTCAGGCATGATGCCCTTCATAGATTTAGAAATGGAATACTCAATGACTTTCAGGCATGTATCATTTGACCTAAACCATGCAACTCATCGATTATATTCAGCTTCAATGGCATTATCAGATGGTTTTGGCAGTTCTGGTGTTATCAGGGCAAGATCTAATTGAAGACAGTCCAGTACAACTTCAATGGTGTTCCTCCATTGAACGTAATTAGATCCATTTAGGGCAGAGAATTGATTTTGATTAGTTGGAATTGAGACTGAAATAAAAGGGATACATGTATACTCACATTAGTTCATAATTTTACAAAACAATTTAGTGAATGTAAACAAATATCAGGCAAAGTTAATCAATTCAGTTGCTAAGGGAGGCATCAACTGAATCATCCAGGCTGACGATGGGCCCAACCATCTCATCCTGGTGAGAATCTGTTACATCATCATCATTCCTCCTGTGGGTGGTAATAATAACATGTTAATGATCCTCTTGAATATGAAGCTAAGTAATGTAAGTCATGTAAATCTGAGACACTCAACACCTGTGGGTGAGATGAGTCTTTCATCTTTACATTACTAACACCATTTACTTCACCCGTTCACTTGACTGCCAAATGGTAATCATTTGTGTTTTTGTTATCGTACACATGAAAAAGTGAATGCAACTGTATGCAACCCTTCTTATCCCAATGTTATAAGTCTGTATTTGTAAAGTTTTTTTCGATTGAGGTCACTATGGTGGCTAACACAACCGAATCCAAAACTATAAATATAGACTTTAAGATTACTATTATAATCCTGCCTCTCTATGGATTATATCTTAATTAGTCCGATGCGGCCCATAAGATTGTCGGTATTGATCATTAAAAAATATATGAACCTTAAAGTGAAACATGTAGATAATTTTCATATTATTTATTCCAATGGTCCATATCAACTTCTAAGGATGGGTGATGGGCCTACAATAGGGCCGAATCAGCACTCTTATAGATCTATAATTATTTATGTGAGCACAACTAAATGAGCTCCTGACATTCTCATAATAGACAAACAGTATGGACTGCATAATTTAACGGGAAGATCCATGAGTGGGTGTCTATAAGTTGGACATATGAGTTTAAAGTCCTAACCTCAGATGAAAATTCATGATCAAACTAATAGATGGCCCCAGATCAAAATTGGTCCATATCCTCTTGAATGAGTTAGACTATATGTTCACTGTAACGCCCTGAAAATCGGGGGTCACGCACACGCTCAACTCCCAATTTCCCGAGAGTCACTTATAACCGATTTCATTATTAAGTATTTAATCCAGTTTAATAGCGCAACGTGGAATTTTCTGAGATCACGGAACACAACCACAAGTCCATTGAAATGAAAGTGATCACCATACGTGTATATGCATGTCCAAAAGAATAAGGGGATCGTACATGACATCACCCAGGAAAAATCACAAAAGAATACATAAGTCCAAAAGAATATGAGGCTGAGTCTACTCTCGGCGATCCCAAACCTGCCGCTCTAACTGGCAGAGAACTATCCATCAGCTGGAAGTATGACAACTCCTCCTCATCGAGAGTAGCATCGTCACGCTCCCCATGCTCCGCATCCCCTACATCTATGAAAGAGTTTGGTTGGTATTTTAAAACACCGTCCCAGAGTGGGAGTGAGTGATCAACTCAGTGGGTGCTATTAGTCTTAAGTTACAACAGGCATCAATTATAGTATGAATTTAATGAAATACAGTCATTCATCAATTCCTAAAAACTCTTAATTAAATGCATGGATGCGAGATAATATGGTGCATGCCCTCGCCACAACGCTCCCTCGAGCGACTCCGTCTAAAGATCACATATGTCAACACTCCCTCATTACGACCTCGACTCCTGAGTCGCCACCCTAACTAATGGATGTAGTGCGATCGTGTTAGCCGAGTTGTTAGTTAGGTCCATTCATCCAGCAGATTTGAGAATCTGATACACCCCACAATCAAATGCCCTGAACTAGTTGCGAGGCCAAGACCCTCCAACGTGTAAGGCTAAGTTCCCATGATCCTTGATCCCGTCGGGTTCTCCATCCCCGACTTCAAGCACATGGGGAGTGCTGAGAACTGGGATCGCTCGCGGTCACTACGGGGAGGCGCGTCACCCCAGGGTAGGCCAACAGCTCGGACATAGTGTCCCATTCCACCATTCCCGGCTCACGAGACAGTGGATCGAAATTCAAGTGGTTATCGGTGGCTACAATGGTAATAGGGTATTTCAGGTTCCACACATGTGTGAGCAAACATGGTTAATAATCAGAATTTTCCAATATGTAGGCTAAACCGCACAAGTCAGGTGAATACGGGATAAATGACATTGGGTACGATAGACCCATGTAGTCGAACTACTGCCGCTTATACGCATCCGCCCAATTCGAGGATTTAGTCTCAGGGTAGTCCAACCAACGAGACTACCGTTTAACCTCATATTCCTGACCAATCCACGGTTTAACGATGATTCATAGCATACCAACATCAAGGTTATTATCCAACATACAGTATCATGATGCATTCATCCTATCATACATATCAATGTTCCTAATAAGCATGTTACAATACCGTAATTAGAGTGCATGTGAGAAGTGTGAGTGAGGGAGAAAACGAAACGTCTCCTACACACCTAGGAATTAAAATATGCAAAGACAAAACATCATACATGTCATAAGCATCGTCATGTGAACATCGGTTATATCATCAAACATGTGAGAAGCATAAATACGATCATGAGGAAGAAAAACTATAAACATGCAATTCCATATATTTCCATCAAACACCCAAATCCTAGGGTCTCTCTAGATTCCACACATGCTTCATCCAAACAAGCAAAATCATTAAACTCATGTCATGATTGGTGCTAGGCCACCTAGGATTAATAGTCCGCACCTTGATTTCTTTGGAGACTCGGATGTGACCTAGAAATGAGGTTTGAGGGTTAACCGGCCGGAATTCCTAAAATCAATCATTGCATGTAAGAAATCCCATGCCAATCCTTTCTTAGTACTTGGATTTCAGGAAAAAATGGGGAGAGGTTCTTACCTAGATGGCCAACGGACGAGTTTGGAGGGTTGAGGCGGAGAATGCTTTCTTGGAGGAGGATTAGAGAGCTTGAAAGGGTTGATGCCCTTGGCCCCACCTTGATTTAGGGCCCACACAAGCACTATTCCACCCTCTCCTTCACCCTTAGCTCTCCTTGGTAGTTGGAGAAAGGTGGAAGCTACAAAGGGAAGGTTGTTGCCGGACGGTGGTGGAAGTTATGAGGAAAGAGAGATTTGGTTGTGGAAGGTTGGAGGAAGTTATGAAGAAGGGTTGTTGAGAATTGAAGAAGGTTATGAGGGAGAGAGGGTTGTTGTTGGAAGAATGAAGGAGTTATGAGAGAGAGCTAGGGCTTATTCCCTAGACTTGGGCCCCTTGGCCTTATGTTTCTATAATTTCTCAAAATAGCCTCTTAGAGTTACTATTGGTGTTGTGGTGGCCCCAACACTCCTGTGGCTACCAAATTCGGTGTGCACGTGTCTCATGGCCCAATGAGGGGCCACATAAAATTTGAAAATAATCGGATGAACGGATATGGGATCTGAGTAAGTGATCTCAATCTTTAAATGGCCCTGTAGGGTCTATTTCGATCGTTGGGGCAGTTATGGTGGTCCCCTGGCCATGAAATTTATTGGGTAGGTGGTCCATGGTCAAATGAAGGATCATACAAAATTTGGAGTCGATCAGATATTTGGTTAGATCGTACGGGTTCAATATGCGATCAACGGTTACCGTGCCACGATCGGGGCTTAGGTTTTGTTGACGGGCGTAGGCCCGCACATTAGACCTTCACCGTAAATTTAGAAGAAACCCGACGGTTGAAAATTCCAGAGTCTCGATTTCATTTGCAAGTGCCAGATTCAAATTCTGGCATTTGTGGGGTGCATTTGGCCAGTGCCAGATCCCAGTTCTAGATGTCCATTGGGTCTGAGGTCCGCGATGAACCTCAAGCCCAGTGAGATCTAGTGTTCCCTAAAGTTTTATAATCTTCTGACCTTCCTGCGTCGTGGTATGGCCCGCATGGGCTGTTGCTAAGTACAAACGGTCATCTGCCTTAGCGGCTCGCATTAAGTTCTATCATGACTTACCTAGACTACTTTGTAGGACTAATCCTAGATTATTTTAGGTGTGGTATCCCACCACAAGTGGCTTTAATCGAACGGTCCTGTGGCCAGTCCTACGTGGACGCCCCAGGACGCGGTGCTCGTTAGGTGGGATGTTACAATCTACCCCCCCTTATAAATAAATTTCATCCTCAGAATTTGTACCTGTTCTTATTGCTGAAGTAGGGTTGGGTAATGCTTGCGGACTTCAGCTTCTGTCTCCCAAGTGGCCTCTTCTTCGTCATGATGAGTCCATAATACCTTGACCAATGGGATGACCTTGTTGCGTAGGACCTGCTTCTTCCTATCCAGTATGTTTGTGGGTCGAGAATGCATGTGACATTTTTTTTGAGTTTCACATTCTCCCACTTGATGATATGCGAAGGATCGGGGACGTACTTTTTCAGCATAGATACATGGAAGACATTATGCACTCCTGTAAGCGGCGTAGGTAGGGCCAGGAGATAGGCAACCGCACCTACCCGGTCTAAAATCTAGAAAGGGCCGATGAATCGTAGCATGAGCTTTCCCTTCTTGCTGAAGGGTAAAACGCCCTTCATTGGGGAGATCTTGAGAAATACATGATCCCCAGCTTCAAACTCCAAGTCTTGCCGCCTTGTATCGGCATAACTCTTCTGTCTGCTTTGAGCCGTCAAGAGGCAGCTCCGAATAATTTCAATCTTCTCGGTAGTGATCCGCACCAAATTCGGTCCTAGCAAGCTTTTCTCACTAATTTCTTCCCAATAATGTGGTGCTCGGCATGGACTCCCATATAGAGCCTCGTAAGGCGCCATACCGATGCTAGCCTGAAAGCTATTGTTGTAGGTGAACTCGGCATATGGGAGATAATCATCCCAACTCTCCTGAAAGTCCAAGACGCAGGCTCTCAACATGTCCTCCAATATTTAGTTCACCCGCTCGGTTTGCCCATCTGTCTACGGGTGGAAGGCGGTGCTAAACTTCAACTTCACTCCCATGGCTTCTTGAATGCGGGTCCAAAAGATCGAAGTGAATCGAGTATCCCGGTCTGACACAATCTCCAACGGGACGCCATGGAGCCACACAATTTCCTTGATATACAACTTTGTAAAATCATCGGCGGAGCTAGAAGTTCTAATTGGCAGAAAATGGGCTGATTTGGTTAGCCTATCCACGATCACCCATATTGAGTCATCCCTTTCCTGGTCTTGGGCAAGCCAGAGATGAAGTCTATGGATATAAGTCTCATTTCCATTCTGCTACGGGCATTGGTTGTAGAAGGCCCGGTGGTCGTCGGTGTTCGGCCTTGACTTGTTGACAGGTGAGGCATCGGGACACATACTCCGCTATCTCCTTCTTCATATTGTCCCACCAATAAGTTCATTTCAAATCCTGGTACATTTTGGTGCTACCAGGGTGCATTGCCAGCTTGGAGTTGTGAGCGACCTTCAAGACTTCTTCTCGTAGTCCTTGGTAGTTTGGGACACAAAGGCGGCCTCGGTACCGTAATCCTCCGTCGGTGCCGACTCTCCACTTGGACTTTCCGTCATTCTTTGCTCTTTCCCTCATCTTCTTTAATAGCTCATCGCCCTCCTGGGCTTCAATAATTTTACTATCAACAAGTGGTTGGGCCTGTACATGGATTATGAACTCGTACGATTCCTCCACGGTTAGCTTCGTGTTGAAATCCCATACGAATTCCACCATATCCCACTCTCTTACCATTAGCGGTGCTGTAAATTCAATTATCTTCTTGTGACTCAAAGCGTCCACCACCAAATTGGCCTTGCTAGGGTGGTATGAGACATTGAACTTGAAGTCCTTCAGTGTTTCCATCCAACGGCGTTGTCTCATGTTTAAGTCCTTTTGGGTGAAGATGTATTTGAGGCTCTTATGATCAGAAAAGAGCTCAAACTCCTCACCATAAAGGTAATGTCTCCATATCTTCAATACGAAAACTACCACCGCAAGCTCGAGGTCATGCTCGGATAGTTCTCCTCATGCTTCCTTAGTTGCCGAGACGTATAAGTAATTGCCCTGTCCTTTTGCATAAGCACACAACCCAGACCCACATGGGAGGCGTCAGTATAGACGGTATACTTGACTCCCTGCTCAGGTAGCACGAGTACGGGTGCCGACGTCATTTTGTCCTTCAACTCTTCGAAGGCCGCCTCCGCCTTCTCATTCCATGTAAACTTAAGGTCCTTTCGTGTAAGCTGGGATAGGGGTCAAGCTATTTTTGAGAAATTCTTAATAAATCTCCGATAATAACCTGCTAACCCAAGAAAACTCCTCACTTCCATAACCGACTTCGGTTGCTTCCAGTCTTGCACGGCCGCGACCTTGGTGAGGTCGACCGATATACCTTCCTTGGACACAACATGTCCCAAAAATTTGACCTCTTCCTTCCAGAAAGCGCACTTCCTAAATTGCGTATACAACCAGTTTTTTTCAAGGGTCCCAAGAACCGCCCTTAGATGCTCTTCATGCTCCTCCCAGCTCTTTGAATAAATCAATATGTCGTCGATGAACACAATGACGAATCTATATAAAAATGGTCTAAAGACCCTGTTCATGAGGTCCATGAATACCGCTGGGGCATTTGTGAGCCCAAACGACAAACTAGGAACTCATAATGGCCAAAATAGGTTCCGAATGCCGTCTTCTGAATATCCTCGTCCCTGACCCGCAGCTGATGATACCCTAATTGTAGATCGATCTTTGAGAAGTATTGAGCATCCCTCAACTGGTCGAATAAATCGTCAATTTGTGGCAATGGATATTTTTTCTGGACCGTTACTTGGTTCAACCTCCTGTAATCTACACATAGACGTAATGTGTCGTCCTTCTTCTTCACAAATAAAACCGACGCTCCCCATGGTGATACGCTGGGTCGGATGAAGCCTTTCTCTAACAATAGGTCAATTTGGGACCTGAGTTCTTCCATCTCACACGGGGGCATGCGGTAAGTTAGCAAAGAGATGGGTTTGGCACCCGGAGTCAAATCGATCATGAAGTCTATCTCACGTCGAGGTGGAAGTCCAGGTATGCCTTTAAACACGTCCCAAAAATCTTCGACCACTGGTGTGCCTGTTATCGAGGGACATCATAACCATCCTCCAATGAAGCATAATACAACATTTTACATTCATGGCTGACCTAGCATGAGAATGTGAGGGAAGTGTCGTCGTCCTCACAGATCTTCACTGTCATTGTTTCACAATCAATTTCTTCCTTCATCGCTGTCAACCAGTCCATGCCCAGGATAACGTCGTAATGGAAGATTTTAGTCACTATTAGATCCACCAACGCTACCTTGCATCCCAAGTCAATAGGGCAATTATAACAGATTTTCGTTGCTTCTGAGTAGGTACCGGCCGCGGCAATGATCTTCACCCCAACGAAGGGGGTAGAGTGTATTCCTAGATGCTTGACAGTTGCATGCGATATAAGAGAAGTAATGGATCCCGTGTCCACCAACAAAAAGATAGGAGTACCTTCTATGTGGGCTGTCACCTCGAAGGCTGTGGGAGTGGGAATGGTAGCATCCTGACCCTCTGCTGCCAAGATATGTACTTGGGCCTGCTGTGAGAAGTTCGGCTGCTGCATAGGCCATTGTGGCGGCCTAGCTTGAGGTGCAGGAGGATGGCGAAAGTGTTGGCTGGGCCCCATCATCCGTAAGGGTAAAATTTGTAATGCCTGTTGTGGGGGCCTATAGTTGCGCTGAGGTGGCGTGAAGCCAAGATCCCTCATCCTCGTAAAGCAGTAGGGCTCAGAGTATCTAAGCTTCCTACAATAGCTGCAAGTCTGTGTAGGTCGTGTGGAGGGAGCTGGTGTGACCGCAGGCCTAGGCGGAGAGTTCGGGCGCGGCCATTTTCCTGTGAAAGAAGAGGATGGCCCTTCCATCTTATTGCGTACCCCTAGATGTGAACGGGCCCGTGAGACAAACTCCTCATCCTGCTCCGCCTGGGTCGACATCTCTACAAGCTCAGCATATGTCTTGACGTTCGCACAACACATCTTAGAGCGGATGCTGCTCCTCAGCCCCACTATGAATCGCCTCATCTTAATGGCTTCGTTGGCGATCATCTCAGATGCGTAGCGAGATAGTTCCGTAAACCGGTTCTCATATTGCGCCACGCTCATTCCTCCTTGTTGGAGGTGGAGGAATTCATTCTCCCTCTCGTGCTGGTACGACTGAGGGATATATTTTTCATTGAAGCAGGCCTCGAATGCCTCCCACGTCCAAACGTGGCCCACAGGAATAGATCGGAGGACACTCTCCCACTATAGATCCGCCTCCTTTTCAAAGAGGTAGGAGACGAGCTCAATATTTTCTAACTCGGAACAGTGGAGAGGTTGGAGCATCTTGGCGACTCGGTTGAGCCAGTATTCCAGTTCTTCTGGGTGGTGAGTGCCAGCAAAGGTAGGCGGTCTATGCCTCTGAAACCGCTCGAATATGTTACTCGTGTTGGCCGTTTGTTCGGCCACGACAGGAGGTTCCGATTGCGGGAAACGGAAGTTCGGGACCACGTTGGGAGAGTCCGGTTGTTGGAAATTGAAGTTTTGAGCCATGGCCCCCATCATGGTTGCCATCATCTGTTGTTATTGTTGCATGGTAGCGGACATCATTTGCTGCTGTTGTTGCATAAAATACAACATTTGACCCATTTGTTCCATGGCCGGTGCCGGGGGTGGTGCTGGGGTCGCGGCTTGTGGCGACGGTGCATTTGGGGCCGCTTCTTGGGGGCCTTGATCATTATCGGGAACATGGTTCCCATCAATTAAGCCGTCATAGGATAGACGGACATATCGACCGTCCGGTCGTGGAGGCATTTTCTGAAAAATTCTTAGAGTATTAGTCACTTAAAGCATTACCGCACGCTAGGCAAGTTAGACCTACAACTTGTAGTTCATGACCATAATCACAACACAGATAAGGCACTCTTCAAGAAAAAAGGATTTAAAGCCGATCCATATATTAGCATTGATTCCAAAATGCATGAACATGGCCAGTTACATGCTACAACAAGGATTACAAACACTACTAGATATGATAAACGAAAGAAAATGCAAACTACGTAAGCAAAGGTCTTAACCATCTTAATGCATGGAATTAAACCTAAGCAACTGCAAACAACTACTGATCATTAGAAGACTCATGGTGCTACTCGTCCGAGTCGGGCGAAAGTGGAGGTGCTTCCTCCCCTTTGCTGCAGCAGATCAGGGCCTTAATGGCCCGGTACATCTTCTTGTTCCACTTTTCCTGCTTGGCTTAGTTTTTCTTGATCCTAGCTTGGGCCTCCTCGATCCTGGCTATCCCAGTGTCGAGGGATTTCAAGCGCCCAAGTACTTCGGGTGCGGCCTGTGGCTCCCCGCCAACTCCTTCAATTTCGTCGATTCTTTTCACTTCTTCAGTTTCTTCCTCCTCCTCATTGCTTTCGTCACTATCCTCTTCATCTTCGACAGGCTCCCCATATTGATCGATGTGGGCCTGTCGCTGTTTGGGGCCTATCTTCATCTTGTTCAAGACGTCATCACCCAAAAGCTCTATCGGCACCAGATTCTCGTCTGATCCGCCCACGCCGTACCGCTGGGCCAGTTGGCAAATCAAGCGACCGAATGGGAGACAGGTGCTCTTCCTTGTCACCCTCGCGGCTCGCACGATCTGGTGAAGTATCACGTTAGGGAGGCATACATCCGCTCCCTGACCCACCTGATATAAAAACTCCACCATATAGCGGGAGCACTCAGAGCGGTTCCCCAATCTCGGGTACACGTTATGGGTGCAAATGTGGTGGAGAACCCGATACTCTGGGAGAAGGTTGACCGAGCTCAAATCGACTTCTTGTTCCGCTCGCTTCCACTGAGTAACCTGACCACACAAGAAGCGAGTCCGCTCCTTACGGGCTTGGCTCGTACCCAAATAACTCTCATCGATTTGTACCTCCCCTAGTGGCATTCTCAGTACGCTGGCAATGATCTCCACCCCAATCGGGAACCTCTTGCCTCCCACAACCAGATCAAAGCCCAACGGCTTAAATTTAGGGTTTCTAATCTGCATGTAGAAAGCCCTAGCTCGACCTTCATCTTCCTGGAAGTCCCCATGGAATACTGGGCCTCATCCCCGTTCTCTAAGCCGACCGAGTAGGGAAACATCATTGAATAGGTGCGCATCTACAGAAGCTTCAAAGGTAACTTGCCACAATAGGAAATTGCCCTTATCTTCCACAGACGGACGGGGCGCCTGAATTGCGAGAGCCCCTTGATGGTCATTTTTGCGACTGGATCGGGCTTCCGCGACTTCCTTCCCCTTCGAATCGGCCTTCTTCTTACTGCGTCGCTTTTGGCTCTGTCCTGGCTCGGTGGGAGACGGCCTCTTCTTCCCCATGAGGGAAAGGATTGCCAAAATGGAGAGGAAAGAGGCCATGGTGGCTAGAAAGGCCATCCTCCTTGGCTAAAATGGGTTTGGGATGGATTTGAAGATAAGTGGTTGGATTGTTGGAGGAATGAGATTGAGAGTGGGTTTGATGTTGGGTTTGCAGAAAGGAGCTTTGCAGATGGATTTGAGGATGGTTTTGCGGAAGAGTTTGATGGATGGGGTTTCAAAATGAATGGTGGAAGTGGTGTGGGGTATGTGGTTGAAGTGGGTTTGGGAATGGACCTTGGAAATGTGTTTGGGACAAGCCTTAGAGTGAAGGAATGTTAGTTTGCCTTAGGAATGGACTTTGGGGGAATGAAGTTAGGAAATGGGTTTGGGTGAAAAGGTTTTTGAAGTACGTTTATTGGAGGGAGTTTGGAAAGGGAGGATGGAATTGGTTTTGGAAAGATGGGTTGAAAAGAAGAGGTGGGATGTGAGGAAGAAGAAATGGAAGTGGGTTGAAGATGTGGGATTTGAGATGGGTTTGAGTTGGCTATGAGAAAAAAAATAAAAATGGGAGTATGAGGTTGAGTAAGGTTGGAATGGATTTGAGGAAGGACCCAAGAGTGGGTTTTGGAAATGTATGGGAAAAATGGGTTTGAATTTGGGTTTTGAAGATGAACTTGAGAAAGGAATGGGTTTTGGGGAATGAAAGTGGGTTAGGTTTGGTGGGTCTTGGAAATGAACTTTGGAGATGGGTTAAGAAATGGAGAGTAGTGGAAGGAGAGGAAAGGAAAGAATGGAGTAAGGAGATGAGTGGATGTGAAGAAGAAGAAGAAGATGACGATGGGTTAGAGAAGATCTAGGGTGTGAGAGTGTGAAATGAGTGTTGGGATCTTGGAAAGAGTTTAAAAGGAATGGAGTGTAGTGGGAATAGAAAAGAGGGGTTCTATGCACCCCTAGGTAACAAGAAAGGTGGGCCCCACATGAATTTGCAAGGTAAGGGGGTGGGGAAATCACATTTCGGGCCTGGGCGTCGCGACGCCGGGCCCGGCGTCACAAGGGCATGGGGACGCCGAGCAAGGTGGTGCAGTGGGCGTGGGGACGACTGTCTAGTGTGGGGACGCCCATTCTCTGGACAGTTGGGCGTGGGGACACCCACACGGAGGTTGGGACGCCTATCCTCTTGAACCTTGGGCGTGGGGACGCCCACCCGGGCGTTGGGACACCCACTCTCTGCATTGGCCGTCTTGTTTGGCACTTTCCCAGGTACCTGTAAGGCCCCCGAAGAAGTGCCACATACGAATTTGGGATAGGAGAAGTTACTCTACGCAATGAGCCTAGTGGTTTCATGTGATCGTTACTAGTTAGGGGTAAAAATTCCATTTTCCTACCATTCCACTATTTATGGCAAAATCATACTCACCCCTAAGTCCCGATCTTTGAACGGGCTGGAACTATCAAGTTTGGCCCAGATTAGCTTGTCCGTACGTGAATATTAAATTTAAGCCTCAAATCCTTCAGTTTTCAGCTCACTTCTATCGATGGTTTGAGGTACTGCACGAATCCCAGTCCCATTCCTCGCGTCGTTGCCTTCTCTCACTTCCAAATCCCAATTCCAAGTATGTTTTACCGTCCATCTAAGATTGCAATCCTATACCGCTATACTTTAAAACTCTTAGACCCAGTTCTTAGCGATGTTATTCATTCTTGTTACTTGTTTTCCGATTCTAATTTGTGGGAAGTTCACCTTCCATCTAAGGTTCGTCAATTCGGGTGCCTAAGATGGTTCCCAACATCCTAAGTCCCAGTTGAGTTTCCTACTGCGTATCCTCTCAAGTTAGCAGACGCGTTAATGAGCTCATGACTCATGGTCTAAGGGATTTCAAATCATGCTCTGATACCAACTTGTAATGCCCTGAAAATCGGGGGTCGCGCACACGCTCAACTCTCGATTTTCCGAGAGTCACTTATAACCGATTTCATTATTAAGCATTTAATCCGGTTTAATAGCGCAACGTGGAATTTCCTGAGATCACGGAACACAACCACAAGTCCACTGAAATAAAAGTGATCAACATACATGTATATACATGTCCAAAAGAATAAGGAGATCGCACATGGCATCACCTAGGCAAAATCACAAAAGAATACACAAGTCCAAAAGAATATGAGGCTGAGTCCACTCTCGGCAATCCCAAACCCGCCGCTCAAGCTGGCAGAGAACCATCCATCAGTTGGAAGTATGACAGCTCCTCCTCCTCATTGAGAGTAGCATCGTCACGCTCCCCCTTCTCCGTATTGTTCACTCCTCAAGTGCAGGGTTGTGATGTAGTAATAACTCGGTAAGACCGAGGTCGAATCCCAAGGGACTGAAACTTGTACGTAATCTAAAATTAACTAGAAATAGAACTAGAATGAGATGAAATCTGAATTGAATTATAAATTGAGGAATAATTGTAAACTATTAATCTAAAACTTATAGGAATCAGAGGAAAGGAAACTAGGGATTCAGAGGATCCACTTGTAGAGATCAGGGAGAACTTATGCTTGCATAAAAAATCATGGAAATTATTGAACTGCCGTTGATCTAATTTTCAAAGAGATGAAAGGTGTATGAATTAGAATGGATTCCATCACCAAACCATGCCCAAGAGACTATGGCAAACAACAGAATTAAACTAATTACCAACCAATCACATGCTATGAAAGTTAGGAAGGGTACCGTCATCCGACCATGCCCAGGAGACTATGGTGAACAACGGGGCTTCCTGACGTCATAAACATAAAGGAAAAAGGACATGCTCCAAGCCATTGCAGACCCATTGTAATTTCTGTCACAACAGACCATTAAAAACTAAACAGAACATGACATTAATAATCAACTAAAATCAACGTCAATTCATAAATAAATAAAAAAAACATAAATTAAAAACCTCCCATCTCACTACAAGCTTCACCTCCTAGCCCTAGCTAGGAGGTTTAACCACACATGGTCAGGCTAAATCCAAATAAATAAAAAGAAAAAGAAAATTGAAAAAAAATTAAAGAATCTCTCTCTCTTTCTTTCTCTCTCTCTCTCTGTCTCTTTTTCTTTGCTCCACGTCAAGCTCAGATCTCCCTTCAGCCAGCTCCCTGTTCTCCTTCTTTTATAACCAGCGAAAGTTCTTGCGCCAAAACAGACTTGCGCACCTCTGTGTTTACGTAGGAAACTGCATAAACAGATTACAGTTGAGCAACTTTAAGGTGAGAAGTCTTTCCTCTTTTGAAATTTTCCATCGTGGTGAGGGTAAGAACCCCTTGCTTGACAATTCGGACGGTTCAGATCAATGATCCGGCCGTGATCATTGTCACACAGCCCGCCCACATCGTCCGTCTTTCTCAGATGTGCGAAGCGTTACGCAGGGGCTGCGCTGATGCTCGGTGGGGCCCACTCCTTCTGATGTCTACAAAATCTATTCCGTCCATTGTATTCAGTCGATCTTGGTTCCCTGGAATGTGTCCCTTGCCTTGGTGATCATCAGAGTGTTAAATTCATGCTTTAAGCTCTCTTTTTCAATCCAGGCTCGTAAAATCACCTTGCAACACAAATACAATAAACACAGGCTATTAGACAGCATTATGTTCATAAATCCAGGTAATAACTGGGGTCTGATATGTAATATTTGACCCTCAACACAACCCCCAACCAGCATCTTGCTAGTCCCGAGCAAGGTATGCGAAAAACAAGTTGAGAACTACAGGATAATTTTGATAAACTCGAGTGATTGATGAAAGACAATGTAGATTTTAGAATTTTAAGATTCATGAATGATTGGCATTACTTCTCCTGGACTCAAGTGCATAGTAAACTTCATAATCAAGGGTAAAACATTAATTCAACAATTAGAAAAAATCTAAACATTGAGTTCCATGGGTGTATAGTGTGATCTCGACTTATCCACATTAAGATTCAATTCGTCATTCCATGATATCATTGGTAACCAGTAGCGCGTTCATGACACCCAAAATTTGTTAAGAAGGGAATCAAGTCCTTACTTATAGGGAGCAAACCTATGGCAAAGACCAATTACCTACTAATTTTTGAATGTTTAACCTTAGGGAATCAAACCTTCACCTGTAGGGAGCAAACCTACAGTGAAGACCATTCGCCCAGCTCTGGGGATTTTCTTTTTCTATTGATCATGATTGGTAACTTTTTCAGGCTGGCTCCTTTCGTGCTTAGTGATTACCAAGTTAATCCTTCGATTTGGAACTGAAATCTTAAAGTGAAAGCGAGATATGACATGTGAAATCATGGCTCTATCAATGTTTACAACTTCTAATTCTGAATTAAAACTTCAATCTTAACTGTGAAATCTTACAGATGCTGAATCCAAGAGTCCTAAATTACTAATATTACGTATCTTATGATTCTAAATCAAGAGTCAAAATCACTTCGAATTCACAAGAAGTTCCCAGAAAAATTTAAAAATTTTCACAATTTTTTCTCAAGACTTAGAAAAACACTGATTAGGTTACCTAATCCCCCACCCCCAACCTAAAATCTACATTGTCCTCAATGTAAAAGATATAAACATGCAATGCACATGAGACAACTAAAGTAAATAAGAAGTGATGGGAGGATAGTACTTGGATAATGAATCGAGAGAGATTATTCAAGAGATCGCTGAGAGAGAGCAGGTTAGCACGAGAGAAAAAGAAAAATAAAAATAACGAAAATAAAATTCTACCTATACCACTTTCGCAGGTGCTCTCGATTACATTTAGGATATGCAACAAGCCTTTAAACCCCTAGGTTACCCCTAGTGGATGAGTTGTAGTCTCGTGAGGGTTTGCAGTAATGTTACCCACAAACATTGAATCATCTAACTAGAAAAATGAAATGAAAAACTGGGTTGCCTCCCATGAGCGCTAAATTTACCGTCTTCAGCCAGACAAATAAAGCAACAATCCTAGTCTTATGAAAGCGATAAACCTACCTATACCTCCATCAGACTAGGAGATCAGTCCTGGTAAACAGGAGCAATCAGAGGCATGGACATGTCTCGACAAATGGCTTTAATCGATGTCCATTTACTTTAAACTCCTTGCCATTGTCGGGATCTCTTATCTCGATGGCCCCATGAGGATAAGCAGTAACAACAATGTAAGGGCCGATCCAACGAGATTGAAGCTTACCCGGAAAGAGATGTAGTCGAGAGTCATATAAGAGGACTTTCTGACCTGACGTGAATGATTTTCGTAGAATATGTTGATCATGAAACGCCTTCATCCTGTCCTTATAAATTCTTGAGTTCTCATATGCATCGTTCCGGATTTCTTCCAGTTCATTTAATTAAAGTTTGCATAGCGAACCAGCGTTGTCCAGATTGAAATTTAGATTTTTGATCGCCCAGTATGCTTTATGTTCCAATTCCACCGGTAAGTGACAAGCCTTTCCCTAAACAAGTCTAAAGGGAGATGTTCCAATAGGAGTTTTAAAAGCAGTACGGTACGCCTATAAGGCATCGGTCAATCGGATTGACCAGTCCTTATGATCAGGGTTAACCATTTTTTTTATGATATGTTTGATCTCCCTATTGAAAATTTCAACTTGTCAACTTGTCTGTGGATGGTATGGGGTGCTCACCTTATGAGAGATACCGTATTTCTTCATTAAACTCTCAAATAGTCTATTACAGAAGTGTGAGCCTGCGTCACTAATGATGGCTCGAGGCGTTCCGAACCGCGACAGGATATTTTCTTTCAAAAATTTAATGACCCTGCGATGGTCATTTTTGCGGCACGGAATTGCTTCGACCCATTTAGTGACATAGTCTATGGCGAGCAAAATATATAGATTTCTAAATAATTGGGGGAATGGTCCCATGAAATCAATGCCCCAGCAATCAAATGCTTCAATGATAAGGATGTGATTCAAAGGCATCATATTTCGACGGGACAATGCTCCCAATTTTTGACAATGCTCACAGGCTTTACAAAACTCATGAGTGTCCTTGAACATAGTGGGCCAGTAAAAGCCACACTGTAGAATCTTAGCCGTGGTCTTTTTAGCAGAAAAGTGACCACCACAGGCCTGTGAGTGACAGAAGGAGATGACACTCTGATGCTCATCGTCTGACACACATCTCCTTAAGATTTGATCTGGGTAATATTTAAACAAATATGGATCATCTCAGAAAAAGTTACGCACCTTGGTAAAGAATTTCTTCTTATCTTGTGACGTCCAGTGTGTCGGTATGGCACCTGTAGCAAGATAATTAGCAATATCAATGAACCAAGGTGAATGGGAGACTCTAAACAGTTGTTCATCAGGGAACATGTCATTGATATGGGTCGCCTCAAGGGAATCAGAGGTATTAAGGCGAGAAAGATGATCGGCCACTACGTTCTCTACTCCCTTTTTATCTTTGATTTTCAAATCAAATTCTTGGAGTAGAAGGATCCATCGTATCAAGTGGGGCTTAGAATCATTCTTAGAAAGAAGATACTTAAGGGCCGCATGGTCTGTGTAAATGATGATCTTGGATCCAATCAGGTAGGATCTAAATTTATCCAAAGCGAACACTACGGCTAAGAGTTCCTTTTTCGTAGTCGAGTAGTTCACTTGGGTAGGATTTAGAGTCCTAATTGCGTAGTGAATAACGTAAGGCCGCTTATTTTTTCTCTGGCCTAGAACCGCCCCAAGAGCATAATCAGAGGCGTCGCACATAAGTTCAAAAGGAAGACTCCAGTCGGGTGGCTGCATGATAGGTGCAGTGGTTAACATGCCCTTAAGCTTAGTGAAAGCTTCTTGGCACTGCTCAGTCTACTCGTATGGTGTATCCTTTTGAAGAAGATTACATAAAGGATGAGAAAGGAGACTAAAGTCCTTTATGAATCGTCTGTAAAAGCCTGCGTATTCTAAGAAGGATCGCACATCTCTGATGTTCTTGGGTGGAGGTAGGTTAGAGATAAGATCGATTTTTGCCTTATCTACCTCGATTTCTTTAGACGAGATGATGTGTCCAAGGACAATTCCCTTTTGAACCATGAAATGACACTTCTCCCAATTAAGTACCAGATTCTTTCTTCACATCTTTTCAGCATACATTTAAGACTTGCTAAGCACTCGCTGAAAGATAAACCGAAAACAGAGAAATCGTCCATGAAGACCTCTAGATATTTCCCCACCATGTCAGAAAAGATACTCGTCATGCATCGCTGAAAGGTGGCAGGGGCATTACATAACCCGAATGACATCCTTCTATAAGCAACGGTGTCATAGGGACATGTAAATGTGGTCTTTTCCTGATCTTCAGGGGCGATTTCAATCTGATTATAACCTGAATACCCGTCAAGGAAACAATAATAGGAATGACTAGCTAGCCTTTCCAGAATTTGATCAATGAAGAGCAAAGGAAAGTGGTCTTTCCTTGTGAAGGTATTCAGCTTTCTGTAGTCAATGCACATTCTCCAACTAGTGGTAACTCTGGTCGGCACGAGTTCATTATTGGCATTGGCTACGATGGTGATCCCGGACTTCTTAGGAACTACCTGATTTGGACTCACCCATTGACTATCGGATATGGGGTATATGATCCCCACATCCAATAGTTTCAGAACCTCGGCCTTAACCACTTCCTTCATGTTTGGATTTAATCTACATTGTGTTTGCCGAACAGCCTATAAAACAAGGAAGACAAGTTAATTTCTAAAAATTAAGAAAATCTAAACCTAATCTTAAACTAATCCTAAAACTAATTAATTTCAGAAAAACGTAGCCGACAGTCCCCGACAACGGCGCCAAAAACTTGTTCACTCCCTAAGTGCAGGGTTGTGATGTAGTAATAACTCGGTAAGACCGAGGTCGAATCCCAAGGGACTGAAAATTGTACGTAATCTAAAATTAACTGAAAATAGAACTAGAATGAGATGAAATCTGAATTGAATTATAAATTGAGGAATAATTATAAACTATTAATCTAAAACTTAAAGGAATCAGAGAAAAGGAAACTAGGGATTCAGAGGATCCACTTGTAGAGATCAGGGAGAACTTATGCTTGCATCAAAAATCATGGAAATTACTGAACTGCCGTTGATCTAATTTTTAAAGAGATGAAAGGTGTATGAATTAGAATGGATTTCATCACCAAACCATGCCCAAGAGACTATGGAAAACAACAGAATTAAACTAATTACCAACCAATCACATGCTATGAAAGTTAGGAAGGGTACCGTCATCCGACCATGCCTAGGAGACTATGGTGAACAACGGGGCTTCCTGACGTCATAAACATAAAGGAAAAAGGACATGCTCTAAGCCATTGCAGACCCATTGCAATTTCTCTCACAATAGACCATTAAAAAGTAAACAGAACATACCATTAATAATCAACTAAAATCAACGTCAATTCATAAATAAATAAAAAAACATAAATTAAAAACCTCCCATCTCACTACAAGCTTCACCTCCTAGCCCTAGCTAGGAGGTTTAGCCACACATGGTCAGGCTAAATCCAAATAAAAAAAAAAAAAAGAAAATTAAAAAAAATTAAAGAATCTCTCTCTCTCTCTCTTTTTCTTTGCTCCACGTCAAGCTCAGATCTCCCTTCAGCTAGCTCCCTGTTCTCCTCCTTTTATAACCAGTGAAAGTTCTTGCGCCAAAACAGACTTGCGCACCTCTGTGTTTACGCAGGAAACTGCATAAACAGATTACAGTTGAGCGACTTTAAGGTGAGAAGTCTTTCCTCTTTTGAAACTTTCCATCGTGGTGAGGGTAAGAACCCCTTGCTTGACAATTCGGACGGTTCAGATCAATGATCCGGCCGTGATCATTGTCACACAGCCCGCCCACATCGTCCGTCTTTCTTGGATGTGCGAAGCGTTACGCAGGGCATTACGCAGGGGCTACGCTGATGCTCGGTGGGGCCCACTCCTTCTGATGTCTACAAAATCTATTCCGTCCATTGTATTCAGTATGAAAAATCAGCTGGAACAGATGGTTTTTTTATTGGATTTGGTGTGGCCTACTGAGTTTTTTAAACTACCGTCCATCTTTAGTTTAGCCAATCAAAACCCGATCTTTACTGTCATTTGAGAAACTACCACCTAGGCAGTGGTAATAAGGGCCACGTAGGTCTAATGGATGGTTTAGATCTTTCATTGGAACAGTAGTGGTGGGCCACTAAAATCATCCGCAGGCTCTGTTGCGAAACAGAGCCTGCGCGTCCACGTGCTGAGATAGCTAGTGGATCCATGATTGATGCAGGCAGGGAAATCCAATTCGTCCATTAAATTCGTGACGAAAAACCCCTTGGAAAGCTATTGATTTGTTTCGGATTAGGTGTGGCCCACATCATTTTCCATGGCGCCGTCCATTCACTTTTGAGTCACGATTTACCTGTGTGTGTATGCATGGGACGAAAAAGAGACCTCGACGAGGGTTTTAGCCTCACTCTGGATGTGATGGACGGTTCAGATTTACCTAAGGATTGATGTGTGGGGGCCACTATGCAAAAACGGACGTTGCGTGGAGGACGCTGGCTCCTTCTTCGATTTGGAAGATGAGAGTCGGTCAGCGTGCGCTGACCGACTTTGGGAAATTCGGTGCACAGCGACCGTAGGTATGCTGTGCACACGCACCCTCAAGGTGGGTCCCACCTTGATGTAAATACTAAATCAGCTCCGTCCATTCCTTTCCTCGTGTCAATTGAGGGGTTGAGACCAAAGTTTAGGCATATTCAGATGCCATGTGGGCCCCAAATCAGAGATTCATGGGCTGATCTGTCCGTTGGGCCACTTCCACAGGGATCGAATGGCTGAAAATTGATGTGTACGGTTAATTTGTAGTCCCTTAGCCATGTATGAAGTTTCGAGCCAAACGGATGGTGGGAACCTCGTGATCTTGCATTCTAGACGAGTTTTAGGCCATTTGAACTTCAGTTCTTTGATTTTCTCGGATCCCTGCGTGTAATTTAAGTCGATCTTGGTTCCCTGGAATGTGTCCCTTGCCTTGGTGATCATCAGAGTGTTAAATTCATGCTTTAAGCTCTCTTTTTCAATCCAGGCTCGTAAAATCACCTTGCAACACAAATACGATAAACACAGGCTATTAAACAGCATTATGTTCATAAATTCAGGTAATAACTAGGGTCTGATATGAAATATTTGACCCTCAACACGCATCCCCTGAATCTATGGAAGAGTCTGGTTGGTGTTTTAAAACACCGTCCCAGAGTGAGAGTGAGTGATCAACTCAGTGGGTGCTATTAGTCTTAAGTTACAACAGGCATCAATTATAGTATGAATTTAATGAAATACAGTCATTCATCAATTCCTAGAAACTCTTAATTAAATACATGGATACGAGATGATATGGTGCATGCCCTCGCCACAACGCTCCCTCGAGCGACTCCGTCTAACGATCACATATGTCAATACTCTCTAATTGCGACCTCGACTCCCGAGTCGCCACCCTAACTAATGGATGCAGTGTGATCGTGTTAACCGAGTTGTTAGTTAGGTCCATTCATCCAGCAGATTTGGGAATCTGATACACCCCACAGATCAAATGCTCTGAACTAGTTGCGAGGCTAAGACCCCCCAACGTAGGCCAAGTCCCCGCGATCCTTGATCCCGTCAGGTTCCCCATCTCCGACTTTAAGCACATGGGGAGTGCTGAGAACTGAGATCGCTTATGGTTACTACGGGGAGATGCGTCACCTCAGCGTAGACCGACAGCTCGAACACAGTGTCCCATTCCACCATGCCCAGCTCACGAGATAGTGGATCGAAATTAAAGTGGTTATCGGTGGCTACAACGGTAGTAGGGTGTTCCCAGGTTCCACACATGTGTGAGCAAACATAATTAACAATCAGGATTTGCCAGTATGTAGGCTAAACCGCACAAGTCAGGCGAGTACGGGATGAATGACATCGGGTACGATAGACCCATGTAGTCGAACTACTACCGTCCATACGCATCTGCCCAATTCGCGGGTTTAGTCTCAGGGTAGTCCAACCAACGAGACTACCGTTTAACCTCATGTTCCTGACCAATCCACGGTTTAACGATGATTCATAGCATACCAACATCAAGGTTATTATCCAACATACAGTATCATGATGCATTCATCCTATCATACATATCAATGTTCCTAACAAGCATGTTACAATACCGTAATAGAGTGCATGTGAGAAGTGTGAGTGGGCGAGGAAACGAAACGTCTCCTACGCACCTAGGAATTAAAATATGCAAAGACAAAACATCATACATGTCATAGGCATCGTCGTAAGAAGGAATCACCCAACATATGAGCATGTGAACATCGGTTATATCATCAAACATGTGAGAAGCATAAATACGATCATGAGGAAGAAAAACTACAAACATGCAATTCCATACATTTTCATCAAACACTCAAATCCTAGGGTCTCTCTAGATTCCACACATGCTTTATCCAAACAAGAAAAATCATTAAACTCATGTCATGATTGGTGCTAGGCCACCTAGGATTAATAGTCCGCACCTTGATTTCATTGGAGACTCGGATGCGACCTAGAAATGGGGTTTGAGGGTTGACCGGCCGGAATTCCTAAAATCAATCATTGCATGTAAGAAATCTCATGCCAATCCTTTCTTAGTACTTGGATTTTAGGAAGAAATGGGGAGAGGTTCTTACCTAGATGGCCAACGGACAAGTTTGGAGGGTTGAGGCGGAGAATGCTTTCTTAGAGGAGGATTAGAGAGCTTGAAAGGGTTGATGCCCTTGACCCCACCTTGATTTAGGGCCCACACAAACACTATTCCACCCTCTCCTTCACCCTTAGCTCTCCTTGGTCGTTGGAGAAAGGTGGAAGCTACAAAGGGAAGGGTTGTTGCCGGACGGTGGTGAAAGTTATGAGGAAAGAGAGATTTGGTTGTGGAAGGTTGGAGGAAGTTAAGAAGGAGAAGGAGGGTTGTTGAGAATTGAAGAAGGTTACGAGGGAGAGAGGGTTGTTGTTAGAAAAATGGAGGAGTTATGAGAGAGAGCTAGGGCTTATTCCCTAGACTTGGGCCCCTTGGCCTTATGTTTATATAATTTCCCAAAATAGCCTCTTAAAGCTACTATTGGTGTTGTGGTGGCCCCAACACTCTTGCGGCCACCAAATTCGGTGTGCACGTATCTCATGGCCCAATGAGGGTCTATATAAAATTTGAAAATATTCGGATGAACGGATATGGAATCTGAGTAAGTGATCTCGATCTTTAAATGGCCCTGTAGGGTTTATTTCGGTCGTTGGGGCAGTTCTGGTGGTCCCCTGGCCATGAAATTTATTGGGTAGGTGGTTCATGGTCAGATGAATGATCATACAAAATTTGGGGTCGATCGGATATTTGGTTTGATCGTACGGGTCCGATGTACGATCAACGGTTAGTGTGATACGATTGGGGCCCAGGTTTTGTTGACGGGCGTAGGCCTGCACATTAGACCTTCACCTCAAATTTAGAAGAAATCCGACGGTTGAAAAGCTCGGAGTCTCGATTTCATTTGTAAGTGCCAGATTCAAATTCTGGCATTGGTGGGGTGCATTTGGCCAGTGTCAGATCCCAGTTCCAGGTGTCCACTGGGTCTGAGGTCCGCGATGGACCTCAAGCCCAGTGAGATTTAGTGTTCCCTAAAGTTTTATAATTTTCTGACCTTTCTGCGTCGCGGTATGGCCCGCACGGGCTGTTGCTAAGTACAAACGGTCATCTGCCTTGGCGGCCCGCATTAAGTTCTATCATGACCTGCCTAGACTACTCTGTAGGACTATTCTAGATTATTTTAGGTGTGGTATCCCACCACAAGTGGCTTTAATCGAACGGTCCTGCGGCTAGTCCTACGTGGACGCCCCAGGACGCAGTGCTGGTCAGACGGGATGTTACATTCAAGGTCTAACCAATGGATCATTGGGCCTAGAAGAATATCAGGGCCCACCAATCTAAATCTGGATCCAAAAATTCTGGTTCAGGTCTAGAATTGCAGATCTGAATAATCAGAATCGGGTCGGAAGATCTGATTATTAAATAAAGGAAGTAAGCTCCTTGGAATCGGGTCTGTATACTCGAACAGTTTGAAATCAGGTCCTTAAAGGAAGTCAAGCACCCGACTATTATTATCTCAACAGGGCAGAATTCCCTAGACTCTTCACGAGCCCCTTTCTCCAAAAAAACCTCCAACTGGAAGAGAGAGAGAGGGAGAGAGAGGCGAGCCGCTCTCCCTGTCTGCCTAACGCAAGAAGAAGAGATCAATCTCCTCTTATCAGCTGCAGATATCATTGGAAAATATCGGTTGTGGCTGTGGCTACCATGGATGGAGATGAGAACTCGAGACACCGTTAATGGCCAACTTACTGAGACGCAAAGTGACGAGCATTCTTAGATAAGTCAAGCATCAGGTATGAAAATAGTTTCAATAATGGGATTGAAATTCCCTAGTGACTGTCGAGATTTGGGGTAATTGAACTGAAATCCCCAATGTTAACTGATTTGGGATTTAAATCCCTAAATTGATTGCCTATATTTAGGAGTTCAAATCCAAAATCCCCAATACAACTGGATTTTGGAATTTCGAAATCAAAAACACCCCAATTTCTGATTTGGGGAATTTAAAATCTGAGATCCCCAGTACTAATGTGAGTTTCGAAATCCCTATGCGATCTGTATTTTGGATTCGAAATCCTCAATTCTGGATTTTTAAATTCAGGGATTTGAAAATCCCTAATATCTGATTTGGGGATTCAAAATAAAAAAACCCTAATTGTTGTATTTGGGATTAAAATTCCTAATATCACAATTTGGGGATTCAAATCTGAAAGCCCTAATTTCACGATTTGGGAATTCAAATCTGAAAGCCCTAATTTCACAGTTTGGGGATTCAAATCTAAAAGCCCTAATTTCACAATTTGGGGATTCAAATCTGAAAGCCCTAATCCTAGATGTGGGAATTGAAATTCCTAATTTGAATAGTTGTCTTTAGGGATTTTTGAAATTCAAATCCCTGATCTGAATATTTCTGGATTAATCCCTAATCACCATTGTTTCAAGAATTTGAAAATCCCTGATATGATCAGATATAGCTGGATGTGATAATCCATACTTATGCACAGATGGCTCTGATACCAACTGTGGGACTTAATCTATATGTGGAATGGGCACGCGGATCTGTCTGTGCATGGGACATGGTGATCAGGGGTTCAAACAGCGTACCTAGATGAGACGCTACCATAGAAGCTGAATAAGAATATCAGAATTCCTGTAGAGTTTAAGATCTTCCTCTCCTTCACACCCTTTCTGCAATTCAAAAGATGAGACTCGAATTTCTGCCGTGGTGTAGGATCGGGGACCCAGCTCTCTTTTATAGAGTCCATGGAGATAGAGTTTGAAACTCATCATAACTCTCTCTTCAACGCACGCTCCACATTATAGCATCCTAGTACAACTCAAATTGCTGTCTGCGTAAGATAGCTATAGCATTCCAGCCCTAGTACACAAAGCTGCGCAGATAGACTACATCACCTGAAGTGGGGCCCACTGGTCTACTCAATCATCCAGTCCAACTGAATGACAATCCAGACCGTTGATCAGTAAGGCCCACTAAACAGAGCTTTTACAAAGCAAACAAAAATAAATTGTTTCAATATTAACGACACCTCATGCTTAGTCTAACAAAGCAGATGGACGGTGTAGGAGTGTATTATGTGAGACCCCGGATCCACCGAGGTTAAACCCCTGACTATGGAGCTTAAAGTGACTTATGTGCCTTACATCCAAACTATCCAATCATTTTTAAAGCTCTGTTTAGTGCTTGATCCCAAAAATGAAGCATGCCCAAATCTTGTGTGGACCACACCACAGGAAATGGTCATCATTGAATCCCCACCATTAAAAACTTCATAAAGTCCATCGGAATGTTTATTTTCCAGCCAACCTCTTCATAAGGTCATAAAGAATCATATGAAGAAATGTACAAATATCATCTTGATCCAAAGCTTCATAGAGTCCAATGGAATACTCTTTTTTTCTTTTTTTCCAGCCAACCTCTTGATTTTATATGAAAAGACCATACCAATATCATCTTCATCCAAAACTTGTGTGGTCCATAAGAAGTTTTTAATGGTCAATTATTACTTTGTTTCTTGTACTATAGTTGAGTTGGATCTGCTTTATTTTTTTGAATTATTAGTTGAAATGAGTTTTCAATATGGAGGGCATACATATAGTCACATACCTCAAGGTGGCCCCACAGTCAGGGTCTCACCCACCTCAATAGATCCGGGGATCCACCGAAGTCGTGGCCTGATGGTGTAGACATAATATACATACATATAAGTGGGCCCCACGGTAACGGCCTTACGAAACCATTGTCCTCGTTGGTTGACTCATTCTAGCACTTGGATAAACTTGAGTGAACCATTGACCCAAAGGGGTTGAACCGATTCGTTGCCAAAACCAATTGACTCTACTGGTTGAAACTGACTGACGACTAGGGCTAAAAGTCGGGCGGGTTCGGTTGGGTTGGGTTGGGTTGATGCTCAACCCTAGCCCAACCCAAGGTTCAAATACCTCATCCCTAACCCAACCCAACCCAACCTCGGGTTGGAAATTCTTAACCCAAGCCCAACCCAAGCAGGCTCGGTCGGGTTGATTGGGTTAGTCGGGATGCTAATATTTTCATTATTACATTAGTCTATTATATTTCAATACACGTCTTATTTTTTATATCTATTATTTTATTAATTATACATGTAGTTATTTATCATGAAGAACTTTATTTTTTTTTTCCAAACAAATAAGTTAAAATATAAGACAACTTCTCCTTTAAAAGTCATGTTGTGTAGCATGCAATCTATTTGGGAGAGAAATCCAGCATATTTTGGTAGCTTAAGTCATCACAAATGGTGTGGACCAATGAGACCCGACAACACTGGAATTTCATGTGCCTTGAACGTCAACAATCCACACTCAATTATAATTTATAAATAATTTATATATATATTGAACCCGGGTTGGGCAACCTCAACCCAAGTCCAACCCAAGAGTTATCGGTTGGCATTTATATAGCCCAACCTCGAGACCAAGAGCAATACATCAGCTTAACCCAATGTCGGGTCCGTCATGGTGTCGGCCGGGTTGAACCCGCCCGACTTTCAGCCCTACTGACGACTGACCAAAACAGTTCAAACCATACTGCCATGAAGATCGCCTGGTGCAACAATCACGCCGGTGCATTTTTTAGCGGGTTCCTTGCCAGAACCTGATAAAGTGGATAGTCCTGATTTGTATGCTGTGAGTTAACTACATCTGACGGGTCCCACCGTCGATAGGGTATGCTCTGAAGGATCTCCAAATATGGGGATTAGATCAGTGATGAGGCTGATGACCCAATAATCTGGAAACGGATTGGTTACTCCACCTGACACCAGCCAATGGCTGGTGGTCGGTGCCATGTGGGCCCCAACATGATGTCCGTGTTTCATCCATGCCTTCCATCTATTTTTAAAGATCATTTTATGCTATGAGTTCAAAAATGAGTTATATCCAAATCTCAAGTGGACCACATTACAGGAAACAGTGTTGAATGAGTTTCGACCATTAAAAACATTTTGGGGGCCGTAAAAGTTTGGATCAAGCTGATCTTCGTCTTTTATCTTCATCTGTGCCTGTATGACCTAATCAACAGATTGGTTGTCAAATATACAGTATAGTGGGCCTTTCGAGGATTTTAATGGTGGATATCCAATCATTATTGTTTTCATATGGTGTGGTCGACCCGAGCTCTATATCCCTCTCAATTTTTGGATAAAGCCATAAAATGATCTGTAAAAATGGATGAACGGAATGGATGAAACACATACATCATGTTGGGGCCCACAGAGCACCGATCATCAGCCAGGGAGTTGGTGGCAGTGGGAGTAGCCAATCCGTTTCCCTGTAATCTCTCTTATCAAAAATAACAAAAGTGACCCAAGTGTGCCAAGGTATCAAAATTACTGTAATAGATCTGTTCCTGTAGGCATGAGACCGTTGGTATAGTGACCCAAGTAGGGTCCAAGGTATCAAATTTCAAGGTTGGAGAGAAGGTAGGCGTCGGGTGCATGGTTGGGATCCTGCAAATCATGCTCCAGCTGCGAGGAAGGCTCGGAGAACTACTGCCCAAGATGATCTTCACCTGTAATTCCATGTATCACGACGGCACTAAGACGTACGGTGGATATTCTGACATGCTGGTGGTCAATCAGAACTTCGTGATCCACTTCCCCGAGAGCTTGCCGCTTGATGGGGCGGCGCCGCTATTGTGCGCCCGTATTACGGTGTACAGCCCAATGAAGTATTTCGGGCTCAGTGAGCCAGGCAAGCATCTAGGAGTGGTTGGGCTCGATGGGCTCCGTCATGTAGCGGTTAAGTTTGCCAAGGCCTTTGGGATGAAGGTCACTGTAATCAGTACATCCCCCGGCAAGGAGAAGGAAGCAATCGAACGACTCGGTGCTGACTCATTCCTGGTCAGCCGTGACCCGGCCCAGATGCAGGTGAGTCGACCCAACCCAAACAAATTAGTTAACCCACATCAAAATTGGACCATGAATAGAAGTGGGTCCCAACTTGATTTTTGTATAACCCAATTTTCCTGATGTAACTGAATTTTTATCTTGGATGCTGTTGGAGATGTAACTACTGTGAGGGGTGGGCCAACTCTTTTTATCTGCCTTCCTGATTGACAATAAGATTTTGAAGTGCGATTAAATTCCCGCAGGATTTGTTCAATCATCCATAATGTATCGTTTCTTTTGTGGGTTTTTTTTTAATGATTGGAGTGGATTAGCCCTTTTTGTCAGGCCCGAATGATTGTACAGCTATACAAGAAAGGGAGTAGAACAACCATCTAGCAGTTTTTTGTACCCATTGATTTAACGATCACGGTTACCAAGCTTATCCTTATAATCAAACAATGGGTAAAGAAAGATTGGGGTTTTTTTTTTTTTTTTTCAAATTTTGGAAAGTCTATGTGAAGAAAGATTAATTGAAAAGCCTGAACAGGGTGCAAGGTTTTCATCTTTGTTCAATAGGCATGGATAAGAACATCAAAAAGCATTTAAAATGTGATGTTCTATGTTATTAATGGGAATATGTTAAAATTGAATTTACTTGAGAAGACTCAACTTTTCATCTATAGTTGCATTGTTCTTTGACACGTAAATTATTGAAAAAATGTACGGTGAAACAAAATCATTGAATGCATTTTTGTTTCCAGTCTATGTTGAGATGATTTTCAATGGGCATGAAATGAAAAGGTTTGAAATATTTTCAGTCAGTACAATCATTGAAATGTTTAAAACCTCAGTTATTCCAATGAAAAAGATAGGATCATTGAGATATTGAGCTCAAAATCATAATTGAGCTTATTTCAGGCTGGACTTGAAAGGAATGTAGTCATGATTTAAGGATTACTATGGTATTGAAGTACTATTCAATTACCAAATGCAACCTAAAGCAATGTCACACATACCTCTATATGGAAAGCCTTAAACTATGTCATTATTGTGCAATTCAATTCACTTTTGCATCTAAATGCAGCCTAAAGCAATTCACACATACCTTCACATGGAAGACCCAAAGGATCCCATGAGCATCCTAATTTCAAAATGCACTTAAATTCCCGACCATAGATCCAAAGCAAGGTCAACATCCAAATTTCAAAATGCCCTCCGATCCTCGGCCTTAGATCCAAATCAAGGTTGGATGAAGAAAGGTTCCCATTCTCTAGTGGGGCAGGCAAGTCCCAAGTCTAAATCACACTACTTGGTTGTGACAACTTAGCCCAAACACCTTCTTACAACTAGAGCATTGGAACCTGTAGTTCAAAGCCAAGTGAGTGACATCCATGCGATCCATCATCACCATGTGTCCAATAGAGCCGCCCAATTTAGGCAGGCACCAATCAACCAAAACAGAAGGTGTATTACATTTGTTACGAAAATGTTTGCTAGCAACACTGGACACATGTCATGCCCCAGTTTTCAGAACCCAAGTATAGAATTCGTTTCCCAAAAACCCGAGTGTTTAATAAATTACGTAAATGACAGTATATCAAAATCAGAGTGCGATAGCATAAACAAACTCAGATAATATCATATAATAAGATATTAAGATCCTGGTCCACTTAGATGGGGACCTTAAATACAAAATTTATAAGTTCAAGTGTGACCAGATAAAAATAAATAAATAAATAAATAATATTGCATCTATTGATTTAGTCCATAACATTCTGCCGCCTCCTGATACGGCTCTTCCTCGTAGTAACCCTCCTCCAATCTTGCTGCCATAACATGGGGACCCGCGCTGTACTCGTTCCTGTCTAAACCTGCATTCTTTGTACAGTTGAACATTAGATGAATGAGTGGCCAACTCAATGTGAATTTCTCTCAAGATTACACACCGCCGCGTTAGATAAATATAGTTTAAAACATAACATGACATACAAAATAATACAAAATGTAGTCTTTTTTAATGTATGGATGTATGAGTGCACATCAACTGGAGATGCTCATCCAGTTGGCTTTTAGGCGAAACCCATGCATGTGGCCGATTACCAGTGAAAGTACATAGTACATGCGTAGTACCAAACTCACCGAAAGTAGGTTGATAATTGATTGTTTAGGAGTTAACGAAATGATACCACAACTAAGGGCACGTGCTATGGCATCAGAATTATCTACTCGTCATCGCCTGTATGCTATAAATGCATGATTAGCCTAACCGTTATTATTCCATTTGCAACTAGCCTGTTTAAATAACTCAAAGGTCACTATGAGGGGTTCATCACCCAGCGTAAGCCGATAGCTTGAGCATAGTGTCCCATTATTACCATCCTCAGCTCATGAGTTTACCACGTTAAGATGCTTAATAGAACCCGTCAACAAGTGGCCAATCAATTTCAATATAGGGGGAAATTTACCACTGCATGGTTGAATGGGAATGAATTGTCAAAGCCACAAGCGTAAATACCAAATCTTGGGTTTAAAGGTAAATCGATGCAATAAAAGGATGTGTATTATAAATATCAAATTGAGAGGGTAGGGGAACATTGAATCAGAACGGTAAATAATTCATCCCAAGGCCATGTAGGCGAGAACATCCCGCATGGATGGTAAATCCCGTAAATAATCCACCACTAAAATAACCTCCAACTTGAGGATCTATTCATAACCTGTCTTGTTATACCCTAAGTGTGGACTCTCATACATAGGTGGAGATTCTCGTATTTAATGTAAATATTTTGATTCCATGAGCATCTTGCAAGCAAATCAATGATATGTGGAGGTGTGTGAATACAACATATCAGTTATGTGTTGTTAATAGATTTTGAACTATCATAAAGGACTATGAAATCAAGGCATAAACTAGCAGTTAAAGTGAAGCTCAAAATGTAGATTTAACGATCATCGCATGTGAACACAGTTTGAGTTGCTAATTAAAATAAAATCTAACATGTAGAGTTTAGTATTTAATTCACATAATCATGGTTTGCAAATTCTTAATCATGGGTCAATGTAAGTCAACTAACATGATTTGATATTTTAGGGTAAGTGATCCATGTTCTAAGCTATTAATCGTAACATAAACGGAAAACCATCCTTGAACTAACTTGGAGATGAAAAGCTTAAGGGGAAATGTCATCACATTATTGGCGGAGCTTCTCGATTTTAGAGGTAAGTGGCATAGTGGTATAGGAAACCCAACCGCTTGTTGTCTAGCCATTGCCTTCAAATTTTAATGCTAGGCCAGTGAGCTTTGAGCAAGTCAAGACCTGATCATACATTTGAATTATTTTTCGATTCATTTTAAATAAGGGAATCCTTCTATTCTTATCTTGAGTTCAGAATTTGCAGCTGGTTAAATTAGCTAGACACCTTGGCCCATATGGATGTGCCTAGTTGATCCCATGTCTGAATTGAAATGGCAGCCACACATTATTAAAGTTTGGCTGGTATGACTGATTTAAGCTTAGCTATGGGCTTACCTTGCTAGTTACGACTGCAGAAGAGGTGAACTTGTTCGAGCTTGCCTTAGCAGTGGTTGAACACAGCTCAATGACCCTGTTTAAGCGTTAATCTGCACGTGCTAATTCTGTCAGCTAGAATCACTTAGCACAAGGTGAGTCGATCCAAGAACTGAGTCAACCCATCACATTTAGGTGGTTACCTGACGGCAATGGGTTTAGACCTTTGTTCGACATATGAGCTTGGAGAGAAACGTGGTCATGAGAGGGTCCACAATTTGCACATTGTTTGTAGCAAGCAAGGCCCCAGTCAAACTCGGTTTGGCCCGGTAGCCAGCCAGCTCCCTTTCTCCTCTACTATCTCCTTCTTTCCCTTCCTTTCACCCCTCTTCCTGGCTGGACAGAGGCCCCACAACCGCTATCTGGTCAACGTGGGACCCGGCGAACTCGTTTCAGTCTAATAACGGAGGACGATGGATCATTAGAGTCCAGTCATCTGTCCCTCCATATCCCCTCCTGATGGTGTGTCGGGATGAGAGTGAAATGGTGTTGCTGATTTTAGATGATGTTGTGATGAGGCAAGTTAGCTAGCTGGGTTCAGTCAGGGACTCTAACTCAGTTGAATGGCAGTGAGAGACAGCGTGGGGTTTTGGAGCTTGACTCGGACGGCACTAGTCAGTCTAACCTTCAAAGTAAGATGGTGGAACAAACCCAACTGGCCTCACCTACGTGGGCAGCGAGTCCTGACTCAACCCGATTTGAACTACAGGAACGGCCAAGTACAGGCAGATCGCGCTGACTTGGCATGGTCGACTGAGTCAAGTGGTACAGTGTGGCACGACGCTAACTCTCCCTCTATTTCTCTTCCCTCTTGTTGTGATGTCTCTGGTTTGCACTGACCCAACTCGATCCAAACTGTCCGGTTCGACGTGGTGCAGTGCAGCACCGAGTTCACTCACGCACTTATTTTCCTCTCTTGTTCTCTCTCTTCCTCTCCCTCTCTTTTCTCTCTAGCTTTGGTGAGAATCTCCAAGCGAACGATTCTATTTATAGACATAGGGTAGCCCTAGTCATTTCAGTGGACAGCTGAGATTCGTGTGGCCCTACTCACATTTTCTTTTGTTCCTCCTGTGAGCATGGATCCGATCTGTTGTGAGGGATGGATTTCCATCACCGGGGCCCCATCAGAAAAGTAACTTCGCTCTTAAAATGGGGCCCACGTCTTGATGGGGGAAGATGATGTGGTCGTCAATGACCAATTTTTATCTACGGGCTAAACAGGTGATCTGGTCCATTTAGACGGCTTAGACGGAACCGTTGATCACTGCGAGGCCCACCTTTTCTAGCAATCATCGCAGTTTAATCCATCTCGTGAGTTTTTCCTGCTTCTGACATTTTCTCGCGAGATGAGAAGCTTCTGGCTTTATAGTCGTTGCTGCCCTAGAGGGGACAATTGAGATTTGCCTACAGGGCTCAAGGAGCGACTTGGATCGTGCCAAAAGGACTTTCTCGAATTGGGAATGTCTCCCACGCCTTTCCTTGCCATAGTCGGGTGCTTGCCCATTCTAGACAGTGAAGGGAAGGCCCGAATTTCTATTCGGAGGGACGGTTGGGATGGAGAGGAGGGGATTGACGCGGATTGTCCTCATGGCAGTCCTAAAACCTTCTGCTTTGGGAAAACATTACCGCACGCTCCCAGCTAGCCCTAGCTCATGTACATGCACGTTTGCATTGGCCGGATTGTTCGCCGTGGATCTGGTCGTCCGGGATCTCCTCACCCGATGGATAGCTTAGATCACACATATGGTGACCAAAGGTGGGCCATCACTTGTCTAAAATGGACACCGTTCGTTCAAATGCGTTGCGGGCGGGAAAACGGGAGAAACTCCCTTCTTTTGTGAAAATCATTGGGTCAGCATATGTTTGACTGCCTAAGCGGTCCGGTGTGTTATGTTCACTCTGCCTGTGTTGCACGTGCACTCTAGTGTGGGTCCCATTACGATGGCATCGTGCAATCTGTACCGTTCATTCTCCTAGGTGGTCCCATTTGAGGGGTTGGGCCAATGATCAGAACGATCCAATACTCGGGTAGCCCGTAAGTCATGATCGAAGCGCCCACTTATGGATTTCTACTGATCTAAGGGTCAGATCCCCCTGTGCTCAGGTATTAACGTCCCAAAGGGTCGTAGAGTTATGGGTATGTCTAGGCCCAACCATCACTACAAAAAAGAGGGTTTTTAGCGACGAAATTTTTTTTCGTCGCTAAAAGTCACTTTTAGCGACAAAAAGTTTTTTCGTCGCTAACCGTAACTTTTAGCGAAGAAAATTTTCGTTGCTAAAGGGTGTTTTTAATTTTTAAAAAAACTAAAAGTCGAGAAGTTTCCTTTTAGTGACGAAATTAATTTCTTCACTAAAGGTGGCTTTTAGCGACGAAAATATTCGTCGCTAAAGGGTGTTTTAAATTTTTGAAATGACAAAAAAGTTGAGAAGTTTCCTTTTAGTAATGACATTAATTTCGTAGCTAAAAGCCACCTTTAGCGAAGAAAATATTTGTCGCTAAAGGGTGTTTTGAATTTTTGAAAAGACAAAAGTCAAGAAGTTTCCTTTTAGCGACAAAATTAATTTCATAGCGAAAAGCCACCTTCAGTGACGAAAATATTCATCGCTAAAGGGTGTTTTGAATTTTTCAAAAGATAAAAGTCGAGAAGTTTCCTTTTCACGACGAAATTAATTTTATAGCTAAAGGTGGCTTTTAGTGATGAAAATATTCATCGCTAAACGATGTTTTGAATTTTTGAAAAGACAAAAAAATCGAAAAGTTTCCTTTTAACAACGAAATTAATTTCGTAGCTGGTGTTTTGAATTTTTGAAAAAACAAAAAAGTTGAGAAGTTTCCTTTTAGCGACGAAAATATTCGTCGCTAAAGGGTGTTTTGAATTTTTGAAAAGACAAAAAAGTCGAAAAGTTTCCTTTTAGTGACGAAATTATTTTCATAGCTAAAAGCCACCTTTCGCGAAGAAAATATTCGTCGTTAAAGGGTGTTTTGAATTTTTGAAACAACAAAAAAGTCGAAAAGTTGTCTTTTAGCGACAAAATAAATTTCATAGCTAAAAACCACTTGTAGCAATGAAAATTTTCATCGCTAAAGGGTGTTTTGAATTTAAAAAATAAATAAATTTCGCGCTGTCTTGGAAATGTTCGCGGTAAGACTTTTTATCGATGAAAATGGTCGTCGGTGAAAGTGTTTTTCCTATATCTTTTTCCCGATGGTTGAAAACCGTCGGTAATAATGTAAAAATGTTTTAATTTTTTAAAATTTTTGTTGGTAAAATGTGTGTGTATGTGTGTGTGTGTGTGTGTGTGTGTGTGTGTGTGTGTGTGTAGTTTTTATATCATATGAGTGGAAATTTTTTTTATATATAATTAAAAAGTAATATTTAAATGATTTGTAATATCACATGAAAAAGAATATTGAGAAGTTTAGAAATATTAACAATGTTTGAAAACAATTTTGAGAAGAAAATGATGCTTTTGAAGAAAAAAAATGGATAATTTGAAATTTTTGAGAAAAAAAATTAAAATATGATAAAAATTTTGAGATTTTTTGAAAATAAAAATTTAGAATTTGTATTTTAAATATTTTTAATAAAAAAAATGACATTTTGTTAAAAGAGAAAAAATATACATTTTGAAAAAAAAGTTATTTTTAAAGGAAATTGAAATTTATCTGTGAAAAATAAAATTACTAAATTATTATGCACATCTGCTAATTGAACCTTTAACTGTTTTTGGACAATCTGACCAGTCTAGATTGAAGAGTAAATAACCTCAGATGTTTAAATCAAAATTCACTCAAATTGTTGATCAATTTTGTTTGCCCAATATCTTTCTCATATGTAGCATGATTGGGATGCGAGTAACTAGTCAAATTGAGGGTAATGATCAATAAAATAGAGTGAATGGGCTAAACATGTAAAATGGGCTAAATATTCTGGTCAAAATTGTGACCCAACTTATTGACCTCGTGAGAACTTAAGAATTGATGTTAGTAAGTTTTGTGGTCCTCATCATGATGTGTGTTGAACATAAACACCATGGATTTGATGTGTCCCCTTTAGGTTATGAGATATCTAAAACATCATCGGTAAACGAAACTCAAGTGGGCCATACAATCTAAAAATATGTGAAGATATCCAAAAAAAATATAAAAGCACTTGGTGGGGCCCACATGAGTTTTGGATGCGGTTGAAACTTGGTCTGACCCCTCATCCAAGTGGGACACACATAATGAGTGGGTTGGATATGTGAATTACATTTAGGCAGGCCTAATATATAATTATGAATGTTTTAAGTAAATCCTTCTCCATTACATTTAGGTGAGTTACTCATTACCCTTACCAGAGTAAACTTTGTGGGGTTCACTTTATTTATTTATTTTATCCACTCCATTCATTCATGTTAACAGAAAATTTGAGGTCTAAAGAACAAAAAGGAAGCATATCCAAAGCCCAAGTGGACCACACCACAGGAAATAGTGTGATTGAACCTCTATCATTTAAAATTTCTTGGAGGCCATAGAAGTTTTGGATCAAGTTGATGTTGTGTTTTCTATTCATTCATATATTTTTGATATTATGAAGAACCTTTAACCATTTTTGGACAATCTAATCAGTCCAGATTGAAGAGTATATAACCTCAGATGTTTAAATCAAAATTCACTTATCCACTGTGATGCATGTTGCTTATCCACATTGTTCATCCATTATGCTAGATGAATTTATGGCATGAGCCAAAAAATGAGGCATATCCAAAGCTCTAGTGGACCACGCCACAGAAAAAAAGTGAATCAAGTACTTATCATTAAAAACTTCTTAGGGCCATTGTTTCTTTTGGTGTGGGCCACTTGAGTGTTGGATCTACATAATTTTTCAGCTCATGTCTCAAAATGTTGTGGTAAAACAGATGGTCGGAACAGATATGTCATATATGTCACAGTGAGGTCCAAAATTTTCAACTAGCACTTTTGAACGGTTTCTAAGGCAGGAATTTCCAAATGGGTGAAAGGGTCATAATTACCCATTCACCCAATATTTACACTTGCAATGAGAAATCAAACGCGCCCTTAGGTGAGTTACTCATTACCCTTATTAGAGTAAACTCTGTGGGGTCCACTATTTTTTTTTAGTAGAGTAAACAGATAATTTGAGGTATAAAGAAGAAATAGAAAGCATATCAAAAGCCTAAGTGGACCACACCACAGGAAATAGTGTGATTGAACATCTACCATTGAAAAATTCTTAGAGGCCATAGAAGTTTTAGATCAAGCTGATGTGTTTGTGTTTTCTCTTAATTCATATCCTTTTGATATTATGAACATGTTGGATGTCAAATAAAATTACTCTGGACCTATGGAAGGTATCAACAGTTGAAATCATTATTCCACATTGTTTCAAGTGGCATGGTCCACTTGACTTTCGAATTTATCAAAAATTCGGGATCAACTCACGCCGTTCATCCATTTTTCGAGATCATTTTAGAGAATTTTCCAAAAAATGAATCGTATCCAAAAATTAAATGGACCACACCACAAATAAGTGGAACAGATTGGCTACTCCCCCTTACAAAATATTCAACTGTGTAGATTGGATCCGATCTGTCCAATGACTCCACAAACGTTATAATATATTATTTAATACCTAAGATTTCATCCGATCATGTGATCCATTCGGATCAGATTCCACACATCAAGGTATCTCACACAGATCTCTACACCAAGAAGATGCGCATAAAATGGTGTCTTTTTATTGCATAACACAATTTTGAGTGGGTTGGATACGTGAATTACATTTAGGCAGGCCCAATATATGATTATGATCAATGTTTTAAGGAAACCCTTCTCCACTACATTTAGGTGAATTACTCGTTACCCTTACCAGAGTAAACTGTGTGGGGTCTACCGTTATTTATTTATTTTATCACTCCATTCATCCATGTTAACAGATAATTTGAGGTCTAAAGAACAAAAAGGAAGCATATCCAAAGCTCAAGTGGACCACACCACGGGAAATAATGTGATTGAACCTCTACCATTTAAAATTTCTTAGAGGCCATAGAAGTTCTGGATCAAGCCAATATTTGTGTTTAATATTCATTCATATGTAATATGATCGAGGCGAGTAACTAGTCAAATTGAGGGTAATAATCAGTAAAATAGAGTGAATGGACCAGACATGTAAAATGGGCCCATCATGTGTATGTCGAACATCAACATCGTGCATTTAATGTCTCCCCTTTAGCTTATGAAATATGTCAAAAATCATTCGTATACAAAACTCTGGTGGGCCATACCATCTAAAACTATGTGAAGACATCTAAAAAAATATAAACAGTACAATATTGGATGTCATACCATTTTGGGGCCATAAAAGTTTTGGATCAAGCTGATTTTTGTTTTTTCCCTTCATCTGGCCCTGTATGACCTAATTAACATATTGGATGTCAAATAAAAAGTACAGTAAGCCTTAGGAGGATTTTAATGATGGATATCTAATAACTATTGATTTCATGTGGTGTGGTGCACGTGAGATTTCTGTGGTGGGGTCCACTACAGATTTTTATCTGCCTCATTCTTTGGCTCATGACGTAAAATGATATCTCAAAATGGATGGACAGTGTGGATATAACAAATACATCATAGTGGGGCTCACAAAACTTGGTGGATGTTGGTCGGTGCTCTATGGGTCCCACCATGATGTATGTGTTTCATCCATGCCATCCATCCATTTTTACAAATCATATTAGGGCTTAATACCAAAAATGAGAGGGATTTAAATCTCAGGTGGACCACACCACATGAAAATAACAGTGATTGGATATCCATCATTAAAACCCTCCTAAGGCCACTGTACTTTTTATTTGACATCCAATCTGTTGATTAGGTCATATAGGCCCAAATGAAGGGAAAAAAATTATCAGATTGATCCAAAACTTTATATGGCCCCCAAAAGGTTTTTAATGGTTGACACTCATTCAACAGTGTTTCCTATAATGTGGTCCAGTTGAGATTAGGATATACCTCATTTTTTGTCTCATACCATAAAATGAAATGAAAAAATAGATGGATGGCAAGGATGAAACACATACATCATGGTGGGGCCCACAGAGCATTGACCACTTGACCCATGATAGCTCGTGAGAGAGACTTGAAGTCTCTCTCGCTCTCTGTCCTCTCTCACCCTCACTCTCGCACCCTCTCTCATTCTCTCGCTCTCTGTCTTCTCTCTCTCTTTCAGTCCTCTCTTCACCGCGCCCTCTCTCTCTGTCTCTCTCTCTCTCTCTCGGTGCTCTCTCTCTCTCGCACATCCTCTCTCTCTCTCTCTCTGTCTCTCTCAGTCCTCTCTTTCTCTCACGCATCCTCTAAAGCTCGGTTGACCCTTATCAGGGCTCCAACTCAAATAGGTATTTCTCTCTCTCTCTCTCTCTCAATCTCTCTCAATCTCAATACCGATTGAAACAATTTGGGGATTTAGGGATTTGGGGATATGGGGATTTAGGGATTTAGGGTTTAAGTTGGGCCCTACTAAGTTTATTCAGTACAATAAGGGCCTTTTTGGCTAGGCAGATTGGATGGGATTGGATGGTATTAGAGTGGATTGCATGGATTTTAAGGTAATGCTAGCTGCGTGTAACACCCCAGATTTTCACTAACCTAGAATTAGATATCCTTAGGTAATGAGTCAACCATATCACTCTTAGAGATCAATCCTAAAGTCTAGAAATCGCTTTTCAACCCATTTCCTTCAAAATCTCACCTTTCACCACCCCATTCTTCAAATTTCTCTAAGTACTTTCATATTAGACACAAACCTAAAGTTTAAAAGGTGAGGAACTATACTTAAACTAAAACTTACTATAAATCGTTCATACATGCGTAAAATAGGAGTTTGACTATGGAATTTTTAGAATCTCATGATGTAGATAGGTTATTTGGTTGGACTAGCTTCTTCTATCCCAAAATCATATATTGTACGTCACGTAACTCATTCCGGTTTATAAATGAGACTCGATAAATGCCTCAACGGATTCGTGGGCTCAAACGACTCAATTAAGAGGGATCCAAGGTGGGCCCCACATGTTTCCGGCATCCTTGGAGGGTGAAGACCTCACTCATGGGGTGATTCCTTGCCAAATAGGTCAGTGACCGGCGAGGACCTCGCCGGTTTGGTGAGGCCTCGCCAACCTCGTTCGTACAGCGGTCTGGCAGGCCGGTTTCTGCACTTTTTTTCTACACATTTTTTCCAACTTTGAAAAATCATATCTCCCTCGTTATAACTTCGATTTAGGTGATTCAAAAATCAGATTGAAGCTAAATGAGTATATTTTTATATAAAAATATGTGAAAAATATAATAAAATATTTAATATAGTTTAAAGTAGTACATTGTGACAAACTATCTAAAAATCACTTGTTGGACAGCTGCTGCTTCGAGAATTTTTAAAATTTTTATACAACTAGAAATCTTATAAAATTTGGTGGAGATAGGATAAACTTGATGAACCACCAGAAAAATAATAAAAATAATATGATAACTAGACGTGCCCACAATGGGGCATAGAATGGCCCTAGGACCGTATTCTGCCTTATTAGGATAGAATTTGGTTAAGTACCAAACTAAATACTCAGTAGAATTAACTTGAATCACTTTAAATATAAACTACAAGACCTAAAATTAGTAGGACCGCTAACGCTATGTTACCTAGAAACCTAAGATCAAACTCTAAACCCGGTTGCTCACGGGAGCATTCGAAAACTTTGTATCGGACCTGTACCGCACATCGGAAGTCCGATTATCCCGAACTTAGACAATCCTGACCACCTAGTTGGACTTGAAAATCACCTCAAAAATCAAGTCCATACGATGTCCTGAGACCATTTCCTTACGTCCGGAGTGAAGAGTGTGAGAAAAGTGAATTTGTTTAAAAATTAAATTCAATTTAAATAAATCTGGCACATGTCGCTTACGTGATATTTTTTAAGCATTCTGACCGTTGGAATCTGACTCAAATACACCCTCGGATCAGGGAACATTTCCCACTCAGGTCAGTATACTTGGAATCCCTGATCGTGTCTCAATGACTGCTGAATTGAAACTAGTCCGCCACGTACGATCTGGGAACTCTATCGAACTGAAAACTTAATGTGATCAAGATCTAACATTTATGAGCTTAAGTCCGACCGCATTCAGTCAGGGGACCTCCAGAATCGTCCTTTTGGATCGAAAAAGACCCGATTTGGATGTAACCCAATTATACCTTGGCCCCAAGTCTATTCCCGTCATTTTTGGGCTTATAAAAAGGCCTTAATCCCTCTCTCACAAACCCCATACGAATTTGAGAAATCCCTAGGAGAGAGAAGAGAGAAAAGAGAGAAAAAGTGAGGGAGAAGTTAGGGGTTTCCCCTGAAATTCTTCCCTGCTGCTCTACGTGCCAAATCCACCTGCCTGTATCGCTTTTCCGATGATTCCAACTCTGTTCTTAGGTAAGAAATCCAAACCCTAACTTGTTCTACAGCCTAGGATAGCTGCAGTGATGATGTGGCTAACCTATTTCATGGTATAGGTTGTCGTTGAGCCGTTGACGAAGACTTATCATCTGAATCGACTCCGTTTCACAATTTTTGGTTTAAGGTGCGGATTTTAGACGCTTAAATTACCTGTTTTCAAAGCTTTCAATGTCGTTTAATGTAAGATTGCTGATAAGGATGCTGTTTGACATGTAAAACATGCTGTCTGTTTTTCATTTCGAATACGTACGAAGAATATGAGATTTAGGAGATTTTGGGTATTTATAGGAAATACTATATACGTATGTATTTTGCCGATATGATTTCCATGAGTATTTTTCATGTACCTATGTTAGTTATGCGTGTATGATCTGTTTGGCGAAGAGATTCACCTTAGTGCACGTATTGGTCGACATATGCTATGTAGACTAATGTGTGTAGACTAAGTGTTTGTTGAAATGCCTAAATCAATATGATTTATGCCTGCCATATGTTTGAATGTAAGAACATGATTGTTGTGTATTAGACAACTCCTTGATATAAGGATCTATCATATTATATGTTGGAATTAACATATGTCAAGTACGTTGGAGTTGCGTAGTTTAAGTGTTTGTATAAATGTATGTATTAGTAAGTATTGAGTAAATGGTGTTGTAGATTAGCGTTGAGACTGGATTCTCAACTACTTTGATGATGCACATGATTTCCTCCATGCTTGTTGTATTTAAATTGACTACCTTAGGTGTGAAATACTCGTGTATGGTTAACTGCTTATGATGTACGTTATAACATGCTGATAACATGCTGGAATTACTTGTAATTCAATTCTGTCTCTCTCATATGAGTACTGATTCACATTACATGTGCTTGGGGCTATACTTTAGTCCAGGCAGTCGGTAATAGTTCAGAATTTGTGGTTGGATTCTATTCACCACGAAGGATGTGTATGACGAACCCGAGTCGTACTAGAGTCATCGGCAGTGGTTAGGCCACACGAAGTGCTTGTGCACTTCATGTCGATCGATTCAACATACGCTCGTGCTAGTCAGACTCATCAAGTAACCCGACTGACCATTGTATGTTCACCTTATATTCATCATAACTGCTTGAACCTAGGGTACTGAACTTACCAGTGAAAATCCTGATAACCGTGGTACCTTGATCCACTAAGACTCATGAGCTGGGCATGGTGGTATGGGACACCGTAGTCGAGCTGTCGGCCTACGCTGGGGCCACAAACCTCCCCGTAGTGACCAGTGAGCACCCTACTCTGAGCAGATTATGGTGGTATGAGACACTATATTCTTGCTGTCGGCCTACGTTGATAAGGTGATGGGGGAGTGGAGCAACGAGTGCGAGCAACAGCCTTGGCAGCCCTTTGTAGTGACCTTAAGTTTATCCTGACACCGCATGGGGGCGACGAGTTCTGATGCAGTCTTTAGGATATAAACTAAGCCTGTATTGATAAGGTGATGGGGGAGTGGAGCAACGAGTGCGTGCAACAGCCCTGACAGCCCTTGTAGTGACCTAAAAATATATCATTGTATGAGATTACTAGGAGTGATGACCCTAGACAGGATCCTTATTGGAAATGATATAAGGAAAGTACTCTAGTTTCCCAATCCTGCTGTATGAAAAGGACTAATAACAACTCGATAATCATATTCATATCACACTGCATGTGCCTGGAAGATGTGGAGCACTGAGGGAAGAGTATGCCGCGGACGTAAGATGGTGTCGCATGAGGGAGTATGTCGGTGAGGGCATCCATCATGTCATTTCATGCTTGAATTAATCACAGTATTTTAGAATGTTTGATTTGCTTGCTTTATCATTATCGCTTGATTGATTTGATAACATGTTAACCTTTGCTCTATGATTCCACTGAGTTAGCTACTCACTCCCACGTTACGGGACGGTGTTGCGCATACTAACCAGTCCCTATTTTAGTTTCAGGTGATGGCGCTGCTTGTGAAGCGGAGCCGGACTTGTTTGATGATGAGGAGGATTTCTCCTATATGCTGGTTCTGATCGACGGATTTACAGGGTTACTGATTAGATGCCAATATACTTGGCGGTTTGCCTTCTATTTACACACCCATGTATATTCTTTTCTTTCTATTTTTGAGTATACATATAATTAGTTAACCTGGTAACATGTTCACACTTTGGAGACTTACAATCATTTATATATTTTATATATTTATCACAGTCTCCCGCTTGCTAATTTAACTGTCTCTGGAGTATGATATGCTGTTTTGGCTTAGTCTCAATCTTGTTTAATGCCATTCTACAGACAACATACATTCATCATTATCTATGTTGTATAAGTGACGTTTTGGAACTCGGGAGTTGGGTTTCTAGCCGACCCCCAATTTTTGGGGCGTTACATTGCGTCAATTGATTGGTGCAAGATCTATGGGATTGCTATATCTCGGGATTGTTATATCCGGTTTGTTTAGCACGCCCAACCAATCCCAGGATTAAGCCTTCCAATCCCTCGAACCAAACACGTCCCATGCAATTTTGAAGGGATTAGGGTGAATTGGATGGGATTTAAAGGTAATGATGGTGATGTCAGTGGATTGTCTTAAGATACATGGGATTGCTATATCTAGGGATTAGGATCCCATGTTTGTTTGGCATGCCTGACCAATCCCTAGATCTATCTTCCAATCCCTTCCAATCTGCCCGGCCAAATAGGCCTTAAAGGTAATGATGGTGTTGTCAGTGGATTGTCTTAAGATCCATGGGATTGCTATATCCCAGGTTCAGATCACCCTGTCTGTTTGGCACACCCGGCCAATCTCGAGATTTAACTTCCAATCCCTTCCAATACCATCCAATCCCTTCCAATCCACCTGTTCGAATGAGCCCAACTGCCTTTTTTTTATATTGAACATTAGTCGAGGAACAATTGTCATTCTATTTGATAAATTATAACAGATTTGTAAGTTAAAAAGGTTTGCAAGTCATTTTTAATGTAATAACTATATCAGGCTATAGGTGTAGGCTCTTTCTCAAGGACCACAGCCGCTGCTTCTGCTGCTGTTGTTAGGTAATTCTTTGACTATGATGATTAGTAGTGTCTTTCCTTGCAAAATACTCATTTTAGTCTAATCAATTATTTTTGTAAAGTGTTGCTTTTATCATCTTTGATTGTATGTTAGTAGTGCAGTATTGTCAATTTGATATGGATGTTAAGATAAATTTACACAAAAGCAGGTTCGATCAATTTGATCCATCTATGTGTTAGGGCCTGTCATGGATTGCTTATGATTCTATAGAATCTCATTTGTTAGGCAAGTGTAACCATCCTATAACCTAAACCTAAACCTATAACCTAAACCTTAACCTATAACCTAAACCTAAAAAATTCAAGATGCCAAATCACCTCTTATTGGAGTGTGGCATTATTGGAATGTGGATGTTGATGGTTACTTTTGTTATGTCTTGTAGATGTTGATGTTAATTTTGCTGGCTTGGGATGCAATATGAACAAATAATGACATGCCTTAAGGCATTCATCCCAACAGTGAAACGATATCAACTTTTATCATTTAAGTAACAACTCAAAATCAACCTAGTACATAGAACCCGATTTCCTAAACCTTAACCTATTCTCAATTCCCTAAACCTTAACCTATAACCTAACTTAAACCTAAACCTATAACTTACACTTATAACCTAAACCTGTAACCTTAACCTAAATGTAAAACCTAAACCTAAACTTAAAACTTAAATGTATTCTCAAATCCGTAAACCTAAACCTAAACATAAACCTATAACCTAAACCCAAACCTTAACCTATAACCTAAACTTTAACATATAACCTATAACCTAAACCTAAACCTTAACTCATAACCTAAACTTTAACATATAACATATAACCTATAACTTAAACTCAATTCGCTAAACCTTAACCTATAACCTAACCTAAACCTAAACTCAATTCCCTAAACCTTAACTTATAACCTAACCTAAAACACATATATCATGGTGGGCTCCACAGAGCTCCAAACAGGACCTTCATTTTAGGGCATGAGCTTAAAATTGAATCATAATCTAAACTCAATTACACCATACCTCAGGAAATAGTAGGAATTGAAGGCTTACTGTCGAAAACTTATTGAGGCCAGTAGTCTTGGATCAATCTGATATTCGTTTCATCCATGTCCCTCTGTTACTAATGTAGTTTATATTGTTCCATTGCCTTCTGTTGCCTATAATTGTCCTTGCAAACCTTAATGAGTTTGTATATTACATTTTTTTTGTCTTAAATTATTATTATGATTAGTTAGTTTATAGTTGTGACTTGTAATTTATAGATTTGTAAATTAGATAATTAGTTACTTGTTTGAGGATTTCTATGGGGCCATACATAGATAAGGTGTGTTTGTTGTGGTATAGAAATCGCTCAAATTGTCCCATTTTGGATAGTTCAAGGTTAGATGGATAGTATGCTTTTATATAATCTATTTAAATGTTTATGCCTGATTCGCGATCCTTCTCTCCATTTCTCTCTGGATATGTTTCTGTCGTTCCGTATCCAATGTCAAATATCTTAACATTGCTTTGGATATTTAGCATTGGAATGTAACATAAAATCAACTTATTTGGAGAGATATGGGGAGATTGTATCGCCCCGTGTTTTCAGGACCCGAGTATATGACTCGTTTCTTAAAAACCCGAGTGTTAACCTTAAAGGATAGTCAAATTCGAGTATTTTTTTTCTTTATCAGAGTAGGCAGATGAGCGTAAAGTAAACAAATCAACATAAGAAAAATTTCATTATCATTCAAATATACAAGCAGCCCATAATGACTTATACAAACCAATGTCTCAACATTCACGATTACAAGGTTTGCATACATAAGAAATAACAGAAATCATATAAATGTAAGTCGCATGACCACACAGTTCCTCTTAGCAATACGATCATATATCCATAGTACCTGCATAGCTCTTCATCAAATCTGAACATATACATCATCTGGGCCACCTGTTCTACCTGTACGGTTGTATATTTGATGGATGAGTGGCCAGTTCAGTGTGAATTCTCCTCAAGATTACACACCACTGCATTAGGTAAGCGTAGTTATAAAATAATAAGCATTCAAAATAATACATGATGCAGTCTTTTTAAATGTATAGATGCATGAATGCACACCGACCTGGGGATGCTCATCCAGCCAGACTTGGGCTCGTCACCCATGAAAATCATCGACTTGGAAAAATCATCCAGACGTCGGACAGGGGTCGATAGTCGGTGGTTTGGGAACTAGCGAAATGATACCCCAACAGCTCCACGGTATGTGCTACAGCATCTAGATTAGCGACCCGTCATCGCCAATATGCCATGGATGCATGATTAGCCAAACCATTATTAGTTCAATTACAATCAATCAATTTAGGTAAGCTCAAGGTCACTATGGGGAGCACATGGCCCAGCGTAGGCCGATGGCTTGGGCATAGTGTCGCATACCACCATCCCCGACCCATGAGGCTACCATCTTAGGATTTTAATGAAAACTCATCGACTAGTGGCCAGTCATATTACAGTATATGGGGCTTACCATCGCATGGTTGCACGATAAAAACATCAAACCCATATAGAGAAAATATCAGGACAAAGGCACATAAGCCGATATCAAAGCAAGCCACATAAGGCAAATACCAAATAAGCCACATAGGACGTGTATCAAAATCATGCAATAAAAGACCATCCTTGAAAATCATTGGACACAACAACCCTGGATGGTAGGTCCACATCAATGATTAATTTAAACCAACATTCAATAACCACTAAGCCTAAGGTTTATTACTATCACAACCAGTCGGGTTACATCCCAAGTATGGTTGAACACATATAGCTGAGGGTTTCCCACTGGTGTACCAGTCTAAGTTCCATAAGCAATCCATAAATAATCCACAAGCACGAATAAATATGTAGGATAAACATTAAGCATGTAATATAGCAATTTAATTCCAACGATAACATATGTGACTATGAAATGGAGATATAGATTAAAATAAAAACTATAACTTAGGCTAATGGGAAAGTGGAAAGCTCAAGGGGAATAATCATCAACTTATACTTGAATTGCTAACTAATGTTGCTAGGAATCGCGTGCACCCTCAGAGTCGAGTCCTACCATAGATTGTGAAGTTGTACATGTGATCAATATTCTACCAAGTGTCTATGACCTAGGGTTTGGATTACTTTTAGGGTTTAGGGTTTTATCTTAGAGCTTAGTTGTAGCCATAACTCTAGGGTTCAAATTGTAGTTGATAGTTTACAAATGTTAATTTAATAGTTATAAAATATTTACTAATATTAGTATTATAGTTGATAATAGTTAATAATCATTATAATGATAATTAATATTATGATATACTATTTATGATTAGACAACGCATTAGCATCTCATAATGATATCATTGTAATTTATTTTATATAATAACTATTACTCAAATAGATAATTTACTAATGGTCATGCATCCTAATATTTAACAATCCTATTAACAATGGAAATGGTAACAATGTTAGTCTAATAATTAGAGAATAGTATGTTAATATTAGCGTTACAATTAACATTAGTTAATGTAGCAAGGTAGTCATTATGCTGACACCAGTGACCAACCAAAAATGAATATTTAAGAATAATAAACAGGATACTACTATTTAAAAATTGTAATCTATTTATAATAACTAGTTTAGCACAACAATCTACTAATGGCTAATCTTTGGTAATAAATAATAACGGTGGTAACCATGCTAACAGTACATTAAAACAAGATTAGAAAAGGGGGAGGAAGGTTGACTCACCTTGTTGATTCGGTTTGAAACCGAGTTAACCCGGTTCTCTCTTTCTCTTTCCAGTTTCACCTCTATTCCTTCTTCTCCTTTCTTTCTCTCATTCCCTTCCTCCATTTCTTTCCTTCCTCTCCACTCAACACCATGCACTAGCAGGTCCCCTTAGACCGAACCCATGCCCAACTCGGTCCAGCGAGTTGGACTCACCAGTGAGGCCGGGCTGGCCTGATTTGAGTTGGTGCAGTCATACACCTCCCCAATCTCTCCCTTCTTCCTCTGTCGGAGATTCAACAGAAATAGCTGGATGCCCAATAACTCGGTTTGAGTCAGCAAGGAGGCATCCGCATCCTCCATCTTCCTCCTCTATCTCCCTAACTCTCTCCCTCTCTTATCTTTTCTCTTCTTCTTCCTTTCTTCTGTTATTACTAGAACTGCAGCAAGGTTTGGAGTAGACCCGACTCGAATCATGACTCGATCAAGTCAAACTGCTGCACCCACAAGGCCACAGCAAACACTCTCACTCTCATCTCTGTTTTTTTCTCTCTTCTCTTTTCTTTTTCTGTTTTCAATCGCTCTTTCTCTTTTCTCCCTGATCCTCTCTTCTTTTATTTCTTACTGGAACATCCAGCAATGGACGTTCGGACTGGGCTTGACCCGGCAGCGGGTCGGGTCGTCATGGCGTGGTGTAGTAACCACACCATTCCATCTTCTTCTTTCTCCTTTCTTTCATTTTCTTTACTCCTCCTTCTTTCTTTCTTCAATCTCTACCTTTGGCTAGTAACAGCAAGTCCGGACTCAAGCCCAAACCTGACTGAACTCATCCCGAACTCAGACTAAGTTGGGGTGTGGTGCAACGGCAGCGGGAAGCAGCTGCACCGCTCCATCTCTTTCTTTTTCCTTTCTTCTCTTTCACTTTCCTCCTCCATGGACCTCTAGTCATGAATCCGAATATAACTGGAGTTGGAATAGACTCAAACTAAGATATTTGGTGCCGTGGAATGGCGGGGGAAGATGTAGCGTTAATGGCATATTGTAAACAGGGGTTTATTTCTTCGAACTGATTGTTATAGGTGGTGCGTATAAGCATAGAGTAGCTCGTAGAATGGTTGGAGTGAAGCTCCAGGAAGGTTTTCATGGTGGGTTCGAGCTTGGCAAGAGACGGCTGGTTTCTATGTTTTTCCAAAAATGAGAGAAGCTCCCATTGCATCCGTAATCCTAGCCTTCTGTATAACACTTCCCTAAGCCTTTCAGCATCGTTGGATGATCCACTAATGGCCTGAATTGATTCCACTAACTGGCTTCTCAAAATAGCTGGTGAAATGGTGGTTTCAGCCACTGGTTTTCTCCTCTAGTTTTGAGAAACTGACACGCTCACTTGGACAGCTGAGACCTCCTCAAATGGACATCTGTGATAGGAGGAATCCTCCTTGTTCGGATCGCTGAGCTGGCAACAGTGGAGGCAGTTTCCATCTTTGAAAAGTTTATGTTTTCAGGCTCACTTGCGACGAGGATCGTGTGTAAGTACACGTGTGAAATAGGGTGAAACTTAGGGGTTTCGGTCTCACATATTTCCTCTGTCAGATGGATGGTTCAGATTGCCCCAACGGGGCCAAATAGTGGGCCACCAATTCAAACGGACAGATGTCTGTCTGTCCGCTATATAAACTAAGGAGAGAGAAAGATCTCTCTGTTTTGAGAGGGGGTGCGGGTCGGGGCCCGGTCTGACCGAGCTGACCATCTAGTGCACCTCGGGCATGCGTCAACTGTGCACATGCACGCCACCAAGTGGGGCCCATCGTGATGTACATGAGAAGTCTACTCTATCCATCCTTCTAGGGTGCTCTTTCAAGGGATCTTAGGCCATTGATCAGGCCGATCTAATGTTTAGGTAGGGCTCATAACTCAAGTTAGGGTCATACTGGTGGGGTCTACTATTACGGTTTACAAAAAATCCATTCCTTCCATCAGTTTTGTAAGGTGATGTTAAGCTAGGGGCCAAAATATGGGGTGGATCAGAGTTTTGGATTAGCCTCACCATAGTCCACAATGTGGTAATAATTTCGTCGCTTACTATTTTACGTGTAGACAAATTTGTACAAAATAGATGGGGTCCACCTATGATGATCTTTAAGAGAATCCATGCCATTCACCACTTTTGTATCGTTATGTTAGGACATGGGGTCAAATATGAGACGATTTGGTTAGTCGAGTAAGTCGTACGGTGTGTCCAATAGCAACCAACACTCACTGTTAAACCCCATGCACGAGAGCTTGCTGTGAAAATGTGAATGAATCGAGTTATTTTTTGTGAAGTCCATTTTACTACTTGTAGTTGTATGATCCGCTCTGTTCATTGCGTTTAACATACCCTGCTAGGATTAAGGTCCAAGAATGGGGTAGATTTGTTGATCGGGTGGGCCATACTATTCAATCAAGCATCAATGGTGGCATGTAGTGGCATTCACTATTTACAAACTCGCCATCCATTTCTCAACCGGCATCCGACGCTCATTATGTTGAAATGTGTCGTTCGAATGTCTTGAAATTTGGAAAACATGTATCATTTTCCATGCTTTTTCTTGTGATCCAGTTTGGGTTCCGATCTCTCGAGGATGAATAAGATGTTCATTCTATGGCTAATATACTTCAAAATTCCAAAATAATATTTATACACCTCTAATCAACACGTTACCAGGCAGTTTGGACTTAGAACCTAAGATCTTCATGATGATCGGTTTACCGTGATGTTCTTGTGGCCCGTTTGATGGATCCGAATATGACGGAGGGTCAGATGACTAGATCAAAATAAGAGAACTTGATGGTTAGCACTCTTACTATGTATATAGGTGGATATACGGTCAGTTTCGTATACTGATAAATGTAAAGTGGATTTCAGGAGGATTAGGGGTAAAGCATGTATATTGTCAAATTAGAGTGTCTTATTTACACGTGTAGGTTTCTCAAATTATAATTCTAATGGTGGGTTAAGTATATTCATATGTTGTGAACAAGATGAACAGATTAGAATCTTGGTCTAATAAGTGTACAGACAGATATAGAGATCAAGTAGCTAAATTAATGTGATCTAGGGGCTGAAATTTGATGTGTACGGTTAATTGATAATAATTAGGCCTTATAAAGTTTCACATGAAACGGATCATGAGAACCTCGTGAGTTGGAATTCAGTGTATAGGTTGATGGCATTTTCGTAATTATTGTTAATCTAAAGTTTTGTGAAATCCAATGGTTCTAGATTATTATATGTCATTTTCTAAACAATTCTTACAAAAGGACTTATATTTAAATCATTATAGATAAAGACTTATTCACTGATTTAGTTAAAGGAAGGTATATATATCGAACTATATGGGCAACGGTCAGATGACTTGATTTATGGATGAATATCATTCATAATTGGTCAGATTCATGTTGGAGGATGGATGTAGGGTTAGGTTGAATAGATTGGTACCGTACATGTATATATAGAATAGGTTAAATTTATGGTAACACTCGAGGACTTTTAATACTCGGGTATTGAAAAGTTTGAGGTGTTATAGAGATGTTGTCGGATTTTCGACGTGGATGTTTAAATGAGAATATGAAAGTATTACAATCTATCCAACCTTGGATGAGTAACTAATTTAGAATTTAATTGTATTAGTTTAGAATTGATGGAGTAGACCTGGATGTGCGTCGGAGTTATTCGGATGTTGAGCGGGGGTCCCTGGAAGGTGGGAACCACTGTTATGACCATGATGAAGTTGTCAATATTCTATGTACAACATTGGAGTGGCCTGGCCATTTGGACACACCGTGTTTATGTATTTGTTCAAAATTAATGGAACAGACCCGGATGTGCGTCGAAGCTATCTGGATGTTGAGCAGGGGTCCCTAGAAGGTGGGAACTTCTGTTTATGTTTGAATAAGATAAGATGCAGGATTTTCATTTTCAACTGTTAGTCATAGAGTGATAATACTTGTTTCAATTTTCTTAGATGGATAATGAATGTATTTGTGAATGTAAATGAAAATAAATAACTTATAATATATATATATATATATATATATATGTTATCAATGAAGGATACCTTGTTTAGGGGGACATAAAATTCTTGTAGCCTATGGTATGGTTCCCCAATATTGGTTGTATGTTACTAGTATGTAGTAGATAATTCTAGGTTCAATAGTAAATAATACTAGAGAATACCTAAACCCAATTCGAACCCAAAACCAAACCTGATTCCCTAAACCTAGACCTAAATCTATAGCCTAAACCTAAACCTATGACCTAAACCTATAACCTAAACCTAAACCTAAACCTAAAACCTAAACCTATAACCTAAATGTATTCTCAAATCCCTAAACCTATAACCTAAAACCTAAACCCAAACCTAAACCTATAACCTAAATGTATTCTCAAATCCCTAAACCTATAACCTAAAACCTAAACCCAAACCTAAACCTATAACCTTAACCTAAACTTAAAACCTTAACCTAAACCTAAAACCTAAATGTATTCTCAAATCCTTAAACCTATAACCTATAACCTAAACCCAAACCTATAACCTATAACCTTAACCTAAACCTAAAACCTAAACCTAAACCTAAAACCTAAATGTATTCTCAAATCCCTAAACCTAAACCTATAACCTAAATTTATTCTCAAATCCCTAAACCTAAACCTATAACCTAAACCTAAACCTAAACCTATAACTTAAACCCTCTAACCTAAACCTATAACTTAAACCTAAACCTAAAATTTAAATGTATTCTCAAATCCCTAAACCTATAACCTATAGCCTAAACCCAAACCTAAACCTATGACCTATAACCTAAACCTAGACCTTAACCTATCATGTAAACCTATAACGTATAACTTAAAACCTAAACCTAATTCCGAACCCGAACCCGATTTCCTAAACTTAAACATTAACCTATTCTCAATTCCCTAAAGCTATAACCTATAACCTTAATTAAACTTAAAACCTAATCTAAACCTTAACCTAAAACCTAAAACCTAAACCTAAACCTCTATAACCCAAACCTAGACCTAAACTTATACATATAACCTTAACCTAAACCTAAACCTATTCTCAAATCCCAAAACCTATACTTATAACCTAAACCTAAACCTTAACCTAAACCTATACCTATACTTATAACCTTAACCTACCTTAACCTATACCTATAACCTATACCTATACTTATAACCTTAACCTAAATTCAATTCCCTAAACCTTAACCTATAACATATAACCTATAACCTATAACCTAAACCTAAACCTATAACTATAACCTATAACCTAAACCTATAACCTTAACCTAAACCTAAAACCTAAACCTAAACCTAAAACCTAAATGTATTCTTAAATCCCTAAACCTATAACTTATAGCCTAAACCCAAACCTAAACCTATAACTTAAACCTAAACCTATGAGCTATAACCTAAACCTAAACCTAAACCTTAACCTATAACCTAAACCTATAACCTAAAACCTATAACCTAAACCCAAACCTAAACTCGATCCCAAACCCAAACCCGATTTCTTAAACGTAAACATTAACCTATTCTCAATTCCATAAAGCTATAACTTATAACCTTAACCTAAACTTGAAACCTAACTTAAACCTTAACCTAAAACCTAAAACCTAAACCTAAACCTCTATAGCCTAAACCTAGACCTTAACCCTAACTTATAACCTAAGTTTATAATTATAACATTAACTTAAACTTATAACATTAACATAACCTATTCTCAAATCCCAAAACCTATATTTATAACCTAAACCTAAACCTTAACCTATAACCTAAACCTATACTTATAACCTTAACCTAAACTTATAACCTTAAACTAAACCTATTCTCAAATCCCAAAACCTATACTTATAACTTAGACCTTTACCTTAACCTATAACCTAAACTAATACTTATAACCTAAACCTATACTTATAACCTTAACCTAAACTTATAACCTTAAACTAAACCCATTCTTAAATCCCAAAACCTATACTTATAACCTAGACCTTAACCCTAACCTATAACCTAAACTAATACTTATAACCTTAACCTAAACTTATAACCTTAACCTAAACCTATTATCAAAACCCAAAACCTATACTTATAACTTAAACCTAACCTAAACCTATACTTATAACTTAACGTATAACCTAAACCTATACTTATAACCTTAACCTAAAATTATAACATTAACCTAAACCTATAACCTATACCTATGCTTATAACCTTAACCTAACCTCAATTTCCTAAACCTTAACCTATAACATATAACCTATAACCTAAACCTATAACCTAAACCTAAACCTATAACTATAACCTATAACCTAAACCTACAACCTTAACCTAAACCTAAACCTAAAAGCTAAATGTATTCTCAAATCCCTAAACCTATAACCTATAGCCTAAACCCAAACCTAAACCTATAACTTAAACCTAAACCTAAACCTAAACCTATGACCTATAACCTAAACCTAAACTTTAACCTATAGCCTAAACCTATATAACCTATAACCTAAAACCGAAACCCAAACCTAAACCTGATCTCAAACCCGAACCCAATTTCTTAAACCTAAACATTAACCTATTCTCAATTCCCTAAAGCTATAACCTATAACCTTAACCTAAACTTAAAACCTAACATAAACCTTAACCTAAAACCTAAACTTAAACCTCTATAACCTAAACCTAGACCTTAACTAGGGTTGTGCATTGAGCCGAGTCGAGTTGAGGTGGGCCAAGCTTGGTTTGGCTTGTTCGTGCACTTCTTGAGTTCGAGCTCGAGCTCGAACTCAGCCTTGAGCTTACTATTGAAGCTTAGCTTGTTTGCCAAAACTTTCGAGTCGAGCTCGAGGTGAGTTAATGGATCGAGTCAAGGTGAGCTTACCTCGAGTCGAGTCGAGCTTGCTCCCAACCTGACCTAACTCGTAACCCACACCTGACTTAACTCAGTAACTCGACCCAACCGACCCATCCCCCAAATCAAAATTTAATTAATAATACACACAGATATATATATATATATATATATATATATATATATATATATATATATATATATATATATATATATATATATATATATATATATATATATATAAAAGATAAAACCATAAATGGTACTTTGTTGTTGATACTAAGAGAGAGAGTGAGAGGAGAGCTCAGGTGAGTGTAGGCTATACGGCTGAGACAAGCTGGGTAGATGTTGAGTTAAGCTCAGGCGAGTGACCGAGTGTAGAGAGAGAGAGAGAGGAACTCGAGCGTGGCGGGTTAGGTAAGGAAGGGAAATGGTATAAAAGAGACGAACGGGTACGATAGGGTTTATGTTTTAATTTTTTTAATTTTTAAATATAATATAATATACATTAATATAATAATAATAATAATAATAATATATTTGAGTCGAGCCGAACTCAAGCTACGAGCCAAGTCGAGTCGAGTCAAACTCCACTATGTTTGAACTTGGCTTGTTTTCAAAACGAGTTGGGTCATGTAAAGCTTGGCTCACCTTGATTCATCGTTCGAGTCGAGTCAAGTTGAGCTAAATCGAGCCAAGCCGAGCGAGCTTTTCGAGCTATCTTGGTTTGTGTACAACCTTAACCTTAACCCTAACCTATAACCTAAACTTATACTTATAACCTTAACCTAAACCTATTCTCAAATCCCAAAACCTATACTTATAACATAAACCTAAACCTTTAACCTGTAACCTAAACCTATACTTATAACCTTAACCTAAACTTATAACCTTAACCTAAGCTTATAACCTATACCTATACTTATAACCTTAACCTAAACTCAATTCCCTAAACCTTAACCTATAACGTATAACGTATAACCTATAACCTATAACTTAAACCTATAACCTTAACCTAAACCTAAAACTTAAACCTAAACTTAAAACCTAAATGTATTCTCAAATCTCTAAACCTATAACCTATAGCCTAAACTCAAACTTAAACCTATAACCTATAATCTAACCTTAACCTAAACCTATAACCTATAACCTAAAACCTAAACCCGATCCCGAACCTAAACTCGATTTTGTAAACCTAAAACCTTAACCTATTCTCAATTCCCTAAAGCTATAACCTATAACCTTAACCTAAACTTAAAACCTAACTTAAACCTTAACCTAAAACCTAAAACCTAAACGTAAACTCCTATAACCTAAACCTAGACCTTAACCTTAACCTATTCTCAATTCCCTAAAGCTATAACCTATAACCTTAACCTAAAACCTAAAACCTTAACATAAAGCTCTATAACCTAAACCTAGACCTTAATTTTAACCTATAACCTAAACTTATACTTATAACCTTAACCTAAACTTATAACCTTAACCTAAACCTAAACTTATACTTATAACCTTAACCTAAACTTATAACCTTAGTCTAAACTTATACATATTTTCAATTTCTTAAACCTAAACATATAACTTAAACCTATAACCTAGCTTAATCTTAATGTTATTTCCATAAACTAACTCTAGTCTTTTCATTGTAGAGATAGATAAGAGTTGGACGCAAGCTAAGAACAGGTTTGGCCCAAAGTAAAAACAAGGGGTTCAAGAGTTTATGGAATTTACACGAAATTGGACAAATTCAGGGAATAAGATTAGGTATTCATGTTGAAAATGCAAGAACATGATATATAAGACTTTAGACAAAGTAGAGGACGATTTGTTGATAGTTGGGATTGATCAGGGTTACACTTGATAGATCCATCATGGTGAAGATATGACCCATAGAGTTGAGGCCATTAAAGTCCTTGCTGACCCAATTGTGCTGGATGACGAGGATGAAGACGTTGACGAAATACAAGATATCATAAGAGATGTGTTCATGGGAACAGTTATATATACTGATTTTACAACGACAAGCATTAGCCAAGATATTCCTCCAATGAGTGATGTCGAATTAGAAAAGTTTAGTAGGTTGTTGAGGGATGCGCAACGTCCACTTTATCTAAGGTGTAAGAACTTCTCCAAGTTGAATTTTCTTACAAAGTTACTTCATTTGAAGATAATAAATCGTTGGAGTAACAAATCGTTCGACATGTTTCTTGAGTTGTTGAAAGAAGCATTACTGGACGGCGAGACATTGCCTAAGTCTCATTATGAGGCAAAATCCTTAATGTGAGACTTGCGCCTTAATTACAAACTTATACATGCATGTATAAATGATTGTTTATTGTATTGGAAAAAGCATGAAAAGGTTGAAGAGTGTCAAGAATGTGGAGAGTCTAGGTGGAAGTATGACAAAGCCAAGCGTAAAAAAATCTCACAAAAGGTGTTAAAGTACTTCCCATTGAAACTTATATTGCAAAGATTTTTTGTCACATAAGACGGCTCAAGATATGAGGTAGCATAAGGAGAAATGTATTCATGACGATAGTACACTGAGTCACCCTGCAGACTTTGAAGCCTGGTAAAATTTTGACAAGCAACATGACTGGTTTGCAGAGGATTCTTGCAATGTTTGACTAGGTCTTGCAAGTGATGGTTTTAATCCATTTGGTAATATGAGTAGCTCGTATAGTATATGACCAGTGGTACTTATGCCCTACAATTTACCTCCTTGGTTGTGTATGAAGGAGTCATTTTTCATGATGTCATTGCTTATTCCTATACCTAGGTCACGTGGGAATAACATTGATGTGTATTTGCGTTCATTAGTAGATGAGTTAAACGAGTTGTGGAGTCGAGGTGTACAAACATATGACACATTTGCAGGACCGACATTCTGATTGCATGTAGTGGTCTTGTGGAGCACGAAGGGAAAGTTAGCTTGTCCTACATGTGGTATTGAGACTTGTTCATTGTCATTGAAGCATGGTAGAAAAACGTGTTATATGAGCCATCGTCACTTCCTTCCGAGTGATCATGGTTGACGTAGAAAGATGATGATCTTTGATAGTAAATAAGATCATAAGCTACCCCCGAAAGAGCTATCTGTAGAAGATGTGATACAATAACTGAGTAACATTGAAGAAGTTAGATTTAGTAAGGCATCGCACTTGAAGAAGAGGAAACGTACAATATTGGACTATAACTGAAAGAAGAAGAGTATTTTTTTTTAAGTTACCCTATTGGAGTGATCTGAAATTGCGACACAACTTGGAGGTCATACATATTGAAAAAAATATATGTGACAATGACTTCAGAACATTAACGAACATAGAGAAGAAAATAAAATATAGTTTCAAGGCTCAATTGGATCTACAAGTAATGGGTTTAAGGAAAGAGTTGCACTTGCAACCACATGAAAATTCGTATACTATACCAGCAACCTGCTACACGTTGACAAAAGTAGAAAGAAAGCGTTTATGTGAATGGTTGAGATCGGTGAAGTTTTCCGATAGGTATGTGTCAAACATATCTCGGCATGTAAACGTTAAAGACTGTAAGGTAACAGGAATGAAAAGTCATGATTATTACGTCCTTCTGCAACGCCTACTACCGATTGCGATTCGTGAATTCCTGAGCAAGGATAACAGTGTGGTGTTGATTAAGTTAGAAATATTCTTTAAGGATTTGTATTTAAAATTGTTGAATGTAGATGTTACTAAACAACTAGAGAGGGACATTGTCATAATCCTTTACAAGCTTGCAAGACCAGTATAATACCTTTGGATGAATTGGTAGAACTTATTAAAAAATTTATTCATTTCATAAACTACATATATCCATGTTTTCATATGTATAACATAGTGGTTTTGTGTACAGATACCTTTACACACTCAAACGATTTGTGAGGAATAAGGCACGACCGGAGGGCTCAATAGCTGAAGTATACATTGATAATGAGTGCCTTACATTTTGCTCAATGTATCTTCGTGATATAGAAACTAGATTTAACTGAGAAGATCGAAATATCGATGAAGGGCAGGAGCATGAACAAGGACTCATATTTGTATTTGCACATAACGTTCGTCCTTTAGGATCCCCGACGTTTTATGATATAGACCTTGAGGATCTAGCAAAGGCGCGGTGATATGTGTTGCATAATTGTGAAGAAATAAAGTCGTACTTAGAGTAAGTCTTCCCTCGATTATTATTTTCTTTACATATGATGATTTTAATGTTTCTTGCTGATGACATGCCATTTATGTGTAGCGAACACATAGACGAGATGAAGTCCAAATTTTTCACAAATTATGATCGAATGCATCAGGATCAATTTTCAGAATGGTTCGTAAAACGTGTAAGATTTTACATTGTATCTCACCACACTTAGAATTTTCGTTGTATTGCACATTATTTCAACCCGAGAAAATCCTTAAACAATTATATTCTGTACATGATAATAGATGAAGACGTTGCGCATGAGTAACTCTACGGATGCGTCTGATGCACTTTACTCACTAGCGTGTGGCCCTGATAGACATGTATTTAGATATACAGGTTGTATTGTAAACGAGATTTGGTTCCACACCGAAGAACGTGAGAAATATATGACCACACAAAATAGTGGTGTGGTTGTGAAGGGAACAAATGAGGAGGATAAAATTAACTTTTATGACATTTTAACGGATATTATTGAGTTGAGTTATTATATGAGAAAGCGGGTATACTTATTTAGATATGATTGGTGAGACATTGGAAATAAGAAGTTAGGATAATACAGATTGACAATTACTTTATGAGCATAAATTTATCTTAGAAGTGGTTTAAGGACGACCCATTTGTCCTCACCAGCTAAGCCGAACAAGTATTTTACCTCTCTGATACCAAGTTAAGCGGATGTTGGCACGTGTTGCAGAAAATAAAGCCCAAGAATGCATTTGATGTTCCCGTACTAAAAGTTGAAGATAACGAGGATGAAAAAAATGACACGTCTAGGGTTGAACAAGCATATCAAGAAGGCATGTCATCTAGGGATACAGGGACTAATTTAAGTGTTAATATTGATGTGGTGCAATTAGACAGAGATGATGTGCCACCTGATCATGTTGATGCCTCAATAATACATGACATTTTTAGAGATGATAGCGGTTTCATTGATAACGACGTTGTAGACGATGAGAAGGAAATACTGATCAGCGATAGTAATGGTGAAGAAGAAATAACCCTAAGCAATATTGATACAGACAACAATTATTAAATGTACGTATGATTTACATGTCATTTTTCAATTCGAATATGTATATTTAATATAGAATGACAATGTGTAATGGAATTTTTAAGGGTTATAGATTAAAATTTACAGTTTTATTATATTCTGTTTGCATTATAGTGTAATGGTCTAATCATATTTTAATCATCTCTCTAAGTATAAGCACAAATACATTGTACTGTCAGCACTACTTGTATAATGTTTTAATATATTTCACTTGTATTGACATTATTTAAATTTTTAAGTTTATAGATCGCACATATTTAGTGATGGCACCAGGTGGGAGAGCACGTTGTTTGTGCACTGGATCTACCCCTTCTACCCGTGATGCGATAGAGACAGCATCGCTGTCACATGTTGCATCGCAGGTGTTTAATCCCTCGGTCGTGCATACACCGGGCACTGCATGTAAGTCTAGACATATATTTCTTTTAATAATTTCTTTTTATATTTAGACCTACATATTTATTTTACAATAGCGTCGTCGACCAGCCGACGAGGACGTGGACCCACACATGGGTTACTTTTAGAGCGACTTACGCGTGAGGATAGGGTGACGGTAGAGTTCTCACAGGACTGCATTAGACCTATTGGGAACAATGCCATGTTGTTTACATCGGAGGTCGGTGTCTTATGCCGATCTCTGATCCCCCACTACCCCCTGTTGGGCAGACGTAATAGATGATGTGCAACAGTTCATCCGTTAGAGCCTTCAGGTAAATTTTAGTAAATTTAAATTAATTTTATAAAAGTTCATTTACAGTTAAGTTATTTTCTTAATAAGTTTATTGCCTTAATCTATTATTTACAAAACTCTAGAATAAATTTGACTTAAATTTGAGTACTTCGTACATCCTCCATGTCTTCGACGACATGATCAGGGTGTGGTTCAAGGATTACCGCAGTAAGTTACACCAGCGGTACAAGCAGTGCGTGAGCCACGAGGAAACGCACTGTCCGCACCGTCGCACGTGACCCATGAGGACTAGCGGATACTCTGTGATAGGTTTTCGTCTGATTCTTTTCAGGTAATATTTACATATTTACGATATCTTAACATAATAATTAAATTTATAATTAATTAAAATGTATTATGAATAATGTGTTTAGAAGAGGAGTAAAATAAATTCTGACAACATGAGAAAGTTAGAAGTGAACCATGTACCTAGTTCAAAGTCATTTGTACGACTTCGTCACGATATGATAAGAAATTACCGGTAATTATTACGTTTATATATTCTTTCCATGCATTTATATTAACTCTATTGTCCTTTCACTAAAAGAAATCCCACCTTTGGCGATGAAAATTTTCATCGCTAAAAGCTAAATTTGTGTAGCTAAAAAGTTTTAGCGACAAAAATTTTCGTCGCTAAAAGACTTAAACAAATGTTTTTAGCGATGAAAATTTTGAATTGTCGCTAAAGGGAAATTTTGTCGCTAAAAGACCTAAGCAAATGTTTTTACAGACGAAAATTTTGAATTGTTGCTAAAGGGAAGCCTTTTAGCGAAGAAATTTTTCGTCGCTAAAAAAACTTTTAGTGACAAATTATTTCGTCGCTAAAAATTTTTTGCAAAACTTTTAGCTACAAAAATTTTCGTCACAAAAAAATATTTACAAAACTTTTAACTGCGAAACTTTTCGTCGCTAAAAAAAGTTTCCAAAACTTTTAGCTACGAAACTTTTCATCGCTAAAAATATTTTCCATAACTTTTAGCTACGAAAATGTTCGTTGCTAAAAAATATTTGCATAACTTTTAGCTACGAAAATCTTCGTTGCTAAAAAAATTTTCCAAAACTTTTAGCTATATAAATTTTCGTCACTAAAAATATTTTCCAAAACTTTTAGCTGCAAAAATTTTCGTTGCTAAAAATATTTTGTAGAAGTTTTAGCTACGAAAATTTCATCGCTAAAAGTCTCTTTATTTTTTTTAAAAAATATTCTTACACAAAATTTTGCACGAAATTCCTAATATACACCTGTTACAATATATTTCATTATATTCATCATGATATACAATTGTTATATAATATATTTCATCATATTCATCCTGATATACAACTGCTATATAATATATTTCATCATATTCACATTCACATCCATCTAAATCCAAACTAGTAAATCCATCCAAACATAAACTACATTCATCCAAACACAAACAATTTTATTCACATTACATTCATTCACGCATATATACATATAAGCTTAACATCATAAACAAAAATACCCTAAACCTAAACCTAAACTATAACCTATAAGTTTAGGTTTGGGAAATTGGGTTCGGGTTCGGAATCGGGTTTAGATTTGAGTTTTCAAGTTTTGGTTATAGGTTTTGGGATTTGAGAATAGGTTTAGGTTAAGGTAATAAGTTTAGGTTTAGGAAATCGAGTTCGGGTTTGGGATCGGGTTTAGGTTTGGGTTTTTAAGTTTAGGTTAGGGAGTTGAAATTATGATTAGGTGTAGGTTTAGGTTTAGGGATTTGATAATACGTTAAGGTTTAGGTTTAGGAAATCGGGTTCGGGTTATAGGTTTAGGTTTAGGAAATTGAGTTTAGGTTATAAGTTAAGGTTATAAGTTAAGGTTTAGGTTATAGGTTAAGTTTTAGGTTTAGGTTAAGGTTATATAGGTTTAGGTATAGGTTATAGGTTAAGTTTTAGGTTTAGGTTAAGGTTATATAGGTTTAGGTATAGGTTATAGGTTTTGAGATTTGAGAATAGGTTTAGGTTAAGGTTATAAGTTTAGGTTTAGGAAATCAGGTTCGGGTTCGGGATCGGGTTTAGCTTTGGGTTTTCAAGTTTAAGTTTAGGTTTAGGTTTAGGTTAGGGAGTTGAGATTAGGATTAGGTGTAGGTTTATGTTCAGGGATTTGAGAATATGTTAAGGTTTAGGTTTAGAAAATCGAGTTTGGGTTATAGGCTTAGGTTTAGGTTAGGTTATAGGTTAAGGTTTAGGAAATTGAGTTTGAGTTATAGGTTTAGGTTATAAGTAAAGGTTATGGGTTAAGATTTAGGTTATAGGTTAAGTTTTAGGTTTAGGTTAAAGTTATATAGGTTTAGGTTTAGGTCATAAGTTTTGGAATTTGAGAATAAGTTTAGGTTAAGGTTATAAGTTTAGGTTTAGGAAATCAGGTTTAGGTTTGGATTTTTAAGTTTAGGTTTAGGTTTAGGTTAGGGAGTTGAGATTAGGATTAGGTGTAGGTTTAAGTTTAGGTTTAGGGATTTGAGAATACGTTAAGGTTTAAGTTTAGAAAATCGGGTTCGTGTTATAGGTTTAGGTTAGGTTATAGGTCAAGTTTTAGAAAATTGAGTTTAGGTTATAGGTTTAGGTTATAAGTTAAGGTTATAGGTTAAGGTTTAGGTTATAGGTTAAGTTTTAGGTTTAGGTTTAGGTTTAGGTTATAGGTTTTAGGATTTGAGAATAGGTTTAGGTTAAGGTTATAAGTCTAGGTTTAGGAAATCCGGTTTGGGTTTAGGTTTAGGTTTTCAAGTTTAGGTTTAGGTTTAGGTTAGAGAGTTGAGATTAGGATTAGGTGTAGGTTTAAGTTTAGGAATTTGAGAATACTTTAAGGTTTAGGTTTAGAAAATCGAGTTCGGGTTATAGGTTTAAGTTTAGGTTAGGTTATAGGTTAAGGTTTTTAGGTTATAGGTTTAGGTTATAGGTTAAGGTTTAGGTTATAGGTTAAGTTTTAGATTTAGGTTAAGGTTATATAGGTTTAGGTTTAGGTTATAGGTTTTGGGATTTGAGAATAGGTTTAGGTTAAGGTTATAAGTTTAGGTTTAGGAAATCGGATACGGATTCGGGATCAAGACTAGGCTTGGGTTTAGAAGTTTAGGTTTAGGTTAGGGAGTTGAGATTAGGATTAGGTGTAGGTTTAGGTTTAGGGATTTGAGAATACATTTAGGTTTTAGGTTTTAGGTTTTAGCTTATAGGTTTAAGTTTTAGGTTTAGGTTTAGGTTAAGGTTAAGGTTAAGGTTTTAGGTTTAAGTTAAGGTTTAGGTTTTAGGTTTAGGTTAAGGTTATATAGGTTTAAGTTTAGGTTATAGGTTTTAATATTTGAGAATAGGTTTAAGTTAAGGTTATAAGTTTAGGTTTAGAAAATTGGTTTCGGGTTTGGAATCAGGTTTAGGTTTGGGTTTTCAAGTTTAGGTTTAGGTTTAGGTTAGAGAGTTGAGATTAGGATTAGGTGTAGGTTTAGGTTTAGGGATTTGAGAATACATTTAGGTTTTAGGTTTTAGGTTTTAGCTTATAGGTTTAAGTTTTAGGTTTAGGTTTAGGTTTACGTTTAGGTTAAGGTTAAGGTTAAGGTTTTAGGTTTAGGTTAAGGTTTAGGTTTTAGGTTAAGTTTTAGGTTTAGGTTAAGGTTATATAGGTTTAGGTTTAGGTTATAGGTTTTGAGATTTGAGAATAGGTTTAGGTTAAGGTTATAAGTTTAGGTTTAGAAAATTGGGTTCGGGTTCGGAATCGGGTTTAGGTTTGGGTTTTCAAGTTTAAGTTTAGGTTAGGGAGTTGAGATTAGGATTAGGTGTAGGTTTAGGTTTAGGTTTAGGGATTTGAGAATACGTTAAGGTTTAGGTTTAGGAAATCGGGTTCAGGTTATAAGTTTAGGTTTAGGTTAGGTTATAGGTTAAGGTTTAGGAAATTGAATTTAGGTTATAGGTTTAGGTTATAAGTTAAGGTTATAGGTTAAGGTTATATAGGTTTAGGTTTTGGTTATAGGTTTTGGGATTTGAGAATAGGTTTAGGTTAAGGTTATAAGTTAATATTTAGAAAATCGGGTTCAGGTTCGGGATTAGGTTTAGATTTAGGTTAGGGAGTTGAGATTAGTATTAGGTGTAGGTTTAGGTTTAGGGATTTGAGAATACGTTAACGTTTAGGTTTAGGAAATTGAGTTCGGGTTATATGTTTAGGTTTAGGTTAGGTTATAGGTTTAGGTTTAGGAAATTGAGCTTAGGTTATAGGTTTAGGTTATATGTTAAGGTTATCGGTTAAGGTTTAGGTTATAGGTTAAGGTTTAGGTTTAGGTTGAAGTTATATAGGTTTAGGTTTAGGTTTTAGGTTTTGGGATTTGAGAATAGGTTTAGGTTAAGGTTATAAGTTTAGGTTTAGGAAATCGGGTTTGGGTTCGGGATGGGGTTTAGGTTTGGGTTTTCAAGTTTAGGTTTAGGTTAGGGAGTTGAGATTAGGATTAGGTGTAGGTTTAGGTTTAAGAATTTGAGAATACATTTAAGTTTTAGGTTTAAGTTTAGGTTTTAGGTTTTAGTTTATAGGTTTAAGTTTTAGGTTTAGGTTTAGGTTTAGGTTTAGGTTTAGGTTAAGGTTAAGGTTTTAGGTTTAGGTTAAGGTTTAGGTTTTAAGTTAAGTTTTAGGTTTAGGTTAAGGTTATATAGGTTTAGGTTTAGGTTATAGGTTTTGAGATTTGAGAATAGGTTTAGGTTAAGGTTATAAGTTTAGGTTTAGGAAATCGGGCTCGGGTTCGGGATCGGGTTTAGGTTTGGGTTTTCAAGTTTAGGTTTAGGTTTAGGTTAGGGAGTTGAAATTAGGATTAGGTGTAGGTTTAGGTTTAGGGATTTGAGAATACGTTAAGGTTTAGGTTTAGAAAATCAAGTTCGGGTTATAGGTTTAGGTTTAGGTTAGGTTATAGGTTAAGGTTTAGAAAATTGAGTTTAGGTTATAGGTTTAGGTTATAAGTTAAGATTATTGGTTAAGGTTTAGGTTATAAGTTAAGTTTTAGGTTTAGGTTAAGGTTATATAGGTTTAAATTTAGGTTATAGGTTTTGGGATTTGAGAATAGGTTTAGGTTAAGGTTATAAGTTTAGGTTTAGGAAATCAGGTTTGGGTTCGGGATCGGGTTTAGGCTTGGGTTTTCAAGTTTAGGTTTAGGTTTAGGTTAGGGAGTTGAGATTAGGATTAGGTGTAGGTTTATGTTTAGGGATTTGAGAATACATTTAGGTTTTAGGTTTTAGGTATTAGTTTATAGGTTTAAGTTTTTGGTTTAGGTTTAGGTTTAGGTTTAGGTTTAGGTTAATGTTAAGGTTTTAGGTTTAGGTTAAGGTTTAGGTTTAGGTTTAGGTTAAGTTTTAGGTTTAGGTTAAGGTTATATAGGTTTAGGTTTAGGTTATAGGTTTTGAGATTTGAAAATAGGTTTAGGTTAAGGTTATAAGTTTAGGTTTATGAAATCGGGTTCGGGTTCGAGATCGGGTTTAGGTTTGGATTTTCAAGTTTAGGTTTAGGTTTAGGTTAGGGAGTTGAGATTAGGATTAGGTGTAGGTTTAGGTTTAGGGATTTGAGAACACATTTAGGTTTTAGGTTTTAGATTTTAGGTTTTAGTTTATAGGTTTAAGTTTTAGGTTTTGGTTTAGGTTTAGGTTTAGGTTTTAGGTTAAGGTTAAGGTTAAGGTTAAGGTTTTAGATTTAGGTTTAGGTTAAGGTTACGGTTTTAGGTTATAGGTTATAGGTTTAGGTTTAAGTTTAGGTTTAGGTTTAGGTTAAGGTTATAAGTTTAGGTTATAGGTTATAGGTTATAAGTTAAGGTTTAGGTTATAGGTTTCGGTTAAGATTTATGTTTAGGTTTATGTTTAGGTTTAGGTTATAGTTTATAGGTTATAGCTTTTGGGAATTAAGAATAGGTTAAGGTTTAGGTTTAGGAAATCGGGTTCGGGTTCAGGATTGGGTTTAGGTTCGGATTTTCAAGTTTAGGTGAAGTTGAGATTATGATTAGGTATAAGTTTACATTTAGGGATTTGAGAATACATTTAGGTTTTAGGTTATAGGCTATAGGTTATAAGTTATAGCTTTAGGGAATTGAGAATAGGTTAAGGTTTAGGTTTAGGAAATTGGGTTCGGGTTCGGGATCAGGTTTAAGTTTGGGTTTTCAAGTATAGGTTTTTGTTTAGATTAGAGAGTTTAGATTAGGATTAGGTGTAGGTTTAGGTCAGGGATTTGAGAATAGGTTAAGCTTTAGGTTTAGAAAATTGTGTTCGGGTTCGAGATCGGGTTTACATTTGGGTTTTAGGTTTAGGTTTAGGCTATAGGTTTAGGTTAAGGTTTAGGTTTTGATATTTGAGAATAAGTTTAGGTTATAAGTATAGATTTAGTTTAAAAGAATAGGTTTAAGTTTAGGTTTTATGTTTAGGTTAAGGTTATATGTTTAAGTTATAGGTTTCAGTTTAGGTTATAAGTGTGGGTTATAGGTTTAAGTTTTAGGTTTAAGTTATAGGTTAAGGTTTAGGTTTAGGTTTAGGTTATATAAGTTTAGGTTATAGGTTTAGGTTTAAGTTATAGGTTTAGGTTTAGGTTTAGGTTTTAAGTTTAGGTATAGGCTTAGGTTATGGGTTATATGTTTAGGTTTAGGTTTAGGTTATTGGTTTTGAGATTTGAGAATAGGTTTAGGTTATAGGTTACAGGTTATAGGTTATAGGTTTAGGGTGTGGTTTAGGTTAAGGGTGTGGTTCCTGCAAATACAAATATAAACACGGCCTGTCCAAATGGCCAAGCCCCTCCAATGCTGTTCATATGAAATGGACAGCTTCATCATGATCATAACAGTAGTTCCCACCTTCCAAGAACCCCCACTCAACATCCGGATAGCTCCAACACACATCCGGGTCAGCTCATTTAAATAAAATGGATTATCAAGATCATTTAAATAAAATCAGGTCCAATTAACAATCTGACCTGGAGGATTCTGTTAGCATTGTTGACGGCACCTTGAACCTTGTTTAAATCCAGATTGCAATCTGTGGCCACTGATGTTATTTGTCTTTTTGGGAAGTTGGTGACGATTTCTGCATCAAACCCTTCGAAAGCAGCCCTAATGATAAAGAACATTTCTGCATCACACCTAACATTCCCATCCATTAGTTGTGTGCGTGAGCATATATATATATATATATATATATATATATATATATATATATATATATATATATATATATATATATATATATATATATATATATATATATATATATATATACATACACACACACACACACACCTTTAAAGGGCCATCTTCTTCAATAAGATCGTCATCATCGACCCTCAATAAGGTGACACCTCTGGCAGCCGAAAAACCCAGAGGGACCTTTGGAAAAATTTCACCATTGACTTCCATTTTCGCTGTAAATCTAGTAAAAAGATTCATGCTTGCGAGTGACACTACGAAGGTCAAAATCAAACTCACACGCAGAGCTTGCACCGCCGCTTACTTTAGAATGAGTACATTTTAAAGAGAAAGAGAAAGAAAGAGAGAGAAATGGCAGCGAGGTGATTTTTGGCCCTCTCAAGGAAGAAAAATTAGTGCGATGATTTGATTTGCCCAATGAGTAGTGAGATTTCAGTTGACGCCAGTTTCCTGCTAAACATAAATCAAAACAAAAATTTCTACAGAAACAATGGTTTCCCATGCAAGTAAAACACACTATAGAAGAATGTGACTTACATGAATTCTAACTTTTTTAACTTTGAAATTGAAAATGGTATATCCCCATAGATGTCGTTGAAAGACCATTCCTGAGGGCAACACCCGCAAACCCACTCATAAAATGTTAGCAACAAAAATAACGCCAAAGAATCCATAACTTACAACAAAATCACCCATCTGCTGACATTAGAGAAAACAATGACTTTATATATAAATGTTAGAAACTAAATTGAGATATAGAAGACACACACATGGAGAGTAGGCATTTCAGATCTCCAATTGCACCAGAAATATTATTGGCTGTTAATGTAGTTACCCTGCCATCTACACTAATGTTGTTGGATAATTAGAGATTTATTTTTTAATTGGAACATGTTCAGTTTTGTAAATATTTACACATATGATTTTTTTTTTTTCCTTCTAAAAATTGGTTACTATTGTGTTATTGTTATGGGCTAAATTTTGCTACCATGATGATAAAAAGTTCTTTCAACTTAAATGAAAAAAAAAAAAAAAAAACCACCAGTAGAAGGATAAACCCTTTCTTTTGTACACTATCTATCCTTACTTTTTGGTAGCTGAATAAATAGCCAAACCGTTGGAATTTTGGTCTTCAAATATATGTGGCACTTGGAGTAAAAGCCATGTAAGGCTTTGGCATCTTAAGCACAACACCCATATCAATGATAGAATTTCAAGGGCAATGTCAACAAATGACCAAAAATTCATGTCCATATATGTGGCAAGCAGGTACGTTGATGTATGTCGTGCCAACAAATCATGTTTCATTTGGCAGGGGCGGATTATGTCAGGTGGGAGTAACATCAAATATGATTCCGCAGTGACTGTGGGGCCACCTTGATGCATGTGTTGTATATGCATGTTGTCCATCTATTTTGCCAAATTATTCAGTATATAAGCTTTTAAAAAATTAATGAAGTAGATTTAATTCTAAAGTTAAGTGGAACATGCCACTGAAACAACGGCGATTGAACATCATCTAACTAGTAAGGTTACATGTATTAAGTGGAACATGCCACTAAAACAACGGCGATTGAACATCATCTATTAAAAACTTCCTAAGGTCCATTGTAATGTTTATTTGTTGTCCAACTAACTAGTATGGTTACATGAACTTTGACAAAAAGAAAAAAAAATACCAGCCTGATCTAACAAAAGTACCAGCTTGATCCAGAACTTTTGTAGCCCACTAAAAGTTTTTGATGGCCAATCACCACTATTTTTTGTGATGTGGTCCACCCCACATTTGGATCTACTTCATTTTTCGGCCATGCTATAAAATGAGCTGAAAAAAAGGATGGATGGCGAAGATATACACCACATGTTAAGGTGGTCCCCACGGTCACGGCCTGATCCGACTCGAACCCGATCGAATCCGCTCCGTCATTCGACTATCCTAACCATCTAACGAACGAACCTTTTCTCGTTGAATTCTGAGACATTGATGAGTCATTTTGTAGGCTCCATCTACACGCAATCGACCGAAGGTTAGAACAGTCGAAGCAATGTCAAACCTCTCAAAATGTTTAAATATTGTCACGAATGCGACATGGAGGCACGGTGGCTGCATGGGCCCGCAGATATTCCTATGAAAAATCCACTCTGTCCATCAGTTTTAAAAGACAATAACAGAACATGATTTTAAACATCAAGCAGATTCAAAACTCAGGTGGGAATCAACAGAGAAGAAATCAGTGCACAATGCCTAATGAGAAAAAGGTTCAGAATACAGTTTGACAGGTCATTCAGCAAAGAAAATAAGGACCTTATTGATTGCTTTTCTGTAGCCACTAATGATGTCACTTGGATGCAATCCCATCCTCATAAGCTCCTCTACATTTTGGAGAAGCTCCCCAGCAAAAGATATCGTTAGATTAGCTCCATCGCCAATTTCTTCCTGTTGAGCTTTGCCTGCTAACACTAGAATCTTGGCAGCAGGATGTTGTACCTCATGTTCATTCGCAATAGTTGCAGCATCATTTGTAACAAAGAGTTCGTCCAAATTATTAATGACCATCTTATTCATACCTGAACATGCCCCAAAAAGGGCAAAATTTTTTGTCATGAGTTCGTCCAAGTTTCCTCTCTTCAACTTTTCTAAGACTTACAGATCTATTAAGCACAGATGAAACACAATTTTCAACTTAGCAAAGATTCTCGACACATCTCCATGTCCAAATCCAATGCATTTGAACATTTGGATATTTACTAAAATGCAACCTAAACTAGCATAGCATGTGTACCTTTATATAGATCCAAGAAAAATTTAGAAGCAAATATCAATTATCAACAAATGCTATTATATAACATGAACAAACAATGAAATTCAAAGAAAATTGAGAATTTCAGCATAAGAATGATAAATATATCATAAGAATGATACATGTATCATGCAAAGTTCCACAAGTATGAGGCGGCAATGGCAAAATAAAACCTGTGAAGATACTTGCAACTTTGGAAAAATTGGAAAGGATCACTTCCTCCAACTTTTCCAAGATCAGCAGATCCAGGGAGAACAAGCCACCACCTTCAAGAATCAAGACACCAATGATTCTCAACACATCATCATGACAAAATCCAAGGAATTTTCCAATCTGCTTCAACAGAAAACCACACGGACATACCATGCATACCTCTCAGCTGAAAATCTGAGACCAATTCAGCCACGACAATCAATAAAGTAGTCAAAATCTAATATACTACAAACCAAACAACAAGACTAAAAAGAATTCAGCATACAAAGGCTAAAAAAAAAAAAAAAAAGAATTCGGCATACAAAGGCTAAATGCATCTTACAGAGTTCTTCAAGTGTGTCCGTCAATTCACAAGAAACCTGTGAAGATACCTGCGACCATCGAAAAATTGGAAAGGGCCGCTTCCTCCCTCCAACATTTCCGAGATTGGCAGATATAGAAAGCACAAACCAATCAGAACCTTCAACTTAGCAACAATCCTCAACAGACCCGAAGTCAAAATCCAATGCATTTAATAGTGCTTCAAATGCAAATGCAATCTATGCACCACACATCCACTACTAATTATCCAAAACCCAGTTGAATCAAAACATAAGATCCCCCACAGTAAGGAAAGATAAACCCCATATAGATGTGCAGTCAAAGGCTCACTATTACTAATACATAAGAAACCTATATAAGAATAAGAAAAATAAAAAAAATAACTGAATTGCACATAAAATGTTTTGTCTTCTGAGGATCTGCAAAGCTCATGCTCTGCACTCCTCGAATATGGATAGGGGAACCACCATAACAAACAATAAATCAAATGAAATGGGAAATGTCAACATCGGTTTTTCATTTTCCTGAAGTTCAGAGCTTTAAACTCCAAAAACTAAGCATAGAAACAAAGGAAAAAAAAAACAGTCACACAGGGGAGCCTGGGTTGGTTTGGGCACTGATTTTGAAGTAGTTAGGTCAACCGTATTTCTTTCATTTTGCTTTTGCTTGGCCCAGGCCTGAGCCATTGCCTGCTAAGGCATACACGCTGTGGCAACAACTTTGGCATAAGCCAAAGTTCAACTAATAGGAAATGGTCTTGCTTGAGCCTTTTACAGCAAACCTTAACATTTTTTCTGTTACCTAATCAAAAAGATCAGTTGTTGGAACGTTGGAAACTCGATCCACTACCCTACACAAAATAGTATGACTTGGTGCATTGCTTCTGGCCACCCAATGTGTGCACGTAAGCTTCAACATACCAAAAAATCAACAATCTAACAATTCTAGTGTTATATTGAGGACTTCTGGGGGAAAACAGGGAAAAAAGAAAAAGAAAAAAGGGTGGTTACAGAAGGTCAACCAAAGTTCCTTTGATCATCCACTTGTGTGATTCTGGGACATGGCCCATCAGAGGTTGGGCATCAGATGATGAGTTTGGATCTCTTACATGCCTACAACATATCCGTAAAAGCAGGTCACTGATTAGTTAAGCAAAGAAAAGAAAACATTTTCAATCTAGTTGCCTTTAACTTCAGTTCAATTCCAAAACATTTTTGAGTCAGATACAAAACTTGTATGCTCTTTTGGACTGTAAACCAATTAGAGAAATGATCACATGCTGCAGCCATTTCTTTTCCACAAATACGCCACGTGTAGAATGTGCAAAAGATGAGCCATGGACAGAGCAGTAAAACTCTCATGGCCATGGACAGAGCGATCGTCAAAGCGATTCTTGGTTGAAGCATTTCAAACATGTAGGAGGCCATGGACAGCGGCGGATATGGCTGCCACTGCCATGGTTGTTGCCCCATTTGTGGCCCTTAAAAGATGAAATGAGAGAGGAAGAGAGAGTACCTTTCAAGAAGATAAGGAAGGAATTAAAGCGGCCGTCCCATTCGTCTTCCTCCCCGTTGCCCAAATCTTCATGGATGGAGAGAGAGAGAGAGAGAGAGAGAGAGAGAGAGAGAGAGAGAGAGAGAGAGAGAGAGAGAGAGAGAGAGCAGAGGGAGGGCAGCGAGAGAGGGCAGATGGCAGGGGTGTGTGTGTGTGTGTGAGAGAGAGAGAGAGACAGAGAGAGAGAGGGAGGAGGGAGGGCGGCGAATGAGAGTATGGGGGGAGATTGGGCGCGGCTCTGTTTTGAGCATGCGCCCAATTTTGGGCGGGACCATGGACGGTGCTCTGTGGGCCCTACCATGATGTATGTGTTTCATCCATTCCGTTCATCTGCTTTTAAAGATCATTTTAGAGCTTTATGCCAAAAAGTAGAGGGATATAAATCTCAGGTGGTCCACACCACATGAGAACAATAGTGATTGGATATCCACCATTAAAATCCTCCTGAGGCCCACTGTATTGTTTATTTGACATCCAATCTGTTGATTTGGTCATACAGGACCAAATGAAGGGAAAAAACAAAAATCAGTTTGATCCAAACTTTTATGGCTACCAAAATGTTTTTAATGGTCGACGCTCATTCAACATTATTTCCTGTAATGTGGTCCACTTGAGATTTGGATATATCTCATTTTTTGTCTCATATTGTAAAATTATCTGTAAAAATATATGGAGGGCATGGATGAAACACATACATCATGGTGGGGCCACAGAGCACCAACCACCAATCATTGGCCGGTGTCTGGGTAGTCAATCCGTTCCAAGCGTACTGAGTAAGTCCTGTGGGTCCCACCATGATTTATTCATTTTATCCACTCCATCCATCCATTTTAACATATAATTTTATTACATAAACTCGAAAACAAAGCCTATAAAAATCTGAAGTGGACCACATCATAAGAAATAGTATGAACGTCTACCATTAAAAAATTTTGGGAGGCCACTGAAGTTTTGGATCAAGTTGATATTTTAGTTTTCCCTTCATCCATGTATTTTTGATCTATTGAACAGGTTGGATGACAAATAAAAATCAATGTAGGCCATAGGAAGATTTCAACGGTGGAAATCATAATTTTCACTGTTTCCTATGGTATGGTCCACTTGAGCTTTGGATATGCTTTAATTTTAGGCTCAACCACTAAAATGATCTACAAAAATGGATCGCGAGTGTGGATAAACCAAATAAATTCACTGTGTCATTGCTAACTGGATATGGCAGGGTAGGATGCAACATGCGTTGAAACCCTCTCGGGGGTCACAAAAGTTTCGGATCAATATGAAATTTGTTTTTCCTATTCATCCAAGTATTTGGACCACACCACATGAAATGGTGTTGAATGAATATCCAACATTAAAAACTTCTTGTGATTGAGCCAAAGTATGAGGCAAATTCAAATTTCGAGTGGATCCCATCATCCGTATATGAAACTCAGTGGGTCATACCATCTAAAACTATGTGAAGACATCCTAAAAAAGTCTAACCCCTCATCCAAGTGGGACACACATAATGAATGGGGATCTGTGAATCACATTTAAGTAGGCCCAATATATGATTATGAATGTTACCCCTCTCCACTATATTATGTGGTGTGGCCCACCCAAGTCATGGATTGAGTTTGAGTTTATTTTTAAGCTCTTGGCCCACTCAAGTCATGGATTGACTTTCTCCATACCACTCAATGCTTTTCTCGGATCGTTTTAAGATATGAACCAAAAAATGGGGCAGGTCCAAGGCTCAAGTGGACTACGGTGAGGATTGAACGTCCGCCATTAAAAACTTCTTAAGAGCTGGACAAGTTTAAGATGAAGCTGGTATCTGTATTTTCACTTCATCCGTGTCTACATGACCTTATGAGTAGGTTGGATGGTTAAAAAAAACATCATGCTGGCCCTTAGAAAGGTTTTAACGGTGGGTGTCATTATCACTACAGCTTCCTTTGGTGTGGTCCACTAGAGCCCTTTACCTACCTCATTTTTTTTTCTCATACCTTATAATGAACTAAGAAAAATGATGAACGGCGTGGATAAAACACTTACATCACTGTGGGCTAAAAATGAAGCATATCCAAAGCTCAAATGGACCACACTACTGGAAAGAGTGTGAGTTGAACATCTACCATTGAAAACTTCATAGGGGCCACAAAAGTTTTAGATCAATCTGATATTTGTGTTTTCATTTCATCCATGTCTTTGTGATATTACGAATAGGTTGGATGACAAATAAGCATCACCGTGGGCCATAGAAAGGTTTCAATGGTGGAAACATTATTCCCACGGTTTCCTATGGTATGGTCCACTTGAGCTTTAGATATACCTCAATTTTGGGCTAAACCACTAAAATGATTTGAAAACATGGATGGACGGAGTGGATAAGACAAATACATTCATGGTGGGCCCAACTGAGTTTACGATATCATTTTAGAGAATCATCCAATAAAATGAATAATATCCCAAAATTAAATGGACCATACCACAAATACCAGCAGGGGATGATGATTTTCACCATTAAAAATTTCGTAGGGCCCACCATAATATTTTTTCCCATCCAATCTGTTCATAAACCTGATCCAAACAGAAAAACGGTTCAACCCGATTTTGGATTTTGGACCGGTTCTTCTATTGTAAGCCCGATGAAATCCAATAGGCCAACCCAGTCCGTTACCAATCCTAGAAATCCATACTTGGTGAAGGAGACATTGTCCTCACAGACGGCTGAGGATGAATCACACGAATAACACAACCTTCACCGCAGGGTTTCTCTCCCCATGAAGGGGTGGAGAGTTTTAGGGATTAGGGTTTAGGGTGGGTGGAGAGTTTTCTGCCAAGCATCTTATTTATAGAAGGTTGGTTGAGAAATAATCTCATGGGCTAGAAGTGTATGGTAATTTGTGCATGCACAGTTTAATCTGTACTCTCTGAAGTGTTGATCATCTATCAGGACTATACATCAGTCCAAGTCCGTTCATGAGGTAACTTGGATTTTAACATGAGGTTCTCTCACAAGAAATTACCTCTTGAAAGCAATGCTAAAAATGGAGTCCACTGATTTTATATAACATAAGAAAATTAAAGTTTCGGTGGCTGGTGTCAATCTAAAGAAGATTACATTGATAGAGACTTTAAATACATGAAGTGATTTCTTAGTTTTGATGACCACAAGGACAAGAAGTGAGATGATCATTTAGAATGATTTCTTAGTAGTGAAAAATAAATAATGGGCCCCACTACCTGATGGTTCTGATCGAGGAACACTAATGTTATGTTTACAATGGGTATTTGCATGGATGATAATACGAATATTTTGGCAACAGATCAAATAAATCCTTTCAAAATATACTTTTACTAATGCTATTTGGCGCCGGTTTTGATTCGATGAGTATTTTTGCATTTTGCTCTCTTTTTTTGTTTAAATCGAACCAAATTAGTGCCAATGGGTGAGAAATGCTTGATTCTTCATGTTTTTCCAGCAAAATCAAGGATTTGAACCTTCGATTTCAAAATTTGAGGGCAGGTGATCCAATTTGGGAGAAATTAGTGAATTTGATTGAAACATCTGAAGTTATTTACTTGGGTGGATGTCCCTAATAATTTAGTAATTTCGATTAAAGGTTGGATGGGAACAATAAAATTTAGTAATTTCGAACTAATTAAATTATCCAAAAAGAGTTGATTAAAGGTTCAATTAGTGGATGTCCCTAATAATTTAGTAATTTTATTTTTCACAGATAAATTTCTATTTCCATTTAAAAATAATATTTTTTTCCAAAATGTATATTTTTTTACTCTTTTAACAAAATATCATTTTTATTATAAAAAATTTCAAAAAAATTAAAATATAAAATTTCACTTTTATTTTCAAAATCTCAAAAAATTTCCCTTACTTTAATTTTTTCTCAAAAATTTCAAAATTTTGATTTTTTCCTTCAAAAGCATCATTTTGTTCTCAAAATTTTTCTCAAACATAGTTAAAATTTCTAAACTTTTCAATATTCTTTTTCATATGATAGTTTAAATCATTTAAATATTACCTTTTAATTATATATAATTTTTTTTAGTATTTTAAATCATTTAAATATTACCTTTTAATCATTTAAATATTACCTTTTCAAAAATTCAAAACACCTTTTAGCGATGAAACTTTTCGCCGCTAAAGGTGGATTTTATCTACGAAATTAATTTCGTCACTAAAAGAAAACTTCTTGACTTTTTTATTTTTTTAAAAAATTTAAAACACCCTTTTGCGACGAAAATTTTCGTCGCTAAAGGCCACTTTTAACTACGAAATTAATTTCGTTGCTAAAAGAAAGCTTCTTGACTATTTTGATTTTTTATCGAAAATTCAAAACGCCCTTTAGCGATGAAAATATTCGTAGCTAAAAGTATAGCAAATTGTTTATAGCCTTTAGCGACAAAAATTTTCGTAGCTAAAAGTATACCGAATTGTTTGCAGCCTTTAGTGAACGCTAAAAGTCTCATCCATGTTTTTTAGCTACAAAAATTTTTGTAGCTAAAAGTATACCTTTCGATTCCTTTCGCAACGAAACGTTTCGTCACTAAAAACCTCATCCATGTTTTTTAGCTACGAAAATTTTCATAGCTAAAAGTATACCTTTAGATTTTTTTTAAAAATTGTTTGCAGGCTTTAGAGACAAACATGTTCGTCACTAAAAGTCTCATCCACGTGTTTTAGCTATGAAACTTTTCGTAGCTAAAGTATATGTTGAAAAAGTGTTTGCAGCCTTTAGTGACGAACATTTTCGTTGCTAAAAATCTCATCCACATTTTTTAGCTACGAAAATTTTCGTAGCTAAAAGCATACCTTTGGATTCTTTTTTAAAAAATTGTTTGCAACCTTTAGCGATGAAAATTTTCATCGCTAAAAGTCTCATCCACTTGTTTTAGCTATGAAAATTTTCATAGCTAAATAGTATTTCTGAAAAATTGGTTGCAGCCATTAGCGACGAAAATTTAGACGCTAAAAGTCTCTTCCACATGTTTTAGCTACAAAAATTTTCGTAGCTAAAAGTCTAAATGTATACCTTATTATTTTTTTGATTAGTTGTAGCCTTTAGCCACGAAAATTTTTGTCCCTAAAAGTCTCATCCATGTCTTTTAGCAACAAAAAATTTTGTAGCTAAAAGTATACCTTTCGAAATTGTTTGCAGCCTTTAGCGACGAAAAGTTTCATCGCTAAAAGTCTCATCCCTCTTTCTTGTAGTGTTTCGATTGCGCAGCGAGATTCTGTCACTGGGCAGAAGTCCGGACCAGTAGACTTCTACAGAGGGACTCACTGTCGGCAGGCGATGGGATCTTGGGTATATCCTAGAGCGAGTGATATTTGGATAAAAATCCTTACATTGTAAATTTTAATTACATTAAATTATAATAATGTCATTTATTATGAAAATTCATATCTTTTTATTATAGGAGGAGATGGACACCTTACATAGCCAGCCCACTTCCGATGGTACTCAGCGAAGTGAGCCAGAGATCTTGAGTCAGGTGCTTGGCACTTGTTCTGGATTTATGCGTGGGCTTGGCCATAGTGCCAAGCTCATGACACCCGCTAGAGCTGCCTCCAGCCGATCCATCGTCATTAGCAATAACACTGTACGTCGAACTGATATTGCAGAGAGAGAAGTTTGGCAGCTACGGGTCGTCATCCATGACATCAAAGAGAAACTGGACAGGCAGAGGGAGGAGCATGAGTGGAAAATGATGGAGGATCTAGCTAAGTAAAGGGAGGAGCATGAGAGGAGGATAGAAGAGATGCGGGTGGAACATGAGTGACGGATGATGGAGATGTTTTAGGCTTTTGTTGCATGCTTACCCACCGATACTCCACCACCTCCGCCTTTATCTTTGTGATTTTTTATATTTTTGTTTATGATGTTAAGCTTATATGTATTTATGCATGAATGAATGTGATGTGGATAAGATTGTTTGTGTTTGGATGAGTGTAGTTTATGTTTGGATAGATTTACTAGTTTGGGTTTAGATGGGATGTGAATGTGAATATGATGAAATATATTATATAACAGGTGTATATCAGGATGAATATGATGAAATATATTGTAACAGGTGTATATCAGGAATTTTATGCAGAATTTTATGTTGAAATATTATTATTTTTTAAAAAAAGAGACTTTTACCTATGAAAGTTTTTGTAGGTAAAAAGTTTTGTAAATATTTTTAGCGACAAAAAGTTTTGTCAGTAAAAGTTTTTTACAGATTGTTTAGCGACAAAAATGTTTGTCATTAAAAGTTTTGTAATTATTTTTAGCGACGAAATCTATCATCGCTCAAAGTGTAATATTTATTTTTTACCGACGAAAATATTCATCGCAAAAAGTTTTGTAATAACTATCGTCGCTAAAATTTTAACATTTATTTTTTACTGACAAAAATATTCATCCCTAAACGTATTGGAATTATTTTTAGCGACAAAAAGTATCATTGATAACAATTTAAAATTTAATTTTTACTGGCGAATATATTCGTTAGAAAAAGTTTTCTAATTATTTTTAGCGACGACAACTATCATCTCTAAAAGTTTAACATTTATTTTTTACCGACGAAAATATTCGTTGTTAAACGTTTTGTAATTATTTTTAGCGACGAAAAGAATCGTCGCTAACAATTTAAAATTTAATTTTACAGGCGAAAATATTCGTCGCTAAAAGTTTTGTAATTATTTTTAGCGACGACAACTATCGTCGCTAGAAGTTTAACATTTATTTATATTAAAAGTTTTTAGCGATGAAAAAATTCATCGCTAAAAGTTGTGTAAATATTTTTAACTGCGAATAAATTTTCATCGGTAGAAGCTTTTTAGTGACAAAACAATTCGTCACTAAAAGTTTTTTTAATGACAAAAAAATTCGTTGCTAAAAAACTTGCCTTTGCGGACGATTTAAATTTTTCGTTGATAAAAACCTTTTGCGTCAGTCTTTTAGTGACGAATTTAGTGACGAAAATTTTCGTCGCTAAAACCTTTTAACTACGAAAATATGGCTCTAGGGATGAAAATTTTCATCAGTAAATATGGGATTTCTTGTAGTGCATTTTTCTTGTTGAGAATACCTGGAACTATGTTTTCCATGAGCCATTACTATATGTGTATGCCTAGACAACTGGCCATTTGCTCACTTATGTATAGGGTCCACCTCTGATCAGAGCCATCGATGTGGGTTGTCCATCCAACTCTAAGTACGTCTACTCTTTGAGCAGTTGGTGGTTGGATCCCATAACTCAATGGTTGTGATGGGGAGATTGATTGTTAGGTTAATCCATGGGGCTAGCGGACGTTTTGTTTAGTTTCCTAAAAGGTCTTCGTGAGGTGTCCATGTGTCAATGATCCATCCTAATGAACAGTTGGAGTTCATTCTCACCATCTTGGTTTACGTTACAATCATTTATTAATTAAAAATTTCATCAACAAAGGTTTTAATGGTAACACTTATGTACCAGAGGTGCGGAGTGTTACAACACATATCAACTCAGTACCCCTTAGCGTACTGAGTTATTCAGTACATAATTCGATTCCCTTGTAAACATCATCCATCATTTTTAAGGGCAATGAATACAGACAATCTAATTCAATTCCATTTTAAATCCATATTAAAGCCACATTTAATTTACATCATACCCATTACTTGTGATCACACATTGATAGATATTTAAATCAAACAAGAGTGATGTATTCCCCTATTTACAATTACAACCACCTTAATTTCACTGATAAAAATTACAGCCAAAAGGTAAGGTGTAATGCATAACAAAAGTGTCTTTCCAATGCAACTCTAATTACACAATTCACAGATACTACAAAATATATGTGTGAAGTCAGCATCCTTACAAAGCACTCGCCGATTCACTAAACAACCATTTCCAGCATATTGCAGTGCATCCACTGTGAAGATTACAGTCATGTTCAGCATTTGTAGCTCATAACTAGGGATCCCGCTCTTCATAACTCAAAAATCACTTTGACCATACAGTTCTTTGTTCTACTAAAATTTGCAATTCCAAACAACACCAATCACCAAAGTTATCAATAATTTAAAAATTAGTTGATGAATATGTAGTCAATGAGATTTAGTGGTAGACTCCGAGGAGTTTTAACACGAGATCTTGGGTTCAATACCCATAGGTGGTGAAATACCACTATGGTGTCTATGGGTGTGTGTGTCGGGTGGGTGTGTAAAAAAATAAAATAAAAAATCTATATCACACACTCCTCGGTTAATCAATTTGATGAACACTGGATACACAACGTGCATCTGGTTCGAATTGACTGCGAAGTGTGTGATGAATGTGGTCAATGAGATTTTGTAAGCACATATGTACAATTAAGGAAAAAAAAAAAAAAGAACACAATTCCATATGGTTGAATACAAATGCATAAACATTTTTTATAAAAAAGAGAGCATATAATTGCTGCAATAAGAAAATGTAACAACTTTGCTCCCTACAATCAAACTGGAGGCAAATTTTTATTTTTATTTTTTTTTAGAAAGAACATTTAAGATGCTAGTAACTCACTAAAACAATCATATTGCATTTAAAACGAAGAATCCTAATAAAAAATGTCAAAAAAAAAAAACCTTAATCAAAATCGTAATGAAGATCCTAATCAAAACCCTAATCAATTTTTATTTTATTTTTTTTTAAAAAAACCTAATTTAGGATTTTCAGTCTATGATCTCTAATCTCTAATTAATCTCTAATACCCAATTATGGATTAAAAATTAATGAAAACTGTAACTAGATAAAAATTGAAAGTCCACAATTAGATTTACAAATGTAAAACCCTAATCAGGGATTAAAATTTTGAAAAATTCAAAATATATTCACGATTGAAAAACTCTAATTAAGGTTTCAATATTCAACGTTGGAGATAAAGACATCTTGTGATGGCCGCCCTTGGTCCGGTTGGAGCGAAGATGGCGTTAGAGATGAGAGGCGTGGGTTTTTCTTAGAGAGAGAGGGAGAGGGCATAGAGAATGAGAGCGAGCTCCCTCACGTTTTTTTTTTTTTTTTTTCGCAATACCGGAGGGAGCTAGCAATAGAGATGCTGAGTGAAAGGAGACGAGAAGTTGACGGTCGGTTTTTTTTTTTGTTAGGGAGAGATGAGCAGTAGATCTTTTTATGTTTCTTTTCACCTAAGAGAGAGAAAGGCTAACAGTGTTTGTTTTGGCATTTGGAGGAGGGAAGTGGCCCCACATCTTAGAGCCAATGGGCTCTTGCCACGTAAACTCAGTACCCCTTAGGGTACTGAGTTACTTAGGGGTCGTTTAGCACTATAGATTGGAAGAGATTGGATGGGATTGGAGAGGATTGACAATCCCCTTGCTATTTGGCAGCATAAAGTAACCGGGGGTTTCAAATCCAAGGGGGTTTCTAATCCCCTCTTTGAGGGGGTTTGCAATCCACGGTGATAGCTTGGATTACACTTAAAATCATTACAATAGTTGTAGGTGTAACATGTGTGTTACTGTAATCTATCATTCTATTGGGCACATGGCCCACTAATGATGATCAACACCATCCAAACATTGTCCATGTAAATCACCGTCCAAACATTATCCAACACTATCCAAACATTGTCCATATTAATCAATGATTAAAAATCGTTGGTTAGTCACTCAGACTTGATCTTGTGCTTGCGGTCCATCTGAGACTTGGAATTTCATCATTTTTAGGCAAACCATATATTTCAGTGGGCTTATCACAACCATAATGTCAAAAATTATATATCTCACTAATTAGGGATATTATAGTTGATTTAGTAATTAAATTCAAACCCTTGTAAATATAACATACATAGGTATTTTTGAATTAAAGTTGATTCACACTACAAGGTGTCAAACATACAAGGAGGATTGCCAATCCAAGCGGTTTCCAAACCAAATCCAGGGGGGCTTCAAATCAACGCTCCCAAACAGGCCCTTAGTGCACAATCCGATTCCAACAATTACACCATGGAGGACCCTCGTAAGGCCCGCGGAGTATAATCAGTACACCTTCTCTCTCATCAGTGTAACACACAAGCACTTGCGTGGGTACATTGTGGTACTTGGAAAAGCTTTGTAAGCCTCACCATAATATATACATTTTAGTTGTGCCGTCCATTTATATTTCGTTAGCCCAATTTAAGGCATGAGCCCAAAAATCAAGTAGATCCAAGTCTCAGGCAGACTACACTCTAAGAAATATTGATAATCGAATACCCACCGTTAAAAAACAACTTGGAGGCTACAAGACTTTTAGATCAAGGTGATGTTTGTATTTTTCATTTGTGTAACTCTATGTTACCAAATCAACGACAGTTTTTAATCGTGGGAGTTAAATCACCACTAATCCCCGTGGTGTGGTCCACCTGAGACTTAGATTTGCCTAAAAAACGGGTGGATGAACGGTGCAGATACAACACGTGCATCATGGTCAGCGTTTTCAGTGGAACACAGTACCAACTTCGGAATCAGATTGCCTTTGACCCAGGCATAGGCATATCTATGTACCCGAGGCTGTGTGAGGTCCACAAACATGTCCCCGACAAATCCACTCTGTCCATTTGTTTGAAAGACCGCAGTAGACAAGACTATTAAATTCACACGGATCCAAAACTCAGGTGGCCCGTAACACAAAACAGTGGGAATAGCAACGTCCACCTTTGAAACCTTTTCTGGAGCTCACATGATGTTTATATGCCATCCAAACCGTTCATAAAATTATTACAACTCATATAAACTGACGGTGTTCAATCCCAACTGTTTCTCTTACTGATTTTTAGAATCCTATTCTACGGTAGTCTTTCAAAACAGACGGACCGAGTGGATTTGTCACGGACATCACCATGGCAGGGAGATATATCTATGCCCGAGGTCACGGGCATTCCACTCCCACCAACTTCGATGCCGCGTGCTACACTATGCAATCCGAGGCACTATCATAGCTACGAACTATGCACTGAGCTGACACATTCCAGACAATGGCATGCATTTTCCTCTTCGTGGGGCCCGCCCTGTGTAGTGTCTGGACAATCGATGTGTTTTATTTATCGTGAGAGCTATACTTACAGTAAATTGTTAAAATATGACGCATGTTAACGGCTTTTTTATTAGAAAATATTTTTATCTCAGTTGTGACGTGTTTGTAAGATGAACGGTGAAGATGATGTCCATGGTTGGGGGGATAATTTGATAGTCAAGATAGACTAAAGAAGGCTCGATCGGAGGTGAAAGTGACGTGAACCGTCAGCATTTTAAAACATGAATATTTCACAAACCCGAATGAGTAATTCTACGAGGCAAATATGATTTTGCTCGTCCAAAGCTACTTTAGCCACCAACCATGCTAGATTTCAGAGATTCCATCATATTAATGGCCTAATTTTTTATTTTTTTTAATAAATTTTAATTTTAACCGAATTGTTCCAATATTAAAAAATTTATTTCTATTTTTCTTTTATTTTTCTCTTGGATACAAAATATTTTTGTGAAAAATTCAATGAATTCGGAGTAATTATCCCTTGATGAAAAGGTGCTGGGCTGGACCTCAACACGTGGTTCCCTGCGTCAGCTAGTGTGAAATGTTCATGCTGTTCTCAGGTGAGGCCCACTCACTTTGAACACCGGCCACAAGCTCCTCCTAAATGGGAACTGTTAGCTTCTCTATCATCCACTTGTAAGCAAGCATACGTGCAACTCAATCCATACCACTCATTTCTAGATGTAGACGTCCATGAAATTGAAATAAAAAGGAATGGCTCCTGCCTCTCAGCTTATCCGGAGTGAATTAAGTGCGACCTCGTCTTACGGAGGATGGTGGGGCCATTGCTGTGGGGCCCACCTTGATGCATGTATTCTACATCCAAGTTGGCCATCCGTTTTTTGACAGATTATTTTAGGACACGAGCCTGAAAATGAAGCATATGTAAATCTCAAGTGGAACATATCATAGGAAACAGTGGTGATGGATCATTAAAAAAATTGGTGGGCCACAAAAGTTTTGGATCAAGATGATATTTGTTTTCATTCCTTCATCTAGTTTATGTTACCTTATAAACAGTTTGGATGGTAAATAAATGCCACCTATACATTACAGTGGGCTAGGGAGTTTTTAATGGTGGAAAATTCAATCACAACTGTTTCCTAGTGCACCTTAGACTTTGATCTACTTCATTTTTTGAATCATGCCGTAAAATGATACGGAGAAATGAATAGACAATCGTAGATTTAATATACATACTTCAAGGTGGGACCCACAATAAGGGCCGCATTGTTTTTTAGTGAGGCCACATCACACCTAAATTATTCTCCGCACATCACAACCATTCTTAGGGCCGTTTGGCACCATGGATTTGGAGGGATTTGAGAGGATTTGAGGGCATTTTAAATCCCTCATTGTTTGGTACCGTGAAGTAATTAGGAGTTTCGAGTCTCAGAAGTAAGGGGTTTGAAATCTACGTGAAAGCTTGGATTCAAGTAAAATACTTCTTAGAGTGGCATATGTAGCATGTGTGTCACTATGCTATTATTCTAGTGGGTGCTTGGCCCAATAATGATATTCCGAAATGATTAGATTATCGATTGCATCATTATAATTATTTTAATATGCTGATCAGCATCGTCCAAACATTTTCCAAATAAATTAAGAGTTAAAAATCAAAGGATATTCACTTGGACATGTTCCATCCATTGGCTTTGATCAACTGTTCCGATCGATCAAAGGGCTGAATCATTATATTATCAGCCACTTGCCAAGCAATGGACGCTCATTACAAGTGGCTGACGCCGAAAAGCCTAATTAGCACCAAAGCCTTAGCCAAGCAAGCAAGTCGTGGTTCTTCCTCCTTACTTCCGAGGCTGCTGAATTCTTCCAATTTTTTAAGATATATTCTGATTTGACTGGACAGACGACATATTACTTTAGAAATAGTGAATTTTCAAATATGATTTCACCTTCCTGGCAGCATATGGTTCAACTAAGCTTGCAGCAGCTTTGTTAGGCTTTGCAGGGGGAATGAATTTAGAAATCGGCAGATAAATGTTTCTTACTACTTGAATAGTGGTTTGTTCTATCAATTTAGAAAAGATGCCAAGACACCACAGCCAAAAATATTTGGAGGTGGATACACTGCAGGTGACTCGGGGCACAGATATATTCATGTGCCCAGGGCCTTGTGGGATGTCCTGATAAATCTACTCCGTCGATCTGATTTTCACGACCATGATAAGACATAAGTCTAAAAATCAGAAAGATCAAAAACTTATTTGGTTTGTACCAATTGAAACAATCGGGATCGAATGGATGAGGTGACAGAAGTTTTGTATCAAGATGATATTTATGCCTACCGTTTATTTGAGTTAAGCGTATGAATGATTTGGATATATAAATATCATAGTCAGCTCTAAGAAGGTTTCGACTATGGACATTTCCTTTGCCACTATTTTGTTTAGCAAGGCCCACCTGAGTTTTGGATCTACCTGGATTTTAGCATGATGTCCTATTTCTATCTTTCAAAGCAAATGGACAAAGTGGATTTGTCAAGTACACATATATGGGCCCCACACAGCCACATGCACAGGTATATCTCTTTGCCTGAGGTCACTTGCAATCTGCTTCCAAAAAATTTGTAATTATTGAACATTTTTTTTTCCAATATTATCATGAAAATCTCACTTTCAAATAGCAATATAAATTTATTTTACAAATCACTACCTAATTAATATAGAATTTACATCTTGTACCTTTTAAAATAGTTTTAAAAAAGTTACCTCATTAATTTGTACAACTATCATTCCACTTCCTTCTATGTTCACCATTATAGCAAACGGTGGGCAGCTCGAGTGTGCCCCACTATGATGTTTATGTAAAATTTACCTTGACTACCGGGTGAGTCATGGCCATGTTTTGTCAAGAGACCAAAAATCAGCTCCATCTATGATTAAAGTGGACCACATAATTGGAAACAACATATTGGTTACTCTTACCTTCAAACTATTTTCATAAGTGTGACCCATGTAAATCACGAATTTGTATGAAGTCAGGCCTAATTGTTTGTGTGGAATCCAATTATTAGATTAGATTTTATATAATTATTAGGGTGGGTCTTGTAAAAATCAAGGGTTAACATCTCTTTTCTATTATGTTCTTTCATGTGGCCCACTTGAATAAGTCAATCTATTTTTTGTCTCTAGTAATAACATGGTACTACATGTCTAATAGTTGGAGTGGATCTTATATAACCATTAGATGCCATATAAGAATTTAGGCCTAGGGCCTAAATATCAGGCCCATTCATGATTTAGGTGGTCTATACCAAGGGATGTAATTTAGAGGGTGTGGTTGCCCTATATACTGTTTTCAAACATGTGGTCTACCTAAATCACAAATGGGATTGATTTTCAGGCCCTTAGCATTAACTAGAAGTGAAGTATTTGGTTGTTGAGATGAATTTTATAAAAACATCACAGTAAGCCCCACACAAGCAGCCGCACATTCGCACACACACCCACCCAGTGGGCAGTGAAAGAAGGTAGTGGAATGACAATAATATTAATAAATGAGGTAGTTGTTTGAAAATCTTCTTCAAAAAGGTACCTACACGTTAAGTTCATATTAATCAGGTAGTTGTTTATAAAAATAAAAATAAATAAAAAATTACTTTTAATAACAATTTAACATTAAAGTATTATATGATTTTATTGTGGATAAACCAAACAAGGGAATTAGCATGTAACTATTGTTTTATGGCCACCCATCACAGTACCTATTTACACCCACCCAGATTTGTGAGATAACGTTCCATCATATCCATAGTATAAATTTTAGTTTTTTTTTTTTTTTTTGTTACTATTTTTAGTAAATTTTTGTTTAATAGTAACTCTTCGTACGTTAAAAAATTATTTCTATTTTTTTATTTTTCCAATGGATATGAAATATTTTCATGAAGAGTTTGGAAAAATTCAATGGATTCAGAGTAGTTATCTCTGATGAGGAGGCACTGGACCTCAACACGTCATTCCCTGCATCAGCTAGTGCGAAATGTTTATGCTGTTCTCAGGTGAGGCCCACTCACTTTGAACATCTACAGGCTCCTCCTTAAGGGAAATGTTATCTTCTCTATCATCCACTTGTAAGCAAGCAAATGTGCAACCTAATCCATACTGCTTTCTAGCTGTCGACATCCATGAAATTGAAATAAAAAGGAATGGTTCCTGCATCTCAGCTGACAGGGAGTGGATTAGGTGGACCCTAGTCTCACCGAAGACGGTGAAGCCCTTGCTGTGGGGCCCACCTTGATGCATGTGTTCTACATCTAAGTTGCCCATCCGTTTTTGACAGGTTATTTTAGGACATGAGCCCAAAAATGAAGCATATCTAAATCTCAAGTGGAGCATATCATATGAAACAGAGGTGATGGATCATTAAAAACTTTTCATGGGTCACAAAAGTTTTGGATCATGTTGATATTTGTTTTTATTACTTCATCCACTTTATGTTACCTTATCAATAATTTGGATGGTAAATAAATGCCACTAATACATTACAGTGGGCTTAGGGAGTTTTTTATGGTGGAGAATTCAATCACAATTGTCATGTGATGGACGCTTATGACAAGTGGCCCACGCCAAAAAGCCTAAAAAGCTGGGATTCTTCCTCTTTACTTCTGATGTCGCTGGATTCTTGCAATTTTTTTTTATATTTTGATTGGACCGACAACATATTACTCTTAAAAGTAGTGAATTTTTAAATATGCTTTGATGTTTTTGACAGCATATGCCCAACTAATTTTGCAGCATCTTTGTGTCATTTTGTGGGGAAAATGAATGTAGACATCGGGAGATAAATGTTTCTTACTATGATGCTGCTTTGTTTCATCAATTTAGTAAAGATGCTAAGATACCACCGCCAAATCAAACACGAATAGGTGAAAGTATTTGGAAGTGGATATATTGCATGTGACCAGGGCACAGAGATATTCATGTGCCCTAGGCCTTGTGGGGCTTATAGAGATATCTGTGATAAATCTACTCTGTTCATTTGTTTTTCAGGACCATAATAAGACATGAGTCTAAAAATCAAGAAGAACAAAAACTTATGTGGTTCATACCACACGGAACGATAGGGATTGAATGGATGGAGGTGGTAGAAGTTTTGTATCAAGATGATATTTATGCATATAGTTTTTATTAATGGTGATAAGCTTATGAATGATTTGGATGGTATATAAACATTATGGTCAGCTCTAAGAAGGGTTTAATGATGGACATTATCGTTTCCACTATTTTGTTTGGTTAGGCTCATCTGAGTTTTAATCTGCCTGGTTTTAGAATCATGTCCTATTTCTGTCTTCAAAGCAGAAGAATGAAGTGGATTTGTCATGGACACCTCCATGAGCCTCACATGGCCGTGCATGGGTATATCTCTGTGCCAGGGGTCACATGATCTGCTTTTAAAATATTTGTAATTATATTGTATTTTCCCAATTAGTAGTATAAATTTATTTTACAAATCATTACATTATATGGCTGAAACAATAGTATATAACTACTATACTTATGGATAGGTTCTGTCTCAAGCCAGCTAGAACAATTCAACTCAAAATGCCAGCCTTGTTGAGTCATGAGTGGAGTCAAGATTTAGGACGTTCGATTATCCCTTCTATGATTCAAGAAAATGGTATTTGACTTCCATTTTCTTTTGCTCACATATCAATTAAGCTTAGAATGTGGTTCATCTCGCACATTCCATTTTCTGCAATAACTATTTCTTTTTTTTTTTTCTTTTTTTTTTTTTACTGCATTTGTTTGTTTATTTCTTATTCTACTCGCCTGATAGGGCCTTGGCTTTGCAAAGGAAGGCCAAGATCTTTTTTTCTTCTTGCATATTTTATTTTATTCTGCTCGCCTATCCATTGTCATTCAATTTTTTAAAGCAAGGTTAGGATCTGTTTACTTTTTTGTATGCCTGACCCTCTTGTAGGGTTATGCGAAGCATTATTTTATGATTAACATTTATTGTAGAAATACGATTTTCCTAAAAACTGCATGCCCCTTAAAGTAGAGACCGCACGGAAGTGGGAGAGAGAAAATGTCTAACCCCCTCTTCTCTGTATATATAGAGACCCTTACCCAGGTTACAAACTATATAACCGGAGTCATTTGGGCCAGGAGATTTCATGATTCCGCAGCCTGGGGCAGGTACATGAACTTTAGCTGACCATGGACACACCATAGCCTAATCGTCTAGTGTCGAGTCTAGTCTTATAAACGCAATATTCAATGGTCACCCCTTGCAAAAGGAATTACACAACAAAGGAAAGTGAGATGAGCTAAACACATCATATAATTCGAGCCATTATCACTCCTAAAAGGATCAATCGCACATAACAACGCAAATGTCATCCAGTGAAAGACAATCTTCCACAACATCACACATTCAGCCAGTGCATCTGTGTCAAGTGGATGGTATTAACAGTATCATACTAAAATTATGGAACGGTACGACCTTGGATACGGGTCTCACAAGGCATACGATTTCATAACAGTTATATACTTCTTCTATCCTTACTTATTATCATATTCCAATTAAGCTTTTAAGGCTAAATGATGATTAACAAAAATAACCTATAGAGTTAGGATCATCTAAAGGTTAAGAGATTGTTTTGGGTTAAGGGTTAGGGTCATCAATATACCTCACGTACTTGTTATTTGCTCATTTATGCTCATATCTACTTGTGTCTTTGGTCTTCAAGTTTCAAAGGCTCAACCGACTCTCTGACACAAATAACTCATGTGATTGACAATTAAGATGCAAAAATCGATGCACTAATATTGACTTGATCCAAAACTTATAGTAATAAAAAATTTTAATAGTGGGTGTTCGATCACTACTATTTCATGAGAAAAAAATGATATAATTCTAAATCTCACATCAACCACACGACAAGAGTTAGTGGTAATGATGATTGAATGCTCACCATTGAAAACTTTTTATGGTTAATGTAATGATTATTCACCATCCAATGTGTTGATTAGGTCATACACAACTAGATAAAGGGAAAACACAAATATCGGCTTGATCCAAAAATTTTGTAGCCTAAGAAGTTTTTAACAACCGGCGTTCAATCACTATTGCTTCCTACATTATGGTTCTCCTGAGATTTGAATTTACCTCATGTTTTATTTGATGATTTAATACGAGTTGCCAAAATGGATGGATGACATGGATAAACACACATCATGGTAAGGTCCACGGAGCTTTTTCCCAACACTGACCAACAATGAGGCAACTACTAGCCTGGTCACTACCCAAACCGAGTCCCTTCCCATCACAGGCAACAAATTAGGAGCCAATAGGCCTCTCCCAAGATGTTGTAGACTTAGTTCATCTATCTATTTTTTCTAAATAATTTTAAGGCATGAGCCTAAAAATGAAAATCTTATACTTAAGTGGGCCACATTAAAAAAATCTTGGTGATTTAAACTCTTATTATTTAAAACTTTCTAAGGCCACCATAATGTTAAGGTAATATGCATTTGACATACAATGATAATATCACTTAACTTGGATGAAGAATAAAAAAGACAAATATCAACTTTCTAAATAACTTATGTGGCCTACTAACGAACAATCATAGCTGTTTCCTATGATATTATTCACCTGAAACTGAGGAACCCCATTTTTTTAATTCAAAAATGATACAGTAAAATGCATCAACGGCACAAGTATAAAATACATATAATACAGTGGCCCACGGCAATGGCCGTACCGTAGTGGGTGAGACCGGGATGGCACCTTATCCTTTCCCCCTATCATCTGCCCTGTATTTAAAGAGTGCCTCGCATGAGGTCACGACCACATACTAGTCTCTGAAAGTCTCTCCCTCATACTCATACTCAAATGTCTATCTCCTTTTCTTTCTTTCGAAGGATGAATATAAAAAATGTACACATAATTTATATGTCATTTTTCAATTCGAATATGTATATTTAATATAGAATGTCAATGTGTAATGGAATTTCTAAGGGTTATCGATTAAAGTTTACAGTTTTATTATGTTCTGCTTGCATTATACTGTAATGGTCTAATCATATTTTAATAATCTCTCTAAGCATGAGCACAAATGCATTGTACCGTCAACACTACTTGTATAATGTTTTAGTATATTCCACTTGTATTGACATTGTTTAAATTTTTAAGTTCGTAGCTCGCACATATTCAATGATGGCACCAGGTAGGAGAGTACATCGTTCATGCACTGGATCTACCCCTTCTACCTGTAATGCAACGGAGACAACATCACTGTCACATGTTGCATCGCAGGCATCTAATCCCTTAGTCGCGCATACCCCGGGCACTGCATGTAAGTCTAGGCATGTATTTCTTTTAATGATTTCTGTCAATGTTTAAACTTACAAATTTCTTTTGCAACAACGTCGTCGACTAGCAAACGAGAACGTGGACTCATACGTGGGTTACTTTTAGAGCGACTTACGCGTGAGGATAGGGTGACGGTAGAGTTCCTAAAGGACTGCATTAGACTTGTTGGGAACAATGTCATGTTGTTTACGTCGGAGGTCAATATCTTATACCGATCTCTGATCCCCCACCACCCCCCATTGGGCAGATAAATGGTGTGCGACAACTCATCCGTCAACGCCTTTAGGTAAATTTTAGTAAATTAAAATTTATTTTATAAAAGTTCATTTACAGTTAAATTATTTTCTTAATAAGTTTATTGCCTTAATCTATTATTTACGAAACTGTAGGATAAATTTGACTTGGATTTAAGTGTTTCGCACATCTCTCATGCCGTCGACGACATGATCAAGGAGTGGTTCAAGGATTACTGCGGTGCGTGAGCCACGAGGAGGGCGCACTGGACACATGACCCATAAGGACCGGTGGATACTCTACAATAGGTTTTTGTCTGATTCTTTTAAGGTAATATTTACATATTTACGATATCTTAATGTAATAATTAAATTCGTAATTAATAATAATGTATTATGAATAATGTATTCAGAAGAGGAACAAAATAAATTCTGGCAACAAGGAAAAGTTAGAAGTGAATCACCTAGCTGGTTCAAAGTCATTTGTATGACTTCGTCACGATATGGTAAGAAATTACTGGTAATTATTACGTTTATATATTCTTTCCATGCATTTATATTAACTGTATTGTCCTTTCGATTACGCAGCGAGATTCCGTCACTGGACAGGAGTCCGGACCAGTAGACTTCTACGTACATCCTAGAGCCAGTGAGATTTGGGTAAAAATTCTTACATTGTAAAACTTAATTGCATTAAATTATAATAATGTCATTTATTATGAAAATTCATATCTTTTCATTACAGGAGGAGATGGACACCTTACGCAGTCAGCCTACTTCTGATGGTACTCAGTGAAGTGAGTCAGAGATCCTGAGTCAGGTGCTTGGCACCAGTTCTGGATATGTGTATGGGCTTGGCTATAGTGCCAAGCTCATGGCACCTGCTAGAGCTGCCTCCAGCCGATCCATCGTCATTGCCTACTATGTTGTACATTGAGCTGATATCGCAAAGAAAGAGGTTCAGCAGTTACGGGTCGTCGTCCATGACATCAGAGAGTAGTTGGACAGGTAGAGGGAGGAGCAGGAGAGGAAGATAATGGAGGAGTTAGTGAAGTAGAGGGAGGAGCAGGAGAGGAGGATGGAGGAGATTCGGGTGGAGCATGAGCGAGGGATGACGGAGATGTTTCAGGCTCTCGTTACATGCTTACCCACTGATGCCCCACCACCTCAACCTTTATCTTTATGATTTTTTATATTTTTGTTTATAATGTTAAGCTTATATGTATTTATGCATGAATGAATGTGATGTGGATAAGATTGTTTGTGTTTGGATGAGTGTAGTTTATGTTTAAATGAATTTACTAGTTTGGGTTTAGATGAGATGTGAATGTGAATATGATGAAATATATTATATAACAGGTGTATATCAGAATGAATATGATGAAATATATTGTAACGGGCGTATATCAGGAATTTTTGTAGAATTTTATATTGGGATATATTTTTTTTTTTTAAAAAAAGATACTTTTACCTAAGAAAATTTTTGTAGGTAAAAAGTTTTGTAAATATTTTTAGCCGGTAAAAGTTTTTTACGGATTTTTTAGGACGAAAATGTTCGTCGCTAAAAGTTCTATAATTATTTTTAGCGACGAAATCTATCATCGTTAAAAGTGTAACATTTATTTTTTACCGACAAAAATATTCATCACAAAAAGTTTTGTAATTATTTTTAGCGACGACAACTATCGTCACTAAAAGTTTAACATTTATTTTTTACCGACGAAAATATTCGTCGCTAAACATTTTGTAATTATTTTTAGCGACAAAAAGAATTGTCGCTAACAGTTTAAAATTTATTTTTTACTGGTGAAAATATTCGTCGCTAAAAGTTTTGTAATTATTTTTAGCGACGACAACTATCGTCACTAAAAGTTTAAAATTTATTTATATTAAAAGTTTTTAGCGATGTGTAAATATTTTTAACTGTGAATAAATTTTTGTCGGTAGAAGTTTTTTAGCGACGAAACAATTCGTTGCTAAAAGTTTTTTTAGTGATGAAAAAATTCATTGCTAAAAAACTTGCCTTTGCCGACGATTCAATTTTTTTGTCGATAAAAACCTTTTGCATGGGTCTTTTACCAATGAATTTATCGACGAAAATTTTCATCACTAAAACCTTTTAACTACGAAAATTTGGCTTTTAACAATGAAAATTTTCATCGGTAAATGTGGGATTTCTTGTAGTGCATTTTGCTTGTTGAGAATACTTGGAACTATGTTTTCCATGAGCCATTACTATATGTGTATGCCTAGACAACTGGCCATTTTCTCACTTATTTTTAGGGTCCACCTCTGATCAGAGCCATCGATGTGGCTTGTCCATCCAACTCCAGGTACGTCTACTCTTTGAGCAATTGGTGGTTGGATCCCATAACTCAATGGTTGTGATGGGGAGATTGATTGTTAGGTTAATCCATGGGGCTAGCGGGCATTTTGTTTAGTTTCCAAGAAGGTCTTCGTGACGTGTCCATGTGTCAATGATCTATCCTGATGAACGGTTGGAGTTTATTCTCACCATCTTTGTTTAGGTTAAAATCATTTATTAATTAACAATTTCATCAACAAAGGTTTTAATGGTAACACTTATGTACCAGTGTGGGGTGTTACAACACATGTCAACTTAGTACCCATTAGCATACTGAGTTATTCAGTACATAATTTGATTCCCTTGTGAACATCATCCGTCATTTTTAAGGGCAATGAATATAGACAATCTAATTCAATTCCATTTTAAATTCATATTAAAGCCACATTTAATTCACATCATACCCATTGCTTGTGATCACATATTGATAGATATTCAAATCAAACAAGAGTGATGTATTTCCCTATTTACAATTACAACCACCTTAATTTCACTGATAAAAATTATAGCCAAAAGGTAAGGCGTAATGCATAACAAAAGTGTCTTTCCAATGCAACTCTAATTACACAATTCACAGATACTACAAAATATATGTGTGAAGTCAGCATCCTTGCAAAGCACTCGCCAATTCACTAAACAACCATTTCCAGCATATTGCAGTGCATCCACTGTGAAGATTACAGTCAAGTTCAGCATTTGCAGCTCGCAACTAGGGACCCCGCTCATCATAACTCAAAAATCACGTTGACCATACAGTTCTTTGTTCTACTAAAATCTGCAATTCCAAACAACACCAATCACCAAAGTTATCAATATTTTAAAAATTAGTTGATGAATATGTAGTCAATGAGATTTAGTGGTAGACTCCGAGGAGTTTCAACACGAGGTCTTGGGTTCAAGACCCATAGGTGGTGAAATACCACTACGACATGTGTGGGTGTGTGTGTCAGGTGAGTGTGGAAAAAAATAAAATAAAAAATCTATATCACACACTCCTCAGTCAATTAATTTGATGAACATTGGATACACAAAGTGCATCTGGTCCGGATTGACTGTGGAGTGTGTGATGAATGTGGTCAATGAGATTTTGAAAGCACATATGTACAATTAAGGAAAATAAAAAATAAAAATTCTAAATGGTTGAATACAAATGCATAAACATTTTTTTATAAAAAAGAGAGCATATAATTGTTGTAGCAAGAAAATGTAACAACTTTGCTCCCTACAATCAAACTGGAGGCAATTTTTTTTTTTAGAAAGAACATTTAAGGTTATAATAACTCACTAAAACAATCATATTGCATTTAAAACGAAGAATCCTAATAAAATAAAATAAAAAAACCTTAATCAAAATCGTAATGAAGATCCTAATCAAAACCCTAATCGATTTTATTTTTTTAAAAAAAAAACCTAATTTAGGATTTTCAGTCTATGATCTCTAATCTCTAATACCCAATTATGGATTAAAAATTAATGAAAACCGTAATAGATAAAAATTGAAAGTCCCCAATTAGATTTTCAAATGTAAAACCCTAATTAAGGATTAAAAATCAAAAAATCCAAAATATATTCATGATTGCAAAACTCTAATTAAGGTTTCAATATTCAACGTCAGAGAGAAAGACATGTTGTAATGGCTACCCTTGGTCCTGTTGCGCAACACGCCAACAACACAGTGGACCGAGATCCAATCTCAGGCCTCACCCACAAACGATAAACGGATGAAAATATAAGCTAAAAACAGATCAAAGCAATCCAAACAAACCACAAGACAAGATATACGTGGAAAAACCCCAAACTAGAGTAAAAAACTACGGATGCAAACTTCCACTATGAAGAAACAAAGATTATAAGGAAAAATACTAACCTCTCCCTTGGAAGAATATAGAAATCCCTTAGCTCACACCTTTAAAAATATTTTTCAATATTCCTCATCTACCTAAAAAAGTCCTAGGAACCCCTATTTATAGTTTAGGTAATTTTCCTTCTGCATCCTAGTTGCGAAAGGACTCAAACTGTAGTTTTGTGCAAAATCGCGGAACAAATTGCGTAACCTACGACCGGTCCTAGCTCCCCTACGACCGGTCGTAGACCCCTACGACCGGTCCTAGCCCTCTTACAACCGGTCCTGAAAATTTCAGGACTGGTCCTAGACGGGAAAAAAAATAGCACAACTCGTTGGACTTCGAGTCGTGCTAGGGTTCGAACCTACGACCGGTCGAAGACGTCCTACGACCGGTCGAAGGCGGCCCAATGTGGCTCCACATTCTCAAAAATCTTCCACTTGGAGACACATTTCCATAAACCTTCATCTTCTTCGTTCGGAGTGCACCACCTCCCCGTCTTCAAACCTGAAGACCAATCAAAGTTGAATAGAGCTTCAACTTCTCCCTTATGACCGCCTTGGTCAATATATCTGCAGGATTCTCACTTGTATGAATCTTCTTCAGAACAATCGATCCATCTTCTAGTAACGAACGTATGAAGTGATATCTGATGGCAATATGCTTGGTCCTTAAATGAAAGGCTGAATTCTTAGCCAAGTGTATTGCACTCTGACTGTCACTGTACAGCTTGCAATCTACTTACTTCTTACCCAAATCTTCCATAAAACCTTGCATCCACACCATCTTCTTGCATGCTTCTGTAGCCGCAACATATTCTGCTTCTGTCGTACTGATAGATACTATCTTCTGTAACTGAGAGACTCAACTGACTGCAGCACTACCTAGAGTAAACACATAATCTGTAGTGCTTCTTCTGCTGTCGATATCTCCTGCCAAATCTGAATCCACGTAGCCTTGTAGCTTGATTTTCGATCCACCATAACACAGCCCTACATCCTTAGTACCCACCGGATATCTGAGGATCCACTTCACAGCTTCCCAATGTTCCTTCCCGGGGTTGTTCATGAACCTGCTAACAACTCCTACTACTTGAGCAATTTCTGGCCTCGTGCTTACCATAGCATACATGAGATTCCCAATCGCTGACGCATATGGGACTTTGGCCATGTAGTCTCGTTTCTCCTGCGTCTTTGCACCTTGCTCCTTAGATAACTTGAAGGGTTGACTAATGGAGTGCTAACCGGCTTAGCACCTCCCATATTGAATCGATCAAGTACCTTGCCTATGTACTCTGCCTGTGACAAAACTAATTTCTTATTTTCCCGTCACGTTTTATCCTCATGCCTAGGATTTATTTTGCAACTCCTAAATCTTTCATGGCAAATTCTCTAGACAATTGTCTTTTGAGATCTGAGATGTCCTTCATGCTTGAACCGGCAACAAGCATATCATCAACATACAGAAGAAGGATGTTGTATGATGTATCAAACTTCTTCAAGTAACAACAGTGGTCTGCATGACATCTCCTAAAACCGTTTTCCGATATGAAACTATCGAACTTCTTGTACCACTATCTCGGGGCCTGCTTCAGGCCATATAGACTTTTCTTCAGTCTGCACACCTTGTTCTCATTACCTGGTGCCACGTATCCTGTCGGCTGATGCATATATATTTCTTCTTCAAGGTCCCCATGAAGAAAAGCTGTCTTAACATCTAGCTGCTCTAGATGTAAGTTTTCTGTAGCCACTATACTCAAGACCATGCGAATCGTGGACATTTTCACTACCGGTGAAAATATTTCAGTGAAATCGATACCTACCTTCTGTTGAAACTCTTTTACAACCAGTCTCGCCTTGTACCGTTTCGAACCATCATGCTCCTCCTTCAGTCTATAAACCCACTTGTTATGAAGAGCTTTCTTACCCTTGGGTAGAGTAACTAGCTTCCATATACGATTAGACTCAAGAGAGTCCATCTCCTCATCCATGGATTGCTCTCACTTAACCCGTGTATCTGACTGTAATGCTTCTTCAAAACATTCTGGCTCACCATTATCTGTCAGCAATAGATAATGTAAGGAGGGTGAGTATAGGACCGTGAGTCTCCTCTCCCGAGTAGACCTCCTCACAACCGGTGTCTGTGGCTCTGCCTCATAATGCTCTTGTGCACGATCATCCTGTGGCACTGTAACACCCATGTTCGGTAACTCTTCCAACTCTACGAATTCCTTTTTCTCGGCATTATTTTCTTGCACACTGTCCTTATGCATCAATTTTTCATTGAAGACTACGTCCTTACTTCTAATGATTTTTCTGTTTTCTGCATTTCAAAACCTATAGCCAAAATCATCTTGCCCGTAGCCTATAAACGTGCACCTCCTGGACTTCGCATCCAGCTTGTTTCTATGCTCTACATCAATGTGAACATATGAAGTGCAACTGAACACTCTGAGATGTGTAAGGTTCACTTCTTTCTCAGTCCACGTTTCTTCTGATAGCCCACCATCCAATGGTGCTGAGGGACTTCTATTGATAAGATATACGGCAGTATTTACAGCATCTGCCCAAAAGGTCTTGGACAACCCTGCATGTAACCTCATGCTCCTGGCACGCTCAAGGATGGTCCTGTTAATGCGCTCGACCACACCATTCTGTTGTGGTGTCCTTAGAATCATTTTCTGATGTTTGATTTCACTTGCTGCACAATACTCCTCAAATCTCTTGTCACAATACTCTCCCCCATTATCAGATCTGAGACACTTTACTGTTTTACCTGTCTCATTTTCTACCATAACTTTTCACTTCTTAAATGCATCAAATACATCATATTTATGCTTTAAGAAATAAACCCACAGTTTTCTACTAGTATCATCAATAAAGGAAACAAAATAACGTGAGCCACCAAGAGATGATACCTATGCCGGTCCCCACACGTCAGTGTGTACAAGTTCCAATAGATGCATCTTTGGAGCGCGTGTTGTCTTCTTGAAGCTTACCCTCTTCTGCTTGCCATATACGTAGTCATCGCAGAATTCCAAGTCAAGAGACTTCATCCCTGGTAGCTTCCCTTTTGATAACAGCACTTTCATCCCTTTCTCACTCATATGTCCCAACCTCTGATGCCATAACTGCCCATTCACTCCAGTTGATGCGACTGCGAGTGAACTATACGATCCTGAAGTCACATACAAAGTACCTTCCTTTTTGTCTCGAGATATCACCAAGGCACCTTTTGTGATATTTCAGGAATCACTGGTGAATGTCGTCATATAACCGGTGTCGGTTAACTGCCCCACTGAGATCAGATTCCTTCTCAAACTCGGTACATGTTTGATATCCTTCAGTTTCAAAACCGTTCCGTCTTACTGATTGACCTGAACGTCTCCCTTTCCAGCAATACTGCACGGCTCATCACCACCCAGGTAGACTCTCCCAAAGTCCCTGACACATAATCACGCAGAACTTCCTTACATGAAGTGGCATGAAATGAAGCACCCGAGTCTATAGCCCATGACTCATTCCTTGCATCAAAAGGCAAGATCAACGCCTCTGCGTCGCTCTCCTCAGACAGATTCACTGAATCCTTCCTGCCTTGAAAGCTTTCTTCTTGTTTCTTGAGCGCCCTGCAATCACGTTTCATGTGCCCCTTCTTGCTGCAATGCCAACACCCGTCTTTATCTTTTGATCCCTTGGACTTCTTCCTCGACTTAGAACGCCCGTATTTATTGCCTCATCTGTTCTGCGATCTTCCTCTTCCTTCAACGTTTAGAGCATTCCCTGAATTCCCTGAAACTCTTGATGCCTTCCTTCTAGATTCTTCGCTGAGAATTAGACCGGACATATCATCAAATTTCAGCTTTGTCGACCCTGAAGAATTGCTCACAGCAATTACCAAACCATCCCAACTGTCTGGAAAACTGGATAAGATCAATAGTGCCATGAACTCATCCTCAAAAATGATGCTAACGGATTCCAACTGGCTCGTGACTGTATTGAACTCGTTTAGATGTTCAGCCACGCTCCCACCATCTGACATCTTCATGTTGAATAACTGTTTCATAAGATGAACCTTATTGGATGCTAAGAGTTTTTCATACATGGTGGCTAGGGCTTCCATTAATTCATTTATCGTTTTCATCTTAAATATATTAAAGGCGACGCTCTTAGACAAAGAGAGTTAGATCGTTACTAAAGCCTTCCTATCCAATAAAAATCATTCATCATTTGTCATGTTTTCTGGTTTCTTTTCTTTTCCTTCTTGAGGAATGTAGAGGTCCTTCTGATACAGATAACTCTCCATCTGCATCTTCCAGAAGGAAAAGTTTGAATCATCAAACTTCTCAATTCTAATTTTTCCATCTTCCGCCATCACTCCCAATAGAACTAAACCAATAGCTCTGATACCAGTTGTTGCGCAACACACCAACAACGCAGTGGGCCGAGATCCAATCTCAGGCCTCACCCACAAATGATAAACGGATGAAAATATAAACTAGAAACAGATCAAAGCAATCCAAATAAACCACAAGACAAGATATACGTGGAAAAACTCCAAACTTCTGTATGTAAAAAAATCACGGATGCAAACTTTCACTATGAAGAAATAAAGATTACAAGGCAAAATACTAATCTCTCCCTTAGAAGAATATAGAAATCCCTTAGCCCACACCTTTAGAAATATTTCTTAATATTCCTCATCTACCTAGAAAAGCCTTAGGAACCCCTATTTATAGTTTAGGTAACTTCCCTTCCGCATCCCAGTTGCGAAAGGACTCAAATCTGTAGTTTCGCGCAAAATCGCGGAACAAACTGCGTAACCTAGGACCGGTCCTAGCTCCCCTACGACCGGTTCTAGGCCCCTAAGTCTGGTCCTGAAAATTTCAGGACTGGTCCTAGACGGAAAAAAAAAATAGCACAACTCGCTGGACTTCTAGTCGTGCTAGGGCTCGAACCTACGACCGGTCGAAGGCAGCCCAATGTGGCTCCACATTCTCAACAGGTCCGGTTGGAGCGAAGATGGCGTTAAAGATGAGAGGCGTGAGTTTTTCTTAGAGAGAGATAGGGAGAGGGCATAGAGAATGAGAGCGAGCTCCCTCATGTTTTTTATTTTTTTTTGGTTGGGGAGAGATGAGCAGTCGATCTTTTTACATTTCTTTTCACAGAAGAGAGAAAGGCTAACAACGTTTGTTTTAGCATTTGGAGGAGGGAAGCGGCCCCACATCTTAGAGCCAATGGGCTCTTGCCATGTAAACTCAATACCCCTTAGGGTACTGAGTTACTTAGGGATCGTTTAGCATTGTAGATTGGAAGGGATTGGAGAGGATTGACAATCCCCTGGCTATTTGGCAGCATAAAGTAACTGGGGGTTTCAAATCCAAAGGGAGTTTCTAATCCCCTCTTTGAGGGAGTTTGCAATCCACGATGATAGCTTGGATTACACTTAAAATCATTTCAATAGTTGTAGGTGTAACATGTGTGTTACTGTACACTATTATTCTATTGGGCACATGGCCCACTAATGATGATTAGCACCGTACAAACATTGTCCATGTAAATCACCATCCAAACATTGTCCATCACTCTCCAATCATTGTCCATATTAATCAATGATTAAAAATCGTTCCATCTGAGACTTGGAGTTTCCTCATTTTCAGGAAAACTATATATTTAAGCGAGCTTATCACAACCATAGTGTCAAAAATTATATATCTCACTAATTAGGGATATTATAGTTGATTTAGTAACTAAATTCAAACCCCTGTAAATACACCATGCATAGGTATTTTTGAATTAAAGTTGATTCACACCATAAGGTGCCAAACACATTGTGAGGATTGCCAATCCCGAGGATTTCTAATCATGGGTTCTGAACCAGGGGGAAGGGGGCGGCTTAACAGGCCCTTAGTGCAGTCCGATTCCAACAATTACACCATGGAGGACCGTCGTAAGGCCCGGGGAGTTTAATCAGTACTCCTCTCTCATTAGTGTAACACACAAGCACCTGTGTGGGTACATTGTGGTACTTGGAAAAGCTTTGTATGCCCCACCATAATATATACATTTTATTTATGCCGTCCAGTTATATTTCGTTAGCCTAATTTAAGGCATGAGCCCAAAAATCAAGTAGATCCAAGTCTCAGGCAGACTACACTACAAGAAATATTGATAATTGAATACCCACCGTTAAAAAACATCTTGGAGGCTTCAAGGGTTTTAGATCAAGGTGACGTTTGTATTTTTCATTTGTCTAACTCTGTGTTACCTAATCAACGATGTTTTCAATCACCACTAATCCTCATGGTGTGGTCTACCTGAGACTTAGATTTGCCTAAAAACGTATGGATGAACTGTGCAAATGCAACACATGCATCATGTCAGCTTTTTCAGTAGAACACAGTACAGCTTCGGAATCACATTGCCTTTGACCGCGGGCATAGGCATTTCTATGTACCCAAGGCTGTGTGGGGTCCACAAACATGTCCCTGACAAATCCACTCTGTCCATTTGCTCGAAAGACCACAGTAGACAAGATTATTAAATTCAGGCAGACCAAAAACTCAGGGGGCCCATAACAACAAAACAGTGGGAACAGCAACGTCCACCTTTGAAACCTTTTCTGGAGCACACATGATGTTTATATGCCATCCAAACCGTTCATAAAATTATTACAACTCATATAAACTGACGGTGTTCAATCCCGACTGTTTCTCTTACTGATTTTTAGAATCCTATTCTATAGTAATCTTTCAAAACAGACGGACGGAGTGAATTTGTCACAGACATCACCATGGCAGGGAGATATATCTATGCCCGAGGTCACGGGCAATCCGCTCCCACCAACTTTGATGCCGCATGCTACACTATGCAATCCGAGTCACTATCATAGCTGCGAACTATGCACTGAGTTGAAACATTCCAGACAATGGCATGCATTTTCCTCTTCGTGGGGCCCGCCCTGTGTAGTGTCTGGACAATCGATATGTGTTTTATTTATTGTGAGAACTATACTTACGTGTAGATTATTAAAATATAACGCATGTTAACGGCTTTTTTATTATAAAATATTTTTATCTCAGTTGTGACGTGTTTGTAAGATGAACGGTGAGGATGATGTCCGTGGTTCGGGGGGGGGGGGGGGGGGGGGGGGATAATTTGATAGTCAAGATAGACTAGAGAAGGCTCGATCGGAGGTGAAAGTGACCTGAACCGTCAACATTTTAAAACATGAATAACCCGAATGAGTAATTCGACAAGGCATATATGATTTTGCTCGTCCGAAGCTACTTTAGCCACCATCCATGCTAGATTTGTGAAACTCCATCATATTAACGGCCTAAATTTTATTTTTTAATAGTAAATTTTAATTTAAACGGAACTGTTCCTGCATTAAAAAAAAAAATTTCTCTTTTTCTTTTATTTTTCTCTTAGATACAAAATAGTTTTGCGAAAAATTCAATGGATTCGAAGTAATTATCCCTTGATGAAAAGGTGCTGGGTTTGACCTCACGTGGTTCCCTGCGTCAGCTGGTATGAAATGTTCATGCTGTTCTCAGGTGAGGCCAACACCGGCCACAAGCTACTCCTGAAAGGGAACTGTTAGCTTCTCTATCATCCACTTGTAAGCAAGCATACGTGCAACTCAATCCATACCGCTCATTTGTAGATGTAGACGTCCATGAAATTGAAATAAAAAGGAATGGTTCCTGCCTCTCAGCTTACCGGGAGTGAATTAAGTGCGACCCGTCTTATCCAGGATGGTGCGACCCTTGCTGTGGGGCCCACCTTGATGCATGTGTTCTACATCCAAGTTAGCCATCCGTTTTTGACAGATTATTTTAGGACACGAGCCTGAAAATGAAGCATATGTAAATCTCAAGTGGAACACATCATAGGAAACAGTGGTGATGGATCATTAAAAAAATTGGTAGGCCACAAAAGTTTTGGATCAAGATGATATTTGTTTTCATTCCTTCATCTAGTTTATGTTACCTTATAAACAGTTTGGATGGTAAATAAATGCCAACTATACATTACAGTGGGCAAGGGAGTTTTTAACGGTGGAGAATTCAATCACAACTATTTCCTATACTATGGTACACCTTAGACTTAGATCTACTTCATTTTTTGAATCATGCCTAAAATGATATGGAGAAATGGATAGACAATCGTAGATTTAGTATACATACATCAAGGTGGGACCCACAATAAGGGTTGCATTATTTTTTAATGAGGCCACATCACACCTAAATTATTCTCCATACATTACATCCGTTCTCAGGGTCGTTTGGCACCATGGATTTGGGGGGATTTGAGAGGATTTGAGGGCATTTTAAATCTCCTCATTGTTTGGTACCGTAAAGTAAGTAAGAGTTTCTAGTCTTAGAAGTAGGGGGTTTGAAATCTACCGTGAAAGCTTAGATTACATAAAATACTTCTTAGAGTTACATAAAATACTTCTTAGAGTAGCATATGTAGCATGTGTGACACTATGCTATTACTCTAGTGGGAGCTTGGCCCGATAATGATATTCAAAACAATTAGATTATCAATTGCATCATTATAATAATTTTAATATATTGGTCAGCATCGTCCAAACATTTTCTATGTAAATCAATAGTTAAAAATCAAAAGATATTCACTTGGACGTGTACCATCCATTGGCTTTGACCAACTGTTTCAATCAATCAAAGGGCTGAATTATTATATTATCTGCCACTTGTCAAGTGATGGACGCTTAATACAAGTGGCCCACGGCAAAAAGCCTAATTAGCACCAAAGCCTTAGCCAAGCAAGCAAGCCGTGGCTCTTCCTCCTTACTTCTGAGGCTGCTGAATTCTTGCAATTTTTTAAGATATGCTCTGATTTGATTGGACAGACGACATATTACACTTAAAAATAGTGAATGTTCAAATATGATTCGACCTTTCCGGTGGCATATGGCTCAACTAAGCTTGCAGCAGCTTTGTTATGCTTTGCAAGGGGAATGAATGTAGAAATCGGCAGATAAATGTTTCTTACTAGAATGGTGGCTTGTTCCATCAATTTAGTAAAAGATGTCATGACACCACAGCCAAAAATATTTGGAAGTGGATACACTGCAGATGACTCGGGGCACAGATATATTCATGTGTCCAGGGCCTTGTGGGGCTCATAGAGATGTCCTGATAAATCTACTCCGTCGATCTGATTTTCAGGTCCATGATAAGACATGAGTCTAAAAATCAAAAAGATAAAAAACTTATTTAGTTTGTACCAATTGAAACAATAGGGATTGAATGGATGGGTTGACAGAAGTTTTGTATCAAGATGATATTTATGCCTACCATTTACTTGAGTTAAGCGTATGAATGATTTGGATATATAAATATCACAGTCAGCTCTAAGAAGGTTTCAACTATGGACATTTTCTTTCCCACTATTTTGTTTAGCAAGGCCCACCTGAGTTTTGGATCTACTGAATTTTAGAATTATGTCTTATTTCTATCTTTCAAAGCAAATGGACGAAGTGGATTTGTCAAGTACACATACATGGGCCCCACATAGCCGCGTGCACAGGTTTATTTCTTTGCCTGAGGTCACTTGCAATCTGCTTTCAAAAAATTTGTAATTATTGAACATTTTTTTTTCCAATATGTTGAGGGTCAACTATTACATATTAGACCCTATTTATTACCTGGATTTACGAACATTGTACTATCTAATAGCCCGATTTAATCGTGTTTGTGATGCAGGGTGTCTTTATGAGCTTGAACTGAAAATGGGTATTAAAAATATGGTTTTAGCGCTCAAGATGCACCAAAGCAAGGGCCAGACTCCAAGGGACCAAGATCGACGAAATCTACACACCATAGATTCGAGAAAATCGGAAAACTGAAGCTCAAGTGGCCCAAAAATTGATCCAGAATGTAAGATCACGGGGTTCCCACCATCTGTTCCGCTCAAAATTTTATATCTGGACTGAGGACCCTAAATGAACCGTACAAGTCAAATTTCAGATCTTGAATCCCTGTGAAAGTGGATAAACTAAATGATCAGCCCATAAAATCTTAATTTGGGGCCCACATGATATCTGGATATACTTCAATTTCGTTTTCAACACTTTAAATTGGATGGGGAAACGGATGGATGAAGCGGATTTCTCACAAGAATCTCCGTGGGATCCAGACAGGTAGTGCATGTGTAAGGTACACAAGTGCACCGTGCGTGCACCAAAAATCTGAAAATCGGCCAGCAAGCGCTGACCAACTCTTCTTCTCAAGACGTAAAATAGCACACAGTGGGCGGAAGTGGGTCCGTCGGTTTCGTGTAGTGGGGCCCATATCTTATCCAATTCATCAATCTGGTCCGTTCATCCGATCCGTAGAATGTCCAAAATCAACTCCTAGGTGCCTGTTTTCCACCATGCAAGCAACCATGCGAACGTCTCAGCCGAACGGAAGATGGAAGGTGAAATGGACAGAACGGTAGACGACACCTAATCCAATCGAAACCGTCCCTTCCTGAATGGTTTTTCGAGGAAAATTCAACGTACTGCGTGGATCTTGTGCCTGACACCAAAAAGTGGGCCCCACCAACCTCAGCGCAAGATTTGCGATGGCTCTGTTCCGCAACAGAGGTCGCGGTTGATCTCTGTGGGCCACCATCAGGGCCCATAGGGCTAATCAGGACCGTCCATCAGGATTCTACGGGTCCTATCTCCCTCGCCAAGGTGGTGGAATTACAAATGAAAGTGAAGATCGGATTTCAACTGCCCAAATGAAAGACTCACGGTGAATTGAAATAATTCGTGGTCCACCACGAATTTGATCTAAAACCAATCAAACCTGACTGGTTTTTTGAGGGGAAACAAATGAGTGGCATGGATTCCTTTGATAAGTCTGATTATGGGCCTAATAATCATCACAGATGCGGAAGAGTTCTAGAAATTTCTGTTGCGTAAACAGAGTAGGTTTCCGACTCTATTGCAGCAATCACGCTCACCGGCTGCTACTACTTATAAAAGGAGATTGCTTGGCTAGGAGATCGGCACGTGAAGCAGAGGCAGATTGACGGCTAGGGCTTGAACGTGAACAGAGAGAGAGAGGAAGAGTTTTTTTTTCAAGGTTTTATTTTAATTTTTGGAGACCTGAGTGTAGCCCACTCATGTGTGGCTAAACCTCCTAACTAGGGGTAGGAGGTGAAGCTTGTAGTGAGATGGGAGATTATATGCTTTTCATTTAATTTTAATTTTTGAATTGAAGTTGGTTTTAGTTTGATTTTAAGGGAATGCTTTTTGGTCTTTAATGGTCTGTTGTAACTGAAATTACAATGGGTCTGCAATGCCCTTGAATATTTTCTTTTCTTTTAATGTGTATGACGTCAGGAAGCCCTGTTGTTCACCATCGTCTCCTGGGCATGGTCGGATGACGGTACCTTTCCTAACCTTCATACATGTGATGGTTTGGTGATGGAATCCATTCTAATTCATATACCTTTCATCTCTTGAAAACTAGATCAATGACAGTTCAGTTAAATTCTATGAAACAGGCATGAGACCTCTCTGATCTCTACAAGTGGATCCTCTGAATCCCTAGTTTCATTTTCTCTGATTTCTCCTAAATTTTAGATAAATATTCCATCATTATTTCTTAAAATTCTATTTGATTTAGAGTGCATCTCAGTCTAGTTCTAGTTATACTTAATTTTAGATTACGTACAGGTTTCAGTCCCTTGGGATTCGACCTCGGTCTTACTAAGTTATTACTACATCACAACCCTGCACTTGGGGAGTGAACACAATATTATCATGAAAATCTCACCTTCAAATAGCAATATAAATTTATTTTACAAATCATTATATAATTAAGAATTTTGCAAATCACTAATTAATATAGAATTTACAGCTTGTACCTTTTAAAATAGTTTTAAAAAAGCTACCTCATTAATTTGTACAACTATCATTCCACTTCCTTCTATGTTCACCATTATAGCAAACGGTGGGCAGCTCGAGTGTGCCCCACTATGATGTTTATGTAAAATTTACCTCGACCACCGGGTGAGTCAAGGCCATGTTTTGTCAAGAGACCAAAAATCAGCTCCATCTATGATTAAAGTGGACCACATAATTAGAAATAGCATATGGGTTACTCTTACCTTCAAACTATTTCCATAAGTGTGGCCCATGCAAATCATGAATTTGTATGAAGTCAGGCCTAATTGTTTGTGTGGAATCTAATTATTAGATTAGATTTTATATAATTATTAGGGTGGGTCTTGTAAAAATCAAGGGTTGACATCTCTTTTCTATTATATTCTTTCATGTGGCCCACTTGAATAAGTCAATCTATTTTTTGTCTCTAGTAGTGACATGGTACTACATATCTAATAGTTGGAGTGGATCTTATATAACCATTGGATGCCATATAAAAATTTAGGCTTAGGGCCTAAATATCCGGCCCATTCGTGATTTAGGTGGTCTATACCAAGGGAGGTAATTTAGAGGGTGTGTTGCCCTATACTCTGTTTTCAAACATGTGGTCTACCTAAATCATGAATGGGAGTAATTTTCAGGCCCTTAGCATTAACTAGAAGTGAAGTACTTGGTTGTTGAGATGAATTTTATAAAAACATCACAGTAAGCCCCACACAAGCAGCCCACACATTCGCTCACACACCCACCCAGCCGCTAGTGAAAGAAGGTAGTGGAATGACAATAATATTAATAAATGAGGTAATTGTTTGAAAATCTTTTTCAAAAGGTACCTACACGTTAAGTTCATATTAATTAGGTCGTTGTTTATATAAAAAAGTAATAATTATTATTATAATAACAATTTAACATTAAAGTATTATATGATTTTATTGTGGATAAACCAAACAAGGGAATTAGGATGTAGCTATTGTTTTATGGCCACCCATCACAGTACCTATTTACACCGACCCAGATTTGTGAGATTCCATCATATCCACAGTTTAAATTTCAGTTTTTTTATTTTTTGGTTACTATTTTTAGTAAATTTTTGTTTAATAGTAACTTTTCGTACATTAAAAAATTATTTCTATTTTTTTTATTTTTCCAGTGGATTTGAAATATTTCCGTGAGAAGTTTGGAAAAATTCAATGGATTCAGAATAGTCATATCTAATGAGGATGTACTGGACCTCAACATGTCATTCCCTGCATCAGCTAGTGCGAGCTGTGCGAAATGTTTATGCTGTTCTCAGGTGAGGCCCACTCACTTTGAACATATGCAGGCTCCTCCTGAAGCGAAATGTTATCTTCTCTATCATTCACTTGTAAGCAAGCAAATGTGCGACCTAATCCATACTGCTTTCTAGCTGTCGACATCCATGAAATTGAAATAAAAAGGAATTGATCCTGCATCTCAGCTGACAGGGAGTGGATCAGGGGAACCTGGTCTCACCGAAGATGGTGCGGCCCTTGTTGTGGGGCCCACCTTGATGCATGTGTTCTACATCTAAGTTGGTCATCTGTTTTTGACAGATTATTTTAGGACATGAGCCCAAAAATGAAGCATATCTAAATCTCAAGTGAAACATATCATAGGAAACAGAGGTGATGGATCATTAAAAACTTTTCATGGGTCATAAAAGTTTTGGATCAAGTTGATATTTGTTTTTATTACTTCAGCCAATTTATGTTACCTTATCAATAGTTTGGATGGTAAATAAATGCCACTGATACATTACAGTGGGCCTAGGGAGTTTTTTATGGCAGAGAATTCAATCACAATTGTCGTGTGATGGACGCTTGTGACAAGTGGCCCACGCCAAAAAGCCTAACAAGCTGGGATTCTTCCTCTTTACTTCCAATGTCGCTGGATTCTTGCAATGTTTTTTTATATTCTGATTGGACCGACAACATATTACTCTTAAAAGTAGTGAATTTTTAAATATGCTTTGACGTTTTCGGCAGCATATGGCCCAACAAAGTTTGCAGCATCTTTGTGTGATTTTGTGGGGAAAATGAATGTAGACATCGGGAGATAAATGTTTCTTACTATAATGCTGCTTTGTTTCATCAATTTAGTAAAGATGCCAAGATGCCACTGCCAAATCAAACAAGAATAGGTGAAAGTATTTGGAAGTGGATATATTGCATGTGACCGGGGCATTGAGATATTCATGTGCCCTAGGCCTTGTGGGGCTTACGGAGATGTCTGTGATAAATCTACTCCGTTCATCTGTGTTTCAGGACCATAATAAGACATGAGTCTAAAAATCAAGAAGAACAAAAACTTATGTGGTTCATACCACTCGGAACGATAGGGATTGAATGGATGGGGGTGGTAGAAGTTTTGTATCAAGATGATATTTATGCATATAGTTTTTCTTAATGGCGATAAGCTTATGAATGGTTTGGATGGTATATAAACATTATGGTCAGCTATAAAAAGGGTTTAATGATGGACATTATCGTTTCCACTTTTTTATTTGGTTAGGTTCATCTGAGTTTTAATCTACCTGAATTTAGAATCATGTCTTATTTCTGTCTTTCAAAGCAAATGAATGAAGTGGATTTGTCACGAACACCTCTATGAGCCTCACACGGCCGTGCATGGGTATATCTCTGTGCCAGGGGTCACATGATCTGCTTCTAAAATATTTGTAATTATATTGTATTTTCCCAATTAGTAGTATAAATTTATTTTACAAATCATTACATAATATGGCAAAAGGAATAGTATATAACAACTATACTTATGGATAGGTTTTGTCTCAAGCCAGCTAGAACAATTCAACTCAAAATGCCAGCCTTGTCGAGTCGAGAGTGGAGTCAAGATTTGGGATGTTCGATTATCCCTTCTATGATTCAAGAAAATGGTATTTGACTTCCATTTTCTTTTGCTCACATATCAATTAAGCTTAGAATGCGGTTCATCTAGCACATTCCATTTTCTACAATACCTATTTCTTTTTTTTTCTTTTTTTTACTGCATTTGTTTATTTATTTCTTATTCTACTCGCCTAATAGAGCCTTGGCTCTGCAAAGGAAGGCCAAGATCTTTTATTCTTCTTGCATAATTTATTTTATTCTGTTTGCCTATCCATTGTCATTTAATTTTTTAAAGCAAGGTTAGGATCTGTTTACTTTTTTGTATACCCGACCCTCTTGTAGGGTTATGCAAAGCATTGTTTTATGATTTACATTTATTGTAGAAATACGATTTTTTTAAAAACTGCATCCCCTTAAAGTAGAGACCGCACGGAAGTAGGGGAAAGAGAAAATGTCTAACCCCCTCTTCTCTGTAATAGAGACCCTTACCCAGGTTACAGACTATATATCAGGAGTCATTTGGGCCAGGGGATTTCATGATTCTGCAGCCTGGGGCAGGTACATGAACTTTAACCGACCATGGACACACTGCAACCTAATCGCCTAGTGTCGAGTCCAGTCTTATAAACGCAATATTCAATGGCCACCCCTTGCAAAAGGAATTACACAACGAAGAAAAGTGAGATGAGCTAAACACATCATATAATTCGAGCCATTGTCACCCCTAAAAGGATCAATCGCACATAACAACGCAAACGTCATCTAGTGAAAGACAATCTTCCACAACATCACACATTCAGCCAGTGCATCCATGTCAAGTGGATGATGTTCACAGTATCATACTAAAATTATGGAACGGTACGACTTAGGATACGGGTCTCAAAGGGCATACGATTTCATAACAGTTATATACTTCTTCTAGCCTTAATTATTATATTCCAATTAAGCTTTAAGGCTAAGGGATGATTAACAAAATTAACCTATAGAGTTAGGATCATTAAAAGGTTAAGAGATTGTTTTGGTTTAAGGGTTAGGATTACCAATATACCTCACGTACTTGTTATTTGTTCCTTTATGCTCATATCTACTTGTGTCTTTTGTCTTCAAGTTTCAAAGGCTCAACCGACTCCCGGACACAATAACTCATGTGATTGATAATTAAGATGTACAAATCGGTGCACTAATATTGACTTGATTCAAAACTTATAGTAATAAAAAATTTTAATAGTGGGTGTTCGATCACTACTATTTTATGAAAAAAATGATATAATTCTAAATCTCACATCAACCACACGACAAGAGTTAGTGGTAATGATGATTGAATGCTCACCATTGAAAACTTTTTATGGCTTAATGTAATGTTTATTCACCATCCAACCTGTTGATTAGGTCACACACAACTAGATGAAGGGAAAACACAAATATCGGTTTGATCCATAACTTTTGTAGCCCAAGAAGTTTTTAACAACCGGCGTTCAATCACTATTGCTTCCTACGTTATGGTTCACCTGATAGTTGAATTTACCTCATGTTTTATTTGATGATTTAATACGAGTTGCCAAAATGCATGGATGACATGAATAAACACACATCATGGTAAGGTCCATGGAGCTTTTTTCCAACACTGACCAACAATGAGGCAAGTACTAACCTAGTCACTACCCAAACCGAGTCCCTTCCCATCATAGGCAACAAATTAGGAGCCAATAGGCCTCTCCCAAGATGTTGTAGCCCTTAGCATGGTGCCTACCTTAATGTACTTAGTTCATCTATATGTATTTTCTAAATAATTTTAAGGTATGAGCCTAAAAATGAAAATCTAAAACTTAAGTGTGCCATATTAAAAAAATCTTGGTGATTTAAACTTTTATTATTTAAAACTTTCTAAGGCCACCGTAATATTAAGATAATATTAAGGTAATATGCATTTGACATACAATGATAATACCACTTAACTGGGATGAAGTATAGAAACGACCAATACCAACTTAATGAATAACTTATCTCGCCTGCTAACGAACAATAACAGCTGTTTCGTATGATAGCTGTTTCCTGTGATATTATTTACGTCAATTGGGGGAACGTCATTTTTTTAATTCAAAAATGGTACGGCGGCGCAAGTATAAAATATATATAATATAATAAAGTGGCCTACGGCAATGGCCGTACCGTGGTTGGGGAGACCGGGACCCTTATCGTCTCCACCGGTCATCTGCCCTGTATTTAAAGAGTGCCTCGCGTGAGGTTACGGCCACGTACTAGTCTCTAAAGGTCTCTCCCTCGTACTCAAGTGTCTATATGTTTTTCTGTCTTTCGAAGGAAGAAGATAAAACATGTCGAAATCTCCAGAGGAAGAACACCCTCGAAAGGCGTTTGGGTGGGCTGCAAGAGACTCTTCTGGTGTCCTCTCCCCTTTCAAATTCTCTAGAAGGTTTTACTCCTTTCCTTTTCTTCCTTTTCTTTTCTCTTGAAATGAGACCTTTTTCTTTATTTTCTTTGGAATTTTTCTTCTTTCTTTTGGTGGGTATATTTGGTATTGTCTATGCCGTGGTTTGTTCCGACCTCTCTCTTCTTGATCTTTCTGGAACCCCCTTTTCTTTTGTGCGTGTTCTTATTGCAATGAGATCTTTCTTTTTAATTTCTTTGTTATTTATTTTTTAAAATTTTTGGTGGGTATTTTTCGTATTTTCTATTCTCTTTCTTATTGAAATGAGATCTTTCTTTTTTATTTTCTTTGTAATTTTTTTTTCTCTTATTTTGGTGGTTTTTTGGTATTTGTTCGGGGCCTCTGCCAACCTCGTTTCATTTCATTTCCTTTTTCCTTTTTCCTCTCTTTGGATTTTTTATTTTTATTTTTATTTTATTTTATTTTTTTGGGTATTTTTCATGCTAGTTTGTTTAGTATTACTACCCATATTCTCTCTTCTTAATTTTTCTCGCATCGTATCTCTTCTTGAATTTTCTGAAACCATCTTTTCTTTTCTTTTCTGCCTGTTCTTATTGCAACGAGATATTTCTTTTATTTTCTCTGTAATTTTTCTTCGGTGGGTTTTTTGGTATTTTCTATGCTCTCTCTCTTTGTCCGCTTTCAGAAGTTTGTTGGGCCATCATAATGTTTGGTAGAAATCCAATCCATCTTATCCGTTTTGGCAGATTCTATAAGAACATGAGCCAATTTTTTATTATTTTTTTTAAAATCCAAAACTCTTAAGTGTGCCGCATGATAAGAAAAAGTGGTTAGAAAAATGCCTTAGAGCCTTAATAGACTCCATCGTAATGTTTTTACACCATCCAAACCCTTCATAAGTTCTTTACTGCTAGTATAAATTGAAAACATAAGCATATTAACCTGATCCAAAACTTCTGTTTCCCAAATGTTTCAATGGTGGATATGTTCAATCCTCACTGTTTCCTGTCACACGGCCTACATAAGTTCTGGATCTGCTTCATTTTTTGGCTCATGTCTTAACATGATCCAGGAAAACGGATGAATAGGGCAGATTTCTCAAGTGCATCGTGGTGGGCCCCACCTAGCTTGTGAAAGGGTTTCCCAAGCAACCAGATATCCTCTAAGAGCCTCTTTTTACTTTCTGTATGTTATTCGTAAATGGTACCAGTAGCAAATTATTTACTACTTAGTGTTTGGAAGTTCTAATTTGTTAGATCTTGTAAATGATTTACTGTTAAAACCTTTTTCTCATTTATCAGCAAAAAAGTGAGTTTTAATGAGCAGATGGCTTTGAATGTAAGCCCATAAAACAGATTTCATTTATCATTTACAGCCTTTAAGTAATCTACTTAGTAAATCATGTGCAACGTAAATCATTTTGATTCACCACCGTCCTAACGATCCCTAATGCGATGAGATCTTCTTTTCCTTTTTCTTTAATTTTTGTTTTTTGTTTTTAGATATTTTTGTCATTTTCCATACTAGTTTGTTAGTAGTGGGTGAGGGTGAGTCCCGGATGCGGATTAGTTGCTGACGGCTTCAGTATCCCAGACGCGGATTAGCTACTTATGGACGGCTTCACTTGTTAGTACTGAAGTGACGTCACCGAGTTTTGTGGGCCCGACCATGATGTATGTGTTGTATTCACCCTGTCAATTCATTGGCGAGATCATGAATTGAATGCCCACCGTTGAAATATTCTTGGGGCCATAGAAGCTTTTGATGAAGCTGATATTTTGGGGCCAAAGAAACATGCTTGGAATTGCTAGGCGTAACACCTTCTCTTCTAGAGACACTGAGTTATAAACAAACATTATAGAGCACCTTAAGGTAGTTTTTCACATGTGCCAGCATGGCATGTAGTTGCAAGATCAAATCCATCCACCTAAGTTAGGGTTAGTCTTACCATGTATATGTTTTCCATAAATAAAACCTAGTCCTCCCATCATATGGCCCAATATTGAAATAGGTACATGTATTAAGAAACTCCTGCCTAGAGTAGGGCATCGAGTCGAGTTGGACCGAGTTAGGGCTGATTCGACTCGATATGGTTTTGAAATAGGCTTGGCCTGAACTCGATTTGAATCGATACCGAGTGCAACATGCTTGACTCGATCCGAGTTCCATTTGGCCTGGACTGATCCGAACAGAGCTCGATCCGGTCAAAAGTATCAAATCGAGTCAAGTTGGCACCGAGTCGGATTGAGAAATGAGGGAGGGAGGGAGGGAGGGAGGGAGTGGAGAGGAGAGAGAGGAGGAGGGTGATAGTGGTGGGTGGGTGGTTGCTGGGATTGGAGGGAGGGAGTGGAGAGGAGAGAGAGGAGGAGGGTGATAGTGGTGGGTGGGTGGTTGCTGGGATTGGAGGGAGGGAGTGGAGAGGAGAGAGAGGAGGAGGAGGAGGGTGATGTTGGTGGGTGGTTGTCGGGATTGGAAGAGGAGGATGAGTATAACGTCTCAGAAAAATCCGTACAAAGATCCGAGTATCACCTCAGGCAGAAATCGTTAAGGATTGAATCCTTTAGAAATTAGACGAAAATTAATTAAGTACTAAACTGAATTAATTAGTAGATTAACTTGAACAACTTTTTATACGAACTGCAAGATCCAAAACCAGTAGAATCGCTAACTCCACATTACTTAAAAACTTAAGATAAATCTTAAAACTCAGTTGTTCTCGGGAGCACATTGGAACTCCGCATCGGACCTGGACTGCGCGTCGAAAGTCCGATTACCTCAAAACTATACGGTTATGATCGCCTTACTGCGTTTGACAAACATTGTGGGGATCAAGTCCAAATAATATCCAGAAATGTACAACTTGAGCCCAGAGCGAAGTATGTGAGAAATGCGAATATCTTTAAAAAATAACTCAAACTTAAGTAATTTGGGCCGTTCGTTTGCAGGCCAAATTTAAGGTTTCAAATCATCAGATTCTGACTTAACTACACCCTTGGATTAGTGAAATTTTTCTACACATGTCAATGTACTTGTAGCCCTGATCGAGTGACGATAGCCGTTGAACTGAAATTGATCCTCCACGATCGATCAACTGACCGAAATCTTAACCTGACATAGATCTATTGTCAAAGAACTTTCTCTAGACCGTATGCAGATAATGGACCTCCAGATTAGCTCCGTTGGCCCGAAACAACCACCCTTTGGCTATACCTTAAGTATACCATAGCCCTAGGGCCATTGATAGCACTTCTAGGCCTATATAAAGCCCTAAACCTACCCCTCTCTCATTCCATACGAATTTCCTAACCCTAGGAGAGAAAAGAGAGAAAAGAGGAGAAAAGAGTGAGGAAAAGAGAGTGAGATCTGTGGTTTGTTGCTGGGATTCACTCCCACCACTCCACGTGCTGAATCATCTCTCCCGTGTCACTACATCGTCGAATCTAAATCCATTTTTGGGTAAGAAATTCTAACCCTAGTCTGTTTTAGGAATCCAAATAGAAAAATCGGTGAAATAGCTAACCTATTTCATGATTTAGGTAGCCATTTTGCTGTAAAAGGAGACGTGGTACACAAACCTTGTTCGTAACGAGCATACCGATGAAAGGTGCAGACTATAAATGTTTAGGTTATAGTTTTCAAGGCTTTTAATGTTAGTTAATAATTTATGACTGACTTGATTGCTGTCAAATGTGCTTAGATGCGATGTTTTCCGTGTATTACACATATATTTGAACTATGTTGATTATGATGCATTCCATGTGTTTGTTGAAATGCTTGAATGAATATGAAATTATGATTTGTGCTTGCCATGATTATTGATTGAGAATACATGATTGTTGTATGTATGACAACTCCTTTGTGAAAGGATTTGTTATAATATATGTTATAACTAATTTATTACATGTATGTTGATATGTGTAGTTTAAGTGTTTGATAAAATGTCTGAATGAAAAGTTGCCTGTTGAAATACATTTAATAAGGGTGTTGAGATAGGATTCTCAATTACCGTATCTATAGTTACAGTTTCCTTCATGTAATCTATCTCGCTGTTACGTGATTTATGGATGAAATGTCTATGTATAATAACATGTACTGTATGTGTTTATTAAAATGCTTAAATAAGATTTATATTTAAATTGGTTGTCACATGTTGTTTTGACTATGGCATATGAATGCATAGTATGATTTATGACTAATACGTAGTTTAGGCAATCGATAACGGTTTACGATCAGTGGCCAAACTAGTTTCGCCATAACGGATACGTTCGATGAATCCGAGTCGTACAGTGATTATCGACAGTGGTTAGGCCATGAGGAGTGTGTATGCGCTCCATGTCGATTAATTTAACCTGTGTTCATATTAGTCGAACTTGTCAAGTAACCCGATTGGCCTAATGTATGTTCACCATCTATGGACGCTACTGCTTAAATCTAAGGTACCACTTACCATTGAAAAGTCTATTTAACCTTGGTACCAACATCCGCTAAGACTATGAGCTGGACATGGTGGTACGAGACACTTTGGTTAAGCTGTCGGCCTACACTGGGGTGACGAACCTCCCCGTAGTATCCAGTGAGCAAACCAAACTAGTGAGCCGAATACGATGGTATATGACACTATATTTGAGCTCTCAGCCTACGTTAAGGTGATTAACCTCTCCCTTAGTGACCTCGAGTATAAACTAGGCTTACGCCGAGGTGACGAGCCTCCTGTAGCGACCCGAACTTGCCTGTCCACTGCTTTTAAATTAGGGGTGATGTTGCCGTATAACTTGCCTATCGTATGTGATTAATTAGGATTGACGGCCCTATATGGATCATCGTTTGGGTAAATAATATAAAGGAAGGTACCTTAGCTTTTCGAATTTGATGTATGAATAAACCTAATTAAGTATTGACTAACACGATCATGTACCACATTGCATGTGCTTTGGCGAGGAAGCGCACGTGTCCAGAGTGGTGCATGTCACGATCGTGAGATGATGTCACTGAGGGGGTACAAGCAAAGACGTGCATCATTATCATATATCATTCTTGCATTAACAAGAGTACTTAGGATATGATTATTGTATTGCCTTATCATTACTACTTGACTAAATTAATAACATGTTAACCTTTGCCTTATAGCTCCATTGAGTTGATCACTTATTCCCACTCTAGGACTGTTTTAAAGCACCAATCAGACTCTGTTTTAACTACAGATGATGGTGATGCTTACGAAGCGAAGCATGACTTTTATGATGACGAGGAGTTCTCCTGCATGCAACTCTCTAGCGGGTCTATGTAGACCTAGAGTTGCATTGACGGGATTATAATGATACAAATTAGTTGGACATTAGACTTGGTCATTTTGTATATTTTGGAACAAGCATGTATATATTTATCCTGGTGATATGGTCATACTCTTAGGTTTACAACCACTTATATGCTTTATATATCTATTACAGTCTTCCATTTGCCTAATTTAATCACCTCTGGAGTATGATATGCTGTTTTTGTGTAATCTCATTCATGTTTAATGTGTTAATACGGACAACATTTAATCATCACTATCTATGTTGCATAAGTGATGCGTCAAAACTCGGGAGTTGAGCTTCTGCTCGACCCTCAATTTTCAGGACGTTATAAGTTGGTATCAAAGCATGATTTGCATTAAATTGGACCTGGGTTATGGTAACACGACGCACATTGACGTACTTTGACTTATGAGGGGGCGATAAAACGTAAGAACGGACGTAAGATTCCAAGTTTCGCCAACGGGCAAAACTAACTGTAGAAACGAACCTGTATGCATCTGTGACCATGTGAGATGATCTCAATTCCTTTATAGACCATCAATCGATGGGTTTAAATGATAATTCGGCACGTTCTACACTCAAATAACTCGCAAAGCGTGAATATGCACAAGATGGGACCCGAAACGCCTCAAATGGACTCAGAGGTCTAAACGGAACAAATCGAGGGCCTCGGGAGGGGGATGCCATCGCCCCTAGGGTGAGCCCTTGTCCAAAGGTCTAGCGGACGGTGATGGCATCTCCCCTACCGCGAGGCCTCGCGGTCCCGGTCCAGTGGGCTGAGGAGGGCCTATGATGTACATGCATGTGGGGCCCACGAAACACATGTGGGACTACCCTATATGTCCCTTTTTGCTTCATCCTTCCATTTTCAAGTTTCAAACCCCTCCAAACTCTCAAAAATCTAATTTTTCTCTCTCAAGTCTCCCTCCATTCTCATATCTTCTTCATTACATACCCACCTCCCATCATTCCTTTTAAACCCATCTCCCATCTCCCTCATTTCCTTCCATTTGAGCACACAAACTCTCCTTAATATCTAAAAAATCTTAAAAGTCCATCAATCCATCTTATCCCTCCATCTTGTTTCACTCTTATGGCTCTTTTCGAGCTCGTGGCTGCTATCTTCTCTCTCTCCACACTTCTCTCTCTCATGGGAAAGAAGAGGGCTTCCACAAATGAAGCCTGGCCTAACCGCCCTACCCGTCCAAGAAAGCAGAAAGGCGCCGAGGCTAGCACAAGCATCGATTGGGAGCTAAGGACGAAGCGGGATCTCGATCCCTGATCCCTCTCGAAAGAGCTCTATTGGTGGACAAGAGACATGGTAGGTTTCAAGGCCATAGAGTTCTCTTTGAAGCACATGTGGATGAGAAACTATTTGGACTTTATTTGGCAATGTATTTCCTGTTGGTCACCAGGTGGGGTCCCATATTTGAGGGCAAGCCTCGTGCGAATAGGAGCAATGTCCAAGCCTTTTTTGCCCACATACGAGATCCACTGCTGGAGCCTTTGTAATTCTTTATCCCTGTGGGAATGCAGGAAGTCATTATCAACGTAGACTTGATAGCCCGAGTCATGGGAATTCTGCGCGGAGAGGTACATACTAGCGAGAGAAATCTCAGGAGCGTGCGTGAAAGAGATCGCGGCACACGATTTCTTTGTGGCCGATTAGTCCACTGGAATTGAGGCAATTGCCTCCTGGCGTCCGAAATGACTCATGACTTCCGTAGCAAATGCACGCATTTGATTGTAGACTTCCTATACCAAGTTGGGAAAGGAGATAAGCTATGCCTCCCTACGTATGTACTACTAAAGATAGTTCAGACCGCACGCTCTCCTAGGACAGACATTTCACTCCCATTCAGCCGACTTATATGCAAGCTTGCTCGTGAATTCGGCTACAGACTTGGCACAGAAAATCTTACACCGATCCATTTAATCAATGACACTACTCTCAACAACATGAGTATTGGGCCACGATAAAGTCAAGTCCAACTCGATGAGAGTGAGGATGAGATGGGAAGTGAAGAGGAGAAAATGATGAAGAAGAGGATGAAAATGAAATAGAGGAAGGAAGCAAGGAAGAACGGGAAGAGGAAGAAGAGAAGGCCCAAGACTCTGATGAGGGCTCTCCTCCTGCTACACATGAGTGCCATCATGATTGGGCTACTTTAGAAGACCGCTTGGCTCAAATCGAGGAGGGCCAAGTTGCCCTGAGATGGGAGGTCAGAGAGACCCGAGCCAAGTTTGAAGAGAGTCAAGCCTACGTGAAGCAAAAATTTAAGAAGGTGTCTCGCACCTTGAAGGATCTTTTGTGTTGTATGCAGGACAAGGGTGCTCCTCTACCATCACCAGATTCAGATGACTAGTTCTACGTTGTAGTCATCTTTGGATTTTCTTTGTTTCTTACTTTCTAGGTTATAGCCTTGATAGGCTTAATAGTGTGGTAGGGTTGTTAGTTTGCTTAGTGTTTAAAGCTTTGTTAGATTAGCTCACATACATCTTCTATCATGATCCATGTAAGACTATATCTCATGTATTGTGACGATTTTGGTAAATGAAATGCATGAAGCCTCTTTTTATTTGAAATGTGAATGATGTATGGATGCGTGTATGTTCTTATGCTAAATCTTACACGGGTTGCACCGTATGTTGTATATAATGAATGCCACCTAAGGCCACTCGAAGTATGACACGTCTTATACTTGGCGAATTAAGTGACCGGGCACCTCTCTTAAGTGATAACCACACTAACCCCAGTTTGGGCCCGAATCACTAGACTATGTCGAATTCTCTACCGGCCACTGGTACCACAAATGGGCTAACACCTAGTGCACCACCGGTTCCAGAACAGTACCGCGCGTCTACCTCGACGCCACCCATGCCTCAGGCAGCTTCTCCTCCTGATAGGTTGGAGTAGATGATGCTCCTTATATAGCAGCAGTAGCAGATTTGGACCACCATCGCTGGGGCCTTTCCCAGAACATGAATGTGGTTTTGCTTGCACCACCTGTACACCCTGCTGGAAACATGAGTGTCAACTGCCTATTTGAGCGATTTCAGCGCTTCTAACCTCCCATATTTGCGGGTATTCACAGACCCGAGGAGGCTGAATATTGGCTTGACAACATCTCTAAGATACTGAAACTGCTGTATTGCACTGAGGCAAAGCAGGTTGAGTTGTTCACATACATGTTTGAAAAAGAGGCTAGTCTATGGTGGGACAGCATCCTACAAACAGTGGCTGCTGGGTATGTGTGGACATGGAAAGCTTTTGAGACCCGCTTCCATGGAAAGTATTTCCCCCTCACGTACTAAAATGAAAAGGAGGGAGAGTTTCTTCGCCTTCGACAGGGAGGGATGACCATGGCAGAATACAAGAACAAGTTTACAGAGCTGGCCAGATATGTTCCTTTGATCCTAGCGAACGAGCCGATGAAGATGCGGTGATTTTCTGAGGGTTTGCAGCTCGAGATCCGCTCGAAGATGTGTTGCGCTAGCATTGCCAACTATGCTGAGCTAGTGAGTATGTCCTTGTAAGCTGAGCAGGATGGAGACAAGCTATCCCGTACACGTGTACCTGTGGATCCTAGGCCTCGACCAGATTTACCGAGCAGACCGTTTCTTGGTAAGAGGCCACATCTAGATTCACCTCCTAGGCTTACAGCTTCACCGAACCAGCTGAGGCGATCAGATTTGTGGTGCACCTACTACAAGAGGTCGAGCCACGCAAATACCGTTTTACCAAGACTAGGGATAATGGCTTCTCGCCGCCTCAAAAGATCAATCGCCAGCTTCTTCAAGCTATCTCGGTTCCACCTCTACGTTCAGTACCACCAGCACAGCTTTTCTATAGGTCAAATGTACTTCATAGTAGGCCGCCTCAACGACCTATGGTACTGTAGCCAAATTGTCCTCAACAAGCTCATGTGCACTCACTTACAGCTGAGGCATCCGAGACAGCAACTGCAACACTACTAACTTTTGAAGTCATGACACATATCCAAGGTACACTAGTCTTCCTATTGATGGACACCGAGTCCACTATCTCGATCATATTATACGCGGCAGTCAAGCGACTAGTGTTGGAAACTACTCCTATGATTGGGGTGAGACCCCTTACCGCCACAAAGACCTTCTCAGACTCCACCAAGACTTATAGAGGTTGCTCGAAAGACCTTGGGAGCAGAATAGTGCTTTTTGACCTGATGGTCGCCCCATTATGTCATTATGATGTCATTATAGGCATGGATTGACTCACTGGGATGAAGACAGAGTTCGAATGCGATACTAGAGTGGTGACAACCCATGGACCTGAGGACACGACCTTTACTTTCCCAGTTCAGGTCAGTTAGTACTACCTTGTTAGTTGTTGTAACGCCATGAAAATCGGGGGTCGAGCATAATCTCCACTCTCAAGTTCCAACGCATTACTTATGCAACATAGATAATGATGATTAAATATTGTTCAGTTTAATGCATTAAACATGAGTGAGATTATACCAAAACAGCATATCATACTCCAGAGACAGTTAAATTTCGCAAGTGAAAGACGGTGATAGATATATAAAATATATAAACTGTTGTAAGTCTCTAGAGTGTGAACATGTTACCAGGTTAAATATATACATGTATATACAAAAATGAACAAAATAAAGATACATGAGTGTTCCAAAGGTGCAAACTAACAAATGTAATGACATCTAATTAGCATCCCTGTAACCCAGTCGATCAGGACATGGTCTACATAGATTGGTGTTTAAAACACCGTCCCGTTACGTGGGAGTGAGTGATCAACTCGGTGGAATAATAAAGCAAAGGTTAACATGTTATCAATTTAATCAAGCGGTAATGATAAAACAGTACAATCAAACAAGTCCTAAGTACTCTGATTAATACAAGAATGAGATGTAGTAATGATGCATGCCCTCGCCTGCACTCTCTCTGCGATCTTCATCTCGCGGTCGCGCATGTCAGTCACTTCCTCAGTGCTCTGCCCAACGCCAAACGGCACATGCAATGCGGTGCATGAATGTGATTACCAAGTTTTTATTAGTCCATTTCATACAGCAGGATTGGAAAACTAAGGTACCTCTCTTATGTCGATTTCCAAACAATGATCCATTCTAGGGTCGTCAGTCCTAGTAAATCTCATACGATGTTGCGGTTCTAGGTCACTACAAAGGGCTCGTCACCTGATCAATGTAGGCCTAGTTTATACTCTAGTTGCTATGAAAAGGCTCGTCACCTCAGCGCAGTCTCAGAGTATGCTCGAAGTCACTATAAAGGGCTCATCACCTTATCAATGTAGGCTGACAGCTCGAATACAGTGTCTCATACCACCGTATTCGGCTCACGAGTTTTGGTTCCTCACTGGTCACTACGGGGAGGCTTGTCGCCCCAGCGTAAGCCGATAGCTCAACAACGGTATCCCATACCACCATGCCCGGCTCATGAGTCTTAGCGAAGGTTAAAGGGGCTTTTCATTAGTAAGTTTGGTACCTTGGGTTCAAGCAGTGGCGTCCATACATGGTGAACATACATTGGGCCAATCGGTTTATTAGACGAGTTCGACTAGTATGAGCGTACGTTGAATTAATCGACAAGGTGCCATTGTTGATGATCCACATACGACTCAGATTCACCGAACGCATCAATTGTGGTGTGACTAGCTAGGCCATTCAAATAGGAATTGTTACCGATTGCCTGGACTATAACGTAGTCCCAATCGCAGTCAATTGCAATAGACATTCATATGCACTAGTCAAAATAGAATGTAATAATGAATTCAGCTATAAATCTCATATAAACAATTTAACGAACACATAGAGTACATATTATCCTACGTAGGCATTTCATCCACAAATCACATAGTAGTAAGATAGGTTACATAAAGGGAACTGTAACTACAGGTAAGGGAGTTGAGAATCCTATCTCAATGCCCTCATTACATACATAAAAATGTAACGCCCTGAAAATCGGGGGTCGGGTAGAAACTCAACTCCCGAGTTCCAGAACATCACTTATGCAACATATATGATGATGATGATTGAATGTTGTCTGTTAGTACAGTAAACATGAGTGAGATTAAGCCAAACAACAAATCATACTCCAGAGACAGTTAAATTAGCAAGCGGAAGGATGTGATAGATATATGAAATATATGAATGATTGTAAGTCTCCAGAGTGTGAACATGTTATCAGGTTAACTAAATACATGTATACTCCAAAATAGAAAGAAAAGAATATACATGGGTATGTAAATAAAAGGAAAAATACCAAGTGTATTGGCATCTAATCAGTAACCCTGTAAACCCGTCGATCAGAACCTGTATATAGGAGGAATCCTCCTCATCATCATAAAGTTCAGCTCCACTTCACAAGCATCGCCATCATCTGAAACTAAAATAGGGACTGGTGGGTGTCCAGAACATCGTCCCGTAACGTGGGAGTGAATAGCTAACTCAGTGAAATCATAGAGCAAAGGTTAACATGTTATCAAATCAATCACGTGATAATGGTAAAGCAAGCAATCAAACATTCCTAAACACTGTGATTAATGGAAGAATGAAATGACATGATGGATGCCCTCACCGACATACTCCCTCATGCGACACCATCTTACGTCCGCGACATGCTTTCTTCCGTCAGTGTTCCACATCTTTCAGGCACATGCAGCGCGTTATGAATATGATTATCGAGTTGTTATTAGTCCTTTTCATACAGCAGGATTGAGAAACTAGGGTACTTCCCTTATATCATTCCCAACAAGGATCCTGTCTAGGGTCATCACTCCTAGTAGTCTCATACGATGATATATTTCTAGGTCGCTGCAAGGGCTGTCAGGGCTGTTGCACGCACTCGTTACTCCACTCCCCCATCACCTTATCAATACAGGCCTAGTTGTACTCTTGTAACTACGGAAGGGTCGTCGCCTCACGTAGACTCAGAGTATGCTCGAGGTCACTACAAAGGGCTGTCAGGGCTGTTGCACGCACTCGTTGCACCGCTCTCGCATCACCTTATCAGTGTAGGTCGATAGCAAGAATATAGTGTCCCATACCACCATAATCTGCTCACGAGTCTGGGTTGCTCACTGGTCACTATGGGGAGGTTTGTGGCCCCAGCGTAGGCCGACAGCTAGACCACGGTATCCCATACCACCATGTCTGGCTCATGAGTCTTAGTGGATGAAGGTACCACTGTTATCAGGGTTATCACTGGTAAGTTCAGTACCCTAGGTTCAAGCAGTTATGACCAATACAAGGTGAACATACAATGCTCAGTCGGGTTACTTGATGAGTCCGACTAGCACGAGCGCACGTTGAATTGACCGACATGAAGTGTACAAGCACTTAGTGTGGCTTAACCACTGCCGACGACTCTAGTACGACTCGGGTTCGTCATACACATCCTTCGTGGCGAATAGAATCCAACCACGAATTCTAAACTGTTACTGACTGCCTGGGCTAGAGTATAGCCTCAAACACTTGTAATCTAAATCAATAATCATAAGAGAGAGACAGAATTGAAATACAAGTAATTCAAGCATGATAGCAACATGTTATAAGATACAACATAAACAATTTAACCATACACAAGCATTTCATATATATAAAGTAATCAATTCAAATATAACAAACGTGGAGGAAATCATATACATCATCAAAATAGTTGAGAATCCTATCTCAATGCTAATCTACAACCTCATTTACTCAATACTTTTACAAACATTTATACAAACACTTAGTCTACACACATTAGCGTACATAACATATGTTAGCCAAAATGTGTAACAGGGCGAATCTCTTCGCCAAACAGATCATACATGCATAACTAACATGGGTACACGATAAATACTCATAGCAATCATATCAGCAAAATATGTACGTATACAGTATTTTCTACAAATACCTAAAATATCCTAAATCTCATATTCTTCGTACGTATTCGAAATGAAAAACAAACAGCATGTTGTACATGTTAAACAACATCCTTATCAACAATCTACTATTAAACGGCATTGAAAGCTTTGAAAAATGACAACCTAAGCGTCTAAAATCCGCACCTTACGCCATAGAAGCGTAATGAATTGAATAGGTACTCTACGCTTCCGCCAACGTCGATATGACGACCTATAACACAAGGTGAGTCAGCTACTTAGCTACTCGTACCCATAAGAGCCTCAAAATAGGTTAGGGTTAGGGTTTCTTACCTGAGAACGGAGTTGGAATTGCCGAAAAAATGATACAGGTAGGTGGATGTGGCACGTGGAGCAGCAGGGAAGAATCCCAGGAAGCAGCACCGACTTCTCCCTTACTTCCTCTCTCTTTCCTCTCTTCTCTCTCCTAGGTTTTAAAAATTCGTATGGAATGAGAGAGAGGGGTTTTAAGGTCCTTATATAGGCCCAGAATTGTCGAAAATAGGCTTGGGGCCAAGGTATACTTATTTTATAACCAAAGTAGGCTTGTTCTAATCCAACGGAGTATTTCTAGAGGTCCTGTTACTAAATGCGGTCGGACTTAAGCTTTCTAATATCGGATCTAGGTCAAGTTAAGTTTTCGGTTTGGTCAAATTTTCAGATCGACCGTGGTGGACCAGTTTCAATTCAATGGTCACCGGTACTCGATCAGAGCCACAAGTGTTATGACATATAAGGGCCAACTGTCCTGATCCGAGGGTGAAATTTGGTCAAATTCTAACGGTTAGAACGCTTAGAAAATGTCGCGCAAGTGACACGTGCGAGATTTCATAAATTATATTTAATTTCTAAATAAATTCACTTTTCTCACACTCTTCACTCCGGATGTAAGAAAATGGTCTCAGGACATCGTATGGACTTGATTTTTGAGGTGATTGTCAAGTCCAACTAGGCGGTCAAGATTGTCTAAGTTCCGGACAATCGGACTTTCGATGTGCAGTCCAGGTCCGATACAAAGTTTCTAAATGCTCCCGTGAGCAACCGGGTTTAGAGTTAGATCCTAAGTTTTAGGATATTGTAGCGTCAACTATTATACACGTTTTGGCTCTAGCAGATCGTATTTAAAGTGATTGGTGACAATTTCACAGGTCATCTAAACTAACACTTAGTTAGTTTCATCTAATTTCTAAAGGAAGTAGCCTATAATGATCTCTGTTTGAGATGAAATTTGAAGGGTGGAGCGAGGGTGCTTGGAAATGGAAGAAGGAAGAGTTTAGAGAGGGACTTTTGTAGAGTTTTAAGAGATTTTTCAAGAAAAGGAAGGCTTGAAGAGGTGGTTTGTGAAGGAAGTAGTATATTGAAGTATTTTTAAGGGACGACCCATATACCAGGGGGTTACCCTAACCCCCAAACATGATCGGCCCGAAGGCCCGACCCAACTGGGTCCGTTTACCGACGAGGTCCTCGCAGACCACTGGAGGATTTGAGGAGGCCTCGCCATTTGGGTGAGGTTCTCCTGTCCCCTAAGCCCCAAAAAAGTATGGGGCCCACCCTGGGTCCCCCTGAAAGTTGATCGTTTGGCCCCCGACTTCATTTAAGACATTTTTGGGGCTAATTTGTAAATCAAAATGAGTTTATGCAGAGACGCTAATCTATCCAACTAACCTATTTATTTTATTATATTTCAAAAGGTTAAGGGTCAAGACCCATTTTATCCATTTATTTACTATTCACAGCAAGTTTTAGCTTCGGTATTGTTCTTCATCATTAATACCCTAGGATTGGTGTGTATTATGAATGTGTTTAGAGAACAAATGAAGAATAAAGTTGCGGAGGGTGAGATTTCGAAGGAATTGGATAAAAAGAGGTTTTACGCTTTGAGATTGAGTGTAAGATGTTGGGGTTGACCTACCACTTAAGGACATCCATTTCTAGGTTTGGAATGGAATGAAACATCGCTTAAACCCTTCGATTGGCGGTCTAGAAGTGATTTGGGGTCGTTGGGTGTGATCAGGAGTGTGCACGGACTCGTTCTCGGTGACCGTTTACAGTGAGTTTTAGTTTAAGTATATTTCTTCACTATTTAAACTTGAAGATTCATGTCTAATATGAATGTATGTGGAGAAGTTTGAAGAATGAGGTGGTGAAAGGTGAGAGTTTGAAGGAAATTCGTTGAACAGTGATTTCTTTGGCTTTGGGATTGAGCTTTGAGAGTGTTATGGTTGACCCATTGCCTAAGGACGTCTAACCACAGGTCGGCAAAAATCCGGGGTGTTACAAAAAATAAGCATTTTCTTATTCAGACATTTCATCAAACACTTAAATTACACATATTACATACTTGTAATAAATTAGTTAAACCATATATTATGGCAAATCCTTCTATATAGGAGTTGTCATACGTACAACAATCATGTATTTCTACACATCACTCATAACAAGCACAAATCATAATTTCATATTCATTCGAACACTTCAACAAACACATGAAATGCATTATATTCAACATAGTCACATATATATATGTAATAAGCGGAAAATCCTTGCATCTAAGCACATGTGACAGCAATCAAGTCAGTCATAAATCATTAACAGACATTGAAAGCCTTGAAAACCATGACCTAAACATTTACAGTCTGCACCTTTTGCCGATATGCCGACTACGAACTCGGTTCGTCTACGGCACCTTCGTCTATGGCACAACGGCTACCTAATTTATAAAATAGGTTAGCTATTTCACAATCTACTCTATTTGAATCCCTAAGACAGATTAGGGTTAGGGTTTACTTATCCAAATCGAACTCAAAGTTTGTAGAATAACGTAGAAGAGAGGCGATTCAGTATGGGTAGCAACAGGGAAGGATTACGGCAAAACTCCTCACAAACTCCCCCTTCTTCCTTCTTCTTTTCCTCTCCCTTTTTTTTTCTCTCTCTCTTACCTAGGGTTTTAAAATTCATATGGGAGAGAGAGGGGTGGGTTTATGGTCCTTATATAGGCCCAAGACTGACACAAATGGCCCCAGGGCCATGGTATACTTATATTTTAGCTAAATACGGCCTGTTCCGATCCAACCGATCACTTCTGGAGGCCCCTTTACTGAATGCGGTCGGACTTAAGCTCCCTGACATTGGATCCAGGTCAGGCGAAGTTTTTAGTCCGATCGGATTTATAGATCACCCGTGGCGGATCCGTTTCAGTTCGACGGGCACCGGCATTCAATCAGGGCCACAATTGCATTGACATGTGTGGAACATTTTTCCTAATCCGAGGGTGTAATTGGGTTAGATTCTGATGGTCTGAACCATTATATTTGGCTCGCAAGCGATATGACTTAGATTTCTTAAATTCGTATTTAATTCTAAAAACATTCACGTTTCTCACACACTTCGCTCCGGGCTCAAGTAAATCGTCATGGGATAGCATCTGGACTTGATTTTTGAGGTGGTTGTCAAGTCCAGAAAGACGGTCGTATTCGTATAACTTTGGGGTAATCGGACTTTCAACGTGCGGTCCAGGTCCAATGCGAAGTTTCGACGTGCTCCCGAGAGCAACCGGGTTTAGAGATTGATCTTAAGTTTTTAGGTAACGTAGCATTAGCAGTTCTACTCATTTTGGGTCTTACAGATAGTATTTAAAGTGGTTCAAGCTAAATCCATCGATTGTTTAGTCCAATACTTAACCAAATTCTGCCCTAATTACTTCAGAATAAGGTCCTAGAAAAGTTTTATGCCCCTTTCTGGCATTTCTAATTATTATATTATTTTAATTATTTTTTTAATAGTTCATCATCAAGTTTACTTCATCTCTACCAAATTTCATGAGATTTCATGTTGTAGAAAAATTCTAACAATTCCAGAAGCAGCAGCTGTCCAAACTATATTTTTCAGATAATTGTCACTATGACCCATTTGTAACTATATTAATTATTTTTTTATATTTTCACATATTTTTATATGAAACTAGACTCATTTAGCTTCAATCTGGATTTTGAATCACCTAAATCAGAGTTATAATGAGGGAGATATAACTTTTTGAAGTCAAACAAAAAGTGTAAGAAAAATGCAGAAAATGGGCTGCCCGACCCATTAGGCCCGCTGTACAGAAGAGGCCTCGCCAAACCAGCGAGCTCCTCTGTCACGCCCCAAACTCGGAAATCGGGTTCACAAAATTTTTGATCACCGAATCCGCCACCAACAGCCTCCTTAGAACCCCATTCTCGGATCTCAGCGCCCATTCGCCAGGTTCCGATCCTAGGATGCTATGAGGAGGATTTTTAACGTCAGTTTGATTCATAATAAGCATAACCAAGGCATAACCCACAAATAACAACCAAAAATTTTATTACATTTTCACTATGATAAAAAACTTTACAAGTACAATGAGCATAAAAGGAAATACAATGATAATGAACAAAATCTCCAAAGTGATCTGCAAAGCGCTCCTGCCTCAGCGTTGCTGCGGCCCAACGTCACCTACATGCAACGGTCGTGCATAAGCTTATAGAAAGCTTAGATGGTGGTAAAAGTATGTGCGCAAGGTAGTAATATGAACATGCAATATCAGAGTAATGCAGAATATGCAGATGGATCCATGAAAACCATTAGCCGTACTAAAGCTATGTGATGCAAGACATGAATGATATCGGCCATCCCAAGGCCATGCGATGTGAAATGCAACTCAAGCATACAAATCCTCATCTATGTCCACACATCAATATAGCTTAAATCTGGGATATCACCGGGGTCTAGTACACTCTAAACTAGATCGCCACCTCATCGTGCGCAATAAGGTAAGTGGAAGAGACCTCACTATCCGTTTGTAAATATCAGGCTCGACTCATCGATAGCGGATCCATTTCTCGAGCTGGTCAAACTCAGCCTGGCTTTGCTCCCTACACTCGGGCGGGTAAGGCCGCACCCCCTTCTAACCGACCACGACATAGTGGAGAGCGCAACCATCTGGTAATCTGCACTCGACGCTCATCTACCCACTCGGTCTAGACGTTGGAGCAACCTCTTGGTACCATAAGGGTTTAGGGACTTTCACCCAGGGATATCTATTGCACCCCATGTAGAACGAGATTTTCGGTATCCAATCCTGCCAACCACGATCTGTCTGTGGAGGCTACGACCCCGATGTCGCTAAGGCGTACAACAACCACGTCACACAATGCGAAATGCATGAATCACACTATCCAATCATGCAGCAAATCCTGCGCGTATCGTGCGCTCATGCAGGGTAACACCGCCTAATCGGGGTCCCATAAATAATCCGCCCGAAGGTATATGCTATGGTCAGTCACTTCTCATATCAAGCATACATATGATGCGTATGATCATGAGTCATGAAACTATACTAAACATATTATAATGAGATGAACTATCCTTACAATGTAGATGGGCCTGGACGGCCTATACACAATAAGTACGGGTCTAATAATGGGCCCTAAGGAGAGTCGTAATGTGGACATCCAACCAGCATTACACTCGCAATGTGGACGTCAAACCAACATTGCTCCCAAGGCACGATCGTCGTAAACATTGTTACATAATCTGTGTTGGGATCAAACATTGCAATGGACCTTAGGTACATCCCATTGGGCCTTAAATACATCAAATGGGCAATGTCATATGGGCCTTTTATTCATCAAATGGGCCACATAAATGGACCACACCAATGGCCTTATGTGCATTGCAATGGGTCATAACCCGTGGGCCTTAGATTGCATCAAATGGGCTGAATCTTATGGGTCTTATATGTAACAAATGGGCCACACCAATTGGGCTCCATATGTACATCAAATGGGCCTCAACCCATAGGCCCTAGTACATCTCAATGGGCCTTAACCCATGGGCCCCTAAATCATCAAATGGGCCTAATCCCATGGGCCTTAGAATACGTCAAATGGTCTGATTCCATGGGCCTTAGAATACATTAAATGGGCCTCGACCCATGGGCCTTATATCCACATCAAAGTGGGCCCCAATGAACTACTACAACTACATTAAGATGGGCCTCAAAACAGGCCAAGGTGGGGTCCACTTGGACTATGATTTGGTTCATCTAAGCCTCAATTTATGAGCTTTTAAAATGGATAGACGGTTTGAATTTAACATATGTATCACGGTGGAGGGGTCCACATGAGCTAACGATCTGACTCATTCTTTAGCTCATGTGTGAGCTTTTAAAATGGGTGGACAGACAGGATGCAACACACGCATCATGGTGGGTCCACAAAAGCCCACCATCAGGTATATTACATAATATAATATATATGTATATAGTATATACAATAATATATATATATATATATATATATATATATATATATTTACACATGCACAACCCCACACGTACACACACGCATGCACACATACACACACACCCAATGGGCTCCACCGTCCACTGGACAGTGGAAATGAAACACATATATTACGGTGGGTACCACCGTCCGCCTGGACGGTGGATGTAGAACACATACATCACTGTGGGTCCCATGTGGGGCCCACCTCAGTGTTTAAATGTTATCCAACCGTTCATAAGGTCACTCAGACCTGGATGAAGCGAAAACACAAATTTCAGATTGATTCGAAACTTATGTGGGCCCCAAAAATGGGTTTCAATGGTAGAGGTTCAATTCCACTGTTTCGTGTGGTGTGGGCTACCTGAGTTTTGGATTCAGTTGAAACTTGGAGGGGGCCTGCTTCAGAGAGGGGCCCGCCATATGAACGGCGTGGATAAGACATACATCATGGTGGGGCCCACGGCAGTGGCAGAGGGCAGAGCCTCTGTACTTTTTTAAAAAAATTGGAAAAACCCATTTTTTCGGGATTTTTCGCATCTGGGGCCCGCATCAAGTAGATCCACCCCGTCCATTGGCTTCCTCGGCTCGGAACAAATCTAACGAGTCTAATATAGAGTAATTTTTGTGTTTAGAAAATAAAATAAATTAAAAAAAGATCTTTGAATGGTAAGGGTGCAATCTCCAACGCTATAGCCCACCAGACCTTCCAACCAACCCCATCACTTGGCTCAACACCTAAAATGACCCAGGGAAGGAGATGGACAGCGTGGATTGAACACATACAACAAGGTGGGGCCTACACAATGGCCCACCCCCAAAGCTTTGAACCAAGCTTATATTTGTTCTTTCCTTAAACAGAGATGTACAGCGTCTCAGACGCTGGACGATTGGACTTGAGCAATGAGGTGGGCCCTGATTAGGTGGGCCACCTCATGGAGGATAATGCAGGTACAATGCATTCAAGGTGGGCCCCACTTGAGGATAATTTGGATAAAATGAATACTCCATGGTGGGGTCCATTCAAATAGGCCACACAACCCTATTATATCCTCATAAAATAAAATAAGAAGAAATAAAAAGGGAGAGAGAGATGGAGAGTGGAACACGCGTGTGATGGAGGACTCCGCCACTATGAGCCCTCCCTTGTAAGAGATCATACAATAAAATGGGTCCTTTTATACATGGAACTAATAAAATCGAATTCAATGGTGGAGATCCTTTCTCCACCAATATGGACGGTCTAGATGACCTCCCTAATGCAATGAAATAAACATCATGATGAGGTCCATGGAGAATGGCCCCATCATGTATGATCATGATGATCAAAGTGGGCCATCGGCCACAACTTAGGGTCCCAAGTGAGATCCAAACCATTGATCGGTTGGTCTCACTTGGCCCAACTTGAAAACATGAAAAATTACTAACATCAAGCACCCACCATTCGATCTTCTTGCTCCTATAGGTTCCTAAGCACCTTAGCTTTGATTTCAATGGAGGAGATGAGAAATGGATGCTAGGATGGGAGATGAAGGGGTAGGAAAGGTGGGCCACACTTGGAGCTTGGAATGCTTGGAGAACTCTCATACGTATGGGGTTTTCCTCCCTTGCTTGGAATGGGTTTGAAAATGAGAGAGAGAGACTTGTAATGGGAGAGAGAGAGTGATGGATGATGGAGTGATGGTTGTGGTGGTGATGGGTGTAAGAACTTTGTTGACTTTGGTGGCCTTTTGTGTAAGAAAGGCATGGGCTTGTAAGACCTTTTTGACTTTTGTGGTTGCTTGGGTATGGGTGAAAGGTGATGTGTACTTGACATGTGATGTTATAAAATTTGATTGATTGATGGGATTGATGTGACACCTCGTAGAGATTCTCTTTGGTTTCGCAATGCGCGGCATTTTTCTCGCACCGAATGCTGACCCATATCTACTGACCAGGGTATCGCCTCGGTGCGCGAGTCGCGGCATTGGAACCGCAGCGATGACGCGGTCACTATGGTAATGGTCTTGGGTTGAGTCGACTCGGGTTGATGGTATACGAATCAGGGTCGTACATAAATATCGGTTAAGGGTCGAAGGTTACCGAAATTCGATCGGTAAAACTGCGGAAGTCTACGGAACGGTACGGACTAAGATACGGGTCTTACACCCTCACTGGTCACTGGACATTTGGGCTAGGGCTCACCCCAGGGACAATGTCCTCTCCCCCCGGGGTGCTGGATACATGCTGGACCCACCCCGGGTCCCCCTGAATTGTGTTGTTTAGGCCCTCGAGTCCGTCGAGGCATTATCGGGTCTCATTTGTAAATCGGAATGAGCTATTTAACGTGTAATATATGATTTTGGGGTAGGAGAAGCTGATCTATCCAACTAACCTATTAATTTTGTTAAATTCAATAAGGTTAATGGCAAAAACCTATTTTATGTCTAAATTTACTAATTGTAATAGATTTGAGTTTAAGTATTGTATTCCATCACTTAACCTTGAGGACTAGTGTTTATTATGAAAGGACTTAGAAAAATTTGAAGAACGAGGTGGTGAATGGTGAGATTTTTGAAGGAAGTGTGAGATTTTGAAGTAAATGGATTGAAAGGGGATTTGAGGCTTTAGGATTGACTTCTGAGAAGTCAATTTAAGGTATTATGATCGACTCATTGCCTAAGGACGTGTAACTCTAGGTTGACAAAAATTCAGGGTGTTACAATTGTTATGTTACCTTGCTAGAGCATGTTGATGGTTCAACACTTGGGAGCACGCTTATAGTCTGAGATTTCACGGATGTGTTCAGGACGATACCTGGACTACTTCCTCGGTGTGAAATCGATTTTACCATCGACTTAGCGCCAGGTGCGACGCCTATATCTCTACCGACGTATCGCATGCCTCCTTGTGAGATGGAGGAACTAAGAAAACAGATCGATGATATGTTGGATGCAACCTTCATACGACTGAGTGTATCTCCTTGGGGAGAACCCGTGTTGTTCGTGAAGAAGAAGGATGGATCATTGCGATTGTATATTGATTATCGCAGGTTGAACCAAGTGACAGTGAAGAACAAGTATCATTTGCCCATGATAGATGATCTTCTTGATCAGTTGAAAGAGGCACAATATTTTTTAAAGATCGACTTACAGTCATGGTATCACCAGTTGCGTGTCAGGGATGAAGATGTGCAGAAGACAACGTTCAGAACTAGCTTTGGGCACAACGAGTTCCTTGGGATGTAATTTGACTCACAAATGCGCCGGCCATGTTCATGGACCTTATGAACCGGGTGTTTCGGCCGTATCTGTACCGATTCGTCATCGTATTCATAAATGACATCCTGATATACTTCAAGAGTCGGAAGGATCACGAGGAGTACCAGCGAGTAATCTTTGATACGCTTAGGAAGAACTAGTTGTTTGCTCAGTATAAGAAGTGTGACTTCTGGAAAGAAGAAGTCAAATTCTTGGGACGTGGTGTCCAAGGAAGGAATAGCTGTGACCTTACTAAGGTGACCGCAGTTCAAGATTGGGAGCAGCTCAGTTCGATTACTGAAGTAAGGAGTTTCCTTGACATAGTAGGTTACTATCGTCGATTCATTAGAAACTTTTCCAAGATAGCCAGACTGTTGTCTCAGCTTACTAAGAAGGATCTCAAGTTTATGTAGAATGAAAAGGCAGAAGCAGCCTTTCAGTAACTAAAGGACAAGTTGACATCCACACCCGTGCTAGTATTGTCAGAGCAGGGGGTCAAATATATGATATACACCGACGCGTCTCGTGTTGGTTTAGGTTGTGTTCTGATGTAGAAGGACAATGTTATTGCTTATGCCTCGCGACAGTTGAGGAAGCGTGAGAAAAACTACCCTACGCACGACCTAGAGTTAACGGCTATATCTTTACATTAAAACTCTAGAGACATTACCTCTGCGGAGAGGAGTTCGAGATCTTTTGCAACCACAAGAGCCTCAAGTACATATTCAGGCAGAGAGATTTGAATATGAGGCAGCGATGGTGGATGGAAACCTTGAAGGACTTTAAGTTCGAGGTCTCCTACCATCCTAGCAAAGCCAACCTTGTTTCAGACGCGTTGAGCCGCAAGAAGACGATAACATTTGTAACTTCTCTATTGATCGATGAATGGAACATGATAGAACTTGTGTGAGACTTTTGAGCAGAAACTTACAGTAGAGGAACAGTTCGATAGCATCGCACATATTCGTGTACAGCCACTTATTGATGACTGAATCATTGTGGCTCAGAAGAAAGATGAAGGGTTGACAGAGTTGAGAAAGTAAGATAGTGACAATGAAGACTCGGAATAGAGAGTTGGTTCGAATGGGGGGTTACGTAATCGAGGCCGCCTATGTGTCCCAAATCTTCATGACTTGAGAAGGGAAGTTCTTGAAGCTGCTCACAATTCAAAAATGGCAATTTATCCTGGTAGTACGAAGATGTATCGAGATATGAAGCATTCATATTGGTGGGACAACATGAAGGCCCATATAGCAGACTGTACCCGTTGTCTTATGTGCCAGCAAGTCAAGGTCGAGCATCGTTGACCTCCTGGTTTACTTTAGCCTATGCCCATAGTGGAATGAAAATGAGATTTCATCTCTATGGATTTCATTTTAGGGCTACCGAAGACGAGGAAGGGACATGACTCTATTTGGGTGATTGTGGACCGGTTGATGAAATCGGCTCATTTTCTCCCTATTAGAGTTTCAAACTCAGTAGACAATTTAGCCAGGCTATACATCAAGGAGATAGTACGTTTGCAAGGAGTTCTTATGGAGATTGTGTCGAACCGAGACACGCGATTCACATTTATCTTCTGTACTCGTATCCATGAAGCAATGGGTGTCAAACTGAAGTTCAGTATTGTGTTCCACCCACAGACTGACAGGCAGATGGAACGGGTAAATTAGGTGTTGGAAAACATGTTGTGGGCATGTGTGCTCGATTTCAAATATAGTTGGGATGATTATCTTCCCTATACTGAGTTCGCTTATAACAACAGTTTTCAAGCGAGTATTGACATGACTCCCTACGAGGCCTTGTATGGGCATCCCTGTCGAGCACCGCATTGCTGGGCAGAAGTTGGCGAGAAAAGTTTGATTGGCCCCGAGTTAGTATAAGCAACCTCAGAGAAGATCAACATTATCAGGCATCGTTTTTTTGTAACAGAGTAGACAGAAAAGTTAGGCCGATACGAGATGGTAACCAATAGAGTTTGAGGTTAGGGACCATGTATTCCTAAAAGTTTTTCCAATGAAGGGAGTACTCTGGCTTGGGAAGAAAGGGAAACTCACGCCGAGATTCATTAGCCCATTCCAGATATTAGATCGAGTGGGGGTGGTAGCGTACCGCCTTGCTTTTCTCACATCACTCGCAGGCGTGCACAACGTATTTCATGTATTGATACTGAAGAAATACGTTCCTAACCCTTCCTACATTATCAAATGGGATCAGGTACAGTTGAGTGAGGATGTTACTTATGTACTATGATCGACATGTATCCTAAACAAGAAGGAATAGGTGCTGCGCAGTAAAGTTATCTCACTTGTGAAGGTTCTGTGGACACATCACACTAAGTAAGAGGCTACTTGGGAAACAGAAGCCGAGGTTCGTAAGAACTACCCTCAGATTCTTGAGGAGTATGAAAATGTACTAATTTCGAGGATAAAATTTTTCTTTAAGAGGGGTAGATTGTAACATCTCAAAAAAATTCGTACAAAGACCCAGGTATCACCTCAGGCAGAATCATTAAGAACTAAATCCTTTAGAAATTAGATGAAATTAATTAAGTACTAAACTGAATTAATTAGTAGATTAGCTTGAACTACTTTCTATACGAACTGCAAGACCCAAAACCAATAGAATCGCTAACTCTACGTTTTCTAAAAACTTAGGATAAATCTCAAAACCCAGTTACTTTCGGGAGCACATTGGAACTCCGCATCAGACCTGGACCGCATGTCGAAAGTCCAATTACCACGAAACTATACGGTTATGAATGCCTTAATAGGCTTGACAAGCATCTTGAGGATCAAGTTCAAATAATATCCAGAAATGCACAACTTGAGTCCAGAACGAAGTGTGTAAGAAATGTAAATATCTTTAAAAAATGAACTCAAACTTAAGTGATTTGGGTCATTCGCTTGCAGGCCAAATTTAAAGTTTTAGACCGTCAAATTCTGGCCTAACTACACCCTTGGATTAAGAAAATTTTCCTACACATGTCTGTGTACTTGTGGCCCTGATCGAGTGACGATAACCGTTGAACTAAAACTGGTCCTCCACGGTCGATCCACTAATTCGATTAGACCAAAATTTTAACCTGACATATATCCATTGTTAGTAAATTTTCTTTGTACCGTATGCAGATAATGGACTTCCAGATGAGCTCCGTTAGCCCAAAACAACTACTCTTTGGCTATAACCTAAGTATACCATGGCCTTGGGGCCATTGAAATCACTTCTCGGCCTATATAAAGACCTAAACCCACCTCTCTCATTCCATACGAATTTCCTAACCCTAGGAGAGAAGAGAGAAAAAAAGAGAAAAGAGAGGAGAAGAGAGTGAAATCTGTGGTTTATTGCTGGGATTCACTCCCACCACTCCACGTGCTGAATCGTCTCTCCTGTGTCGCTACACCATCGAATTCAAATCCGTTCTTGGGTAAGAAATTCTAACCCTAATATGTTTTAGGAATCCAAATAGAAGAATCGGTGAAATAGCTAAACTATTTCATGATTTAAGTAGCCATTTTGCTGTAAACAGAGACGTGGTGTACGAACCTTGTTCATAACGAGGGTACCAACGAAAGGTGCGGATTATAAATGTTTAGGTTATGGTTTTGAAGGCTTTCAATGTTACTTAATGATTTATGACTGACTTGATTGTTGTTACATGTGCTTAGATGCGATGCTTTCCGTGTATTGCACATATATTTAACTATGTTGATTATGATGCATTTCATGTGTTTGTTGAAATGTTTGAATGAATATGGAATCATGATTTGTGTTTGTCATGATTATTTCTTGAGAATACATGATTGTTGTATGTGTGACAACTCCTTTGTGAAAGGATTTGCTATAATATATGTTATAACTAATTTATTACATGTATGTTAATATGTGTAGTTTAAGTGTTTGATAAAACGTCTGAATGAGAAGTTGCTTGCTGAAATGCATTTAATAAGGACGTTGAGATACGATTCTCAATTACCGTATCTATAGTTACAGTTTCCTTCATGTAATCTATCTCGTTACTACGTGATTTATGGATGAAATGTCAATGTATGATAATATGTACTCTATATATTTGTTAAAATGCTTAAATAAGATTTATATTTAAATTAGTTGTCACATGCTGTTTTCACTATCGCATATGAATGCATATTGTATTTGAGTATGATTTGAGACTAATATGTAATCTAGGCAATTGGTAATGGTTTACAATCAATGACCGAACTAGTTTTGCCACAACAGGTATGTTTGATGAATCCGAGTCGTACGTGATTATCAACAGTGGTTCGGCCACGAGGAGTGTATATGCGCTCCATGTCGATTAATTTAACGTGCACTCGTACCAATCGAGCTTGTCAATTAACCCGATTGGCCTAATGTATGTTCACCATTTATGAATGATACTGCTTGAATCTAACGTACCACTTACTAGTGAAAAATCCGTTTAACCTTTGTACCACGATCCGCCAAGACTCATGAGCCAAACATGGTAGTATGAGACACCGTGGTCAAGCCATCGACCTATGCTAGGGTGACGAGCCTCCCCGTAGTGTCCAATGAGCAAACCAAACTCGTGAGTCAAATACGGTGGTACGGGACATTGTATTCGAGTTGTCGGCCTACGCTAAGATAACGAGCCTTTTCCATAGTGACCTCGAGTATAAACTAGGCCTACACCGAGGTGACGAGCCTCCCGTAGCGACCTGAACTTGCCTGTCTATTGCTTTTAAATCAGGGGTGACGTTGCCCTATAACTTGCCTATCGTATGTGATTAACTAGGATTGACAACCCTATATGGATCATCGTTTGGGTAAATGATATAAAGGGATTACCTTAGCTTCTCGAATCTGATGTATGAATAAACCTAATTAAGTATTGGCTAACACGATCCTGCACCGCATTGCATGTCCTTTGGCGAGAAAGCGCACGTGTCTACAGTGGTACATGCCGCAATCGTGAGATGATGTCGATGAGGGAGTACAGCTGAAGGCATGCATCATTATCGCATACCATTCTTACATTAACAAGAGTACTTAGGATATGATTGTTGTATTGCCTTGTCATTACTGCTTAACTAAATTGATAACATGTTAACCATTGTCTTATAGCTCCACCGAGTTGATCACTCACTCCCACTCTGGGACGGTGTTTTAAAACACCAACCAGACTCTGTTTTAGCTACAAATGATGGCGATGCTTATAAAGTGGAGCCTGACTTTTATGATGACGAAGAGTTTTTCTACATGCAACTCTCTGGCGGGTCTATGTAGGCCTGAAGTTGCATCCACGAGATTACAGGGATACAAATTAATTGGACATTATACTTGGTCATTTTGTATATTTTGGAACAAACATGTATATATTCAGCCTGGTGACATGGTAATACTCTGGGGTTTACAACCACTTATATGTTTTATATATCTAGTACAGTCTTTTGCTTGCCTAATTTAATCGCATCCAGAGTATGATATGCTGTTTTAGTGTAATCTCATTCATGTTTAATGTGTTAATATGGACAACATTTAATCATCACTATATATGTTGCATAAGTGATGCGTCGGAACTCGAGAGTTAAGCTTCTGCTTGACCCTCGATTTTCGGGGCGTTACAATGAAGGACGGAGAGAGAGAGGTTGGGATCGGGTCAGAGTAGGGTTAAAGAGTCGGGTCGAGTTGAGTTTCCGATCGAATCAAGTCTAATTGGATCAAGTTTTGGGTCGAGTCGGGTTGAGTTACTAGGTAACTCAAACTCGACTCGATTTAAGTTCGAATTGGGCGAAGCTTCCTCGGTTTGGACCGACTCACCTATTTGGTTCGGGTCGAGTCAGATTGGAACGAGTCGAGCGAGTCGAGTCAGCCGAACCGAGTCATCTCGTGCCCACCTCTACTCTTGCCAAAGTTTTTCAAAGCCGTACATTTGTTTTGCAAATTGACTAGTGAATTAATCTTATTTTTGGGCTCTACCCAACCTGTGAATTTACCTGATTTTGAACCAACTCATCAGCGGATTTCTAGTGGATGGATTGGATGTGGGGCCGGCGTGTACATGAGCTTCAATGCACACATGTGTATGCTTTTGCAAAGGTCAGTAATAATGTGGAGTTGGGGCACGTGATTGTGTCGCAAAAAAAGTGATTATTATGCACCCAAAAAAAATGGTTCCACCATTTATATGGTAGATTGTACGGATTATATGACGTTGGCTCCACCATGCTCGACTCCACTCTTCATTAGTGAAGGGCATTTACGTTATTTCAACTTGTGAAATTCGTACACACCATGTCCTAAGTAATGTTTATTTGCCACCCAAAACTGTTGAGAAATAACTCAGAGACCATATGAATGGCAAAAATAAATATCAGCTTTATCCACAACTTTTGTGGCCTATTAGAAGATTTTAATAGTTATCACCACTTTTTCTTATGATGTTGTTCATCTGAGATCTAGATTTGTTTTACTTTTGGACCCATGTACTAAAATGAGCTAGTAAAACTGGTGGATGTCTTGAATATATATGGCCAGGACCTAACTGAACTCCCGCATGGCTTCGGTGTATCAAAATCTTAGGTGGACCACACCATAAAAACAGTGGTGGTTGTATACATTGAAAACATCTTGGACCTATTCATAAGGTTACAAAGAACTGGATGAAAGGAACACACAAATATCAGCTTCATCCAAAACTTGTGGCCCCAGAAGGTTTTTAATTGTTAATCACTGCTGTTTCTTGGGGTGCAAGCTATCTGAGACTTTGGTGGACTATACCATCAGGGATCCACCCCATTTGGGTGGATCTCGGTGGCTCAAGTGAAGCTGCTGGTTGGAAATTCACGGTGAGAGCTTATCCAAAATCCTTCTAAGAGTTGCATGTGTAACGTGTATGTCACTGAGCTATTATTCTATTGCTTACATGATCCAGGATTCCGAATCCAGGGTTCCAAGTCCACGCTCCCAAACAGACCTTAGGGGCAGCGGATTGTCTGAAGTACCTCACACCCGCTATATAGCTGCTGTAGTTACGTGTTGTGCGAGGACGAGTGGGCGCTAAGTTGTATGTACGGTTCAAAGGAGATCAAAGTTACACGGCCCTACAGTGATGTATTTATTATATATACACCCTAAATATATTTTTAGAGATAATTTAGAGCATTATTCAAAAAATGAATCATATCCAAAGATCATCCGGACCGCACCAAAAATAGCAGCCGAGGTAACAAATTGCATTTTTCATCCAATCTGTTCATGAGGTCCCAAATCAAATTTCTGATAGACGTTCAATCCCCCACTGCTTTTTACAGTGTGGTCCACTTGATAGTTAGATCTGTCTTATTTTTCGTCTCAAGCTTTAAGACTAGCTCGCCAAAGGAATGGATGGTATGGATATAAAACATACCTCGTGATCAGACCCATAGAGCTTGACGATGTCAATACTGCAGCTATATAGCTGGTGTGAGGTACATCGGCCAATCCGCTTCCGGCCTTCGGTATCTTTCCTTTTGGTGGCGGGGCCCAGCATAAGGAGTGCCTGGAAAATGGACACGTGTACTATTTATTGTGGGAGGTCGAGTAGATGATTAAAAGATAATGCGTGATAACGACTTTTTAAATCGAAAATATTTTGATATGAGTTGTGATGTGTTTGTAGGGCGAACGGTGAGGATGATGTAACGCTCAAGATACTCTACTGCGGAATCTGCCATTCGGACCTTCACGCCGCTAAGAACGAGTGGGGAAATTCCGTTTATCCCTTACTCCCAGGGTAAGATCGTCTTAACGCCGTTGTTTATTATTTCTGGGAAAGGCGAGTGAAAGAAGAGGCGATTCGCGCGAGGGGAAAAGGTGGACGTTAGTGTGAAATGTCCGTGCCGTTCTCAGGTGAGGCCCACTCACTGTGAACATGATCTGACCCGCTCAATGATGTCAATGGTCCTAAAAACAAAAAAAACAAAAAAACGAAAAAAGAACCAAAGATTCGCGCTCAACCTACCCGTATTTCGGACCTGATAAGCAAAAGGATTTTTTCTACTATAGATCTTTCAAAAGGTGGGCTCATGAACGGCCAGGATGTTTCACATGTGTGCTTCTTAGGCGCGTGTTAAAACCAACCTTGAGACCGTGCCCCTTATAATAGCAAGCACACGTGCAAACCCAACAAACCCAACCGTGTTGGGAAGATAATCTATCTCCTCATGAAATGGAACTGCTAACTTCTCCACCATCCACTTGTCATACGTGCAATCCAATCCACACCGTCCATGTGAATGAAATGAATAGAAGTGAATGGTTCCTACTTTGATATTTGCCAACGCCCGATTAGCTACTGACAGCTTCATTAGCGAAATTGGCTACTTAAGTGACGTCACCAAATTCTGTGGGCCCCGCTATGATGTATGTGTTGTATTGGCACCGTCCATCCATTTGGAAAGATCACTTTAGGTTACGAGACGGAATGAAGCAGATCCGAAGCCCAAGTGTACCCGCTACCAAAAAAAAAAACAGTGGATGATTTAATTTTCCATGCAATGTGGTCCACCTGATAAGTGGACCGTCCTGATTTGTACGCTGAGGATTATAACTAAATCTGACAAATTGATCTGATGGGACCAATGACCCTATAGTCGACTGACTCACTCAAAGCACGACAAGTCATATCTATTCAGCTGAGTCAGTGAGTGGACTAGATAAGTCTGGTCGAATCAGAGCTGAGTCAAACTCACCAGCCTGTGACCCGGGTCGAAATTCCACCGAGTCAAGTTGATTTTAGCCGATCATCACTGAGTCAAACGCCATAGACACCTGATCATCAGAAATTACAGTAACCAATCTGTTACTGCAGGCATGAGATCGTCGGAATAGTGACCGAAGTGGGGCCCAAGGTATCAAAATTCAAGGTGGGAGACAAGGCAGGCGTTGGGGGCGTGGTTGGATCGTGCAAATCATGTTCCGACTGCGAGCAAGACTTGGAGAACTACTGTCCTAAGATGATCCTCACCTACAATTCCACGTACCACGATGGCACTATGACGTACGGTGGATACTCTGATATGGTGGTCGTCAATGAGAACTTCGCGGTTCGCTTCCCTGAGAGCTTGCCACTTGAGGGAGGTGCGCCCCTATTATGTGCTGGGATTACGGTGTATAGCCCAATGAGATATTTCGGATTGGATGAGCCAGGCAAGCATCTGGGTGTGGTTGGGCTCGGTGGGCTTGGTCATGTAGCAGTTAAGTTTGCCAAGGCCTTTGGGTTGAAGGTCACGGTAATCAGTACATCTCCCAGCAAGGAGAAAGAAGCAATTGAACGACTCGGTGCTGACTCATTCCTGGTCAGCCGTGACCCGGCCCAGATGCAGGTAAGTCAGTGTTCGTGTGACTAACATGGCCATGCATGGGTTTCAGTCAATCCAAAAACCCAAACAAAGTTAACACACATCAAAATTGTTGAAATTTGTGGTTTTTGAAAAAAATTCAAAAATTCAAAATTACGGGATTTAAAACGATTTTTGAAAATTTCAAATAGAAAAAGTGCGGTGTGTGCTTTTATCCCGCATCGGAAATGATATGAGTTTTGGGATTTATATGTAGATGTGTATGTAGTATTCGTACTTGGAGCTTTGGAGATTGGTTTTTGAAAAAATTCAAAAATTCAAAATTACATCCTTTTATCCCACATCGGAAATGATAGGAGTTTTGGGATTTATATATAGATGTGTATGTAGTATTCGTACTTGGAGCTTTGGAGATTGAGACGCTTAGATTGTGTGTTCTATTGCTAAGCACTAGAATGTGCTTGGGCTTGAGTTGTGTGGCTGTAGTAGTGCTAGTTGGTGCTCTTTATACTTCATTGGACCATTCTAGTCCAAATTCAATCATCTCTTCATTCTATTATATTCTCCATATATCTTCTCATTTAGAATAATGTAAAAACACATTCACTGTTTGATTTTGCCATACTATGCTTTAAGGTTAATGTATCATTTTACGTGATTCAGCCTAATGAAACGAAACAATTGAAATTTATTTCATTTCATTTTTATTTTTCGATATATCCAACACATTTTTTCTAACAAAAATTGGACCATGACTGGTAGTGGGCCCCATTTGACTTCAAGTGCAATGTAAGTGGGGCCCACCATTCTTCACTTGATTTTAGGATTGAATGGGTCTTGCAATTTCAGTTAACATTATATAGTGATGATTTATTCGTTTCATCTTTTATGGTGTAGGCTGCAATGGGCACTATGGACGTTATCATTGATACGGTCTCCGCGCCCCACCCGATGGTGCCGTTGCTCGGCCTGCTGAAGACTAATGGGAAGCTGGTTATAGTGGGTGTACCAGAGAAGCCTCTCGAGATACCGGCATTCTCTGTGATTCTTGGTAAGTAAACACCCTTCATTGTCTTCAACGGGGTGGAGGATTGTGGCCTATCTAGTACTTAACACACTGACATATTTCCGGCTGTTATGATTTTGAAGGGAGGAAGACGGTGGCTGGAAGTGGCGGTGGAGGAAGCAAAGAGACCCAAGAGATGATTGACTTCGCTGCCAAGCACAACATCACAGCGGACATTGAGGTTATTTCAATAGACCATGTGAACACGGCCATGGAGCGGCTCGCGAAGGGGGATGTACGATATCGATTCGTCATTGACGTGGGGAACACCTTGAAAGCTCCATGAACCGTTGATTTGAATCAGCATCTATGTGGCCCCCTAAGTCATGTGTGTGGTCACATGTTTTTACAGTGCTATGTTGTTGTTGGTTCGAGTGACATCTATGTGGCCCACCTAGTCATGTGTCTAAAACACTTTGGCATCTTTCCATAATAATGCAGTTTTAGTTTTGGTTTGGAGTGGCAAACACCACTGCTTCAGTGTTTTATTTAATCTCCGGAAGGAATAGCCCTGGTGACCCTGCCCCCCACGGTGTGGGCCCACCTTGATGTATGGAAGCTACTGCTGTTCCCTAACGTGCTGAGATTTGATGGGTGAGATAATGACACCCACCGTTGAAACCTTCCTAAAGCCCACCATAATGTTTGATTGGAAACTTTGTGGCCCCAGAGAAGCTTTTAATGGAGGGTGTTCAATTACCACCGTTTCTAGTGATATGGTCCACTTAAGCTTTGTATCTACTTCATTTTTGGACTAATGCACTAGAATTCTTTGCCAAAATAGATGGTCCATGTGGGTTAAAGATATACATCATGGTGAGTGTTGATGTCAAAATCCGGTCAGCCCTCTCTCCACGTCGACCACCACGTATGATCCCTGGAACTTACACCAGGAAAGCAGGCAAAGGTGACCCTGGCTAAGCCGGGAGACCCTCCGATGCCTAAGTCAGGACAAGGGAATCATGGTCTGAGTAGATAGTAGAGGAGAGCTCGATTTTGCGTACCTATAGACATAGTGATGCGTCCTATTTATACCAGCCTGGGAGGCGGTCTGAGTCCGACAATCTCGGCACGATCAGATGGATTCTCGGATCATGGAGATATTGCCCGCAATTTACCGCGTGTGCAGCGTATCTGGCAGATCGTGCGTATTTGCGGGCGAAGTTTCCGGCCACGTCTCAATGTGGCAATTTTCCTATCAATCGTGTGAGTCTCTGATAGTAGCCTCGGCTTGGATAGTCCGACCGGAGCGTCAGCATGCGATCCTCCCACCAGTCCGAATTCAAGTAGACGGTCGAGGGTATATATTGGTCCGATCGGATGTGACCCCTCTCCTAGCTGAGTTCTGCTTTCAGACTCGTGTGGTGCTGATACTGAGTTCAGCCCAAATGGGTTGCGCCTTAGTCGGAACGGTGCTGAGTCGGATCGGAATAGCGATCTCGGATCTTCTCATAACAGAAGCCCCCTACTCTTCGAGCTTGCTTGCGGGCTCGGAGAGTAATTATAGAGGAAGTTTCCCGCTCGTCGCAATGATGGCGGGTTTCAAACTGCGCGTGCTGGTCGCTTCGGCTTACGCGTGGCGACGGTTCTGATCCTCGATCTTCTCCCAGCCTATGAGATGTTGCCACGCAGGCTTAAGGCGGCGTATTTATGATGGCTCCGACTGCTGAGGCGTCTTTTCGCTTATTGAGGCGCACTACCCGATGTCGGGGCCGTACTGACAGTTCGGTATTTGTCCAATGCGGTGCTGCCATGTGTGCTCGAAGATCGGCTCGTACCGATTCAACTGTTGCCATCAAAGCTGGCCATTAATGCAAAAATCTTTTGCTGCCTATATAAGGCGCTCCGGACGTTTGTTAGTCATTTCGCGTCCTAGTTTAAGACACCACACCAGAGAGATGATTCTGACCAAACTCAAGGTTTCCGGCAAAAAGGCGATTTTCGGCCAACATCCTGTGAGTCCCGCTCACCTACATCCTTGTTTCCATAATGTCTTCTGATTTGGAGATGGTCCGCGAGTATGGCGACGACTTCGAGCCGGGGAGTACCGGGAGCGAAAGCGGGTCTTCCGAGGGCCCTTTCGAAGCCACTCTCCCGTACCCCCCGCCTCAGAAGCAAAAGACACTGGGTTCTAAGACAAAGCAACCAAGCAAGAAGGCTACCCCTCGAGCACGCCGAGTCGAAACTCCTACCGCCACTGATATGCCTGCGAGTCTACGGGCCGCAGAGGTTATCCCTGGGGGTTCTGTCATGTTAGAATCCTAAATGGAATGGATCCACTCGGAGTTTCAGGTCCTCGACTCTGTGCAAATAAGGGCTCCTGGTCCTTTGGACGTTGCTGGCGCTCCAGCTAAGGGTGAGGTGGCCATTTTTCTCTGCGCGTTGCAGTGCGGGGTCCGTCTCCTACTGCATCCTTTTATCTGGAAGGTAGCGACCTATCTCGGATTGGCCCCTGGACAGTTCGCTCCGAATGCATGCAGGGTGATGATCTCAGCCTACATAATTTGGAGACAAGTTGGGAACCCCGAGTTGACCCCAGAGGAGCTGCTGAGCCTGTACATGGTCAAGCATGACACCAATGATCCCTAGTATTATTTCGCGACTCGAGGGAGCAAGGGGTCGGGGTTGGTGATGCACCTGCCGTCTTCCAATAAGGATTGGAAGAACAAATGGTTCTGGGCGACAGGTGATTGGGAGGCCCCGACGGCTGAGCTTGGGACCTTGACAGCTCGGGTTCCGACCCGTTTTACAAAGTCAGGTCGGACTTCATTTTACATCCGAGTCACTATTTTAATTTCCACCTGTTTTCGTAAAAGTGACATTTTTTATTTTGCAGCTTTTGCAAAGGGGTTGCCACTCCTAAACTCGGACCAGAAGAATCAGGTCGCAAAGGCTAGAGCGCGGTCGGAGTCGCTTCGCTCCTGGGCCGATCTGATAATTGCGGCCAACCTTCACTGGTCTGGGCTCTGCAAATCCCAACATCTGGCCACATCTCTGAGTAAGCTGTCCTGACCTCGTCAATAATCTTTCCTTCACTTATTTAGTAGCTGACAGTTTTCTTTCGCAGGCATGGCTGAGGCGTCCGGGGTGCGGAAGAGGAAGGCAGCTCTGATCGCAGCGAAGCTACTCAAAGAAGCCCCCCGAGTGAAGATCACTCGGAAGAAGCTGGCTCCCCCTCGCGTGGGAGAATCTTCTGCTGCAACAACTCCATTAAGTCCGGCATGGAGGCCCGCCGGTACTCCTTCCGCGCTGCCTGTCCCGAAGCTCCCTAGCACTGCCGCGACTCCTCCGGTAGTGCTTCGGTCAGTGGTACGTCTTCCTCCAGGGGTCGTCCGAGTGACCGAAGCTGACACCCCAGCTATGCCGAGCTCTGTTGCCTTTCCTCCTGCCACCATTTTTACCGTAGCCCCCAAGCCCCCCATTGTCGTTCCCTCATCCTCTGAGAGGGAGGGAGCCAACAGGGTAGCCGAAAATGTGGCTTCCCCCCCAAGGTTGAGGGGGAGGTCCACGCCGAGGGTCAAAACTCGGCCGGTAGTCGGGTAGGGGCTAAGGGGGCCTCGGCCTCGGCCCAAGAGGGCACGAACGGGGAGAGGTTCGAACCCGGCTATCACATGGCGTGCTTGGCTTCGTGGGCCGCCAAGCATGCCAAGGAGGAAGACATCGCCCAGACCCTTGAGCGATCGGAGGGAGGCTTCCTAAAGGACTTCGCCTTCATATAATACATGGTATGTCTCCGAGAAGACCTCCTTTCTTTGATGTTGTTATACACATCCTGCAGGATTTTAGGAAGAGCGGTGACGCAGCGACTGCTGAGCTGATCCGTGCCAGGGCCCATGCGGACTCCTTGGCCATGGAGACTGTTCGGCTTGGGGAAACTCTAAATCGTGTCAAGGCCGAGGCGGTTAAGGAGCGGACACGAGCCGTGAATCAAGCTGTGGAGGCCCAAAGGGCGAAGGACGAGGTCTCTTTGCCCACATCGGTTGTTGCTGTAATCGAAAACTTCAAGACTTCTAAGGAGAGGGATGCTGAGGCCGCAACGTTCTACAACCACGGTTTTGACGCATGCCTCTAGGCGGTCCTGGGTTTGTACCCAGATGTAACATCCCGAAAATCGAGGGGTCGAGCAAAAACCCAACTCCCGAGTTCCAACTGTTATTTATACAACATAGATATATATGATTGAATGTTGTCTGTGATAACGTATTAAACATGAGTGATATTAAGCTAGAACCGCATATCATACTCCAGAGACAGTTAAATTAACAAGCGGAAGACTGTGATAGTATGTATAACATATATAAACTGTTATATGTCTCCAGAGTGTGAACATGTTACCAGGTTATATACATACATGTATACTCCAAAAGTAGACAAAACGAATATACATGAGTGCGCTAAAAATATAAAATGATAAGTGTCAAAGTATCTAATCAACCTCCCTGTAATCCCATTGATCAGAACACGCATAAAGGAGGGATTCTCCTCATCATCATCAAGTCCGGCTTCGCCTCGCAGGCCGCGCCATCATCTGCAATCACAAAAGGGTTTGGTGGGTGTCCGGAAACATCATCCCGTAACGTGGCAGTGAGTAGCTAACTCAGTGGAATAATAGAGCAAGGATTAGCATGTTCTCAAATCAATCATGCGATAATAGTAAAGCAGTAAATCAAACAATCCTAATACTGTTGTTAATGCAATATGACATGACGTGATGTATGCCCTCACCGATGATCTCCCTCATACGACACCATCTTATGACCGCGGCATGCAATCGACCCTCAAGTGCTCCACATCTTCCAGGCACATGCAATGGTATGGTGATATGATTTCTGAGTTATTATTAGTCCATTTAAACAGCAGGATTGAGAAACTAAGGTACCTCCCTTATATCAATCCCAACACAGATTCTGTCTAGGCTCGTTACTCCTAGAAATCTCATACGATATATATTTTATAGGTCGCTGCAAGGGCTGCCAGGGCTGTTGCTCGCACTCGTTGCGCCGCTCCCCCATCACCTTATCAATACAGGCCTACTATACTCTACTGCTACTGAAGGGCCGTCGCCTCCCGTAGACTCAAAATACGCTAGCGGTCACTACAAAGGACTCGTCGCCTGATCAGTGTAGGCCGACAGCAAGAATATAATGTCCCATACCATCATAATCTGCTCACGAGACTAGGTGCTCACTGGTCACAACGGGGAGATTTGTGGCCCCACCGTAGGCCGACAGCTCGACCACGGTGTCCCATACCACCATGCCCGGCTGATGAGTCTTCGTGGATCAAGGTACCATGGTTAACAGGGTTTACAATGGTAAGTTCAGTACCCTAGGTTCAAGCAGTTATGACTCATGCAGGGTGAACATACAACGGCCAGTCGGGTTACTTGACGGGCTCGACTAGCACGAACGCCTCGCAAGTCGAACGACATGAAGTGCGTGAAACACTTCGCGTGGCCTAACCACTGCCGTCAACTCCAAACACGACTCGCGTTCATCGACGCGTCGTTCGTGGCGAAGATAAGCTAACCACTAATTCGCTCGGTTACCGACTGCCTGGACTAAGTATAGTCCCAAACATGTGGAATCACATCAGCAAAGCATGTGAAAGTATTGGAAATGAAATACAACCATATGAGCATGTTATCACATGTTGTAACATACAACTTAAGCAAATCGCCTGATACATGCCTTTCATACATATAATGAAATTATGCATATCGCCAACATATAGGAAATCATTTCCATCAGCAAATTAATTGAGAATTCAATCTCAAACTAAATCATAATGAAATCATCAAGCACATGTTATAACATACAACTTACGTGAATCATCAAGCACATGCATTTCATTCATATAATGAAATTATGCATATGGCTAACATGTAGGAAACCATTTACACCAGCATATTAATTGAGAAACCAATCTCAAACTAATCCATAACATCATTTAATTCAATACATACTAATAGAAGCATTTATACAAACACTTACACTACACACTTAAGTCTACATATAGTATGTCGACCCGAAGTGTGCTTTTAGGCGAATCTCTTTGCCAAACTAATTATGCACGTATTCCTAACATTCTAATGCGACAATAAACCATGTCAATCACATCAGCAAAATATGAATGAAATCTGTACTTCCTACAAATGACTAAAATGCCCTAAATCTCATATTCTTCGTTGATTTACGAAACAGGAAACGGACAGCATGTTGTACATGTCAAACGGCGATGCTGTCGATAATCTACTATTAAACGACATTGAAAGCTTTGGAAACAGTCAATCAAAGCGTCTAAAATCCCCACCTTGTCTCTTATGGATGTGTAAATTCGAACGGAGCGTATACGCTTCGTCTACAGCGATTTGAGAACCTAATACACAAGTTCTATTAGCTACTTCGCTAGGAAACGAAAGGAACCTCAAATCAGCAACTTCTAGGGTATTTTCTTACCTGAAAACGTGGAGGAATCACCGGAAAAGTGATCGGAGTGCGTTTCCTAAGCACGTACAGCACGTGGCACAAGCAACAGGGAATTCTCTCCCACCTTCTCTCACAAACTCTCACCTTTTCTCTCTCCCAATCTAGGAATTTTTGCAAATTCGGATGGGAGAGAGGAGTGAGGGTTTCAACCCCTTTTATAAGCCCAAACTTGCCCGAAATAGGCTCTGGTACAAAGTTCAGTTAGTGCATATCCAAATCGGGGCTGTTTCGGTCCAAAAGATGCTTTCTGGTGGTCCCCTGACCGAATGCGATCGGACTTAAGCTCATGCGTACCAGATCTAGCACGTATTAAGTTTTCTGTCCGGCTGGGTCCGCAGATCGCACATGGTGGACCAGTTTCAGTTCAGCGGTCACCGCACGTAGATCAGGGCTGAAAGTCTCATGATATAAAATAGAAATTTTTCCTGATCCGAGGGTGTAATCTGGTTGAATTCTGACGATCAGAACGCTTAATACTGACACGTCAAGTCGTGTGCCAGATTTGAATTTGAAATTCCAATTCTGTCCCTATTCGCACTCTCTTCAGTCCGGGCTCAATGAAATAGCCTGTGATTATCGGTTGAACTTGATTTTTGAAATGATTGTCAAGTCCAGCTAAGCGGTCCTAACGGTCTAAGATAGTAGGTATCGGACTTTCGACGCACGGTCTAGATCCAATACAAAATTTCAAAGTGGTCCAGAGAACAAATCTGCTTAGAGTTTGATCCGAGGTTATAGAGTATTATAGAGTCATTGGTTCTACTCGATTTGGGACTTGTAGAACGTATTTAAAGTGATCAGGGACTGTTTCCCAGCTACTCTAACGTTGCGCTAGCTAACTTACGCTTAATTTCTAAAGGAATTAATCCTAAGTGGTTTCTTTGGCTATGGAATTGGGTTCTGAACGATTTTTCAGGTGTTTTAATTGACCCACTGCCTAAGGACGTCAAATCCCAGATTGGCCAAAATCCAGGGTATTACAATCTACCCCCCTTAAAATAAAATTTTGTCCCCAAAATTGGCGAAGGGCAAGGAGTACTTTTTCTAAGGAATGTTCAAATCCTATTTAATAACCTAACCGTACATATTACCTAAATCAAATGTTTCGATCTTGGGCCAGTGGGGAAGAGCCTAACCATGCTTCCGCTGCGCCACTCTGATCGAACGGCAGCGTTGACTAACCTAACTGGATTGGACTTAATTTGTTCTACCCCCCTTAAAACTTGGTTTTACTTAAGGTTGAAGAATCGTTGCATCGATCCGTATATCGGAACGAGGCGCAACTTAGGGGCTATCCTTAACCTAAAATGGAAACAACGTTTCTCTACATGGTTTTCCTTGCTAATGGTGCGTTCTATGGCATTGGTACCTATGATCATAGAGATGAGCCTAATCTCTATTGTGATTGAGTTCAGGGGCAGATATGAGTTGGTGACAAGATGTCTAATTCTCTATTGGCTTTAAGTCCTCGCCATTTCCCAAAGACAATGTGATCCTGTTTGGTTGTAGGTGGTTCGGCCATCATAGAAGAAAGGTTGTGTAGTGGGTCTAAGCCGGATACGTTGAACCTTTTGTCTAATCAGAACATAAAATGCGTTGTATCAGTTCTTAATCCGAGTCGATGCCGATCCTCTGCTTGATCAGAGCATTGGATTCATTGGTAACCACTAGGATTAAGAAGTCAACTCAAATCACGAATACATCGCTTACATGCAGTTCCTTTACTCTGCATTCCCGAATGCAATAAGTCCTTGGGGAAGGCAATTCTAAGGGGTGTGTTAGTTTATTCTAAGTTCAATCTGAGGGATTTATAAATGTTCCCTGAGAGTGAATGATTCCTTCCTATGGGCAACAACAGAAGTCTATAAGTCATAAGGGGATCTATCGAAGGAAGGGAGTCCCATTCCAACCAAATCTAACCTACTATCCCTTAGCATATATAGGCCTTACACTGCCTAAGTCAACTAGTAGCCTAGTCTGTAACTCAGTACTTATAATCCAAAGCCTAAGTTTATATGTTAAATGGTTCCATACCATTTCTACTACAGTGAGTTTTTCTATTGCTTAGGGTCAAGATTATCGAAATAAAATTGGCTTTCCTATATCGTCAGATCATTCAAATCTAGGAGTGCTAACACTAGGTCCAAAACGCCAAGGGCCTATTGTATGAAACGAAACTACATTTCTAATCCCATGTTGGGATTAGGAGTGGCATGCTAGTCACAATACATGGAACAAAGTTCCACACTTTCTACCTCTGACGTCACTAAACCTAACAACAACAAAACACAGAGATCTCAAACAGTAATCAAACATCTACAAGACAACGTCACAGATGCCTAATGCTACCAAAGGACTCTACCACAGTACCGACTTACCTTCTTTATCACTGTCGAGTCTAATACTGTCTGTTGTTCACTAGAGCTCTCTCGGCCATATATTTTCAGTATCCCTTAAGCAAAGAAAATGGAGAAATAGGATTGAGAGGGAGGATGGTGGAAAGAGAGAAAAAGGCTAAAACAGCTTAACAATTGCCATGAAAAATGGGAGAAATGTAAGGAAATGGCTAACTAAAATAGAAAAGGGAGATCTAGGTGTTGTAGAGGGATGCTTCAATCTCCCCTAGGATGTATTTCCAGAAAGAAAAGAGAATGAAAAAGGAGAATGGAGCACCTCATGATTTTCAGCCTTCTATGAAGATTGTGGGAGCTCCAAATGATAAAAGTGGAGAGGAAAGGGAGTGCCAACGGCTGTGAGTGATGGAGTAGGGTCGGTTGTGACTGAAAATGAGATTGGGAGAGGTTTGACATCGAGATTTGAGGGGGAGGCAGCAAAAATGTGAAGAAAGGAGAGCTTAGAGGGGCATTTTGTGAAGGAGGTACATCTTTTGGGGGGTTTCAAGGTACGGACCGCATACAAGGGGGCTACCCTAGCCCCCAAACTCCTCCAGCCCAAAGCCCAGACCAAACGGAAGAGTTTGACCGGCGATGCATCGCCGAATCGGCGATGACATCGCCGGTGAACTTGAAAATTGGCCATTGAGGCCATATGGGATGGGTTCCCCCTACCCTAGGGATTCTAAAAAGGTATGGTTCCCACTTTGGTTCATTGTAGATTGCCCTAGGGAGGCCCAAACATCCATTCGAGGCTTTTCGGGGCCAATCTGCAATTCCGAATATAAAACTATATCATGCAGCATATGATTTTAGGGTATAAGGAGCTAGTACATCCATCTAGCCCATTAGTTTCTAAAGAAAGCGAAGTTAGAATGGCCTTATGGCCATTTTTCATTAAATTTTACTGTTCACTGTAAAATTTTATGAAAGTATGATTTTATGTTATTTTCACATTATAATTGATGTCTAACATGAAAAGGATAAGAAAGAATTTATGATTAGAGTGGTGGGAGGAAGAATTTCGAAGATTTTGGATGAAACGGGGTTTTTAAGCCCTGGCGATTGAATACAGGGGTCGTGGTTGTCTCATGGCCCAAAAATTCACATTTACGGGTTTAGAATCGTTCAAAGAACGTCTCAACCCACCTACCTATAACCTAGGAGCTATTCGGGTTGCTTTACGCGACCGTATATGCGCTACGGACTCGATCCCGCGATCGAAATAAATAGACTTCGCCTATTGGCGAATCTGGGATTCTAGAAGTGTTTCTAGACCCTTCTCGCACCCACCTAAGTCAAAGGAAGCGACAGCGTGCATCGCGTGACCATAACACAGGCCCGGTTTAATCCAAATCATGCTCTGATACCATCTGTAACATCCCAAAAATCGGGGGGTCGAGCAAAAACTCAACTCCCGAGTTCCAACATGTTATTTATGCAACATAGATATGTATGATTGAATGTTTTCTGTGATAACGTATTAAACATGAGTGATATTAAGCTAGAACCGCATATCATACTCCAGAGACAGTTAAATTAACAAGCGGAAGACTGTGATAGTATGTATAACATATATAAACTGTTGTATGTCTCCAGAGTGTGAACATGTTACCAGGTTATATACATACATGTATACTCCAAAAGTAGACAAAACGAATATACATGAGTGCGCTAAAAATATAAAATGATAAGTGTCAAAGTATCTAATCAACCTCCCTGTAATCCCGTCGATCAGAACACGCATAAAGGAGGGATTCTCCTCATCATCATCAAGTCCGGCTCTGCCTCGCAGGCCGCGTCATCATCTGCAATCACAAAAGGGTTTGGTGGGTGTCCGAAAACACCATCCCGTAACGTGGGAGTGAGTAGTTAACTCAGTGGAATAATAGAGTAAGGATTAGTATGTTCTCAAATCAATCATGCGATAATAGTAAAGCAGTAAATCAAACAATCCTAATACTGTTGTTAATGCAATATGACATGACGTGATGTATGCCCTCACCGACGATCTCCCTCGTACGACACCATCTTACGACCGCGGCATGCAATCGACCCTCAAGTGATCCACATCTTCCAGGCACATGCAATGGTATGGTGATATGATTTCTGAGTTATTATTAGTCCATTCAAACAGCAGGATTGAGAAACTAAGATACCTCCCTTATATCAATCCTAACACAGATCCTGTCTAGGGTCGTCACTCCTAGAAATCTCATACGATGTATATTTTGTAGGTCGCTGCACGGGCTGCCAGGGCTGTTGCTCGCACTCGTTGCACCGCTCTCCCATCACCTTATCAATACAGGCCTACTGTACTCTACAGATACTGAAGGGTCGTCGCCTCCCGTAGACTCAGAATACGCTCGCGGTCAGTACAAAGGACTCGTTGCCTGATCAGTATAGGCCGACAGCAAGAATATAGTGTCCCATATCACCATAATCTGCTCACGAGACTAGGTGCTCACTGGTCACTACGAGGACGTTTGTGGGCCCAGCGTAGGCCGACAGCTCGACCACGGTGTCCCATACCACCATGCCCGGCTGATGAGTCTTCGTGGATCAAGGTACCATGTTAACAGGGTTTACAATGGTAAGTTCAGTACCATAGGTTCAAGCAGTTATGACTCATGCAGGGTGAACATACAACGGCCAGTCGGGTTACTTGACGGGCTCGACTAGCACGAGCGCCTCGCAAGTCGAAGGACATGAAGTGCGTGAAACACTTCGCGTGGCCTAACCACTGTCGTCAACTCCAAACACGACTCGCTTTCATCGACGCGTCGTTCGTGGCGAAGATAAGCTAACCACGAATTCGCTCGGTTACCGACTGCCTGGACTAAGTATAGTCCCAAACATGTGGAATCACATCAGCAAAGCATGTGAAAGTATTGGAAATGAAATACAACCATATGAGCATGTTATCACATGTTGTAACATACAACTTAAGAAAATCACCTGATACATGCCTTTCATACATATAATGAAATTATGTATATCGCCAACATATAGGAAATCATTTCCATCAGCAAATTAATTGAGAATTCAATCTCAAACTAAATCATAATGAAATCATCAAGCACATGTTATAACATACAACTTACGTGAATCATCAAGCACAGGCATTTCATTCATATAATGAAATCATGCATATGACTAACATGTAGAAAAACATTTACACCAGCATATTAATTGAGAAACCAATCTCAAACTAATTCATAACATCATTTAATTCAATACATACTAATACAAGCATTTATACAAACACTTACACTACACACTTAAGTCTACATATAGTATGTCGACCCGAAGTGTGCTTTTAGGCGAATCTCTTCGTCAAACTAATTATGCACGTATTCCTAACATTCTAATGCGACAATAAACCATGTCAATCACATCAGCAAAATATGAATGAAATCTGTACTTCCTACAAATGACTAAAATGCCCTAAATCTCATATTCTTCGTTGATTTACGAAACAGGAAACGGACAGCATGTTGTACATGTCAAACGGCGATGCTGTCGATAATCTACTATTAAACGACATTGAAAGCTTTGGAAACAGTCAATCAAAGCGTCTAAAATCCGCACCTTGTCTCTTATGGATGTGTAAATTCGAACGGAGCGTATACGCTTCGTCTATGACGATTTGAGAACCTAATACACAAGTTCTATTAGCTACTTCGCTAGGAAACGAAAGGAACCTCAAATCAGCAACTTCTAGGGTATTTTCTTACCTGAAAACGTGGAGGAATCGCCGAAAAAGTGATCGGAGTGCGTTTCCTAAGCACGTACAGCACGTGGCACAAGCAACAGGGAATTCTCTCCCACCTTCTCTCACAAACTCAGACCTTTTCTCTCTCTCAATCTAGGGATTTTTATAAATTCGGATGGGAGAGAGGAGTGAGGGTTTCAACCCCTTTTATAAGCCCAAACTTTCCCGAAATAGGATCCGGTACAAAGTTCACTTAGTGCATATCCAAATCGGGGCTGTTTCGGTCCAAAAGATGCTTTCTGGTGGTCCCCTGACCGAATACGATCGGACTTAAGCTCACGCGTACCAGATCTAGCACGTATTAAGTTTTCTGTCCGGCTGGGTCCGCAGATCGCACGTGGCGGACCAGTTTCAGTTCAGCGGACACCGCACGTAGATCAGGGCTGAAAGTCTCATGATATAAAATAGAAATTTCTCCTGATCTGAGGGTGTAATCTGGCTGAATTCTGATGGTCAGAACGCTTAATACTAACACGTCAAGTTGTGTGCCAGATTTGAATTTAAAATTCCAATTCTGTCCCTATTCGCACTCTCTTCAGTCTGGGCTCAATGAAATAGCCTGTGATTATCGGTTGGACTTGATTTTTGAAATGATTGTCAAGTCCAGCTGAGCGGTCCTAACGGTTTAAGATAGGAGGTATCGAACTTTCGTCGCGCGGTCTAGATCCAATATAAAATTTCAAAGTGGTCCAGAGAACAAACCTTCTTAGAGTTTGATCCGAGGTTATAGAGTATTATAGAGTCATTGGTTCTACTCGATTTGGGTCTTGTAGAACGTATTTAAAGTGATCAGGGACTGTTTCCCAGCTACTCTAACGTTGCGCTAGCTAACTTACGCTTAATTTCTAAAGGAATTAATCCTAAGTGGTTTCTTTGGCTATGAAATTGGGTTCTGAACGATTTTTCAGGTGTTTTAATTGACCCACTGCCTAAGGACGTCAAATCCCAGATTGGCCAAAATCCAGGGTATTACACCAGACCTATATCTCGATTCCCTCCTGCCCGACGACTCCGAAGATACCTCGGCTGACGTAGTCCGCTCGTAACCAGCTCCCGACGCCTAACTTCCTGATGCCCAAGCTCCTCCTTCGGCCTGAAGACTCTTTTTTTTTCAGCTATCAATGTACCTATGTACTTTTGCCCCTCCGAGAAAATTTAATGAAAAATGTTCTTGTCACATTGTTGATTTGCTTGAGATGTTGAGCTGATGAGCTTATTCCGCTGCCATTTAGTTTTTGGGGTCGATTATCCGAGCCTCCTCGGCCCAAACCTTAGTTGGGTCCGACCCCCTAGGATACTTGGCTCGCCGCCTCTGTTTTGTTGTATACCGAGCCGAACAGTTAACCAGAGGGTCGAGTTATTATTAGGCTTTTTTTCTTGGAGGGGTGCCTTGTTAATCTTTTCGTTAGGTTGGGTTCCGATTCCTTAAGGGATCGGACCATTTATTAGACTTTTTTCCCTTGGAGGGATGCCTCGTCGACCTTGGGTTCCGATTCCTTAAAGGATCGGACCATTTAACTCGCGCTTGTGCGAATAGGGTAATCGGACAAGCGTTCAAAGGTAGAATCGATCTTTTATTAAGAGCCTTAAAGGTCAGTCGCTCGGAGACATACATCTTATTATGAGCCTTGAAGGCTATTTCCTCACGAGTAATAGATCTTCAAATGCTCGACGTTCCAAGGATAAGGGAGATGACGGCCTTCGAGGTCTTCCAGGTGGTACGAGCCCGGTTTGACGGATCTGACCACACGATATGGACCTTCCCAATTGGATCCGAGAGCTCCTGCCCTGGATCGGCCGTGTTCTGAAAAATCCGTCGGAGGACTAAGTCCCCTGGTCGTAGCGCCTGACTTTGACTTTGGAATTATACAAGCGTGCTACCTGCTGACGCCGAGCCGCTGTTCGGAACTTGAAAACTTCTCGGAGTTCCTCAAGTAAATCTAGATTAGCCGCTATCTGCTCGGAGTTTTGACTTTCTTCGAAACTCCTCACCCGTGCCATAAGGAGCTCGATCTCTACTAGCACCATTGCCTCCGAGCCGTAAGATAACGAAAATGGGATTTCGCCTGTCGAAGTCTGAGCTGTAATCCTGTAAGCCCAGAGGACGAAGGAGAGTTCCTCAGCCCAATTCCCCTTTACTTTTTTCAGCTTTTTCTTGAGATGGTGCTTAATGACCTTGTTAACCGCTTCTACCTGTCCATTCGACTGTGGGTGCCGGAGTGATGAGTAAGCGTTCACAATGCCAAGTCCTTGGCACATACAACTAAACTAATCATTGTCGAATTGGCGGCCGTTATCAGAGACGATGGTTCTCAGAATCCCGAACCGGCAGATGATATTTTTTCACACGAAATCGATCACTTTCCGCTCGGTGATCTTTGCGACTGCCTCGGCTTCGGCCCACTTGGTGAAGTAGTCGACTGCGACTATAGCAAACTTGACCTGTCCCTTCCCAGTGGGCAAGGGGCCGATGATGTCGATTTTCCATTGGACGAACGGCCATGGCCCACTCATGGGGGTCATTTCCTCTGCCGGTCGCCTCGGCACGGCAGCGAAACGCTGACACTTGTCGCACTTCCGAATAAAATCCTTAGAGTCTTGCTTGAGAGTTGACCAGAAATACTCTTGACGAAGTATCTTCATGGCTAAGGCACGGCTGCCCGAATAATTTCCACAGATTTCCTCGTGAATCTTCCGAATCACGTAATTGGCCTCGTCCGGCCGGAGGCACCTAAGGTAAGGCTGGGAATGTCCCTTCTTATATAGTACTCCGTTCAATATGGCGTAATGTGCCGCTCGGATCCTAAGTCGCCTCGCCTCAAGCTTATCCGAGGGAGTTTCGCCAGTTGATAGATAATTGAAAATGGGGTCCATCCAATTAGGGATGGACTGGACGGGGCTGACCTCCTCTGACTGGCCGATGCTTGGGTGCTCAACGAACTCGACCGGAACAAAACGTGGGATCTTTCCCTCGGAGGCCGAGGCGAGCCTTGCTAAGGCGTCGGCCCATGAATTCTCGGCTCTGTGGATTTGCTAGATGGTGCAACTTCAAAACTTCTCGATCAATTTCTTCGCTTCTTCGAGGTAAGCAATCATTCTGACCTCCTTAGCTTCGTACTCCGAAGAGATATGATTCATTACCAACTGTGAGTCGCTGCGGACTTGTAAGGTCTGAACACCCAGGCTCGCTACCAGCCGGAGTCCAGCTAACAGCGCTTCGTATTCGGCCTCGTTATTTGAAGCTTTGAACCTGAGCCTGACGGTGTATTGAATCGTCGTTGAATCGGGTGCAACAAGGACGACACCGGCACCTTCTCCTTTAATGTTTGAAAATCCATCAACATAAAGGACCCATCCTGTATCTGACGCGAGCTCTTAATTGCTCAGCGAGACGGGTGGTGTCATTTCAACTTCCTTCCTGACTTGCTCCTCTTACGGAGTTATGAATTCGGCGATGAAGTCGGCCACAGCTTGTCCCTTGAGTGCCATCCTGGGCCGGAACTGAATGTCAAACTCTCCGAGTTCTACAGCCCATTTGGTCATCCGACCTGACACTTTGGGTCTTTGGAGGATCTGCCTCAGGGGGTAGTTTATTAGTACGACTATGGTATGGGCTTGGAAATATGGCCGAAGTCTTCTGGCCGAAACGACAAGGTAGAGTGCCAACTTCTCCAAGGACTGGTACCTTGTCTCGGCTAGTACCATGACTTTACTTATGTAGTACACGGGGTACTGCTTGGCTCCGACTTCTCTGATCAGAGCCGAGCTGACGGGTGAGGTCGAAACGGCGAGGTAGAGGAACAAGGGCTCTCCTTCTTCTGGCTTGGACAAGAGTGGCGGTGATCCCAAGTACTGTTTCAGCTGCTGGAAGGCTTGCTCGCAATCCGGCGTCCACTCCGCCTTCTTGTGGTCCTTCAGCTGCTAGAAGAAAGGAAGGCATTTGTCTGTAACCCTAGATATGAAGCGTCCAAAGGCGGAAACTCTTCCCGTGAGACATTGTATCTCTTTTAAAGTCTAAGGAGAATTCATGTCGAGGAGAGCCTTGATTTTGTCTGGGTTGGCCTCAATCCCTCTCTGACTAACCTGGAAGCCTAGGAACTTCCCTGACTCAACTCCGAACACACACTTGGCGGGGTTAAGCTTCATCTGATATTCACGGAGGACATTGAATGTTTCTTCGAGATCAGCGAAGTAGTCAGAGGCTTTGACACTTTTCACCAGCATGTCGTCCACATACACCTCCATGCTATGTCCGATCTGTTTAGCGAACATCTGATTCACCAACCTCTGATATATTGCCCCAACATTTTTCAGGTCGAATGACATGACCCGGTAACAGTAGAGTCCTCTGTCCGTGACAAAGGTCGTCTTCTGCCTGTCTGGGGGATATATTGCGATCTGGTTGTATCCAGAATAAGCATCCAGGAACGAGAGTAGCTCATGCCTGACTGTGCTGTCCACCAGTTGATCGATCCGAGGTAATGGGAAGCTGTCTTTAGGACATGTCTTGTTCAGATCGGAATAGTCTACACAGACCCGCTACTTCCTTTTGGACTTCCTGACGAGTACAACATTTTCTATCCAATCAGGATAGTACACTTCTTCTATGAAACCCACTTCGAGCAGGACTGAGACCTCCTCGGCAATGGCTTCATATCGCTCGGCATCGAACGGTCTTCTTTTTTGCTTCACCGGCCAGTGGTCTAGGTTCACGTTCAGCCTGTGAACTAGCACGTCGGGCGAGATCCCTGGCATGTCTGTGTGCGACCATGCGAAGACGTCCCGGTGTTGCCTCAAGAAGGCCGGTAACTCGTCTCTCCACTCGGAATTCAGGGATGCTCCGAGCTGAACAGTTTTGCTCGGGTCTGATTCATCGAGCGGTATTCTTGCTAGATCTTCGAAAGGGGAATTCTCCGTCGCTCAGCGGGGGTCCAAGGCGTCGACTACGAGCGTTTATTTTACGGCCCCTTTTCTCACAGCTATCGCATAACATCTCCGGACTTCGCGTTGATAGCCTCAGAGATAACCAATCCCGCCTTCAGCTGGGAACTTCATCATAAGATGGTAAGTCGAGACAACCGCCCTCATTGCATTGAGGGAGGGTCGGCCCAGGATCACGTTGTGAACTGATGGAACATTGACAACTAAAAAGTCAACCAGGAGCGTGACTTGATGTTGCCCTTCTCCAGCTGTTACTGGGAGGGAGATGGCCCCTTCGGAGATAACTCTCTCTCTGGAAAAGCCGTGCAAAGGAGTCTTCACAGATCGGAGTTTAGACCGTGGAATTTCCATCTTTTTGAATGCCTCGGAGTACATGACATCAGCCGAACTTTCAGTGTCGACTAAGATGCGGTATACTTTGTGATTGGCTATGGTCATGGTGACCACTAGCGCGTCATCATGTGGATGTTGGATCCCGCGCGCATCTTCTTCCGTGAAGGTCAGGCTGTACGGAGCGACTCGGAGTTCCTTGCTAGGACGTTCTGCTAAGTGGATATGGTGTTCCGACTCTGGCCTACGGGAATGGGCTTTTCGAGCCCTGTTTGAGTCCCCTCCCCCAGCTGATCCCCCGAAGATGGTACGAATTTCGGCGGGTTCCTCTGGGGGGTTGTTCGGCTGCTCCTGCGGTCGCTCCTCTCTCTGAGCGGACTTATCCTTCTTCGTGTAGCGGTGCAAATGTCCTTTGCGGATGAGGGACTCAATCTCATCCTTCAGATCTACGCAATCGTCCATGTTATGACCGTGGTTCCGGTGAAAACGACAGTATTTACGTTTGTCCCGATGCTCTGGATCAGCTCTCATACAGACTGGCCAATTGAGTAGTCTGTCTCCTCAGATATCCAGTAGAATTTGTTCGGCCGATGTATTGAGTGGGGTATAGGAACGGAATTTTTCCTTCGGCCTGGGGCTCGGTCGACGATCGCGGGGAACGCGGTCATCGGTCCCTTTGCCGGTCGAGTGAGAGTCTTCATTCTGAGGCCTCTTCCCTTTATTCGTCGAATCGGACACTTGCATACCCTTTCGGCCGTTAGTGAACTCCTCGGCGTTGCTATACTTCTGAGCTTTCGCCATAAAGTTCGCTAGCGTCTTCGGCGGATTCTTTCCGATGGAGAAGGCGAACTTTCCTTTCTTCAGTCCACTCAGGATGGCTGTGAGGGCCATTTTATCATCGTAGTCCTCAACATGTAACGCCTCTTCATTGAAGCGAGCGACGTAATCCTTCAGCAATTCTTTCGGTGTCTTCTTAATGGTAAGCAGGTGAGTGTTGGGCTTCCTACTTCTCTTACCGCTTATGAACTGCGTGAGGAATAGTCGACTTAGTTCCGCGAATGAACCCATGGAACTAGGCTTCAGCTGATGATACCAGATCCGAGCGGACCCCGTGAGGGTGATAGAGAACCCCCTACACATTGTTGCATCTGTTGCTGTCTGGATCTGCATACAGGATCGGTAGGACTCCAAGTACTTGGATGGATCCCCCGATCCCGAATACTGGATGACGGGAGGCATCCGGAACCTCTGTGCCATCACTTTGGCCATGATAGCCAGAGTGAAGGGGGGCTCGATTTCTTCCATCATCGCCTGGATCGTGGTCGGAACCGTTGATTGCTCCTGCTTTTTCTCCAACATCATGAACTTATCTTTCAACTTCGCAAACTGCGCTTCCCATGAGTCTTTATTCTCCACGATGACCTCTGGAGTATGCTCGACCTCTGGTGTTCTCCTTTCCCTCCTTCGCTCTAATTGATGACGGAGGTCCGTGGGGGGCAGGACAGATGTGGCTGAGTGAACAGTAGTCGTAGCCCGAGCGGGCTCGTTCCGTGCGGATGCCTCGCCACGTGCCGCAGGAAGATTTTGACCCGACTGCGGTACCCCCGAACATTGGAGAACTTCGGGTCTCACACTCTTCGGCACGGAGCGAGTTTCCACAAACAGCCCCACCGGCTCAAGAACGGGTTGTTCTTGAGCCGGGCGTAGTTCTGCCTCCCGCTGTTGTTTTATTTGGTTTATCTCGTCGTGCAAGGCTTGTATCTCGCTTTGCATGGCACGGTACTTGCCCGACCGATTGGGCGATCGCTGGGAAGGCCCTGGTGCGGACTCGGTATGAAGCGATGACGACGACCGAGTCTGCTCATCAGGTTGTGGTTGTACCACGACAGCTTTCTTCTTCCTTGCCATTACTTGGGAAAATGAGAACCTGACTTTTAGTTTCAGATTCCTACAGACGGCGCCAAAAATGTTGATGCCAAAATTCGGTCAGCCCTCCCTCCACGTCGACCACCACGTATGATCCCTTGAACCTGCACCAGGAAAGCAGGAAAAGGTGACCCTGGCTAAGCCGAGGGACCCTCCGATGCCTAAATCAGGACAAGGGAATCAGGGTCTGAGTAGATAGCAGAGGAGAGCTCAATTTTTCGTACCTGTAGACATGGTGATGCGTCCTATTTATACCAGCTTGGGAGGCGGTCTGAGTCCGATAATCTCGGTACGATAAGAGGGATTCTCGAATCATGGAGATATTGCTCGTAATTTACCGCGTGTGCAGCGTATCTGGCGGATCGTGTGTATCTGCGGGCGAAGTTTCCATCCACGTCTCAATGTGGAAATTTTCCTATCGATCGTGGTGTGAGTCTCTGATCGTAGCCTCCACTTGGATAGTCCGACCGGAGCGTCAGCATGCGATCCTCCTGCCAGTCCGAATTCAAGTAGACGATCGAGGGTATATATTGGTCCGATTGGATGTGACCCCTCTCCGAGCTAAGTTCTGCTTTTAAACTTGTGTGGTGTTAATACTAAGTTCAGCCCAAATGGGTTGCACCTTAGTCGGAACGGTGTTGAGTCGGCTCGGAATAGCGATCTCGGATCTTTCCATAACAGTGAGCAATCAAGTTGGGAATACATCAAGGTGACCAAATAAAAACTAAGCTCGAATTGATCTAATAGACAATGGAGTGCCTTACCTTGTGGCTTTCCTTCACCATCAATGGTGAGCAATCAAGAGTAGGAAAATCCAATGTTGGGAATTAAAATCAGTAAAGCGATGTAAAGGATTCAACCACATTCCACTCGGATCCATTATCTCCGATTCGATAGGCATGTCTCATTAGAGTTCATTTACATATTCTATGGGCATGTCTCATTAGAGTTCATTTACATTTCTGAGCATTTTTTCCGTCGAACGATGGAAATTGAGAAGGCTCTCTTTACCTCGTTCCACATGGATGGACTTACATTGACATGATTTTATAGGTATCACCATATGAATCCTAACACTTCATAAAAGGTAATGACAAAGGTCATGCCAATTGATTATGAGACTCTTGATGATATGTTAGTGAAATCACATAAAAGGAACAAATACTGTCCAAACCTATCAAGATGAATTGGAGCACCTTGCCTAATGGGATTTTTGTCCGGTGCTCGACCGGTTGTGAGCCCTACATGACTGGTTGAGGACTGGTGCATGACCAGTCGTGGAGTCGAGCCCTGACTTGACTCAAAGTCTAGCGAGTTTGGGATATTTTTCTCTGAGGTACTCGACCAGTTGAAGGTGGTGCTCTACCTGTCGTGGGTGATGCACGACCGGTCGAGGACTCGGCTCGACCAGTCGTGATTACGCAGATTCGTTCCGCGATTTTGCAGATTGTAGAAATCTGAGTCCTTTCGCAACTGGAATGTAAAAAGGAGTTTCCTAAAACTATAAATAGGGGTTTCTAGGATTTTTCTAGTTGAAGAAAAGCACAAGAGGGCTATCAAAGGTGTGAGTGAGAGAGAGGAAGCTTGTGAAAGGGAGGTTATGCTCGAAAAGGTGACTACCATATCTCAGTGCTTCTATGTCTTCGTAATCGGTGAGATCTCTCTGTTTTCTTTATTTCTCTTATTGTTTATCCACTCCTGCATAAGTGATGAAGGTTTAATCATAGCAGCGTGTGCTTGTGATCGGTTGTAATGTTCTGCTTCATAGTGGATTGTCCTGTGCTTTTTACCTCTTTGAGGGTTTTTCACATAAAAATCTCTTGTGTGGTGTGTGATTTATGCTTTAATTTATTTTATTGCTTTATTATCCATAATTCTGGTTTATTTCGAGAGGCTAAATCCTAAGGTTGTGCAAGGCCCCCAACAAAGTGGTATCAAAGCTAATTAAGTTCATTGAATGGGTAGGATCGGTTTTGAATTATGGAAGGTGGCTCATTAAGGATAATTAGCCTCGATGGTTCTAATTGGACCATATGGAAGGCTAAGATGGAGGACTTGCTTTATTGCAAGGACCTATATTCTCCAATTTTAGGCATATCAGCAAAATCCAAGGATATGTCTGATGATGATTGGAAGAAGATGGACCAAAAGGTGGTGGGGTTCATTAGACAATGATTGGATGATTTTTTGTTCCACCATGTGTCTACGGAGACCTCAGTCGGTAACCTATGGATGAAATTATAAGGGCTGTATGAGAGGAAGACAGCCAGTAATAAAAATTTTCTGATGAGATGACTTATGAATCTCGAGTTCAATGATGGTGGTTCTGTGGCTGAGCATATGAATGAGGTTTGCAATATAGAGAGCCAACTCTCCTCTATGAAGATGGTCCTGGATAATGAATTGTAGGGTTTGCTTTTGCTTAGTTCGCTGCCCGACAGTTGGGAGACATTGGTGGTGTCTCTAAGTAACTCCATGCCACATGGAAAGATATCCATGGAACAGGTAACTAACTGTCTCTTCAATGAGGAGATAAGGAGAAAGTCTCAGGGGACTACTCAACAAGAGACCCTTGTGACACAAGAACGAGGGAGAGAAAAGAACAGGAAGGGTGGGAAGGCCCGAGATAAATCAAGAGGTAAGTAAAGTACCGAGAAAGATGTTGAATGCCAGAATTATGGCGAGAAGGGCCACTATAAGCATGAATGTCATAAGGCTAAGAACGATAAGAAGGGAAAAGGAAAGGAGAAGAAAGATGAATCAGATTTCACTGCGGTCGCTTCAAATGACGATGTTGTAGTTATTCTTTCTGTAGATCATGATGTATGTCTCACGACTACGAGTCAGGACACTGATTGGGTGATAGACTCGGGAGCCTCTTTTCATACGACTCTACGTAGGGATTTCTTCACAAGCTACAAGTCAGGTGACTATGAGACTGTGAAGCTGAGAAATTCTATCGTATCGAAGATTGTAGGGTTTGGTGATATTTGTGTGAAGATCAATGTGGGCTGCACATTGGTTTTTAGGGATGTGAGGTATGTCCCAGACCTTCGCCTCAACTTGATGTCGATGGAAAAGTTGGATGATGATGGCTATGAAAGGCGGTTTGCTGGTGGGTGCTGGAAGCTTATCAAGGATTTATTGATCGCAGCCAAAGGAAACAAGTGTTGCACCATTTACAAGGTAAGTGTCAGTGTGTGCGCGAGGGTGGATTGAACGCAGCGAAAGATTCAACTATTGACATGTGGCACAGGCGCCTAGGTCACATAAGTGAAAAATGGCTTCAGCTATTAGCGAGGAAGGGCATCCTTTCAAACGTGACAGGTACACCTCTCAAAACCTGTCTTAATTATTTATCAGGGAAACAATATAGAGTTTCATTTGTTAAATCTGTTTCTCATGTTAATAATGCATGCATTAAATTTGGTTTATTTTGATATTTGTGGTATTATGAGGACAAAAATCTTGGGTGGGGCATTGTATTTTGTTACTTTTATGGATGATGCATTTAGGAGGATTTGAGTTTATGCTTTGAAATCCAAGGACGAGGTCTTTGGTGTGTTTAAATTGTTTCGTGCTATGGTCGAGAGAGAGACATGCATATCATTGAAGTGCATTCGCACTGACAATGGTGGTGAATACGTTGGTGACTTTCACGAGTACTGTAAGTCTCTAGGTATACAGCATGAATAGACGGTTTCCAAGACCCCCAGCATAATGGTGTAGCTAAGCGAATGACTCGCACCATTGTAGAGAGAATTAGATACATGTTATAGCATGCGAAATTGCCTAAGATGTTCTGAAGAGAAGTAATGCACACAGTGGTGTATCTGATAAACAAGTCTCTATCAGCCCCGTTGAATGGAGTACTCGAGAAGGTGTGAACTGGATAGGATCTATCGTACAATCATCTCAGGGTGTTTAGATGCAGGGCATCCGTTCACGTACCAAAGGACGAGAGGTCCAAGCTCGATATGAAGATCAGACAGTATGTGTTCTTAGGGTACGATGATGAAAAGTTCGGTTACAGATTATGGGATCTGACCGAGAGGAAGCTCGTCAAGAGCAGAGATGTGGTTTTCTTTGAAGATCAGTGTATAAAAGACATTAGTAAGCAAGAAAAGAACCAGTCTAGTTCAGGTGAGCTAAAGGACATGGATCTGATTATTCCTCCCGTAGTGCCTATTGACGAGGGAGTACAGTAAGGTGCAGAGGACGAGGGAGTTCCTTTAGAAGATGGATTAGGAGAGTAGCCCCCACTTGATCCACCTATTGAGCCACATGTGAGGAGGTCATCTAGGGATAGACAACCGTTCAAGAGGTACTCACCACATAAGTATATTATGTTGACTAATGGGGAAGAGCTAAAAGACTATTCTGAAGCCCTAGTCGACGATCATAAGGGGGAGTGGTTAAAAGCCATGCAAGAGGAGATAGAATCCTTGCATAAGAACCACACCTATGATATGGTGAAATTGTTTAAGGGTAAGAAAGCTTTGAGCAATAAGTGAGTGTTCAGAAAGAAGGTTGAGCAGAAGAATTCACAGATGAGGTTCAAGACTAGACTTGTGGTGAAAAGGTTTGGTCAGAGGAAAGGTATAGACTTCGAGGAGATATTCTCACCAGTGGTGAAGATAACATCCATATGGGTGTTGCTTAGATTGGAGGCTAGCATGGATCTGGAGATAGAGCAGTTGGATGTTAAAACTGTCTTCTACATGCATCAACCAAAGGGGTTCGAAGTCAAGGGTAAAGAGCATATGGTATGTAGGCTAAGAAAGAGCTTGTATGGGCTGAAACAAGCTCCACGGTAATAGTCTAAGAAGTTCGGCTCATTCATGTTATAGCATGGGTATGACAGAATAGAGTTGGACCAGTGTGTGTTCACACGCAAGTTCTCAGATGGTGATTTCTTAGTTCTACTGTTATACGTTGATGATATGCTCATCATGGAAAAAGACATCAAGAAGATCGATAGGCTGAAATAGGAGTTGGGCAAGTCTTTTGTGATGAAAGACTTGGGCCCAGCTAAACAGATCCTAGAAATGAAGATAACCCGTGACAAAAGCAGCAAGAAGCTTTGGCAGTCACAAGAGCAGGATATTGAGAAAGTCTTAGAGAAGTTCAATATGAATGCAGTGAATCCGGTCAGTACTCCACTGGATGGTCACTTCAGATTGAGCGACAGAAAGTGTCCCATGATGAAGGCAAAGGTGAAAGAGATGCAAAAGATACCCTACGCGTCTGCTATAGGAAGTTTGATGTATGCTATAGTGTGTACACACCCAGACATAGCATATGTTGTTGGTGTTGTCAGCCGGTATCTTGTAAATCCTGACAAAGAGCATTGGACAGCGGTGAAATAGATATTGTGGTATCTAAGAGGCTCATCTAGATTGAGGCTATGTTATGGTGACGAAAAACATATGTTAGAGGGCTACAGATGCAGATATGAGAGGCGACATAGACTCCAGGAAGTCTACATTGGGCTTCATGTTCACGTTTGCAAGGAGAGCGGTTTCTTGGCAGAACAAGCTACAAAAGGTCATAACATTATCGACGACAGATGTTGAGTACATTGCAGTCACAGAGGCATGTAAAGAGATGCTTTGGATGAAGAGGTTCTTATAGAAACTTAGCCTGAAGCAGGAGCAGCATGTGGTCTATTACGATAGTCAGAGTGCTATATACTTGAGTAAGAATCCAAGTCAGCATTCCAAGTCGAAGCACATATAGATTCAGTATCACTGGATCAGAGATACTTTGGAACAGAAGGTGTTACAGCTTGAGAAGGTCCACATGAACGATAATTGGTCAGACATGATGACCAAGGCTTTGCTCAAGGGCAAATTTGAGGTTTGTAGAAATCAGGCTAACTTGAAGAAGGTAAATCCCTCCTGAGATAAAAAGAGAGAGATTTGATGAGATTTTTATCCCGTGCTCGACCGGTCGAGGGCTGGTGTACGACCAGTCATGGAGTCGAGCCTAACTCGACTCAAAGTCCAGCTAGTTTAGGATATTTTTCTTCGGTGTGCTCGACCAGTCAAAGGTGGTGCTTGACCGGTCGTGGGTGGCGCATGATCGAGCGACGACTTGGCTCGTCCAGTCGTGGTTATGCAGATTCGTTCTGTAATTTTTCAGATTACAGAAATCTGAGTCCTTTCGCAACTGGAATGCGGAAAGGAGTTTCCTAAAACTATAAATAGGGGTTTCTAGAATTTTTCTAGGGGAAGAAAAACATAAGAGGGCTATCAAAGGTGTGTGAGAGAGAGGGAAAGAGAGAGAGGAAGCTTGTGGATGGGAAGCTATGCTCGTAGAGGTGATCTACCATATCTCAGCGCTTCTACGTCCTCGTAATCGGCAAGATCTCTCCATTTTTTTATTTCTCTTACTGTTTATCCACTCCTGTGTGAGTGATGAAGATTTGATCATAGCAGGGTGTGCTTATGATCAGTTGTAATGTTCTGCTTCATAGTGGATTGTGATCTGGATGAGGTCTCGTGGTTTTTACCTCTTTGAGGGTTTTCCATGTAAAAATCTCTTATGTGGTGTGTGACTTATGCTTTGATTTATTTCATTACTTTATTATTCATAATTCTAGTTTGTTTCGGGAGGCTAGATTCTAAGGTTTTGTGCAAGGCCCCCAATATTGCCAACTGTATTAAAAGATGGTTACATCATGAGGTTGGCCAATGGTCTTGTCCTGTGAATATTTATAATCATAAGCAATCCTAGATGAACCTTCTCGAATATGTGGGCTAAATTGCTGATTTGACAATTATTGTGTAAATGGTCCTCTTGTCCCTTCATATTGAAGGTCATTAATCAAATGGTCAATATTTGTTAGATTGGTGTGATGTTTGCTTACCATCCCATAAAATGTGCAATGGACCCAGATTGTTGACCTAGCATGTTATTATTACATCTAATTACTTTTTTTCAAGGCTAATAGAGATGATGATGTGACTTTGATGATACCATGCATGCGATGGAATTTGCCACTGAGATCTTTTTAGCCATCAAGGAAGACCTCCTTAGGGTGTTGACATTACCCGGTTTTGTGGCCTCAACCATGATGTATGTGTTATATTCACATTGTTCATCCATTTTGTAGGAACGACTACACAAATGAGGCAGATACAAAACTCAAGTAGTTCACACCATAGAAAGTGGTGGGGATAATGATAACTACTATTAAAACCATCCTAGGGCCCACCGTGATGTTTTTTTGTCATCCAACCTTTCATAAGGTCACAAAGAACTTGATGAAGGGAAAACACAAATATCAACTTGATCCCAAACTTTTTGAGTCATAAGAAGTTTCAATAGTAGGCATTGCATTAAACTTTATGTGGTGTGCTCCACTTGAGCTTTGTATTTATCTCAATTTTTTAGGCCATGCAGTAAATTAATCTCCCAAAATGTATGGACGATGTGGATGTGGATATAACACATATAGTATGGTGGGGCCCATAGAAGCGAGTTGCATCAACACACCACAACAGTTGGTACACCACACAATTTATTTCCAGGAAGACTTGGGGCTCATGCTCTAAAATGATCTTAATAAATGAATAAACGATGTGGATATAATGAATACATCATTTTGGGGGCCATGTAACTTTCATCTCCTTTAAACCATTTGTATAGCCAGAGTCAGCGTTGGTCTTCGCGCGATGCATCCCACGCCAGCTACATCGTTGGTGTGTGGTACACTAGCCAATCCGCTTCCGCCTCTCTAAGGGGGACGCAGATTAGATACTGACAGTTTAAGTAGCGAGTCGGCTACTGAAGTGATGTCACCAAGTTCTATGGGGCCTACTATGTTGTATACGTTATACACACACACACTACGCCAAAACAGCGAAAAAAGGACGGTTGAAAATCGTCTCAAATGACCAAAAAGGATGGTTTTGAACCGTCGCATGGGCCGTCATATTTTGGGGCGTCGTATTACTTAAAGGACGGTCATAAACTGTCATCTTATTAACATTTAAAGGACGGTCATGGACCGTCTGTAAAAAAGACGGTCATGAACCATCCTTAAAAAGGACTGTCATGAACCGTCTCTTATGACCTTTAAAAAGGCGACCATGGACCGTCCTTCAAAAGGACTGCTATGAACCGTCTCTTATGAGCCTTAAAAGGACAGTCATGGACCGTCCTTAAAAAGAACTGCTATGAACCGTCTCTTATGAACCTTAAAAGGACGGTCATGGACTGTCCTTAAAAAGGACTACTATGAACCGTCTCTTATGACTCTTAAAAGGACGGTCTTCGACCGTCTCATATTTGAATATTTAGAAAAATATGAACAACCTAGAGCTGTCAGAACACCTGTTACACTATATTTCTTCGTATTCTTCCTGATATACACCTGTTATATAATATATTTCATCATATTCACATTCACATCCATCTAAACCCAAACTATGTAAATCCATTCAAACATAAACTACATCCATCCAAACACAAACAATCTTATCCATATAAAATACATCCATGCATAAATACATATAAGTTTAACATCATAAATTTAAAAAATAAAAAGGAAAAAAATTAGCAACAATTTTTTTTTTGTCTTTCATCTAATAAAAAAATATTCAAACAACAAAACATTATAATTCAGAATCATGAAGAATTGCAGAAACTTCATTTGCTTTTTTTTTTCTTCCAAAAAAGTGGGAACACTTTTTAAAAATAAAACTGATCATTAAAATAAAACTAATGCAAGTAAATAATGTAAAAAAGTGTTTCAATTCAAGTTAATAGAAACAACAACAAAAATTAAAGCTTTGTAAAAAGGGGCATGTGTTAAAAGGGATACATTCTTGTTTATTGCCATTTGATTGGGCTACATTATTACAGCAATCGGGTTCGGGCTCAGGATCGAGTTTAGGTTTGGGTTTTCAAATTTAGGTTTAGGTTTAGGCTAGGGAGTTGAGATAAAGATTAGGTGTAGGTCTAAGTTTAGGGATTTGAGAATACATTTAGGTTATAGGTTTAGGTTTAGGTTTTAGGTTATAGGTTTAGGTTAAGGTTAGGTTATAGGTTATAAGTTTAGGTTATAGGTTACAGGTTAAGGTTTAAGTTATAGGTTTTAGTTTAAGTTTAGGTTAAGGTTTAGGTTTAGGTTAAAGTTTTAGGTTAAGGTTTAGGTTTAGGTTATAGGTTATAGTATATAGGTTATAGCTTTAGGGAATTGAGAATATGTTAAGGTTTAGGTTTAGAAAATCGGGTTCGGGATCGGGATCGGGTCTAAGTTTGGGTTTTCAAGTTTAGGTTTAAGTATAAGTTAGGGAGTTAAGATTAGGATTAGGTGTAGGTTTAAGTTTAAGGATTTGAAAATACATTTAGGTTTTAGGTTTAGGTTTAGGCTTTAGGCTTAGGTTTAGGTTATAGGTTTAGATTATAGGTTTAGGTTTAGGTTATAAGTTTAGGTTGAAGGTTATAGGTTAAGGTTTTAGGTCATAGGTTTTGGTTTCGGTTAAGGTTATAGGTTTTGGTTTAGGTTTAGGCTTAGGTTAAGGTTTAAATTTAGGTTTAGGTTTAGGTTTAGGTTTAGGTTTAGGTTATAAGCTATAGGTTTAGGGAATTGAGAATAGGTTAAGGTTTAGGTTTAGGAAATCGGGTTCGGGTTTAGGTTTGGGTTTTGAAGTTTAGGTTTAGGTTTATGTTAGGGAGTTGAGATTAGGATTAGGTGTAGGTTTAGGTTTAGGAATTTGAGAATAGATTTAGGTTTTAGGCTTAGGTTTAGGTTATAGGTTAAGTTTTAAGTTTTAGGTTTAGGTTAAGGTTTGGTTATAGGTTATAAGTTTAGGTTGATGGTTATAAGTTAAAGGTTTTAGGTCATAGGTTTTGGTTTAGGTTAAGGTTATAGGTTTAGGTTTAGGTTTAGGTTTAGGTTAAGGTTTAGGTTTAGGTTATAAGATATAGGTTTAGGGAATTGAGAATTGGTTAAGGTTTAGGTTTAGGAAATTGGGTTTGGGTTCGGAATTGGGTTTATGTTTGGGTTTTCAAGTTTAGGTTTAGGTTTAGGTTAGGGAGTTGAGATTAGGATTAGGTGTACGTTTAGGTTTAGGGATTTGAGAGTACATTTAGGTTTTAGGTTAAGGTTTAGGTTACGGGTTATAGGTTTAGGTTTTGGGATTTGAGAATAGTTTTAGGTTTATGGATTTGAGAATACTTTTAGGTTTTAGGTTTAGGTTTAGGTTTAGGTTATAGGTTATAGGTTAAGGTTTAGGTTTTAGGTTTAGGTTAAGGTTAGGTTATAGGTTATAAGTTTAGGTTATAGGTTATAGGTTAATGTTTAGCTGCTAGGTTTTGGTTTAGGTTTAGGTTTAGGTTAAGGTTTAGGTTTAGGTTGTAGGTTTAGGTTAAGGTTTCGGTTATGGTTTAGGTTTAGGTTATAGGTTATAGCTTTAGGGAATTGAGTATAGGTTAAGGTTATGATTTAGGAAATCGGGTACGGGTTCGAGATCGGGTTTAGGTTTTGGTTTCCAAGTTTAGGTTTAGGTTTAGGTTAGGGAGTTGTGATTAGAATTAGGTGTAGGTTTAGGTTTAGGGATTTGAGAATACATTTAAGTTTTAGGTTTAGATTTAGGTTTTAAGTTATAGGTAAAGGTTTAGGTTTTAGGTTTAGGTTAAGGTTAGGTTATAGGTTATAAGTTGAGGTTGAAGGTTATAGGTTATGGTTTTAGGTCTTGGGTTTCTGTTTAGGTTAAGGTTATAAGTTTAGGTTTAGGTTTCGGTTAAGGTTTAAGTTTTGGCTTAGGTTAAGGTTTAGGTTTAGGTTATAACTATAGGTTTAGGGAATTGAGAATAGGTTAAGGTTTAGGTTTAGGAAATCGGGTTCGAGTTCGGGATAGGGTTTAGGTTTGGGTTTTCAAGTTTAGGTTTAGGTTTAGGTTAGGGAGTTGAGATTAGGATTAGGTGTACGTTTAGGTTTAGAAATTTGAGAATACATTTAGGTTTTAGGTTTACGTTGTAGGTTAAGGTTTAGGTTTTAGGCTTAGGTTAAAGTTAGGTTATAGGTTATAAGTTTAGGTTGAAGGTAATAGGTTTCGGTTTCGGTTAAGGTTTAGGTTTTGGGTTTAGGTTAAGGTTTAGGTTTAGGTTATAAGCTATAGGTTTAGGGAATTGAGAATAGGTTAAGGTATAGGTTTTGAAAATTGGGTTTGGGTTCGGGATCGGGTTTATGTTTGGGTTTTTAAGTTTAGGTGTAGGTTTAGGTTAGGGAGTTAAGATTAAGATTAGGTGTAGGTTTAGGTTTAGGTATTTGAGAATACATTTACGTTTTAGGTTTAAGTTTAGGTTTTAAGTTATAAGTTAAGGTTTAGGTTAAGGTTAGCATATAGGTTATAAATTTAGGTTGAAGGTTATAGGTTAAGGTTTTAGCTCATAGGTTTAGGTTAAGGTTTAGGTTTAGGTTATAAGCTATACATTTAGGGATTTGAGAATAGATTAATGTTTAGGTTTAGGAAATCAGGCTCGGGTTTGGGATCGGGTTTAGGTTTGGGTTTTCAATTTTAGGTTTAGATTTAGGTTAGGGAGTTACGATTAGGATTAGGTGTAGGTTTAGGTTTAGGTATTTGAGAATACATTTAGCTTTTAGGTTTAGGTTTAGGTTTTTGGTTATACGTTAAGGTTTAGGTTTTAGGTTTAAGTTAAGGTTAGGTTATAGGTTATAAGTTTAGGTTGACAGTTATAGGTTAAGGTTTTAGGTCATAGGTTTTGGTTTAGGTTAAGGTTATATGTTTAGGTTTAGGTTTAGATTTAGATTAAGGTTTAGGTTTAGGTTATAAGCTATAGGTTTAGGGAATTGAGAATAAGTTAAGGTTTAGGTTTAGGAAATTGGGTTTGGGTTCTGGTTTAGGTTTGAATTTTCAAGTTTAGGTTTAGGTTTAGGTTAGGGAGTTGAGATTAGGATTAGGTGTAGGTTTAGGTTTAGGGATTTGAGAATACATTTAGGTTTTAGGTTTAGGTTTAGGTTATAGGTTATAGGTTTAGGTTTTGGGATTTGAGAATAGGTTTAGGTGTGGGTTTAAGTTTAGGGATTTGAGAATATATTTAGGTTTTAGGTTTAGGTTTAGGTTTTAGGTTTAGGTTAAGATTAGGTTATAGGTTATAAGTTTAGGTTATAGGTTATAGGTTAATGTTTTTGTCCTAGATTTAGGTTTAGGTTAAGGTTTAGGTTTAGGTTATAGGTTTAAGTTAAGGTTTCAGTTTTGGTTTAGGTTTAGGTTGTAGGTTATAGCTTTAGGGAATTGAGAATAGGTTAAGGTTTCAGTTTAGGAAATCGGGTTCGGGTTTGGGATCAGGTTTAGGTTTTGGTTTTCAAGTTTAGGTTTAGGTTTAGGTTAGGGAGGTGAGATTAGGATTAGGTTTAGGTTTAGGTTTAGGGATTTGAGAATGCATTTAGGTTTTAGGTGTAGGTTTAGGTTAAGGTTAGGTTATAGGTTATAAGTTGAGGTTGTAGGTTATAGGTTAAAGTTTTAGGTCATAGGTTTTTGTTTAGGTTAAGGTTATAAGTTTAGGTTTAGGTTTAGGTTAAGGTTTAGGTTTAGGCTTAGGTTAAGGTTTAGGTTTAGGTTATAAGCTATAAGTTTAGGGAATTGAGAATAGGTTAAGCTTTAGGTTTAGGAAATCGGGTTTGGGTTCGGGATCGGGTTTAGGTTTGGGTTTTCAAGTTTAGTTTTAGGTTTAGGTTAGGGAGTTGAGATTAGGATTAGGTGTAGGTTTAGGTTTAGGGATTTAAGAATACATTTAGCGTGTGTTTGGATACACATTTTGGTTGTATTGTATTGTATTCTGGTATTGTTCACATATACGTTGGTCGATTTTCAGAACATATTCACCAAAAATGTGTCATAAGCAATGTTTGGATAGGACGTATTGTCGTTCCATGTATACAATTCGTAGTACAGTTCAATGTTTGAAAACGACGTATAAGGGGCACACATTGTATATACATACTGATATGATAGTCTGTGTACTATAAAGCATATTTGTACATGCGAATGTGCATATTGTCTCAGACGGGGTCCAGTCTTGTAGCTGTGATTAATCACTACACTCCATCACATTTTGGGATATGAATGATGACCGTTCTTCCATTCTCCCCACTTTCTTTCACCTGTTTAACGGTATGGATGTCCTCAAAAATGTCTCAGCGTCCTTACAATCTAACACATGGTACACATCAAATTGTACCCTCCGAACCGTACCTGCATGCTGGGAATAGATTTTTCATGACTAAGAAGACCGCGGGCCCCACATGGGTTGTCATCCATTTGGAAGTATTCTGAACATTCATCCAGTATCAGTTACTTTAATTGACGAGATAAATGACCTGGATGTCACATCCACTGGCACAATTTCACCAGAGGATACATTATCCTCATCATACGAACCTTTTCCATGGTGAAGATCAAATATCAATGACAATATTTCACACTACAATGCAAATTTAAAAAGAAAAAAAAAACACCAACATGTTTCATCAAGATGAACATGTGAATATGTGATCGTTGTACCAACCCCTCTCGAATGTCTATGAGAAAACAGTCCACCATAATACCTGAGGCCCCAACCATCATGTTTCAAAAAAAAATAATAATAAATAAATAAATAAGAACAAGTCTAGAAAGAAAAAAAAAATGAAGCTATTGCATCCCAATCAGCCCTACATATACCCTACTTGACAAAACAACCTGATACCGGCATAAAAAATCAACAATCCAAACAGCATATGAAGAAGCCGAGCCATGCAATATTCCTCTACAACTTCAGCAACCAGCACCCTCTCAGCCCTGCCATCTTTTCGACTTTCCTCGTGCTGATTTCGGTCCAATCTGTGAGAGCCGATACACAATCGCCACTATCCATTGCTGAGTGGCAATGACACGCACAAGCAGCCCCACTTACAATTGTATGTCGCACCATGAGATCGGAGAAAGATGCCTAAATGATATAGAAAACAATAAACAAATTTTAGATATAAGAGAAGGATATGATGCATTCTTCACTGCGACTAACAAAAATTCAGACAACAAACAATAAGAAAAAATTCTACAAATCTGATACTCATTCTAGGATTTCATAGCATCTTCAAAAGTCGTGAACGACTTGTGTCTGCACCCACTAAATCCGTTGACTTGAGTATTGCATGCATCCCATGTTGAATAGATCCCGGGATTCCTCCCCATAAACACCACACAATAATTTTGTTTCATTCCGCTACAAGAGGAAACAAATGTCTTACTTTGTATGTGGTCTGAATGTAACAGACAAAAAAAGAAAAAAAATTGAAATTTTTTGTAAAACTTAGTGGATGGGGCAGATGAATCATGTAGATTCATTTCTTTACAACTTGAGACAGTGAAGATACCTGACCAATAACAACAATCGTATCAGTGTTGTTCAAATCAATCGTGAACGATTGTTGCATGCGTGGTACTGATTACGTTAGGACCTTAAATGAGACAGATATGTGTAATGACAGTTACAACCAGACTAATTAAACCTTATATGGAATATGATCTTGGACAATACTAGTTACAGTATCAGAAAATTTTGATAGATGAAATTTACGGGTTTCTCAAAAGTAGAGACATTACCAGTAACAAGCCAAGATAATCGTAAAGGGAGGAGCATCTTACTCCACATCAGTTACCCATGATAAAGATATATCAGTATAGCTTTCAGAACAGTAACCAGCTACACCAATGTACAATAGAGATGAATAAAGGAGAAGCAAAGGAAGTGACATTTCAGGTTAGTGACATAAAATCAGTAAGACATAATAGCAACCTACAAATATTATGAACAGTTTTAACATGCAAGTAGTTTCAACCTGCTAACAGCTTCGCAAACAGTTATAATAAAAAAGTTCATCCAGTACAACATATGTATCATCCAAATAGATAAAATAAAATAGTTAGCAGTACTACTCCAACAACATATGTATCATCTAAAGAAGATAACAGTTAGCAATTCCAAATCGAGCCATCACAAACTCGGGAAAAATTGTATAAGTCCAGAGTTTCAACCTGCAAATAGTATGAACAGTTTCAACATGCAAGTAGTTTCAACCTGCTAACAGCTTCGCAACCACTTATAATAAAATAGTTCATCCAGTACAACATACGTTTCATTCAAACAGATAAAATAAAATAGTTAGCAGTGCTGCTTCAGCATCATATGTATCATCCAAAGCAGATAAAAGTTAACAATTTCAAACCGAGCCATCATAAACTCAGGAAAAATAAATTTAATATAGCAAACCATCCAAAAAACTGTTGATCACAAAAAGATAAAAGTCAACTGATATGAACCATGTGCCACATTCTTAATCCACGCCACAATGAGGAAGGATCACTTTTTCTATCCATTTCTTCCTGCGTTCATTACCCATCTTTATAAAAAAACCCAGCACTGACTACATCAGTCTGCAAGAACCTTGCAGTACAGAGTTGGTCTTCATGTGAAAGACCAGGCACCTCTTCCAGTATACTCAGCAACCGCTGAACGCGCGTCATGGTTTTTCCCTGACCTAAAGTAATTATCAGGTTGTTAACGGCTTTAGACACTTCTCCCATTTTCTCACTGATATGTTCACTCGGCCTACCCCTCCGCCCACGGCTTATCTCACTCCCATCTATCTGGCTATGACGAGAAGCTAAAGTGGCTTCCATTGGGCTCTTGCTAGCACGTTTTGCCCGATTTGATATGAATCCATCACCACTTTGAACTCGGGGAGGGGGCCTCTGCTCATCCTCGTCAGAGGATGACGAATGAACCGTCTGGGAAGCCCCCTCATCCGAGTCATCATCAAAGTTGAACTCGTCACGACCACGCTGTTTCCCTGATATCGAAAAAGAATAGGCCGTCCTAGCGAATGCACCGTGGGCACAATCGTTGCCAAACATGACCGCGAGGTCGTCCCATCTGTCAATATGTTTGCCTCGCACCCGTTCGGCGTAGGGGTGTGTCTGTATAAACAAAGATAGAAAATTTTTGCATCAATTTTGTAAAAGTAAATTGTACAAACTTTAAATACATTTATATGTGAAGATCATACCGAAAGGTATCCCTCTCATACATCCTCTGTAACGAGAACCATCTTGTTTTGTTTGTCCCATCCAAAACCCGAGGCGTTAAGCATGTCCTTTATTCCCTAGTACAGCCTCTTTAGGGTCCGCAAGCGATTAGAAATATGACGGTTGTCAAGAAAAATGCCACAAGTATCGTGGATTACTTTAATCGTGGCCTTGTACGCTTCAGGTTTAAACCCCACGTCATTTTTAAGTCCTATGTTCACCTATTCAACCAACCCATCAACCAATGCATTATCCATGTTGTCTGTCCATTGAACCCTACTAACTTTATGTGGATAACCTACACTACACCCTGGCTGGGATATAGATTTCGAGGATGACCCTTTGCGGGAGGGTGTATTCTTTTTCTTAGGAGTCCCAATTATTTCTGTCGATGAATTTGGGCATTGGTTTGAAGCAACACCCTTCTTTAAAGGTGATGACTCCACAGCTTTCTTTCTCGGGTGCTTGCCACTGCTCCTTAGAAAATTCATAGATCCTACAAGTAGAAAATGTAAATAGAGATAGAACAGGTACAATGAAGTAATGCACTATAGTAATGACTCATATGTAGATTATATGAAATTCAACACGAAACTTAAACATAATATCCCAAACATAGTGAAAATATGTGCAAATATTTCTGCTTTTGATTAAGCGGATCATTACATAAATTAGAAAGCATAAGTCCGTTGTCTTGTGCGTGGAAGACTGTCATTCCACATTCTCTCAGCAATCTCGTCTCTCTTCCTTATCCACTCCTCACGTGCGAGATCCGGCACCCGAGCTAACGCTACTCCATCTACAGAGGTTACATCTACCGGGGATGGCGCAACATCCTCTATATTGTCCTCACTGTCCTCAACTACCTTAGTTAGTCCATCATCACCACTAACACGAATGAAATTATGAAGGACACAGTAAGCTATAACAATTTTCACTTGTGTTAAAACTTGAACTAAGGAGTATGTAGAATAGGGAAGCGATTTTTTAATAGGCTAAATGAACACTCTATGACATTTCTCAACTGTACGTGACAGTAATTGAAAAGTTCCTTTTTATTGGTAGGCTTTCTTTCAGTATGAAACTCGTTCAAGTGATATCACACACCTCGATAGGGTGTCATAAATTCAGGCGAATGTGCATACCCATCGTCAACAACATAATATTTTTCTACACAATTACAACATATGTTTCAAATATCTATCACACATAATCAAGGAAAGAAAAAACAATCACCCTTTATACACAATTACCATGTGGAATAAGAAAATAGTCAGGGCGATGGATAAGTGTATTTTGTAGGACACGAGCATCGGATGCGAATCCATCCCAACCAGCAAGCACGTATACAAATTTCATATCAAATGTACATGCGGCCAGAACATTCTGTGATAGAAATCCTTTTCGATTTCTGAAAGTTGAACTTTTTTCTTTTAGCAAATAAGTCGGTATATGGGTACCATCTAGGGTCCCGATGCAGTCCTACAATCAAAATGGTGGCAACGATCGGGTCATCCATTAAATATGAACTGTTAATATAGAAATTTCTCTAACATATCTTCAACTTTACCTGAAAATATGAACTCCACAATGGATTGTCAAAAATTTCCTTAAGTGTGTGTAAACCAAGAAACCTGACGTGCTCGGGATAAAGACCGATTATAGCATCTAACACCCTACTACAGTGTTTGCTCACTGTCTCACCAGATTGTATAAAACGATGACCAATCACATGGTTACGTACATTATGTCTGACAGTATGAAGAAACATTACAAGCTACTCCTCCATGGTACATCTCCTGCTATCGGAAAGTAAATTTCAATCCCTCAAAAGTGAACATAATTCTAAAAAATTTTCCCTACTCATCCTCAGCTGCGCAAGACACTCAGGATCACTCTTACATATAATTCGGCTTATAAACCTATCCCTCTTAATATGGATATCATTGGGTTTAGCCTTCATACAGTAATAACGATAATATTCAACTACTCCCATTACAGTTACTGCAGCTGCAATGGTGGTTATGGCAGCGGCTATTTCACTATCATGCCATTCACTGCCAGATAATTTATCATCAGAATAGTCCACACTTTCGGAAGCCATGACAGTTTAAAGGGAACTCGACAAATGGATCTAATCTTCAATCAGAAGAAAAAGTAAATTTGACTTGTATATAAGCATGGTTACATACATTATGTCTGACAATATGAAGAAATATTACAAGTTGCTTCTCCATGGTATATCTCTTGCTATCAAAAAGTAAATTTTGATCCCTCAAAAGAGAACATAATTCAAAAAATTTATCCCTACTCATCTTCAGCTACGCAAGACACTCAGGATCACTCTTACGTATAATTCGGCTTATGAACCATCCCTCTCAATATGGCTATCATTGGGTTTAGCCTTCATACAGTAACAACGATAATATTCAGCTGCTCTCATTACAGTTACTGCAGCTATAATGGTGGTTATGGCAGCGGCTATTTCACTGTCATGCCATTCATTGCCAGATGATCTATCATCAGAATAGTCCACACTTTCAAAAGCCATGACAGTTTAAAGGGAACTCGACAAATGGATTTAATCTACAATCAGAAGAAAAAGTAAATTTGACTTGTATATAAGCATGTATACAAACTACATCAATCTTGTACAATTCTAAATAACTAATACTACAATTGGTCTTTTAGCAATCTTCTAATTTTTTTTAGTTTTCTTCTTGTAGGTCCAATTCTTTTAATTGAGATAAAAGTGTATTATAAGTAATCAAAACATGCTGGTTCTCATTGTCCTCTGTATTATCATCAGTGAGGTCATTGATAATTACCATGTGATAACAGTAGAATTGGAAGATTTACTTGAAGTTATAAATAACAAATTAGGAACTTGTTTCCTAACAACAGTTAATGTTGTAGGGGACAATTTATTAACTTGCTGCTAAACACAGTCATATGACGTAAACAGTGTAAGTCACTTAGACCAAGAATTTATACTGTGTGTTGAACAGTATTGAATCTTCAAAATTGTTAACATTAACTGTTCCAGTAGACAACGTTACAGAATATATTGGAATAGATTATTTAAAAATCAGATAATAGTAGAGTATTGGAAAGTATAGCAGAGTTAACAACAGACTTCGACCAGAGGATTTTTGCACATATAACTCAGATTGAAACTAGAAGCATGTAAACAGCTTCAAAATGATCTAACACAGATCACAATTTCTTCCTTTCATGTTACATTTCCTACCATGACAATCAAAAGATATGAACGACGTTACAGACAGTACAACAATACCTCTAATTGAGCCAAACCCAGTATCATCCAAACCTTATGAGATAATGCTGATTCCCCAAAAATGAAATGTTCAAGGACAAGACTTATCAATGACAAATGATTTTCAAATCTCATAGAGGGATTTTATGTAATACAGGGCATATCCACCTAATATCAAATATCATCGGTACAAACACCACCTGTACATGGCCTTCCGCAAACAGATGAGTGTCATACACGCATCCATTCCAGACAAACATTATTCAACGATGGGTTTTTGAAATAAAGGAATGGTTGTTAAATCTCAGAGAGGGGTTTGATGTAATACAGGGCATATCCACCTGATGGAAAGAAGTTGTCGGTACAAAAACCACTTGTACATGGCCTTCCGCGAATAGATGGGTGTCATGCACCCATCCATTCCAGACAAACATTATTCAATGGAATGGGTTTTTGAAACCAATATTAGAATCGTTAGAAGAAGATTGCCCCACCCTCGCCCCTATAAGCATGTCGACATGGGCTATAGGCTGCTATCAGAAAGTAGATATATACTTGACCATATAGAGAGTTCCAACGATCTTGGTAAATGTCGTTGGATGAGTAGAAACAGATTTCCAGAGGAGTCTAGATCATACCTGGAGGAAGTGCTTAGCAGCGTTGGAATGAGTTACATGGACAACCAGTACCCCTAAACGAAGGTGGGAGCAAGGTCCTCTCACCATGTAAGCCGTTGTCTGTTTAAGAGATGGATGATTCTGAGATCGTCGTCGACATGCAGGCATACGAAGATGATATATAGAGATAGCGGAGTATAGGTTCACTCGTTCTCACCACGAACACATGAAAATGGTGTAATCACCGACTTCAACCAGCTTCAATGCAATACAGTGAAGAGACGGGACTTGTGTCTGAATAGTTGTCCACTCGTACAGTACAATTGCTGACGTAAAGTGGTTCGGCGTGGTATTTGCGCGCGTGGAATGCGTCTCCTGACTGTTCATTTCTAAACGACGAACATGTCCCATCAACCCCCCTAATACAATACTATACAACCAAAACGTTTATCCAAACACGCCCTTAGGTTTTAGGTTTAGGTTTAGGTTATAGGTTATAGGTTTAGGTTTTGGGATTTGAGAATAGATTTAGGTGTAGGTTTAGGTTTAAAGATTGAAGAATACATTTAGGTTTTAGGTTTAGGTTTAGGTTATAGGTTATAGGTTAAGATTTAGGTTTTAGGTTTAGGTTAAGGTTAGGTTATAGGTTATAAGTTTAAGTTATAGGTTTTAGGTTAAGGTTTAGGCCATAGGTTTTGGTTTAGATTAAGATTATAGGTTTAGGTTTAGGTTATAGGTTTAGGTTAAGGTTTAGGTTTAGGTTATAAGTTATAGCTTTAGGGAATTGAGAATAGGTTAAGGTTTAGGTTTAGGAAATCAGGTTCGGGATCGAGTTTAATTTTGGATTTTCAAGTTTAGGTTTAGGTTTAGGTTGGGGAGTTGAGATTAGGTTTAGGTTTATGGATTTAAGAATACATTTAGGTTTAAGGTTTAGGTTTAGGTTATAGGTTATAGGTTAAGGTTTAGGTTAAGGTTAGGTCATAGGTTATAAGTTTAGGTTGAAGGTTATAGGTTAAGGTTTTAAGTCATAGGTTTTGATTTAGGTTAAGGTTATAGGTTTAGGTTTAGGTTTTTTGTTTAGGTTTAGGTTATAAGCTATAGGTTTAGGGAATTGAGAATAGGTTAAGGTTTAAGTTTAGGAAATCGAGTTCAAGTTCGCAATCGGGTTTAGGTTTGGGTTTTCAAGTTTAGGTGTAGGTTTAGGTTAGGGAGTGGAGATTATGATTAGGTGTAGGTTTAGGTTTAGGGATTTGAGAATGCATTTAGGTTTTAGGTTTAGGTTTAGGTTTTAGGTTATAAGTTAAGGTTTAGGTTTTAGGTTTAGGTTAAGGTTAGGTTATAGGTTATAAGTTTAGGTTGAAGGTTATAGGTTAAGGTTTTAGGTCAAAGGTTTTGGTTTAGGTTAAGGTTATAGATTTAGGTTTAGGTTAAGGTTAAGGTTTAGGTTTAGGTTAGGTTATAGGTTAAGGTTTAGGGAATTAAGAATAGATTAAGGTTTACGTTTAGGAAATCGGGTTCGGGTTCAGGATCGGGTTTAGGTTTGGGTTTTCAAGTTTAGGTTTAGGTTTAGGTTAGGGAGTTAAGATTAGGATTAGGTGTAGGTTTAGGTTTAGGGATTTGAGAATACATTTAGGTTATAGGTTTAGGTTTAGGTTTTGGGTTATAGGTTAAGGTTTAGGTTTTAGGTTTAGGTTAAGGTTAGGTTATAGGTAATAAGCTTAGGTTATAGGTTATAGGTTAAGGTTTTAGGTCATAGTTTTTGGTTTTGGTTAAGGTTATAGGTTTAGGTTAAGGCTTAGGTATAGGTTTAGGTTAAGGTTTTGGTTTAGCTTATAAGCTATAGGTTTAGGGAATTGAGAATAGGTTGAGGTTTAGGTTTAAGAAATCGCGTTCGGGTTCGGGATCGGGTTTAGGTTTGGGTTTTCAAGTTTAGGTTTAGGTTTAGGTTAGGGAGTTGAGATTAGGATTAGGTGTAGGTTTAGGTTTAGTGATTTTAGAATACATTTAGGTTATAGGTTATAGGTTAAGATTTATGTTTTAGGTTTAGGTTAAGGTTAGGTTATAGGTTATAAGTTTAGGTTGAAGGTTATAGGTTAAGGTTTTAGGTTATAGGTTTAGGTTTAGGTTTAGGTTAAGGTTTAGGTTTAGGTTATAAGCTATAGGTTTAGGGAATTGAGAATAGGTTAAAGTTTAGGTTTAGGAAATCGGATTCAGGTTTGGGATCGGGTTTAGGTTTAGGTTTAGGTTAGGGAGTTGAGATTATGATTAGGTGTAGGTTTAGGTTTAGGGATTTGAGAATACATTTAGGTTTTAGGTTATAGGTTTAGGTTTTGGGATTTGAGAATAGGTTTAGGTTAAGGTTATAAGTTTATGTTATGGTTTTAAGTATAGGTTATAGGTTTAGGTTAAGGTTTAGTTTTAGGTTATAAGTATAGGTTTTGAGATTTGAGAATAGGTTTAGGTTAAGGTTAAAAGGATAGGTTTAGGTTATAGGTTAAGGTCTAGGATTAGGTTATAAGTATTGATTTTTGGATTTGAGAATAGGTTTAGGTTAAGATTCTAAGTTTAGGTTAAGGTTTCAAGTATATGTTATAGGTTTAGGTTTAGGTTATAAGTATAAGTTTTAGAATTTGAGAATAGGTTTAGGTTAAGGTTATAAGTATAGGTTTAGGTTACAGGTTAAGGTTTAGGTTTTGGTTATAAGTATAGGTTTTGAGATTTAAGAATAGGTTTAGGTTATGGTTAATAATAAGTTTAGGTTAAGGTTATAAGTATAGGTTTAGGTTTAGGTTATAAGGATAGGTTTTGGGATTTGATAATAAGTTTAGGTTAAGGTTGTAAGTATAGGTTATAGGTTTAGGTTAAGGTTATAAGTATAGCTTTTGGGATTTGAGAATAGGTTTAGGTTAAGGTTATAAGTATAGGTTTAGGTTATAGGTTAAGGTTTAGTTTTAGGTTATAAGTATAGGTTTTGGGATTTGAGAATAGGTTTAGGTTAAGGTTATAAGTGTTCACTCCCCAAGTGCAGGGGTGTGATGTAGTAATAAACTCGGTAAGACCGAGGTCGAATCCCAAGGGACTGAAACTTATACGTAATCTAAAACTAACTAGAACTAGAACTAGACTAAGATAAAATCTAAAGTGAATGATATTTGAGGAATAATGGTGAAATAATTAGCTAACACTTGGGAAAATTCAGAGAAAATGGATCTAGGGATTCAGAGGATCCACTTGTAGAGATCAGGGAGATCTTATGCCTGTGTCAAGAACCATGAAAATTAACTGAACTGTCGTTGATATAGTTTTCAAAAGATGAAAGGTATATAAATTAGAATGGATTTCATCACCAAACCATGCCCAGGAGACAAAGCAAACAACAGAATTAAACTAATTACCAACCCATCAACATGCTCTGAAGGTTAGGAAGGGTACCGTCATCCGACCATGCCCAGGAGACTATGGTGAACAACAGGGCTTCCTGACGTCATAAACATAAAGGAGAAAGAAATACTCAAAGTCATCGCAGATCTATTGTAATTTTAGTCACAACAAACCATTAAAAATTGAAAGCATTCCCTTAAAATCAACTAAAATCAAATTCAGTTCATAAATTTAAATTAAATTAAAGGCATAAAGAACACTCCCATCTCACTACAAGCTTCACCTCTTAGCCCTAGCTAAGAGGCTTAGCCTGACATGGATGGACCGATCTCCATGTAAGTCATAGAAAGAAAACAGAAAAAAATAATAATAATAAAATAAATCCAAACTTTTTCTCTCTCTTTGCTCAACATATGCTCCACGGCCCAAGCTTTCCTCCCAGTCATGAATGAAATCCCCTTTCCTTCTCACATTCTCTCTTTCTTATAGGTAGTAGAGTCAGTCGGATGGTTAGTTGTCGATGGAGAACAAGGAGTTACGCACTCCTCCTTCGCAGTAACAGTGAAAACGGATCTGATTTTCGCATGCCCAGTTTACGCAACAGAAAACCGACTTGTGTTTGGACGGATTTTGGGACAGCTGGCCATCCTCACCGTCTATTTGACCTTCATGGATGGGGTCAAGACCCCCCCTCTACATCTTCTGGACGGATTGGATCATTGATCCGATCACTCCTTTGATCGTACAGTGGCACATGGCCTTTGCGCTGTGACCGTTGGTCGGCCCATTATCAATGTCCTTGTGAAAATCCACTCCGTCCATTTAATTCACGTCGAGAAACCATCAAGATATGGACAGTTTTGAATTGGGTTGAGTGTGGCTCATTGAGTTTTAAACGTGTCGTCCGTTAGATGCGGTGATGCTGTTTCCATGCGTACGCGTGCTTGGATTTGAAAACCCACCATTTGTACGGTCGATTTTACCTGCTGAACTGAAAGGACGGTCTAGATGAGCCACATAATCATGGTGGTGGGCCCCATCTCTCCTTCAAGTGGACTGCCTGTCCGCTACATGTGTTGAAGAAATGGATGTTTTCATTTTGGATATGGGTCCAGGCTCTGTTGACTGAAATAGACGTGTCGTGCACAGCGCGTGCACTTGTGCACGGTGCACACACCACACAAATGGGGTCCACTGTGATGGATATGAGAAATCCAAACCATTCATCCATTTTGTCGTATCATTTAAGGTGTTGACAATGAATTTAAAGCATATCCAGATCTCAGGCGGGCCCCACTTAAGAATTTAAGGGGCTGAATTGTCTATTGGGCCACTTCTACAGGGATCAAACAAATGAAATTCGACATGTACGATTAATTTATGGTCCTCAGGCCATGAATGAAGTTTCAAGCTGAACGGATAGTGAGAACCCTGTGATCTTTCATTCTGAACGTCTTTCGGGCTACTTGAGCTTCAGTTTCTCAATTTTCTTGGATCTCTGGCATGCAATTCTGTCGATCCTGGTCTCCTGGGGTCCGTCCCTTGCCTTTGGTGTCATTAGAATGTTAATTTCATGCTTTTAGTTTCCTTTCCAGTCCACGCTCCTAGATTCACCTTGCATCACAAACGTGATTAAAATAAGTTGTTCATAAATTTAGGTAGTAACTGGGGTCTAATATGCAATATTTGTCCCTCAACACAACCCCCAACCAGCATTTTGTTAGTCCCGAGCAAAATATACGAAAAATAAGTTGAGATTGATATAAGAGATTCTGTAAACCTGAGTGATATTTGAAAAATAATCCAAGCATTGGAATTCTAAGATTCATGGATGTTGGGCATTACTTTCTCCTGGGCTCGAACGCATGGTAAACTTCCTAGTCAAGTTCAAAATATTAATCCACTAATTAGAAAATTTCTAAACATTAAGATTCATGAGCGTATAGTGTAATCTCGGCTTAGTAACATTAAGAGATCCAATTGTCAATTTCATGATATCATTGGTAACCAATAAGAAAACTCATGATAACTAAAACCCGAACGAAACTTGCCTCATAAATTTTAACTTTTGATTTTTCTCTTAAAAGTAATGCTAAGAGGGGAATCAAATCCTTACCTATAGGGAGCAAACCTATGGTAAAGACCAGTCGCCCAATAATTTTTGAATGTTAACCTTGGAGAATTAAACCTTCACCTATAGGAGGCAAACCTACAGTGAAGGCCATTTGCCCAACCTTGGGTATTTTCTTTTTCTATTGATCATAATAGGCAAATTTTTCAGGCTGGTTCCTTTCATGCTTAATGATTACCAAGTCAATCCTTCAATATCAAACTGAAATCTTAATGTGAAAATGAGATGTGACATGTGAAATCATGACTCAATCAATGTTTACAACTTCTAATCATGGATTAATGACTTGAACTTAACTGTAAAATCTAATAGACAACTGAATCCAAGAGTCATAAATGTATCTTGTAATTCAAAATCAAAGATGGACGTCAAAATCACTTCAAAATCACAAGAAATTCCTGAAAATTTTAAAAATTTTCACAATTTTTGCTCAAGACCAAGGAAACACTGATTAGGTTACCTAATCTCCCACCCTCAACCTAAAATCTACATTATCCTTAATGTAAAAGATGTGCATGCAATGCACATGGGACAATGAAAGTAAAGAAAAAGTGATAGGAAGATAGTACCTGAATAACGAATTAGGAGAATTTTTAAGAATATCTACGTAAGAGCGAGTCAACACAAGAGAGAAACCAACAGAAGTAAAATTAAAAAAATAAAAATAAAAATAAAATCCTACCTACACTACTTTCGCAGGTACTCTCGATTGCATTTAGCGTATGCAATAAGCCTTTAAACCCCTAGGTTGCCCTTAGTGGACGAGTTGTAATCTCGTGAGGGTTTACAGTAATGTTACCCATAAACATTGAATCGATCATGCCGCAAGGTTCCTCTTCCGGCCAATATCTTGATAAGTTTCTCGGTAAATTCCTCAACAAGATCATCCAAAAGCCCTTTTTATAATAGGCTTGGGCGCCCTGGAGCATGACTTTCCAAAGAGACTTATGTACCTCATAAAAAATCTTCCATTGAATTGCTTGAGGTATCTATAATATATACGATTCACCTGTGATAGAAGAAGTTTCAACGTTAGTATCACATGGTGAATCAAAGACTACAAGTAAATAAAGTTTAGAAAACTTCTTAAAAAGTGATGTAGTCTCAATACATTCCGAAGCTCCAAACTTCGGTTCAATTTTTAGCTCCTCTTCCTTTATTGGTAGACGTTTAGGATCAGGGGAAGAGAGGATTTCAGAATAAGAATTCTCTCGGTCAGTGATGACTACCGCGATGTTGTCTCACAAGGCATCCACTTTGTCTGTTAATAAGGGATCGTTTGAAACTGCAAAGTGTGCCAAGAAATCCCAAGAGCTGAGAAATTCAGCTGAGTGTGACTTATTTTTCATATTGGATCTCGCGATGATCTGCTCAAAGAATCCATTATCCTTGAAAGTGGATGGAGGTACGCTCTCTTGCTCCAATCCTGCACAGACAGATTGGAGATCAATAAGTGAAGCATTGATGTGATCACTCTGTTCATTGAAATTACTCAATTGAGGCATTGAATTGTCAAATGTTTGCAGCTCAGATGGTGGCCTCAACTGAGTGGTTTCAAATTCCAGAGTCGTAGCGGCCGACTCCTCCTCCCAAATCATATCATCATTCAATTCAGGGGAGTGGTCTAAACATGTCTCACAAGAGTTAGAAGAGTCGGTTATAAGGGGCTCATCCTCCACCTTTAAATCAGACATGTCAGGTGAGGATAGTGGCTCATTAAGACCAACCACTTCATATACATCTTGATCATTGACCTGGACCATACTTAAGATTAATTTCAGGAGAATTTGGGCTGAACATTCATAATCATTATCTCAATACGCATCATCGTCTAATTCTATGCAGTGCATAGTTGGGATGGGATCGCCTTCCTCACATTATATTCCTAAATTCAGTTAGGGTTCGAATAAACTAACCTCTACCTTGTCATTGAAATCCTGTGTGTCATGTAAGGAAGGTGTGTCATCATCAATGTATTTAAAAGACACTCATGTATCTTCACCATTCTTTTGAACAGCTATCGAGATTGACTCATCGGGAAATTGAAACGTATGCTCATTAACGGAATCCAACTCCTCATTCCAAATTCCAGATTCTTTCAAAAGTGAGTGCGGATCACTTTCCTCGCATTGTATTTCTAGATTGGGTTGTGGTTGGGAAGAGCAAGCCTCCTCTATCCTGTCGAGGCGCGAATTGAGTGTTTTCATTATTTTCATTATTCATTTCCTCAAGACAAGCCGAAAAAATATTACGCTGATATGAATCCTCTTGGATTGTTTCTGGTTGGATCTCAAAGGTAGGGGATCCAAGAGAATAATCATTATAATATGTTGTTGGTTCATTTTTTCAATTTTGATATTTTCACTGGTTATAGTCATACTGATCATAGGTGGGAGAATCTGCTAGTTGGTAATACTTATTATCACTCATGATACAATCACGCATTGTTTTCTTTTTATCGGATAGGTGATAATAACTCTCACAACCATAGTTATGATAACCCCAACACTCGCGCACTGTTTTATTAATCCATGGGGTGTAATTGTTTTCCTACATATAATCACATAAGGACTTCTTAGCCGATGGATCTTTATATTCTGATCGGTTCTCAATGATAGTTTCAGAAAGATTTTGAGACATAAGTTGATTTATATCATCATCATCCCAAAATAAGTTATTCTTCTCAGCATACTGACGTTGCCACTCATGCATATACATAATGAAACCCTTAATCTGAATTTAATCCTATGTAAAATAGAAGAAAAAGTTCCTATAAAAATGTGAAAAGTAATAGGAGGAGAAGTTAGAAGGAATGTACCAAATGAGAAGTTCCTATGTTAAGATCCAAATTAGAACTTATTTTAGGATCCTACAAAATAGTAAAACAAATTAGTTTCTAAAAACAGAAAAAGAATTCTAACCTAAATTAGAAAATCTTAATCTTAAACTAATCTTAAAACTAGTTAATCTCAAAGAAACGATGCCGTCAGTCCCCGGCAATAGCGCCAAAAACTTGTTCACTCCCCAAGTGCAGGGTTGTGATGTAGTAATAAACTCGGTAGGACCAAGGTCGAATCCCAAGGAACTGAAACTTGTACGTAATCTAAAACTAACTAGAACTAAAACTAGACTAAGATAAAATCTAAAGTGAATGATATTTGAGGAATAATGGTGAAATAATTAGCTAACACTTGGGAAAATTCAGAGAAAATGGATCTAGGGATTCAGAGGATCCACTTGTAGAGATCAGGGAGATCTTACGCCTGTGTCAAGAACCATGGAAATTAACTGAACTGCCGTTGATATAGTTTTCAAAAGATGAAAGGTATATGAATTAGAATGGATTTCATCACCAAACCATGCCCAGGAGACAAAGCAAACAACAGAATTAAACTAATTACCAACCCATCAACATGCTCTGAAGGTTAGGAAGGGTACCGTCATCCGACCATGCCCAGGAGGCTATGGTGAACAACAGGGCTTCCTGACATCATAAACATAAAGGAGAAAGAAATACTCAAAGTCATTGCAAATCTATTGTAATTTCAGTCACAACAAACTATTAAAAATTGAAAGCATTCCCTTAAAATCAACTAAAATCAAATTCAGTTCATAAATTCAAATTAAATTAAAGGCATAAAGAACACTCCCATCTCACTACAAGCTTCACCTCTTAGCCCTAGCTAAGAGGCTTAGCCTGACATGGATGGACCGATCTCCATATAAGTCATAGAAAGAAAACAGAAAAAAATAATAATAATAAAATAAATCTAAACTTTTTCTCTCTCTTTGCTCAACGTCTGCTCCACGGCCCAAGCTTTCCTCCCAGTCGTGAATGAAATCCCCTTTCTTTCTCACATTCTCTCTTTCTTATAGGTAGTAGAGTCGGTCGGATGGTTAGCTGTTGGTGGAGAACAAGGAGTTACACACTCCTCCGTCGCAGCAACAGTGAAAACGGATCCGATTTTTGCATGCCTTGTTTACGCAACAGACAACCGACTTGTGTTTGGACGGATTTTGGGACAGCTGGCCGTCCTCACCGTCTATTTGGCCTTCATGGATGGGGTCAGGACCCCCCTCTGCATCTTCTGGACGGATTGGATCATCGATCCAATCACTCTTTTGATCGTACAGTGGCCCACTGCGGACGATTTTTGCAGATGTAGAGCCTGCGCATGGTCCTTATGTTGTGACCGTTGGTGGGCCCATTATCGGTGTCCTTGTGGAAATCCACTCCGTCCATTTAATTCACGTCGAAAAACCATCTAGATATGGACGGTTTTGAATTGGGTTGAGTGTGGCTCATTGAGTTTTAAACATACCGTCCGTTAGATGTGGTGATGTTGTTTCCATACGTACGCGTGCTTGGATTTGAAAACCCACCATTTGTACGGTCGGTTTTACCTGCTGAACTGAAAGGACGGTCCAAATGAGCCACATAATCACGGTGGTGGGCCCCATCTCTCCTTCAAGTGGACTGCCCGTTCGCTGCATGCGCTGAAGAAATGGATGTTTCTGTTTTGGATACGGGTCCAGGCTCTGTTGACTAAAACAGATGTGTCGTGCACAGCGTGTGCACTTGTGCACAGTGCACACACCACACAAATGGGGTCCACGGTGATGGATATGAGAAATCCAAACCATTCATCCATTTTGTTGCATCATTTAAGGTGTTGATAATGAATTTAAAGCATATCCAGATCTCAGGCGGGCCCCACTTAAGGATTTAAGGGGCTGAACTGTCTGTTGGGCCACTTCTACAGTGATCGAACGGATGTAATTCGACATGTACGGTTAATTTATGGTCCTCAGGCCATGAATGAAGTTTCAAGCTGAACGGATAGTGAGAACCCTGTGATCTTTCATTTTGAACGTCTTTCGGGCTACTTAAGCTCCAGTTTCTCAATTTTCTTGGATCTCTGGCATGCAATTCTGTCGATCCTGGTCTCCTGGGGTCCGTCCCTTGCCTTTGGTGTCATTAGAATGTTAATTTCATGCTTTTAGCTTCCTTTCCAGTCCACGCGCCTAGATTCACCTTGCATCACAAACGTGATTAAAATAACCCGTTAAGCAGTATGATGTTCATAAATTTTAGGTAGTAAGTGGGATCTAATATGCAATATTTGTCCGTCAACAATAAGTATAAGTTTAGGTTATAGGTTAAGGTTTAGGTTTAGGTTATAAGTATAGGTTTTGGGATTTGAGAATAGGTTTAGGTTAATGTTATAAGTTTAGGTTAAGGTTATAAGTATAGGTTTAGGTTATAGGTTAAGGTTTAGGTTTAGGTTATAACTTTTAGGGTTTGAGAATAGGTTTAGGTTAAGGTTATAAATATAGGTTAAGGTTTAGGTTTAGGTTATAAGTATAGCTTTTGGGATTTGAGAATAGGTTTAGGTTATAGGTTATAAGTTTAGGTAATTGAGATTAGGTTTAGGGTGTGGTTCAGGTTAAGCGTGTGGTCCCTGCAAATACAGATATAAACACGACCTGTCCAAATGGCCAAACCCCTCAAATGCTGTCCATAAGAAATGGACAGCTTCATCATGGTCATAATAACGATTCCCACCTTCCAGGGACCCCCACTCATCCGGATAGCTTCGACGCACATACGAGTCTGATCCATTAATTTCGAGCAAATACATAAACATGGCCTATTCAAATGGTCAGGCCCCTCCAATGTTGTCCATAGGAAATGGACAGATTCATTATGGTCATAACAACAGTTACCACCTTCAAGGACCCCCGCTCATCCGAATAGCTCCGACGCACATCCGGGTCTGCTCTATTAATTTCAAGAAAATACATAAACATGACCTGTCCAAATGGTCAAGCCCCTCCAATGCTATCTATAAGAAATGGACGGCTTCATCATGGTCATAACAGCAGGTCCCACTTTTCAGGGACCCCCATTCAACATCTGGATAGCTCCGACTCACATCGAGGTTTTCTCCATCAATTTCGAGCTAATACATTTAAAAACAACATAAATATATCTAAAAGCATCTAGATACCTAGGGAAGTCCTCCCATATTTGTATTGTTGGTTACTCATCTCTTTGTCTACAAGCCACAATTTACCAACAATTTCTATCGCTACCTGTACTCTGAAACCAACACAAATATAACTGGGAAACAATATAAGGAATAAGAAAAAAAATGAATTTACCTATGCACATCATTAAATGTTCCCCTATAAAGAGGTGATATTATATCTTTGATTGCCATAACCTGTATGATAGAGAAAAATACAACCGATATAGTCTGTTACAGTTCAAAGGAGAAAAAGGATTTGTGGTTGCACCGATATTCTAGTACATTACGAACGGCTGCCTACATACCCAAAAAGTCAGATTGGGATCAAGCCACTATGTAGTTCTTTTTAATTAACTAAGTTACTAAAGGTCATAAATTTCATATTTAACAAAGTATCATTGAATGTCGTCTTAAATCGTTTCTGGTTGGTGCATTTAAAAAAATTCAAATACACAATCAATGTATATTCTTGTTACATCTTGTACTGCAACAAGAGACAACGTTCTGTCAATACTTCAGTTACATTTGAAATTGAAATCCTTTAGTGACTTGGTTAATAAAAAATAAATGACAACAAGCCATAATTAATAAAAAGGATGTTAAAGATTAAATAAATAAAAAAGGTAACTTGATCAAAAAAGAATGTTGGACTTGGAAAACAACTAGTTTTATGGATTCGTCAGTTCTAGAAAAAAAAAAAAAAAAAAGAAGGTATCACAGTAATTCTTAAAAAGGGTAAAGAAAACAAATGTAATAAGAAAATATTTATGAATCTTTCTTTACCTGTTGTCACCAACAAAGTCAGTGGAAACCACATCATCTTCAGTGTAACCCAAGATCCCTTTCAGCAAACAAATAAATGGTTGGAGAAAAACAATAAAGAACTAGTGACTAGGATATCCCAGAATGATCTGTATGACTATCCATTGTTGCAGCCTAGCCAATCAAGCATCTCTCCATATGAGAAACTTTAAAGAAACCTGAAATAAATGAGCCCACTATATTTCTCATCGAGTTAGTGACTGTGTATGTATATAGCTGCCGGAAAATATACAATTCTAGTCAAACAGGTTCACTTTATGTTAATTATGCAGTTCTACAAGAGAGAAGAAAATTCAAATTATTATTAAAAAAAGTGATTAGCCCAAGTAAGCTCTAGACCCTTGTTCGAACCAAATGGCAGGCCAACGCATGTGCATATTCAATTAAATATCCTAAATTAGCTGGATGATCAGGCCAACACTGTTAATTCCCACAGTTAGTATCAGAGCCACTGTGCAAAGGCATGGATGATCAGATTCAGAGTCACCCATTATAGATTCATATTCAAAATTTCAGATTTTTGAATTTCCAAATCAAGCAAATTGGGATTTCGTATTTAGTTTTTTTTTTTTTAAGGGATTTTTCCCTGAATTCAGAAATTAAGACATCTAGATTATGGATTTTGAATTCGGAATCCCCAAATCATCAATGAGGGATTTTCGGATTCAGAATCCTCAAATCGAAAATTTAGGATTAATCGAAACCCTAAATCAATCAAGTCAATTAGGGATTTTTGAATCCCTGACTTTAGAAATCAAAAATTAGGGACTTTCGGAATCCAGATCCCCAAATCTAGATTAATTGGGGATTTCAGATTCAAAATCCCTATATCCAATTAAATTAGGGATTTGGGATTCGAACCCCTAAATGCAGACATTCAATTAGGGATTTTAGATTCCTGATTTCAAAGCCCAGATTCGAAACTGATAATCCCAAATTGGGAATTTTATATACCCTTACCTGTGTTATCAATGAAGGCAGCCATGGATGCTCTGTCTAGCACCGGCACTGTGTATAATCTCCGATTCATCCCAATCGGGTTTCTTCTGCCTCCACGCATGGCCTTATAAACCTCATCGTGATCGTCCTCTTCATCTTCAGCTGTGGCAGCCATTGTCATGGTTGTAGGTGTATGCTTCTTCTCTCAATCATGAGGAAGAAACCGCTTGTGTCAGATTTGAGAAGGATGGCAGCGACGAGGACTCTCGATTCAGCCATGGGTTTTTGGGGAGGGGCGGGCGATAGAGAGAAAGGGTTTGGGTTTTGGGAGGGGCAGACGTGTGAGAGTGAGGGATTTAGGAGGGGCACGCGCGGGCCGATTATATTTTGGGGGTGGGAGTGACGGAGGGCATTTTAAGTCTTGAGTTTTAGGTCCTGTGGGGGCCACCATGATGTGCGTTATTTATCTACTCTGTCCATTCATTTTAAATGATCATTTTAAGGATTGATCCAAAAAAGGAGTCATATCGAAGCTGTAAATGGACCACATAAAATATTAACGATAGAAATTTATTTATTTATTTTTTTATGGTGTGGTCCACTTAGACCTTCAATCTACTTACTTTTTAGGCTCATCCACTGAAATTATATATCAGAATTTATGGGCAGTTTAGATAAAACACATATATTCCAATGGGCCCCATGAATAGGTTGGATGATAAATAAGCATCAATGTGGGCTATAGGAAGATTTCAACAGCGGAAATCATCATTCTCACTCTTTTTTATGGTGGGTCCACTTGAACTTTGGATCTGCCCCGTCAGTCAGATGCAACATTCCATGGTGGGCCACGAGCTTAAAAATAAAGTCAATCCATGACTTGGGTGGGCCACACCACATACTATAGTTGAGAGGGTTGCCTTCCCATTAAAACATTTATAATCATTTATTGTGCCCACCTAGATGTGGTTCATAGATCCAAGCCATTTATTAAAATAGAGATAGAGAGAGGGCAGAGGGAGAGCGGCGAGAGAGTGCAGAGAAATGGGGGGAGATATTGGACGCGGCTCTGTTTTGAGCACGCGCCCAATTTTGGGCGCGACTGTGGCAGGTGGTCGGTGCTTTGTGGGCCCCACCATGATGTACATGTTTCATCCATTCCGTTCATCCATTTTTACAATCATTTTAGTGCTTGATACAAAAAATAATAGGGATATAAATCCTAGGTGGGCCACACCACAGGACAAAAATAATGAATGGATATTCACAATTAAAATCCTCCCAAGGCCCACTGTACTATTTATTTGACATCCAATCTGTCGATTTGGTCATAAAAACCCAGATGAATGGAAAAAATAAATATCATCTTGATCCAAAACTTTTATGGCCCCCAAAATTTTTTTAATGGTCAAAATTCATTCAACACTATTTCCTGTAATGTGCTCCACTTGAGATTGAGATATAATTCATTTTTTTTTCATATCATAAAATGATATATAAAAATAGGTGGACGGAATGGATGATACAGATACATCATAGTGGGCCCCATGGAGCACTGACCACCAGCCAATGGCTGGTGTTAGGGAGAGTAGCCAATCTGTTCCCCACCATAGCAAACACATGTGATTTAATCTCCATGTTTCCTACCATATGGTCCACTTTAACCTTCAATCTAGATGATTTTTTGTTTCATTCCCTATAATAATATTTCAAAATATATGGACGGCTTAGATAGGACACATATTTTTTAGGCCCTATAGGGCCCCTTATACCCTAAGCATACTGAGTAAATCCTATGGGGCCCACCATGATTTATTCATTTTATCCACTCCATCCATCCATTTTAACATATAATTTTATTACATAAGCTCAAAATTGAAGCCTATAAAAATCTAAAGTGGACCACATCATAGGAAACAGTATAAATTGAACGTCTACCATTGAAAAATTTTGAGAGGCCACTGAAGTTTTGGATCAAGTTGATATTTTAGTTTTCCCTTCATCCATGTATTTATGATCTATTGAACAGGTTGGATGACAAATAAAAATCACTGTAGGCCATAGGAAGATTTCAACGGTGGAAATCATTATTCCCACTGTTTCCTGTGGTATGGTCCACTTCAGCTTTCGATATACTTTAATTGTGGACTCAACCATTAAAATGATCTAGAAAAATGGATTGACAATGTGGATAAACCATAACTTTGGGCCACGAGCTTAAAAATAAAGTCAATCCATGACTTGGGTGGGCCACACCACATACTATAGCTGAGAGGGTTACCCTCCCATTAAAGCATTCATAATCATTTATTAGGCCCACCTAGATGTGGTTCATAGATCCAGCCCATTCGTTATGTGTGTCCCACTTGGATGAGGAGTCAGCCCAAGTTTCATACATCCAAAACTCATGTGGGCTCTACCAATTAAATGCTTTTATATATTTTAGGGATGTCTTCACATAGTTTTAGATGCTATGGCCCACCTGAGTTTCGTATACGACTAATTTTTGGACTTAAAAGGGACACATCAAATGCATGGTGTTGATGTTCTATACACATCATGGTGGGGCGCACACAGATTAACCTTATTAGAAGTTCCCATGAGGTGACCTTATAGTACCATTTCACTATTTAGGTAACTCCTTCATGGGTGTTACTTTAACCGTGTAGGGCCAACCTTGATATATTTTATGTATATCGACACTGTCCATATATTTTTCCATCATATTTTAGGATGTGATTTCAAATCATAAGAACTCAATAATCTCAGATGGGCCATACCAATCAAAACAATGATGAATAACTATTAAAAACCTTTTAAAGGCCACAAAAGTTTTGGATCAATTTGATCTTTATAGTTTACCTTCATCTAGATCTTCTTTACATTATCAACAAGTTGGATTGCAAATAAACATTACTAAAACCTTATGATGGGCTCGTTATAATTTTTAATGGCGAGGTACTATATTATCATTCTTTCCAATGGTGTGATCCACTTAAGATTTAAATCTACACAATTTTTTATACTCGGCCCAAAAATGGGTTGGAGAAACATAGGGGTGGCAAGGATATACAACACATCATCAAAATCTCACTTTTGTTATCTAACTTTTCAATTTTTCTTGTCAAAATACAAAATCTAGTTTTCTTTTTTAAAAAATATATTTTTTTACAATTTGTCAATTTTTTCACAATTTTGTTTAATTTCTTAAATTTTCTTTTTCAAAACATCATTTTTTTAATCTCACTTTTGTTATATAACTTTTCAATTTTTCTTGACAAAATATAAAATATAGTTTTCTTTATATATATATATATATATATATATATATATATACAATTTATCAATTTTTTCACAATTTTGTTTAATTTTTTAAATTTTCTTTTTGAAAATATCATTTTTTATCAAAATCTTTTTTTTTTTTAAATTATCAACATTATTCAAAGTTCTTATTTTTAAAAAAAAATCTAGGTTTTTATAAAATCAAAGTTTTTTTTTTCAAAATTTAAAATTTTCTTAAACATTGTTAATTATTTTTCTAAGCTTCTCAACTTTTTTTTTTTTTTTTTTTTTTTTCGAAATTCATAATTTTTTTGAGCTTCTTAATTTTTGACCTGAGCATTAGAGACGGTTTAGGACCGTCTCTTCATTGACAGGGCTCTAATAGAGACTATCTTTGACAGGGCTATAAGACGGCTAAGGACTGTCTCTAATAGAGACGATCTTTGATAGTCTCAGATTACAAGTAAAAGATGACCAATGACCGTCTCTAATGTAAATGACCAATGATCATCTCAGATGACCGCATATAAGACGGTCAAAGATCGTCTTAAATGATTTGTGGACATACAACATTATAAGACAATATTAGAGATGGTCAAGAGTCGTCTAAAATTTTAGAGACGGTTTACGGCCATCTCTAAATCGTCTTTAAACCAAAGAATTTTAGAGACGGTCCACAACCGTCTCAAAATCTGTCATTTTTTTTTCCATTTTTCACGTAGTGACGGTCCATCTATTTTGAGATATCATTTTAAGGCATGAGCCAAAGAATAAGGCATATAAAAATTTGTAGCGAACCCACCACAGAAAATAGTGAAGAAAGTATTCCCGCCCTTGAAACTATCATAACGACTACCATAATGTTTATTTGAAATCCAACCTATTCAAAAGTTAAAAAAGACATGAACTAAGAGAAAACACGAATACCAGCTTCATCTAAAAAAATTGTAGCCTTTGGAAGTTTTTAATGGTGGGTGTCATTGTCCCCAATGTTTTCTGTACTGGGTCCATTGGAGCTTTGGATTTAACTCATTCTTTGAATATTGTCCTAAAATTATCTCTCCAAATGGATGAAAAGTGTACATCATGGTGGGCCATGGAACTAGGTAACGTCACTTTAGTAATGAGTCTCCCTACTCAACCTGTCAGTAGCTAATCCGCGCCCACAACAAATCCACTCAATCAGCATAACATGTAAAATAAAGGAATTAGGATATTCTTCTAGCTACAAGCAGGAAAAGCTAGTTTGTTGCCATGTGAACAGGCTTAGTACATAAACTGAATTTAATGTAGTAATGATGACAATGTTAGTGATGTCGATTGCACGAAAAATGAAAAATTAATCTATGTGTGGGAAGCGGGGCAACTCGATTGCGCATCTCTCAAGCACGTGATTTATAAGCACCGTAAGAAGGGGTCGTAGGTAATTCTTGGGATTAGCGCCTAGTGATTTACACGCATCTATAGAGTTGGGCCAGGAATGACTTGATTGGGTCAACTCAACTTGTCCAACTCTTTTGGACCCGGCTTGATCCGAATTGTGTGGGTGAGCTGATTCAAACTGGGTAGACTTCATTCAATTGGAACTCAAACTAAGCTCAAGCTTGGATCATGGAAATTCCAGAATTTAACTTGGTATTGACTTGACCTATTCCAAAAATTAACCTTTATATATATATATATATATATATATATATATATATATATATATATATATATATATATATAGGGAAAAGGTACTATGCGCTTGACCTCACGAGTCTGTCCCACGAGGTCAAGCTGTGTGGGCCCCACCATGATGCGTTTCGAACATCTACCCCATCAGTCAGATGCACCATTCCATCATGGGCCTAGGTCTCAAAAATTAAGTCAATCTTTGACTTGTGTGGGCCACACCACATACAGAAGTGGAGAGGGGCCGTTCACCATTAAAACATTCATAATCATTTTTTGGGCCCACTGAGATGTGTTTTGCAAATCCAGCCCATCCATTATGTGTGTCCCACTTGGATGAGGGTTCAGACCAAGTTTCAGCAGCATTCAAAACTCAGGTGGGCCCCACCATGTGCTTTTATATGTTTTAATAGTGTCTTCACATGATTTTAGATGGTATGGCCCACTTGAGTTCCGTATACGTCTAATTTTTGGGATATCCCATAATTTAAAGGGGACCCATCAAATGCACGGTGTTGATGGTCGACACGCATCACGGTGGGGCCCACATAACTCGACCTCATAGGAGCTTATTGTGAGGTCGAGCACATAGTACCTTTTCCCATATATATATATATATATATATATATATATATATATATATATATATATATATATACACATACATACACCAGTTTACACGGTACTCATGTGAACATTTTTGAGAATTCGTCATAGGTGATGTGACTCTAAAATCTGAATGGTACATTGAAGCAGCACCTTATGAAATCCCCTGATCTCAATTTTTACTTTGATCCAAAACTTTGGTGGGCCATGAGAAATGAAAATAGTTTCCTCCCTTGATTTGCATTTCTCTTTGCCATGGCCCATAAGAATTTTTAGACCAAGGTGAAAATTTACCTATTAAGGTTTCATGGGATTCCGCATCACCTGGACTATTTAGATTAGGCGCTTATGACATGTGTGCAAAGGTGAGCACGTGCGTAGGTGCACACATGAGTATGACACGCTCTCTCTCTCTCTCTCTCTCTCTCTCTCTCTCTATATATATATATATATATATATATATATATATATATATAAACTTAGACTCATGTCGTTGATGAAGAAGTTGCAATTGGTATTTGTAATCGGATTAGACTTTAGTTCAAATTAGTCTAAGCTAGACTCGGACTCAAATTGGATCAAGCACATTGGACTCGGTACCGAGTTAGGTTGAGCTTAGATTAGGTCTATTTCAAAACTAGATCAAGTTGAGTCGGCCCTAACTTGGTCCGAATAGACTCGATGCTCGCAATTCATGGGGGATGAGGATTAGATACTATGTAGGAGTCTTGCTACTAAAGTGACATCACCAGGTTCTATGAGTCTCAGCATGATGTGTGTGTTACATTTATATTGTTTGTTCACATAGAGGGATTATTTTTGAGCATGAGCCAAAGAATGAGTCACATTGAAAGCTCCAATGGACTTAATCAGAAGAAGAAAAAAAAAAAAAAAAAACAAAAGCCTACTATTAAAAAATTCTTGAGTGCTATAGAAGCTTGATCTCGAGGGCTATAAAAGTTTTGGATCAAGCTGATATTTATATTTTCCCTTAATTTATATCAATGTTATCTTATAACAAGTTAAATTTGAAATAAACATGATGGTGATGAAAAAAAAAAAGAAATAAACATGATGGTGTGCCCACTAAAAGAAAACTGGCCTTTACCAGCGGTCAAAACCGCCGGCAAAGACCAATAAAACCACCAGCAAATCCTTTGCCTACGGTTAGCTAACAGCCGGTAAAGGCTTTACCGACAGCCAGGACCTTTACTGACAGTTGTGCTAGACGCCGCTAAATCGTCAACTTTTGCTACAAGACTAGAAAAGTGGTCAAAAGCTACGGATAAAATCCGTAGCAAAAGATGAGTACCCCATAGTGCAACCGTAGCCATAGAGCAAATCTTTCTCATTAAAAAAAAAAAAAAAAAAAAAAGTGAAATTGAAGACAAATTTTTGGCAGAAAATGTACAAGAAACACAGATTGCAAAACAAATTTAATGGATTCACTTACCGAAGGAGCAAACCCATTAAATGGATTTTTCCTGGCTTTTGAATCTGCTAATAGATTCCTAGAATTTCGAATATATGATGCCAAACCACCTAGATAGCTTGAATTAAGCCGAGTTACCTATAGAAAAGAGCTACTTGACATCAATAAGTAGATATGTGAAGAGTATTAACAATCTTGCTGACAGGTACAAAGCAATGTAGGTTTCCAGAAACCCATCAAAATCAGTTTGGTCTTCTACCAGAAATTTGTGGTCAGCAAGGCTTCCAAAGATAAATTTCAAAATAATCATAATAATAAGAAAAATAAATGTTTGAGTGAAGAAAATCAAAGGTTAAAAGTTGAAACCGATGTTAAACTTTTGCTACTTGGACTTGGAAATCAACAGAGACCATTTAATATTTCCAGGATACATTAGCTTAGTTGTAAAAATATAATGAGAATGCATGGAATACAAGGTTCTTGTACTCGTAAGAACCAAAATAATTATAACAAAAAAAAAAGTGCAATGAAAATGAACCTGATCAAAGAAACTTTTCTTTTCTTCATCATCAACACCTTGTTCAGGCCAATGTACAAAAAGATGACTTTGTCCCTCCACCACCAACATTTTTGCAAGCTCAATCTGGCAATCAACAATCAAGATAATGAAGGCAATGAGAATGTTATCAAAGTGGAACTTTTGAGAATGGTGCCTAAATCTTGATGATGGTTTAATGGAAAGCCAACATTGAAGGTTAATCTAATTAGCAAGTCTCTGTCATTTGAGAGGATTTCTGCATATTGTTGATGTTCTCAATGAAGTGGTGTTTGTTTCTGTTGTGATGTGGTGTTTGGTTTAAAACTAACTTGATTCCATATCTGCCTCTATATTTTATAATCCTATTCATTGAAAATCCCATGGAAGAATTGTTCAAGGTTAAAATTGAATGTAACTTGATTTATAAAAATAAATAAATAAATAAAAGGAAGCACATATGATCTGCTAGAAAACAAAAGGCCATAGTATTACTGTATCAAATATGTAAGGCATTGTATCACCATTCTTCCAAGAAGATACAAGAGCCTGCATTCAAATTCCAGAAACAATCAACAACTGAAACTGACTATTTTATTAAGACATATGATACTTGCTTAGTAACTGTATTTTTATTTCCTGCTGCTTTAAATGGAAGCACGAAAATAAGTAACACCGCGTAGTATTGGTTTTTTTTTTTTTTTTTTTTAAAGATTGTGACTGCATGAAAAGAAAATCTCCTTATTCAACTAACACATCATACTTCGTTGTGGCTGCACTAGTCTTTGGATAGACTCACTTTTGTTATCTTTTGGATTTTTTTTTCTAAGTTTCTAAGAGCAAAAAATGTAAAATTCTCAAGTGAGAGTGGCAACTTAGTTTCAAGATGGATTTGCGAATATTCAGATGATCTAGTCATATGCCAAGTCAAGAAGATTTCAAAAAAATAACATTGAAAAAGCATGCAAAAATGTCTTTGCTACGTTGCACATATGCTACAAGTATACATGTAGAGTACCTTGCAGAGTGGGCCATCAAAACTCTCATTCATCCCTTCCTAAAGCCTACAAAACAAGACATAAATAAATAAATAAAAATAATCCAACCATCTAACTCCCATTCATCCCTTCCTAAAGCCTACAAAACAAAATAGGAAAAAGAAATTAATTGGTATCAAAGTTAGAGATTGGAATTCAACTCAATATTGCATCCAAATACACATTAAAGCTATAAGTTCAATACAAATGAGTCAGATGAACATACACATTAAGAAGTTTATAGCTTTTTTGAGATGGCAGTTATGTATTAGACAAGCTGTTGTTTCCAAAAAGCTTGAAAATCGTGTTGCAAGTGGAAGATTTGGTTTGTTAACCTGAAAGAAAGAATGCCATAATTATTTACTACTAGAGATCATGAAGAAAAGAGATTTAGAACTGAAGGGAAAAATAAAAATAAACAGTATAAGGTGAATTGAGATGCTAAAATATGGACTGCCCACTATCTTCGTAAACCGCTCCCCTGTACAAAATCCCCAAAGTTTCAATGCTAAAATCTCCCAACAGAATAACACAAATTCCATGAAAAACATTTCAGAATGATAGCTAATGAATGTAGGATGAATCATCCATAGTGATAGATAGTTACAAGCAAGGAATCCTAAAGGTCTAGATACACATTAAGAATGCACGGGTTCTTGAAAATTAGAAAGGTAAATATATAAAGAAATTAGCAAACACAATCCCAAAGGTCAACTTTAAGAAGTCATCCATGAATCTTGCTAATATGATTTGGCAAATCCAATAGTTCCAACAGTGGGACATAATAAACATGGCATCTTGCAGTGCAATAGGACAGAGACTCATCTATGGTGAACTTGTGGAAACGTAGCATGTCCATCACACTAATACATGCAAGAGCACATGTTGCAGACAAGCTGCACCTTCAAAAAAAAAGAACTTACAAGTGCATTGGGTTTAAGTGTCGGGATACACATTACAACTTACAAGTGGGGCCAACAGTTGTGAGATACAAACTTTACTTTCATAAGCTCTGCCATAGATGGAAGATGTGTGAAAAGCCTTACAGAATGAAGCTTTTAACCTGCCTGTCAATGTCCTACAAAAGACAGATAAGAAAAGAATATAAATATCAATTGTCCAAGAAAAAGATGGCCAAAGATTGGATGGCAAGGAACTTTCAATTAGATTTGGTTGGGTCATATATAACAAAATGAGAACTAGTAAAGTTATAGAAATATTACTAACACAATCCAAATTTAAGCTTGGGATGTGAAATTACTATTCCCAGTTGATATGGGTTTCAAAGCATGGATTGGCTGCAAATAAATCCAGACGTACTGGCTCCTTGAAGAGTTCCTTACTGACATAAATTACACTACTGCAGTTAAGAGTTACACATGTTGTAGAGGCAAATATCATATACAAGGACCAAACAAATCAATACCATATTAAGTAAACCTGAAACCGATGTTTACTAAGCCTACACGTGTGTGGAGTTGTGCCCATCCACATGTAGCCACACATGCCAATATGGAAGATGTGTAGGAGATCCCAGCTTTTCATAATTTCATTAAATGAACCAGATTGATTGGATGTTCTTGTGTAAAAATCAGGCAATGTTGCTTCTTAAGTCAGGGACAAAATACAAAAGAAATCTTTAGGAAACTTACCGTAAGGCCAATAGTCCCAGGGTCGAAAACAACAACAATAGATCCTGGTTCTACCTTTGCTGTGTTCCAAACTACTCCAAATCTGAAAAAAAGTGGGCCCCACATGTACAGTTTATTAGACCAAGCAAATTCTTATCCTCCTTATATATAACAGCCACGAGCCAGCTAATTCCATCTCATATATAACACAGCAATAGTAATATCATAATACTCATAACCAGTTGCCTACCAGACATCAATCCTCCATTACCTAGTCTGTCTACTGGCTGGTGCATTTCCTCAAGTTCATTACATGTAGAAGAATCTCTCTTCTAATTTTTTCAGTTTATGAGATAAACATATGAAACTGAAGGCAACACATTTATGTCTACAATTCAGTTAAAAAAATTGCTAACCCAACTGTGGATGAAGCATAACGGAAAAAAAAATGCAATGAGAAAATAACATTTTATTTTCACTTTTGAAGTTGGACCACTTACTATCTTACTTCTAGCCGGTCGCTAGGTAGCCGTAATTAGATAGTTAGGATTGTTTGATTCATGTGATTATATGTTATGTCCACAACTGACATGCCAAGACTATATTACCTTCCTTTTGTCACTGACCTGAAAATAGAAAACTTTATAATCAACATTCCACATTTAATCTATCTTACCGGACAGAATCATCCGCCATGGGGCCCACTGCATGATTGAATTTAGCAGGATCTTCCATCCATTCATCTAGTGTCCCACCATGAAGCATGCCTATATCTCAAAAGTCACAGTTTCTAAATTTTTGCGCTGCATCCATTCATGTGGCATAATGCATGCCCATCAACCTACTTCATTTCATGGGTTAAATCACTTACAAGAACACGTTAAATAAAAACTCAACCTATCTGAATAATGAATTATCCAAAGTAATAAGAAGCAAAAAAGAAAAACCAACAATTAGTAAATACATACCTGGGCAACCTTGATTGAATTCAGAGTAGCCCAATTAAGTAACTAAGAATTCTAAAATCAGATCATTGAAACAATTCTACTATCTGATTTTGTAAGTAAATGCACTTCTTTTAACAAATTAAGGATTTGTGTGATTTTGTTGAGCCATAAAATGTCTAAGGTAGTGAAACTGTTTTACTACTAATTTTATTTATTTATTTATTTTAAGTAATGCATTCATGATTGCTTATTAGACTATATTTAACAGCTTTGATATCAGATCTATTCAGGACCAGCTAGGAATATTGTTTGATTCATGTGATTATATGCTCCGTCCACAATTGGGACCTACAATTGGGATGGTCTAGATAGTCATACATCACTGTCAGATCTTGCGGGTTTGGTGGTATCATAGGTCCCCATAAAAGAAAAGCAAACTAAGGTAAAAGCAATATAGCAGGTAACTTCATTCACAAACAATATGATGATGCAATTAGGCCACCCGTGATCGGCATATACAAGCAGAAGTTCACAAACTACAAAGTAACAGCCCCTAAGTCCCTATGTTAAAAAATAATGCAAAAAAGAGTGCAAGAAACATAAAAAGTTACCATATTTAGTTCTGGTGCATGCCTGTGACGTTGGTAGATGTTGTGAGGAAAAATAACAAGTTGTGAAATAAGAAATATCACCACTTTCGTGGTATTCACCATTAAAGAAAAAGGGAAAAGTAACCTGGAACTGCATTATGAGGATTCTGTTTATGACCTTTGCCAAGCCCATAATATTCATACATTAGACATGAGATAATTAATGATGCACAGATTTGTGAAATTACCTCGATGACTTTGGATATTCAAAACTTCTAAGTGGTGATATTAGTAATGTTTATCAAGAATGGTGATCAGAGAAATTTAGAAATATGACAAACCAAAAAAAAAAATGACAAGTAGGGCCCATAGCCCAGTAATATGTACCATTTATCTATTGATTATCATCATTATAATTACCAAAAATAAATTATCGACCTTATCATGGTCATGCCAATAGTTATACATGGTACATCAGGCAATTAAAATAAAAGATATAGGCACAAATTTATGAATAGGCCATTCAATGGAATGATTATAAGCATAAATACCTACATACAAATGTTTCCACAGAAGCCAATATGAATATTCACATAGAAACTGTAGAATCCATAAATATTAGTATCAAGTCCACATTGAAAGAAAGTCCAATACTAATTCCAAGCATGAGCTGTAACACCCCGAAAATCGGGAGTCGGGTATAAACCCAACTCCCGAGTTCCAGAACATCACTTATGCAACATAGATAATGATAAATGCATGTTGTCTGTAGAATAGCATTAAACAAGATTGAGACTAAGCCAAAACAGCATATCATACTCCAGAGACAGTTAAATTAGCAAGCGGAAGACTGTGATAAATACATAAAATATATAATTAATTGTAAGTCTCCAGAGTGTGAACATGTTACCAGGTTAATTAAATACATGTATACTCCAAAAATGGAAAGAAAAGAATATACATGAGTGCTCCAAAAATATAAAATGACAAGTATCCAAACATCTAATCAACCTCCCTGTAATCCCGTCGATCGAAACACGGAGTAGAAGTCCTCCTCATCATCATACAAGTCCATCTCCGCTCCACAAGCAGTGCCAGCATCTGAAACTAAAATAAGGACTGGTGGGTGTCTGGAAACACCATCCCGTAATGTGGGAGTGAGTGATCAACTCAGTGGAATAATAGAGCAAAGATTAGCATATTATCAAATTAATCACGCGTTAATAGTAAAGCAAATAATCAAACATTCCTAGATACTATTGTTAATGCATGCATGAAATGACATGATGGATGCCCTCATCGACATTCTCCCTCATGCGGCACCATCTGTGTCCGCGACATGCTTTCTTCCCGCAGTGCTCCACATCTTCCAGGCACATGCAATGCGATATGGATAATGATTACCGAGTTGTTATTAGTCCTTTTCATACAGTAGGATTGAGAAACTAGGGTACCTTGCTTATATCAATCCCAACACAAATCCTGTCTAGGGTCGTCACTCATAGTAATCTCATATGATGTTATATTTGTAGGTCGCTGCAAGGGCTGCCAGGGCTGTTGCTAGCACTCGTTGCACCGCTCCCCCATCACCTTATCAATACGGGCCTACTTGTACTCTTGTCGCTACGGAAGGGTCGTCGCCTCCCGTAGACTTAGAATACGCTCGAGGTCACTACATAGGGCTGTCAGGGCTGTTGCTTGCACTCGTTGCACCGCTCCCCCATCACCTTATCAGTATAAGCTGACAGCAAGAATATAGTGTCCCATACCACCATAATCTGCTCACGAGTCTGGGTGCTCACTGGTCACTACGGGGAGGTTTGTGGCCCCAGCATAGGCCCGACAGCTCGACCACGGTGTCTCATACCACCATGCCCGGCTCATGAGTCTTTATGGATCAAGGTACTATGGTTAACAGGGTTTTCAATGGTAAGTTCAGTACCCTAGGTTCAAGTAGTTATGACTCATAAAGGGTGAACATACAATGGTCAGTCGGGTTACTTGATGAGTCCGACTAGCACGAGCGCACGTTGAATCAACCGACATGAAGTGCACAAGCACTTCGTGTGGCCTAACCACTGCCGATGACTCTAGTACAACTCGGGTTCGTTATACACATCCTTCGTGACGAATAGAATCCAACCACGATTTTTAAACTATTACCGACTGCCTGGACTAGAGTATAGCCCCAAACACTTGCAATCTAAATCAGAAATCATTACAATCTAAATCAGAAATCATATGAGAGAGACAGAATTAAAATACAAGAAATACCAGCATGTTATCGGCATGTTATAACATACATCATAAGCAGTTAAGCATACACGAGTATTTCACACATAAGGTAATCAATTCAAATACAAGCATGGAGAAATTCATGAACATCATCAAATTAGTTGAGAATTCAATCTCAACGCTAATCTACAACACCATTTACTCAATACTTACTAATACATAGATTTATACAAACACTTAGTCTACACAACTCCAACGTACCTAATGTATGTTGATTTCAACATATAATATGACAAATCCTTATATCAAGGAGATGTCTAATACACGACAGTCATGTTCTTACATTCAATATATATGACAGGCATAAATCACATTGATTTAGGCATTTCAACAAACACTTAGTCTACACACATTAGTCCACATAGCATATATCAGCCAATATGTGCGTTAGGGCGAATCTCTTCGCCAAACAGATCATACACGCATTTCTAATATCATAATACGACAAATAGCCATGGCAATCATTTCAGCAAAATATGGACGTATACCGTATTTTCTATAAATGCCTAAAATACCCTAAATCTCATATTTACCGTACGTTTATGAAACGAAAAATGGACAGCATGTTGTACATGTCAAACGACGTTGCCGTCGATAATCTACTATTAAACAACATTGAAAGCTTTGAAATCAGTCAATCTAAGCGTCAAAAATCCGCACCTGTCTCCGTATACGCATATTGATTCGAATAGAAGGTCTACGCTTCGTCAACGGCGATATGACGACCTATATCACAAGATGAATCAGCTACTTTGCTACTTGTATCTAAGGAATCCCTAAAACAGATTGAGGTTAGGGTTTTCTTACCTAGAACAGATTTGAAATCACTAGAAGAGCGATGCAGGTGGAAGGATTTGGCACGTGGAGCAGCAAGGAAGAATTCCAGAAGAAAGCTCCAACTTCTCCCTCACTTTCTCTCTCTTTTCTCTCCTCTCTCTCCTAAGGTTTTTCTAAATTCGTATGGGATAGAAAGCTAAGGGTTTAAGGCCCTTTTATAAGCCCAAACATAATCAAAACAGACTCCAAGTCAAGGTATACTTGGGTTATAGCCAAATCGGAACTTTTCCGATCCAAAAGAGCATTTCAGGAGGTCCCCTGGCCGAACGCGGTCGGACTTAAGCTCATGCATATTGGATCTTGCTCACACGAAGTTTTTAAACTGGTAGGGTTCCCAGATCGCACGTAGCGGTCCAGTTTCAGTTCAGCGGTCATCGTACCTAAATCAGGTCTACAAGTCTCATGATATGAAAGAGAAATTTTTTCTGATCCAAGGGTAAATTTTGGCTGAATTCTAACGGTCAGAACGCTTAATAATAACGCGCCAAGTCACGTGCCAGATTTGGATTTAAAATTTCAAATCCAACCATTTTCTCACTCTCTTCACTCCAGGCTCAATGAAATAGCCTATGAACGTCGGTTGGGCTTGATTTTCGAAACGATTGTCAAATCCAGCTAAGCGGTCGTAACGGTCTAAGATTGTAGGTATCGGACTTTCGATGCGCGGTCAAGATCCAATACAAAGTTTCAAAGGGTTCCTGAGAGCAAACGGGTTTAGAGTTTGATCCTAGATTTTAGGGTATTGTAGCGTCATTGGTTCTATAAGTTTTGGATCTTGCAGAACATATTTAAAGTGATCTAAGTTAATTCTACTGAGTATTCAGTTTGGTACTTAACCAAATTCTACCCTAATGGGGCAGAATACGGTCATAGGGCCATTCTATGCCCTATTTTGGAAACTTCTAGTTATCATATTATTTTTATTATTATTCTGAAGTTCATCATCAAGTTTACCCTGACTCCACCAAATTTCATAAGATTTTGAGTTGTATAAAAATTCTAAAAATTCCAGAAGCAGCAGCTGTCCAACAAGTGATTATCGGACAGTTGCTCACAATGACCTACTTTAAATTATATTAAATATTTTATTATATTTTTTACATATTTTTATATAAAACTAAACTCATTTAGTTTCAATCTGGTTTTTGAATCACCTAAATCAGAGTTATAATGAAGGAGATATAATTTTTTAAAGTTGGAAGAAATGTGCAGGAAAAAGTACAGAAACCGGCCTGCCAGACCGTTGTACGGACGGGTTCGGCGATGCCTCGCCAAACCGGCAATCCCCTCGCCGCTCGCTGACCTATTTGGGGTGATTTCACCATCTGATATTTAAAATGGGTGTATTTTAGAACTTGGGATGAGTTATTTGACATGCAATATATGATTTTGGGGTAGGAGAAGCTGATCTATCCAAATAGCCTACTTATTTCATGAGATTCCAAAAGGTTAATGGTTAAAAACTATTTTTTTTATTTATTTACTATTCATAGTACTTTTTAGTTTAAGTATTGATCAACATCACCTAAACTTTAAGATTTGTGTCTAATATGAAAGCTTCTAAAAAATTTTGAAGGATAAAGTAGTGAAAGGTGAGATTTTCGAAGGAAATAGGGATTTGAGACTTTTGGATTGAGTTTTGAGAAGTTAATCAGGTGTTAGGATTGACCCATTGCCTAAGGACGTCTAAATCTAGGTTGGCAAAAATCCAGGGTGTTACATGAGCATTGATTGAAAAAGCAACACCAAGTCCTCTGACATAACTCTTCAAACAGAGGATAGGATCTCAGCACTTGCATTAGATAGCAAAATAAATATCTCCAACCTGAAATTTGGATTGAAACATCTACCATCTATTTTTTATGGTCTTGAGGAAGCAAGGAAAATCATCTGTATAATGCAAACAAGAGAGAGAGAGAGAGAGAGAGAGAGAGAGAGAGAGAGAGAGAGAGAGAGAGAGAGAGAGAGAGAGAGAGAGATTTTGGCTATGAAACCAGAAGCAAATCCACAGGTGTCTCAAACTAGGAGATTAGATAACAAACAAAAAACATATCAGATTTTTTCAAAATCGAAAAAAATTTACAAGTAAAAAGCCCATCTGAAGATTGGAGATCGCCTATATCCATGCATAAAAAGCCCGAAAATCTCCAACCACAAGCAAATTCACCATTATCTATGCATAAAAAGACCAAAAATCTCCAACCACAAACAAATTCACCATATTAAGAACAAAACACATACAAGTACTTCCAAGGCTCTAGCACAGACATTCTCGAGTTCAAAACTTATTTGCAGTATCCATTTCTAAAACAGCAGAAATCGCAAAACCTAGGAGGAAGGGAGGGGGGGAGGGAAGGGAAAGGAAGGGAATAGAATCGAGGGTAGAGGGATGTTTTGGTGAAATTCCATTGTGGTGTGATTTCGGCTAAGATCTGTACCTATTTGCAGTGAGTAAAAGGACCAGATCTGGCCAGACCTGGTGCTCTGTTTGTACAAGATGGACAAGCACAACAACTGCAGTTTTTGGTTCGTGCCGGAGGATGGAAGAGAGAGAGAGAGAGAGAGAGAGAGAGAGAGAGAGAGAGAGAGAGAGAGAGAGAGAGAGAGAGGTAGATCGAGCGGAGAGGGAGATGCGTGGGTTCAAGAGTGGAGAGGGAGAGAGAGACGGTGAGAGAGAGCTAGAGAGAGATCGAGCGGAGAGGGAGAGGTGCTGAGAGAGAGAGACACAGAGCAAGAGAGTCGGCGATGCAGAGAGGGAAAGGGCCGAATGAGATTAGGGCATCCGTGATTTTGATTTAACAGTGGCCCTTTGCCCACAACCAGCTTTGGTTCCAACCGGCAAAGGGTTCCATCCACCATCGATTTTACCCTCATTTCTTGTAGTGCCCTAAAAAGGTTTCAATAGTGGGTGTCACTATCCCCTATGTTTTCCATGGTATGGTCCACTTGAGCTTTGGATCCGCTCCATTCCTCATTCATGCAATAAAATACTATCCAAATGGATGGAGAGTGTGGATGCAATACATGTATCATGGTGTGCCCCTAGAACTCAGTGACGTCCCTTCCATAAGAAAACTCACTACTCGACTCATCAGTGGCTAATCCGCGTCCATTGGTGGGACATGAATCGGGTACTACCCCACTAAGACCTAGCTATGGACGGACTGTCTTGACAGGGGCTCTGTAGGGCCCACTGTGATGTATGTGTTTTATCCACGCAGTTCATCCATTTTGACTGCCGGAGGTGGGTGGGATCCTTGGCTATGGGGCCCACTGTGATTCATTTAGCTTAGACCCACACCGTCCATCCGTTTTGAAAACTCATTTTAGGGCATTATCCTCCAAAAGAAGCAGATTCAAATCTTAGGTGGACCAATCACAGGAAACAGTGGTGATTGAATGCCCACCATTAAAAAATTCTTGAGGCCATCGAAATGTTTACTTATCCTCTAACGTTTTGATAAGGTCACGAAGACTTGGATGATGAAGCCACAAAAATATCAGTTCGTTCCAAAACTTTCGTGCCCACGGGTTGGTTTTTTTTTTTTTTTTTTCTATGGGCAATCACCACTGTTTCCTGTGGTCTGGTTCAACTGAAATTTAGATCTACTTCATTTTTGGAAGCATGCCCTAAAATGAGCTTTCAAATCGGTTGGACGGCGTGGATTAAGAGAAACATACTTCAAGGTGGCCCCCGCAGTTAGCGATCCCACCCATCTTGGTGGTGCCATTTTGACGGGCCAAAAATGTCGTGTCCCTCAAAGTGGTCTGAAATGCAGCGTGTTTGGCAGGCCCACTCACACGAGTAGATCCTACCACCGCAATAAAATGCGTGTGTGCAAATATGAGGTGTCATCAGATGGGCCCCACTCTTTGGATCTTGTTCCGTAAAAACGTTGTCTTTTTCGTTTTTACTCCAAGGATCATAACCGTAGAAAGCACATGACGAGTCCTGGTCGTCCGTTTACCCTGTACACTGTGGCCCACTGAGTGATGAAAATGGTCTAAATTGCAGCGAAGAAGGTTTAAACATTGTGACCCACCTTTTGGAGAGTTCGGATCCCGTGTGCGTTGGCTACATTTGCAAGGGGGGATTGCGTGTGAATGGGCAGCGTTCCAAACCCGCGAGGTCTTATAAAAAAAAACCTAACGGTCTAAAAATACCTGCGAAAGACTTGAACAGGAAATTCCCACGCTGGGAAGCTAGTGGGACCCACCGTGATGTTTGTATGGAATCCACTCTGTCCATCCCGCTTTTGGGTGTTTATTTTAGGACATGAGACAAAAATCAGGTGGATCGGAAGGCCATATCAGAGGGAAAACTGAAAAAAGAAATGACTACCATTGAAACCATACTGGGCTCGACCTTTATGTTTATATGCCATCCAAACCGTTTATAAGGTCATTCCCACTGGGATGAACTGAAAACACACACACACACACAAAAAAAAAAAAAAAAACAAAAAAAAACAAAACAACTGATGCACAGAGTTTATGGTCATATGAATGTTTTAACGGTGGTCGATCAATCCCCAGTTTTTACTCTTGCGGGGAACACTTGACTTTTGGACCGTCCAAATATCACCGTGGCCCCACCTAGATAGCACGGACTTTCTCAGGAAATCCGCGTCCAAGTAATTTCTTGGAAAAAATGAAAAATGAGCGGGTCTAGCTAGAGACGGACAGTCCTTATCAGAGCTCTCTGTGGGGGCCATTGTGATATATATATATATATATATATATATATATATATATATATATATATATATGCAAAAGGTACTATTCGCTCGACTCACGATAAGCTCCCGTGAGGTTGATCTGTTTGGGCCCCACCGTGATGCATGTCGACCATCAATACCGTGCATTTGATGGGTACCCTTTAAATTATGGGATATCCCAAAAATCATCCGTATATGGAACTCAGGTGGACCATACCATCTAAAATCATATAAAACACCGTTAAAACATATAAAAGCACATGATGGGGTCCACCTGAGTTTTGAATGCTGCTGAAACTTGGTCTGAACCCTCATCCAAGTGGGACACACAAAATGGATGGGCTGAATTTGCAAACCACATCTTTTGTGGGTCCCAAAAATGATTATAAATGTTTTAATGGTGCACGGCCCCTCTCCACTTCTGTATGTGGTGTGGCCCAAACAAGTCACGGATTGACTTAGATTTTTGAACTAGGTCCACAATGGAATGGTGCATCTGACTGATGGGGTAGATGTTTGAAATGCATCACGATAGGGCCCACACAGCTTGACCTCATGGGACGGACTCGTGAGGTCGAGCGCATAGTATATATATATATATATATATATATATATATATATATATATATATATATATATGCATTCTACCCAATCCCCGCCCACACCCACCACCTCAGCCTTGGGTCGAAACTCATTTCAAAGATAAAAGCTTTTTTTATTCCTGCATAGTATACTCTATGATACGTGTCCATTGAGAAATTACATACATTGCATTTGAAAAACTAAAATTAAGCAGTCCAATTTATTGGTAACAGATTAGATGTGTCATGAACAAATAATCACACTTGTTTTGTTACCTGTCTATCAGATAAGGGGACATTTATTAGACGGCTAGAGAATAGAATATCCAATTGTCTTAATTCCATAAACAAGTGCTCCGAATGAGAGGTCATGATTATTCAAGGGCTGTTTGTTTACCACTTAATATACCTCTGAATCTGAAAGAAAGATTTCAGTCACTAAATACAATATTTTAAGTATTTGTTTAACACACTTAAAACAAGATCTTAATGTAAATTAAACACACAATTAATTTCAATGTGGTCCATTCAATGAGAAATAAACTCTTACATTTGAAAACTCCATGGGGCTACAAAAGTTCTGAATAAAACTGATATTTATGTTTTCTTTTTATATAGGTGTACGTAACTTTATGATAAGTTAGATGTAAACATTTGAATGGCCTTAGAAAAGTTTCAACAAAGAGAATTATGATCACTTCAGCTTCCTATGGTGTGGTCTACTTAAGTAATATATCTGTCTCATTTTTTGGTTCATATCTTTAAATTTTGAACACATCATTTGAAGGCATGAGATGAATAATGAGGCAAATCCAAAGCTCAAGTAGACCCCACCACATAAAACAATGTGGATTGAATGGTTACCATTAAAAACTTATTTGAGCCACTTAAAATTTTGATCAAACTGGTATTTGTGTTTTTTCTTATTTCATGTCGGTGTTAACTTATAAATAAGTTGGATCTCAAATAAACATCATAGTGGGCCTAAAAAGTCATTCTCTCTATTATTTTTTAATGCATGGTCCACTTAATCTTTGTATTTACCTCGTTCATTTGCTTATGCCTTAAAATAATTTATTTAAATAGATAGATGGTGCAGATACAACACATTAATCATAGTGAAGCCGCGACATCACTTCACTAGCAGGACTCGCCACCGTCTGATTCAGTTACTAAACCCTGTCCCGTCTACCGAAAGCAGATGTGATATGTACGGAAAGTACAAAGTAGTAAGAGGCTTTGCGTTCGATTTTTTACGAAAATAGTAATACGTCTGGAATGTGGCTTTGCAATTCTTTTTCTGAAAATGGTAACTTTGCCCTTTATCTTCCATCAAAACTACGGTACTTTATTTTTACGTGGCAAATCCAAGACTCATGTGAACCGGTATAGAAAGGTGTGTAAGCAATGACAGTCCCCACCATGATGCTTATTCGCTATCCAATGATATTTATATACTATCCAATTTGTCAATAAAGTCTTGAATGCACAGAAAAACAAATATCAACTTGATTCAAAACTTCGGTCCCTCAAGAAAATCTTAATTGTAGACATTAAATCCTCGATGTTTTTTATGGTGTGGTCCATTTGAGATTTGGATCAGCTTTGTTTTTTTGATCATGATATAAAATAATCTGAAAAAAATGAATGGATGATGTGGATCTAACACATATATCATGGTGGGACATACACAACTTTGCCACGTAAACACATACAGGCCTTTCGTGCCATGCTCTATAACAGGCAATTTATAATGTATCTCTTATCTATATTGTTCATCCATTTTACAAGATCATTTCATGGCATGGGCCAAAAAGTGAGGCAGGTACAAAGCTAAAGTGGGCCACACCATAAAAGAGCCCTGAGGATTAAACGTCTACCAATTAAAACTTCCAGGAAGCTGCATAAGTTTGGGATCAATGCGATATTTGTTTTTTTTTTCCATCTCAATCCATACAACCTCTTTAACAAGTTAGATGGCAAATATACATTATGACAGGCTGTTGAGGGTCAAATACTGCATATTAGACCCCATTTATTACCTGAATTTACGTACATAATGCCGTTTAATGGCCCGTTTTGCCGTGTTTGTGATACAGGGTGTAGTTGAAAGCATGAACTGCAAAAAGTTGCTAAAAGTATGAATTTAACACTCTGTTGACGCCACAGGCAAGGGACACACTCCAGGGGACCAAGATTGACAAATATACACGGTCAGAAATCCGAGAAAAGTTAGAAATTGAAGCTCAAGTGGCCTGAAGGACGTCCGGAATGCAAGATCACGAGGTTCCCACCATCCGTTCGGCTCGAAACTTCATACGTCGCCTGAGGACCATAAATTAACCGTACATATAAAATTTTAGCCATTGAAGATCTCAGAAAGTGCCCCAACTGACAGATCAGCCCATAAACCGTTGATTCTGAGCCCACCTGATATCTGGAACTGCCTCAAAATTATTATTGACGCCTTAAATGAGGAGTCAAAACAAATGGACGGTGCAGATTTCTCCAAAACAGTGCAATGGACCCCATATGAGATGAGCGTGTACAGTGCACATGTGCACTCACCGTGCATGGCAAGTGTCAGAGACGGAAAAAAAAAAAAAAAAAAAATTCGCAGCGGACGCACGGCCGCGGCCGTTTTTGTGAACGGTAGTGGGCCCCACCCATTGCTCGTATGGCCAATCTGATCTGTTCACCGTGTAGAGGGGCTCGAATACTACAAAAACATGTTGAATTTTTGTACCCATGCGTGCACACGTGTGAGATACAGAGGCCACAAAAGGGCTGCCCGGTAGCGTTCAAATCTGATCTTTTTGTGATTTCTTCTCTGGGCCACGTCAATGGACGTTCAAAACTACCCATTCTTGACTGAAATTTCGTTCTGAATCCAATGGACGGGGTGGATTTTCCAGAAAATGCTTCTGTGGGGCCCACCGACCACAACAGCGAAATGGTGCGAAAGGTTTCGCACATCCGCGAAAACTGACTTTTCCGGACAGTTTTGGCCCACCATCTTTGATCATATGGCAGATCTGAACCGTCTATCATGTAGAGGACCCAAGAAAGTACTAAGAGACGGTGTTTCTTTGGAATTTGAGCGAGGAAAGTGGCGTGTTTCATGGTATCGAACTTGGCTGCGAAAATTGCACTCCGTGTCCTGCTACAACTCTGTCACTGACTCCAGCCTTCCAGCAGTTATAAAAAGAGGTTTTTGGACGTGGGGAGCATTCATTCAGGGTCTTGGGAGGAAGAACAGAGGGCTCGAGCTTGGGTTTCAACGTGGGCAGAGGAGAGAGAGAGGAGCTTGGTTTTTTTCTTTCCCTTTTCTCTTCCTTTTCTTTTTCTCTTTATTTATTTGGATTGAGCCCATCCATGGCAGGCTAAATCCTCCTAGCTAGGGCTAGGAGGTGAAGCTTGTAGTGAGATGAGAGATTATATGCTTTTAATTTAATTTTAATTTTTGAATTGAAGTTGGTTTTAGTTTGATTTTAATGGAAATATTTTAGGTTTTTAATGGTCTATTGTGACTGAAATTACAATGGGTCTGCAATGACTTTTAATATTCTCATTCTCTTTAATGTTTATGACGTTAGGAAGCCCTGTTGTTCACCATAGTCTCCTGGGCATGGTTGGATGACGGTACCCTTCTTAACCTTCATACATATGATTGGTTGGTAATTAGTTTAATTCTGTTGTTTGCCATAGTCTGTGGGCATGGTTTGGTGATGGAATCCATTCTAATTCATACACCTTTCATCTCTTTGAAAACTAGATCAACGCTAGTTCAGTAATTTTCATGATTTTTGATGCAAGCATAAATTCTCCCTGATCTCTACAAGTGGATCATCTGAATCCCTCGTTCCCTTCTCCTGATTTCTCTCAAGTTTATATAATTATTTCACCATTATTTCTCAAATTACATTTAGTTTAGATTTCATTTTAATCTAGTTCTAGTTCTGGTTAGTTTTAGATAACGTACAAGTTTCAGTCCCTTGGGATTCGACCTCGGTCTTACCGAGTTATTACTACATCACAACCCTGCACTTGGGGAGTGAACAAGTTTTTGGCGCCGTTGCCGGGGACTGTCGGCTACGTTTTTCTGAAATTAATTAGTTTTGGGATTAGTTAAGATTAGGATTATTTTAACCGTAGATTTTTATTTTTATTTTCCTAATTTCTAGAAACTAACCTATTCTTCCTGTTTTGTAGGATTCTGAAATAGAAACTTCTAATTTGGTGATATTTTTTCTAATTTCTTTATTTTTTTCTCTATTAGGGTTTTTTAAAATTTTCTAATCTTAGACTAACTGTTTTAGAAACTAACTTGTTTTATTTTTATTTATTTATTTATTTATTATTATTATTTTTTTTTTGCAGGATCTTAATATAGGAATATCTAGTCTGGTACATTCTTTCTAAACTTCTCCTCTCTTACTTTCCACTTTGCTATAGGATCTTCTCTTCTATTTTTCATAGGATTAAATTCAGATTAAGGGTTTCATCATGTATATGCACGAGTGGCAACGTCAGTATGCTGAGAAGAATAACTTATTTTGGGATGATGATGATATAAATCAACCTATGTCTCAAAACTTTTCTGAAACAATCATCGAGAACCGATCAAAATATGAAAATCCACCGGTTAAGAAGTTCTTACGTGATTATATGCAGGAGAACAATTACACCCCACGGATTAACAAAACAGTACGTGAGTGTTGGGGTTATCATAACTATGGTTGTGAGAATTATTATCACTCATCCGATAAAACAATGCGTGATTGTATCATGAGTGATAATAAGTATTACCAACCAGCAGATTCTCCCACTTATGATCAGTATGACTATAACCAGTGGAAACATCAAAATTGGGAAAATGAACCAACTACATGTTATGATGATTATTCTCTTGGATCCCCTACCTTTGAAATCCATCCAGAAACGATCCAAGAGGATTCATATCAGCGTAATCTTTCAGCCTGTCTTGTGGAAATGAGAAAAGTAATGGAAATAATGAAAGGACTCGATGCGCGTCTTGATAGGATAGAGGAGGCTCGGTCATCCCAGCCACGACCTAATCTAAAAATACAATGCGAAGAAAGTGATCCGCACTCACTTTTAAAAGAATCTGGAATTTGGAATGAGGAGTTGGATGCCGTTAATGAGCATGTGGTTCAATTTTCCGATGAGTCAATCTCGATGACTGTCCGAAAGAATGGTGAAGATACATGGGTGTCTTTTAAATACATTGATGATGACACAGTTTCCTTACATGACACACAAGATTTCAATGATGAGGAAGAAGTTAGTTTATGCAAACCTCAACCCATGTTAGGTGTAGAATGTGAGGAAAGTGATCTCATCCCGAATGTGCACTGCACTGGACTAGACAATGATGCGTATTGGGATGATGGTCATGAATGTGCAGCCCAAATTCTCCCTGAATCAATCTCAAATCTGGTCCAGGTCAACGATCAAGACGTGCACGAAGTGATCGGTCAGGAAGATCTACTCCACTCATCTGACATGCCTGATTTAAATGTGGAGAATGAACCTCTTACAACCGACTCTTCTAACTCTTGTGAGACATGTTTAGACCACTCCCTTGAATTGAATGATGATATGATTCGGGAGGAGGAGTTGCCCGCTACGACTCTGGAATTTGAAACCACTCAGTTGAGGCCACCATCTGAGCTGCAAACAATTGAGAATTCAGCGCCTCAATTGAGTAATTTCAATGAACAGAGTGATCACATCAATGCTTCACTTACTGATTTTCAATCTATCTGTGCAGGACTGGAGCAAGAGAGCGTACCTCCATCCACTTTCAAAGATGATGGATTCTTTGCGCAGATCATCACAAGCCACAAAAATGAGTCACACTCATCTGAATTTCCTAACTCGTGGGATTGCTTGGCACACTTTGCGGTTTCAAACGATTTCATATTAAAAGACAAAGTGGATACCTTGCGAGACAACATCTCGGTAGTCATCACTGACCAAACGAACCCTTATTCTGAAACCCTCTCTTCCCCTGATCCTAAACGTCTACTAGTAAAGGAAGAGGAGCTGAATCTAAAACCGAAGTTTGGAACTTCGGAATATGTTGAGACTACATTACTTTTTAAGAAGTTTTCTAAACTTTATTTACTTGTAGTCTTTGATTCACCATGTAATACTAACGTTGAAACTTCTTCTGTCTTAGGTGAATCGTATATATTACGGATACCTCCAGCAATTCAATGGAAGATTTCTTATGAGGTACATAAGTCTCTCTGGAAAGTCATGCTCCAGGGCACCCAAGCCTATTGCAAAAAGGGCTTTTAGATGATCCTGTTGAGGAGCCTACTGAGAGACTTATCAAGATATTGGCCGGAAGGAGAACCTTGCGGCATGATCGATTTAATGTTTGTGGGTAACATTACTGCAAACCCTCACGAGACTACAACTCGTCCACTAGGGGTAACCTAGGGGTTTAAAGGCTTGTTGCATATGCTAAATGCAATCGAGAGCACCTGCGAAAGTGGTATAGGTAGAATTTTATTTTTGTTTTTCTTTCTCTCGTACTAACCTGCTCTCTCCCAGTGATCTATTGGAAACTCTCTTGATTCGTTATTCAGGTACTATCTTCCCATCACTTCTCATTTACTTTCGTTGTCCCATGTACATTGCATGCTCATATCTTTTATATTGAGGACAATGTAGATTTTAGGTTGGGGGTGGAAGATTAGGTTTCCTAATCAGTATTTTCTTGGTCTTGAGCAAAAATTGTGAAATTTAAAAAAAAAAAAAAAAATTTCTGAAAATTTCTACAAATTCGAAGTGATTTTGACAGATATCCCTAATTTAGATCTTCAAGGTACATAATGGTGGATTTATGACTCTTAGATTCCGTATCTGTTAGATTTCATAGTTAAGTGAATTATTAATCCATGATTAGAAGTTGTAAACATTGATTGAATCATGATTTCAGGACACGTCTTGCTTGCACATTAAGACTTCAGTCTGATATTGAAGGGTTAATTTAGTAATCACTAAGCACAAAAGGAACCAGCCTGAAATATCTTGCTATCATGTTATAAAAATTGGAAAGGTTGGATAATTAATCTTCACCATAAGTTTGCTCCCTATAGGTGTGGAGTTAATTCCCCATGAATGATATCTAAAAAGAGTCAGGTGTACGATCTTCACCATAGGTTTGCTCCCTATAGGTGAGGATTTGATTCTCCTTCTTTGGCATTACTTTGAATAGAAAAATCAAAAGTTAATAAGCTAATCTATGAGGCAAGTTTTGGATTAGGTTTTAGTTATCATGAATTTTCTTGTCGGTTACCAATGATTTCATGAAATTGACGATTGGATCTCTTAATGATGATAAGCCAAGATTAGACTATACATCCATGGATCTCAATGCTTAAAATTTTTCTAATTGATGGATTGATACTTTACACTTGATTATGAAGTCTACCGTGCGCTTGAGTTCAGGAGAAAATAATGCCCAATATTCATGAATCGTAGAATTCTAATGACTGGATTATTTCTCAAAAATCATTCGGCTTTACAGAAATTTTCATATAAGTCTCAACTTATTTTTCGCATATTTTGCTCGGGACTAGCAAAATGCTGGTTGGGGGTTGTGTTGAGGGTCAAATACTGTATATTAGACCCCATTTATTACCTGAATTTACGTACATAATGCCGTTTAATGGCCCGTTTTGCCGTGTTTGTGATACAGGGTGTAGTTGAAAGCATGAACTGCAAAAAGTTACTAAAAGTATGAATTTAACACTCTGTTGACGCCACAGGCAAGGGACACACTCCAGGGGACCAAGATTGACAAATATACACGGTCAGAAATCCGAGAAAAGTTAGAAATTGAAGCTCAAGTGGCCTGAAGGACGTCCAGAATGCAAGATCACGAGGTTCCCACCATCCGTTCGGCTCGAAACTTCATACGTCGCCTGAGGACCATAAATTAACCGTACATATAAAATTTCAGCCATTGAAGATCTCAGAAAGTACCCCAACTGACAGATCAGCCCATAATCCGTTGATTCTGGGCCCACCTGATATCTGGAACTGCCTTAAAATTATTATTGACGCCTTAAATGAGGAGTCAAAACAGATGGACGGTGCAGATTTCTTCAAAACAGTGCAATGGACCCCATATGAGATAAGCGTGTACAGTGCACATGTGCACTCACCATGCATGGCAAGTGTCAGAGACGGCTTGACCGTCTCTGACCGAAAGAAAGGAAAAAAAAAAAAAAAAAAATTCACAGCGGACGCACGGCCGCGGCCGTTTTTGCGAACGGTAGTGGGCCCCACCCATTGCTCGTATGGCCAATCTGATCTGTTCACCGTATAGAGGGGCTCGAATACTACAAAAACATGCTGAATTTTTGTACCCATGCGTGTACACTTGTGAGATACAGAGGCCACAAAAGGGCTGCCCGGTAGCGTTCAAATCTGATCTTTTTGTGATTTCTTCTCTGGGCCACGTCAATGGACGTTCAAAACTACCCATTCTTGACTGAAATTTCGTTCTGAATCCAATGGACGGGGTGGATTTTCCAGAAAATGCTTCTGTGGGGCCCACCGACCACAACAGCGAAATGGTGCGAAAGGTTTCGCACATCCGCGAAAACCGACTTTTCCGGACAGTTTTGGCCCACCATCTTTGATCATATGGCAGATCTGAACCGTCTATCATGTAGAGGACCCAAGAAAGTACTAAGGGATGGTGTTTCTTTGGAATTTGAGCGAGAAAAGTGGCGTGTTTCATGGTACCGAACTTGGCTGCGAAAATTGCACTCCGTGTCCTGCTACAACTCTGTCACTGACTCCAGCCTTCCAGCAGCTATAAAAAGAGGTTTTTGGACGTGGGGAGCATTCATTCAAGGTCTTGGGAGGAAGAACAGAGGGCTCGAGCTTGGGTTTCAACGTGGGCAGAGGAGAGAGAGAGGAGCTTGGTTTTTTTCTTTCCCTTTTCTCTTCCTTTTCTTTTTCTCTTTATTTATTTGGATTGAGCCCATCCATGGCAGGCTAAATCCTCCTAGCTAGGGCTAGGAGGTGAAGCTTGTAGTGAGATGAGAGATTATATGCTTTTAATTTAATTTTAATTTTTGAATTGAAGTTGGTTTTAGTTTGATTTTAATGGAAATATTTTAGGTTTTTAATGGTCTATTATGACTGAAATTACAATGGGTCTGCAATGATTTTTAATATTCCCATTCTCTTTAATGTTTATGACGTTAGGAAGCCCTGTTGTTCACCATAGTCTCCTGGGCATGGTTGGATGACGGTACCCTTCTTAACCTTCATACATATGATTGGTTGGTAATTAGTTTAATTCTGTTGTTTGCCATAGTCTGTGGGCATGGTTTGGTGATGGAATCCATTCTAATTCATACACCTTTCATCTCTTTGAAAACTAGATCAACGCCAGTTCAGTAATTTTCATGATTTTTGATGCAAGCATAAATTCTCCCTGATCTCTACAAGTGGATCCTCTGAATCCCTAGTTCCCTTCTCCTGATTTCTCTCAAGTTTATATAATTATTTCACCATTATTTCTCAAATTACATTTAGTTTAGATTTCATTTTAATCTAGTTCTAGTTCTGGTTAGTTTTAGATAACATACAAGTTTCAGTCCCTTGGGATTCGACCTCGGTCTTACCGAGTTATTACTACATCACAACCCTGCACTTGGGGAGTGAACACAGGCTCTAGGGTCCTGGCACAGGAAGTTAGGTGGGGCAACCAGTTTAATCCATTTTTCTATGTCATGGTAGGACCTAGTAATTTGATAAAATTATTAAAATTATTATAAAACATAAATTTTTAGATTCAATACAAAATTTTAGTGTTTAATAACGACTTTATTAAGCAGGCATTCCAGCACTTGACAGTACATATTTAGTAAACAATGGATCCTGCACACTTAAATTAATTTAAGATTTTTTTAATCCGGTTTACCTGAGGCGTACTTAACAACTACCAATGAAAATGATCGCTCAACTAATCAAATTGATTTCTATACTTTATTGAATTAGAGAAAGTGGATTACTATTTAATGTGTTCAGTTTTTGTTAATGTATGCGACGGTAGAATTTCTTAGTGCCTGCGTATCAAGTGTCGAACGAAACTAGAGTATCAAATAACTGTCCTTAATTAACGTCAGTAATGACATCAGGAGACGGAAACAAAACTACTTCCGGCCATCGGGCTCTGTATATTAGGAGTGCCTCTCTTCAGGTCTCATAGCCACAAACACCTCTCTCTCTCTCTCTCTCTCTCTCTCTCTCTCTCTCTCTCTCTCTCTCTCTCTCTCTCTCTCTCTCTCTCTCTCTCTCTCTCTCTCTCTCTCTCTCTCCGTCTTTGTAAGTAAGAAAATAGAAATGTCGAAATCTCCGGAGGAAGAACACCCTCAAAAGGCATTTGGGTGGGCTGCAAAAGACTCTTCTGGATTCCTCTCTCCTTTCAAATTCTCTAGAAGGTCACACTCCTAACCCTTTTTTCCTTTTCTTTTATTTTGAAATGAGACCTTTCTCTTTATTTTCTCTGGATTTTTTTGTTTCTTTCTTTTGGTGGGTATCTTAATTTGGTGTTTTCTACACTGTGGTTTGTATCAACCTCTCTCTCTCTTCTTGATTTTTCTGGAACCCTCGTTTCTTTTGTGTGTGTTGTTATTGCAATGAGAACTTTCTTTTTATTTTCTTTGTATTTTCCGTATTTTGTATTCTTTCTCTTATTGCAACGAGATCTTAATTTCTTTTTATTTTCTTTGTAATTTTTTCTTTTTTTGGTAGTTTTTTTTTGGTATTTTCTATATTCTCTCTCTCTGATTGTTATGGACCTCTCGCAGCCTCTCTTCTTTTCTTTTCTTGTATTTTTAATGCAACGAGATCTTCTCTTTCCTTTTTCTTACTCTCTCTCTCTCTCTCTCTCTCTCTCTCTCTCTCTCTCTCTCTCTCTCTCTCTCTCTCTATCTTCTTGATTTTTCTGGCACCCTCTCTTTCTCTCTTCTTGATTTTTCTGTTACCTTCTTTTATTTTCTTTTAATTTGTATCTGGTTTTAATGCAGAGTTTTCTTTTGAATTTTTTGCTTTTTCTTTTTGTTGGGTGTTTTTGGTGTTTTACATTCTATAATTTGTGATCGATTCGTGATAATATGAATTCATGTTTATTTTAATTGAAATAATACATTCCTCAGTTATTCTTTTTTAAGTAATAGAAAGGAGTAATTTCCAGAAATATGTAACGTGAAGTAGAAATCAGGATTCGGAAATGACGATAAACGGGCCATAATCAAGTGTGGGGCGCTCGTGCATTAAAACTCACGCACACGCCCTACATATGCCAGCCCAGCATGGCACGACAGATCAGAGATCCAACCCATCCACCAGAACTAACTCTACCCTAAGAATCATATTGCTCCACTGGTTGGGTGGGCCACACTTTTCAAAGCAAATTCAGACCTCTGGAAATTTTGGGTGAAGCCTTTTAACCCATATACCTCTCTCAATATTGGGGCCCACATGATTAGTGAACTAGATTTTCCTTTTGGAAAGCATGTACAAGGTCGGACCAACTGATGGATTGATTGGATCTCGCAGCCACATGCCGTGCTTTATTGGACACGCGTGTGCACTTAGAAAACCGTTAGAAGTATATGAAGGGGATTTTGGTCGACCTCTAACCATCGTTGGCGCTAATGTGGAGGAAGGATCTGCTTCATTTTTAGACTAGTGAAGGGTCAGGACAATGGACACGTACGTGTCCAAAACATATGGATTCGTTTCCCTTTCGTGATGGGCCCACCATGCGAAGGGTCAGGACAATGGACACGTGTCCGATTTCTTGTGCGAGGGTGAGTTGATGGTTAAAAGATAATGCATGTTAACGACTTTTAAATAGAGAATATTTTCATCTGATCAGTTGTGATGTGTTTGTAGGTCGAACGGCGAGGATGATGTCACGCTCAAGGTACTCTACTGCGGAATCTGCCATACCGATCTTCACTCCGTTAAGAACGACTTCGGAAATTCCATCTACCCCTTGCTCCCAGGGTAAGACTGTCTTAACGCCGTTATCTATTGTTTCTGGAAAGGGAACATAAAATGACGAGGCCCACTCACTTCGAACGTGATCTGACCCGTTAAATAGGGACTGGATGCTCCCATTAAAAAGGGCCTGATAAAACCAAAAATGACCTTTTCTACTGTAGATCATTCGAAAGGTGAGCCCATGAATGGCTTAGATATTTCACATGCGTGCTTCGTTAGTGGATGTGAACTGGCCCTTTAGACCCTGTCCTTTATAAGCAAGCAAGCACATGATCAGTATGTGAATACATCCATGCCCGTCCATCCGTATTCGAAGCTTAAGTTCTATCTCCTCGTGGGGCTCACTGTGATGTATGTGAATACATCCATGCCGTCCATCCGTATTCGAAGCTCATTTTAGGGCATAATCTATAAAATGAAGCAGATCTAAATCCATATATGAACCACAATACAGGAAACTACGGTGATTGACCGTTAAAAACTTCTTGTGAGCCATGAAAGCTTTGGATAAGATGATATTTGTGTGGTCTCTACATTCAGGTGTTTATGACCTTATCAACAGGTTGGATGGCAAATAAACATTCCAGTGGAATACATGAAGCTTTTAATGGTGGGGATTCAATGTTTCCTGTGGTGCGGTCCACCTAAGATTTGAGTAAGCTTCATTTTTAGGATCATGCCCTAAATGCGCTGTCAAAATGGTTGGTCAGTGTGGATTTAAGTATCATACATCACCCCGGATCCTACAGTCAGGGTCCCACGGGAACTGATCAGGTGAGACTCGGGATCCACCTAAGTGCGAGGGAACATGACCGTAGGGCCCACTGTGATAGATGTTACAACATCTACGCTGTCCATTTGTATTCCAAGCTCATTTTAGAGCATGATCCCAAAAATGTAGCAGTTACAAATCTCAGATGTACCATGCTAATAGAAACAGTGGTGATTGGCCATTAAAAACTTCTTATGAGCCACAAAAGCTTTGGATCAAGATGATAGTTGTGTGGTCTCTTAATCTAGGCGTTTGTGACCTTATCAACGATGAAAAATAAACACTCCAGTGGAATTTCTAAAGTTTTTAATGGTGAGGATTCAATCACGACCGTTTCCTTTGGTGTGGTCCACCTAAGATTTGAGTCAACTTTATTTTTGGGATCATACACTAAGAAGCTTTCAAAATGGTTGGATGGTGTGGATTTAAGGCACATACATCACTGTGAGCCCCACGGTCAAGAGTCCCACTCACCTCAATAGATCCGGGTCCCACTCGCCTCGGTGGATCCGGGTATCACCTGATCCGTTCCCTGAGCCGACCTATGTGGTGTGGTGACACCACGGTTATGTGGCCCCCACTATAATGTACGGTATACCGTCAACCTGAAGAGCGAAACTCGATGTTACTCCCTTCATCCAAATTTATATAGAACGCATCACCATCCCCAATGCAACATTGTTCTCACGATCGAGATGCCTGTCCCTTCGTCCTTGTCGTTTCCTCCCCTGCTATCGTTGTTTTCTCTTAGTCGCGAATCCTTGCGAAGATGGGACTCTGGAAGCTTCGCTCAGCATAGATAAGCAAACAAAAATAATTGTTTCAATATCAATGACACCTCATGCCTAGCCTGGCAAGGCAGGTGGACGGTGTAGGAAGTGTATTATGTGAGACCCAGATCAACCGACGTGGGTTAACCCCTGATGACTATGGAATCCTTAGTTATGGATGAAGATGGACTTTGGAAGTTTCGCTCTGCATAGATAAGCAAACAAAAATAATTGTTTCAATATCAATGACACCTCATGCTTAGCCTGGCAAAGCAGGTGGACGGTGTAGGAAGTGTATTATGTGAGACCCCAAATCAACCGACGTGGGTTAAACCCCTGACTGTAGATTCCTTAGTTATGGATGAAGATGGGACTTTGAAAGTTTCGCTCAGCATAGATAAGCAAACAAAAATAATTGTTTCAATATCAATGACACCTCATGCTTAGCCTAGCAAAGCAGGTGGACGGTGTAGGAAGTGTATTATGTGAGACCCCGGATCAACCGATGTAGGTTAAAGCCCTGACTATGGAGCTCAGAGTGACGTATGTGCCTTACATCCAAACTGTCCAATCATTTTTAAAGCTCTTTATAGGGCATGATCCCAAAAATGAAGCATGCACGATTCTTAGGTGGACCGCACCACTGGAAACGTTCATCATTAAAAACTTCATAGAGTCCAATGGAATAGGTTTCTTTTTTTCAGCCCAACCTCTTGATTTTATATGAAAAGACCATACCAATATCATCTTCATCCAAAACTAGTCTGGTCCAATTACTATTTTTTATTGGTTAGCTTGTTAGTACACAACACTGTCAGTTCCCACTTCACTGTTGGTCAATTACTACTTTATTTCCTTATACTACAGTGGAGTTGGATCTACTTTATTTTTTGGATTATGAGTTAAAATGAGTTTTCAATATGGTCCCAACCACATTAGTAGATCCGGGGATCCACCGAAACCATCAGACTTAATATACATACATATAAGTGGGTCATGGTCACGGCCTTGCTAAACCATTATGTTCATTGGTTGACTCATTTGGGTACTTGGATAAAATTCAGTGAACCATTGACCCGAAGGGGTCGAACCAGTTCGTTGCCAAAAGTGAGTCAACTAGTAACTTTCAGGCCACATTGATTGACTCAACTAGCCACTTGGTTGAAAATGACTGACTAGAGCTAGGCATCGGACTGAGTCGGATCAGATTGGGTCCAACTCGATTCGGTACAAAATTTACATGGCCTGACCCGAACTCGATCCGATCCGGGACCGAGTCTAGGTCATCTGACTCTATCCAATCTGAACCACTGCTGGCCCGATTCGATCTGAGTCCGACTCAGTTAGGAAAACGAGTCGGATCGGTCCTGGTTTTATTTTTTATTTTTTGAAAAGTTTTAAATAAAAATGATGGGCCACTGCTCCAAAATAGTCTAAAATACAAGCTAATATATATATATATATATATATATATATATATATATATATATATATATATATATATAAATGAAACCTATGTACCTACGCGATGAATGGATATGATGATGAGTGGGCTGGGCTGCTGAGTAGCTGGATCAAGATAGTCGGGTGCAGCGCTTGTTCGGGTAGAGATAGATGAAAGTAGCTGGATCGAGATGGCTGCTCGTTCAGGTGGAGAAAGAGAGAGGAAGAGATTTGAGAGAGGGATTTTAGGAATTTAGGGGATTTGATAGACGATTTTAAAGATTTTGGAGATTTAGGGTTTGGCCATTCGGGTGTGGGTGCTACTTGGGTAGGGTAAAAAGTAAAAGAAATAAAATAAAACTGCACACACACACACACACACTTAGGGTAACAAGAGTGTGTATATATATATATATATATATATATATATATATATATATATATATATATATATATACTTGATAATAGATCTGAATCGGGTCAGATTGAATCCATTCGAATCGGATCTGTCCGTATTGACTATGATCCGAATTCAATCTGATGAACGATCGGATCTGATTGATCCTACTTGAACCGCATCGATCTATGCCTTTGGTTCGGTTTGGATCAGGTCGATTTCTACCCAGCTCGACTGGCCGCTGACCAAAACAGTTCAAACCATACTGCCACGAAGATCGCCTGGTGCAACAGTAAGGCCGGTGCACTTTTTAGCGTGTTCCTTGCCAAAACCTGATAAAGTGGATAGTCCTGATTTGTATGCTGTGAGTTAACTACATCTGATGGGTCCCACCGTCGATAAGAGATGCTCCAAACGATCTCCAAATATGGGGATCAGATCAGTGATGAGGCTGATGGCCTTATAATCTCTCTTATAAAAAAAACAAAAGTGACCCAAGTTGGTCCAAGGTATCAAAATAACTGTAATAGATCTGTTCCCGCAGGCATGAGATCGTTGGTATAGTGACCCAAGTAGGACCAAAGGTATCAAATTTCAAGGTTGGAGACAAGGCAGGCGTCGGGTGCATGGTTGGATCCTGCAAATCATGCTCCAGCTGTGAGGAAGGCTCGGAGAACTACTGTCCCAAGATGATCCTCACCTACAATTCCACGTACCACGATGGCACTATGACGTACGGTGGATACTCTGATATGCTGGTGGTCAATCAGAACTTTGCAATCCATTTTCCCCGAGAGCTTGCCACTTGATGGGGCCGCACCACTATTGTGCGCCGGTATTACAGTGTACAGCCCAATGAAGTATTTCGGGCTCAGTGAGCCAGGCATGCATCTAGGAGTCGTTGGGCTCGGTGGGCTCGGTCATGTTGCAGTTAAGTTTGCCAAGGCGTTTGGGTTGAAGGTCACAGTAATCAGTACATCCCCCAGCAAGGAGAAGGAAGCAATCCAACGACTCGGTGCTGACTCATTCCTGGTCAGCCGTGACCCGGCCGAGATGCAGGTGAGTCGACCCAACCCAATTGAATTAGTTAACCCACATCAAAATTGGACCATGACTAGAAGTGGGTCCCGTTTGATTTTAAGCGCAACGTAAGCGGGTCCCACCACTCTCCACTGTCCATTCGACTTTAAATGGGTCTATTATGGTGTAGGCTGCCATGGGCACTATGGACGGTATCATCGATACAGTCTCAGCGGTCCACCCAATCGTGTCGTTGATCAGCCTGCTGAAGAATAGTGGGAAGATGGTTATGGTGGGTGCACCGGATAAGCCTCTCGAACTAAACGTCCTCCCTCTGATTGTGGGTAAGTAAACATCCTTCACTGTCTTTGATAGTCCTATAGATGTGTAATTCAAATATTTGGTGAAGGCTCCGTTTGGCTGCACCAAATATCATGATTCATGATATTTGTTTGGTGCAATGAACCCCTCCGAAGCTAATAGGCGAGGCATCTACTATTTTCCCCATTGTTCTGATTTTGAAGGGAGGAGGATGGTGGCTGGAAGTTGCATTGGAGGAATCAAAGAGACCCAAGAGATGATCGACTTCGCGGCCAAGCACAACATCACAGCGGACATCGAGGTTATTCCAATGGACTATGTGAACACGGCCATGGAGCGGCTTGCTAAGGCGGATGTACGATATCGATTCGTCATTGACGTGGGGAACACCTTGAAAGCTCCATGAACTGTCGATTTCAATCAGCATCTATGAAAGTCATGTGTCTGGTCACATGTTTTCACAGTGCTATGTTGTTGTTGGTTTGAGTAGTACGTGTGTGTGGTTACATGTTTTTACATTGTGTTTTGTTATTTGGTATTAAACAATTATCTAATAATGCAGTTTTGGTGTATTCCGGAAACAATGATTTAACATATGGGGAATAATCAGAGATGGAGTTAGCGGATTCCGTGGTGACCCTGCTAATCAGTTATCCCTTGTGAGGCCTACCTTGATGTATGTGTTTTATATTTTCATGTCGTTAGTCTGTTTAGCCAGTTTACTTTGATTACTGCGAGAGCCCAAAAATGAAATAGATTCAAAGCTCAAGTAGCCCACACCATAGGAAACAGGCTTGGATAAAAGAAAGAAAACATTAGCTTGATCTAAAACTTTTGCGGCCCTCAATTTATTATTATTATTTTTAGTTGCAGGTGTTTATCACTGTTGTTTCCTACGGTATGGTTCACATAAGCTTTTGCTCAGCTTCGTTTGTGGGATCATGCCCTAAAATGAATGGACGACATAGATAATACATATACAAATAGGCAGTACCCACAACGCCTGCCTTTCCATACCATGCATACTTTGCACCTGCTCATGTAAGGATGCCAGCTGAAAAAAAAAATATTAAAAATAAGAAGAAAATAAAAAGGAAAAAGAAAAAAGAAGCAACAGCTTAGGTGGGCCATGTTGGGGGCCTTGCACAAAACCTTAGGATCTATCCTCTTGAACAAACCAAAATTATAGGATAATAATAACAATGAAACAAATCAAAGCAACAATCACACACCACACAAGAGATTTTTACGTGGAAAACTCTCAAAGAAGTAAAAACCACGGGACCTCGTCCAGATGAACAATCCATTATAAAGTAGAACGTTACAACCTTCGCCATTCACGCAGGAGTGGATGAACAATAAGAGAATAAAGGAAAAACGGAGGAATCTTACCGATCATGAGGACGTAGAAGCGCTGAGACAATGGCTCCCTTCCACAAGCTTCCTCTCTCTCTTTTCTCTCACTCTCTCACATTTGATATCCCTAAACCCTTTAGGAAACCCTCTTATGGTTTTTCTTCAAACAACACACCCTAGAAAAATCCTAAGAACTCCCTTTTATAGTTTTAGAAAACTCTCTTCCGCATCCCAGTTGCGAAATGACTTGCAAAACGAAATCCACGCAAAATCGCAGAACGAATCTGCGTAGCTATGACCGGTCGTACCGAGTCCATGACCGGTCATCAGCCACCTACGACCGGTCGTGGACCACTTACGATCGGTTGAATACCCCGAAAAAAAAAGGTTCGAACTCGCTGGACTTTAAGTCGTGTCACGACTCGAACCTACAACTGGTCAAGCACCAGCCTACGATCGGTCGTACAGGGCTTACAACCGGTCGACGACGGGTCAAAAAACCCCATCAAATCTCTCCCTTTTTTGACCCAGGATGGATTCACCTTTTTCAAGCCGGCTTGATTTCTACAAACCTCAAACTTGTCCTTAAGCAAAGCCTTGGTCATCATATTTGACTATTATCGTCTGTGTGGATCTTCTCAAGTTGTAATACCTTCTGTTCCAAAGTATCCTTGATCCAGTGATACCGAATCTCTATGTGCTTCGACTTCGAATGCTGACTTGAATTTTTGCTCAAGTGTATAGCACTCTGACTATCGCAATAGACCACGTGCTGCTCCTATTTCAGGCTAAGTTCTCGTAGGAACCTCTTCATCCAAAGCATCTCTTTACATGCCTTTGTGACTATAATGTACTCGTCCTCTGTCGTCGACAATGCTACAACCCTCTGTAGCTTGCTCTGCCAAGAAATCGCTCCCCCTACAAACGTGAACATGAACCCCGATATAGACTTCCTGGAGTCTATGTCACCTGTCATATCTACATCTGTGTAGCCCTCTATCACATATTTTCCATCATCATAGCATAGGCTCAACCTGGATGAGCCTCTTAGATACCGTAGTATCCATTTCACCGCTGCCCAATGCTTTTTGCCAGGATTAGGAAGATACCGGCTGACAACACTAACTGCATATGCTATGTCTGGGCGTGTACACACCATAGCATACATCAAACTTCCTACAGCAGCCGCATAAGATATCTTCTGCATCTCTTCCACCTCTGCCTTCATCTTGGGACACTGCTTGTCACTCAATCTGAAGTGACCATCCAGTGGAGTACTGACCGGATTCGCTGCATTCATATTGAACCATTCTAGGACTTTCTTAATATACCGCTCTTGTGACAGCCAAAGCTTCCTGCTACTTCTGTCATGGGTTATCTCTATTCCTATGATCTGTTTAGCCGGGCCCAAGTCTTTCATCGCAAAAGACTTTTTCAACTCCTGTTTCAACCTGTCGATCTTCTTAATGTCTTTTTCCATGATGAGCATGTCATTAACGTATAACAGTAGAACTAAGAAATCGTCATCTAAGAACTTGCGCGTGAACACACAGTGGTCCGACTCCATTCTATCATACCCATGTTGTAACATGAACGAATCAAACTTCTTGTACCATTATCGTGGAGCTTGTTTCAGCTCATACAAACTCTTCCTTAACCTACACACCATATACTCTTTGCCCTTGACTTCGAACCCTTCTGGTTGGTGCATGTAGATCTCTTCTTCCAGGTCACCATGGAGAAAAGTAATTTTAACATCCAACTGCTCTATCTCCAGATCCATACTACCTGCCAACCCAAGCAATACCCATATGAATGTCATCTTCACCACTGGTGAGAATATTTCCTCGAAGTATATGCCTTTCCTCTGATCGAACCCTTTTACTACAAGTCTGGCCTTGAACCTTGTCTGTGAATTTTTCTGTTCAACCTTCTTTCTGAACACCCACTTGTTGCTCAAAGCTTTCTTGCCCTTAGGCAGTTTCACCATGTCATAGGTGTGATTCTTATGCAAGGATTCCAATTCCTCTTGCATAGCTTTCAACCACTTCTCCTTATGCTTGTTGGCTAGGGCCTCAGAATAATCTTCTGGCTCTCCCCCATCAGTCAGTATAATGTACTCATGCGGCCACTGCCAAAAAAATGACCAAAGGCTACGGACTATTCTAGTTTTTGGCTACGACTATAAATCGTAGCAAATTTGCTACGACTTAAAACCGTAGCTAAAATTGTAAAAACCGAGCAAAAAGCTAACTTCCCCAGATGTACGTACAACCCTGGATACGTCATAAGGGACTCTATGAGGCCCATTAAAATGTGTGTACTCCATCTAATACGTCTATAAATTTTTTTTAAAATATTTTATGCAGGAACCCAAAAAAGGAAGTAGATCGAAAGCTCAAGTGGACCACACGGTAGGAAAGAGTGAAGATTAATCCATTGATCGATGTTGTGGTTCAATTAACCTTCGATTTGCCTAGATTTTAGGTTCAGTTCCTATAAAAAAATATTAGAAAATTAATGGACGGAGTGGATATATGGATTGCATCAATATGGACCCCACAAAGCCCTTGACAAGGTCGTCCGTCCAGATCTCATCAAATGTGAGCCATGGAGGGCTCGTTACGAATTGTGCAATGACTATGATCATATTAGATTTTAGCTACGGTTAAAAACCGTAGCAAGACCGTAGTAGGCAAAAATGTGTTAAACCGCGCTGCCTTTTTTCTTTTCCCCCTCTCACGAAACACCCATTTCCCTCCACTCAACCCTATTCTCTGTCACTTCCAACCCTCTCTCTCTCTCTCTCTCTCTCTCTCTCTCTCTCTCTCTCTCTCTCTCTCTCTCCCGCACCGCTCTTCTCTATCTCTCTCAATCTCAATCTCACGCATCCCTTCACTACAAGAAAAAGCCGGTGATCATGGAAATCACCGGCAGCCGTCCGCCCCTACTTTTGAAACGTGGCTCCCTCCTCTCTCTGTTGTCCAGCGTACTTCTCCCTGCCCTCTCCCTTCCTCGATCTCTCTCTCCCATCTCGCTTGTTCCTTTGCCTTCCTCAATCTCTCTCCCTTCCTCTCCCTCCATCTCTCGATCTCCCTGATCTCCCTGAAAGCAGCCATTAATCGATCTCCCTCCAATAGCTAATGAGAATAGGAGAAATCAGAGCACACGAATTGAAAGGTATTCTCTCTTTCTCTCTCATTTCCTCTTTTAATGGCCAGAAATTGGCCAGCAACCATGGCAGTGGCAACCATATCTGCCGTTGTCCATGGCCTCCTACATGTTTGAAGAAATGCTTCAACTAAGAATCCCTAGAACAGATGAAACAGGCCTGTAATGATAGTTTCCTAACTCTGTGGTCTGTAGAACTTTGTGGTTCCTAATGCTAGTGATGTTTCTTATCAACAGTTGGTGAATTTTTGTCTAGTTTGTTAATTGTGATCTAGTAACTTAAGATAGATGCAATTGATAACAAGAAATGGGTTAAAGCCAAAGAAATTTGTTCCGTTAAGAAATACAATACATGAGAGGTTAATTCCCTCCTGAATGAAAGAAAACAATGTGCCAAGTGAGGATTTCATACGCAACATAAGGCAAGTGGTAAGGTTTATAACTTGGAAGGTAGACTGATTGTAGTTGGGTAGAAGACAAAGTTATTAATTAATTTGAAGTTTTTTTCATGAATAGCTAGACTTTATATCATTTGGCATACAGAACAGACAGAAAATCTATCAAATGGATATTAAATATTTCTTTAAGGAGTTTATGTTGAACAATTTACTGTTTTGTAAAAGATGGGGGAATAAGGTGTATTTGAAGAACCCCTTCTATTGATTGAAGCATGCAATTTTATCTTGGTGCATTGAGATTAGTTTTCAATCTTTATGTTAAATTCTCAGTTGCATGATCCTTCTAACCAGAAGCTACTTCCGCAATTGCACTTCCTCTCCCACTTCCTAGTTGTTTATACTTGTTAACATTTTGAAACTGATGCTTTCCTGCTTCCACACCTGAATTTGTTGACATTTCACTTCACGCTTCGTGCAACTGCTATGAATTGAATTTGTCAGGAAGGTTTTGATTAGCTGGTTTGAGATGACTAATATGAGACTGTTTTTGTTTTATTGTACTTGGAAGTTCCGCAGGCATATGGCATGCTCATTTCACAAATATTCTATTAAAGAGTAAGATTGAATTGTGTAAACCAATTTCCACTTCTGTTAAAGTGAGTTTGATTTTGTATAGAATTGATAATTGTGAGCAATAAAGCCTAGTTATATTAAGAGTTTTGTATTTTTTTTTTCATCGACTTCTGCTAAGCTTAATGTTGTTCATGAAATCTTCTTTTTCAAATTTCCAAAGGGAAATGAAATTTCTGATTATAAGGATCTTTCTAAGTTGGACCTTTTTTTTTTCAGGGCCCAAGGATCTACCAATCATAGCTAGAACGGAAGGGAGAGTGATTGGGTATGTTCAGATGGCACAGGGGTAGTTGGAAAACGTTCTACAACAGTCTCAAGCCAACCAGGTATTTCATTTCAGCTCCAATATTGTCTTCATCCAGGCAAACAATCTTCAAAAAACGGGGGATGAAGCTATGAATTATGGAAAGTATATGGTAATAGTTCACCACCATTTTTAAGTTGATGGTGATTCATCCATTGGACTCATGCTAACATGTATGGCAATCCATCCTATCTAATGCTTCTATTATGATTTAGCATAACTCAAAAATCACACTAACTAACACTAACTGTGTAACTCTAGCTATCCAATTGGTGGAACTCAAATGGGCCATGGCTATACAGTTGTATTGTATCCATATCCACCATGGCCAATATGAGAGAGTCAAATTGGCATACTAAATATTGAATAGTTGTATTGGCTAGTAAGGCATACAAAACCCTGTTTTGTGATTTTTTCTTAAAAATTTCCCACCTTTTCACCTATTTCCTTCATTCAAAGCTTAGAAGAATGACAGAAGGGCTGAAGCCTGCTGCCCAATGGTAGATGGAGCATGTTTTAACATTGATGTCTTCAGTTCGAGCCCAACTCACCTACTTTGGAGATAAAAATAAAGTGTATCAGATGATAATCAAGTTTAATCCCCCACTGCTCAAGTTAGGACAATGTGCATAAAATTACTTCACATGGATCATTTGTGGTAAATGTGATTCTCATAATGTTCGACTCAAATATGTAAACGAGTCTAAAAAATTATACTGGGACCCATTAAAATCGGGTTGGCGTTTTCAGTTAGTAGTTCAATGTAGGATTATAAAATTTAGTAGTCGAGGTGCAGACAATTGGTCTGTTGTGTCCCACCATAGATGGATCAAGCCCCAAAAATCTCCTAGATTGGAATACCCTGAGCAACAATTACTGACACTCTTATTTATCAATATAAACTTCTTTTCAGTTGAAAGTGAACCATTATTTTCTCTCTCTTTTGTAGGCCACAAATTAAAAAGGTTAGGATTGTTCAATCAAAGATATTTTTGGCTCATAGTCCATCCATGTCTCCATGGTGATGGTCCACATCCAATTTGAGCGTTTGCTTCTTTGATGATCAATAGCCATCTACATGCTTGGGTTCACTTGATTGAAGGTTTTGATTTGCTAGCATTGTGCTAATGTTTTTTTTTAAAAAAAAATAAAATTAAATTAAATTAATTTCCTCTCATTTATGTAAATTACATGAAAATACATTGGATAAACAGAAACAGGTTACAAACAGGGTGTCGTACTACATTTACTACTAAAAGCCACTTGCACAAGAAATCAATACTATAAAAAAGATAGGCCCCAACATGAAGATCGCCTGCCTTGGAAATCAAGCTGATCCTCTCATTAGGTGGGTTATCCCTGTATGTTAAGTCAGTCTAGTTATCCGTTGATGTCAACTATGCATCTCACCTGATGATTGGTCTGGCCTAATTTTTTTTTTTTTTTGCCAGGCAATCTTTGTGGTGGGACCTACCTTTTTCATGGTACTGCTGTCCTACACAAGTATCATGGGGGAATGATCATAAGTTACCACAAATTGTGGTACCCTGCATGTAGGTGTCAGTTCTCCAAATTTTATGTTGCAATTATTTTTCATGTTATGTTCTAAATGATACGGGTAGCGGGACTACTCACTTGTGTTTAGTGAATCGGAACTGTTGACCGTTTTATAACCATCCATTTTTTCTATAGGTGTGGCCCATCTCATGAGTGCATGCTGCATTTAGCTTGATTTTTGGGCCAGGGAATTCACAGTGGACCCACCTGACAAACAACCTAGCTCTCTACATGCGTTCCATGTTAACAGGCATGCCTATGAATCCTAATGTCTCAGTCTTGTTAGCAGGCCTATATAGAGTTAGTTTCATTTCAACCCCAGTCATGTTCCATATAGTTATGCTGTTTTTTTGCTAACTTTATCTTATTTCAAACCCTTAAAATGGTTTTATTATATAGTCTTTATGACACTTGGGTGGGATTTAAATTGATGAGTTGCAGGATGAAAGTAGAGGGAAAAGAAATTAGTGCAAAAGCTTCTTGAGTAGCATCTTATGCCCTTTTCTTTTTCTCTAAGAAGGGAACAATCATAAATACATTCCCATTCTTTACTAGCAGTGTGTGTTCTAAGATTGAGATCTACGAAATTGATGTAAATGAGTGAAAGTTAATCTTGTACACATGAATGGTCTTGAGAACTATTCCTGTACAAGTCTTGGTAGAATAAGCCTTATTCCATGAGTGTTGCATTGGGGCCCACTTGTGTGTGTATGGCATCCAACATATCTATCAAGGCAGCTTCACCATAGAAGTTGTTACTATCCATCAAACTTGTTGCTATCTACAAGGTTACTATCCATCAAGGTTGCCACACCATAAAAGTTATTACAAGTTTTTATAGAATAAGATTTATACCATGAGTTCTACATTGGGGCCCACTTGTGTGTATATTTCTTTATTCCTTGAATGCTACTATGTATAGAAACTATTTGAGTTGTAGATATTTTTCTCTAGATGGCAACTAGAACAGATCTTCCCAATGTCGTCTATCATGATTTAAAGATGGCAGCATCATGCGTCGCACACCACAAATCCTCTTAACTACATATGTGGAGCATATGCTGGTTGATTGATCTGTATGATTACGTAGACATGCGCCACACAGTGGGGCTCATGGTCTAGATAGTTTTGCATTAGTGCCACATGTGAGGAGTAGTCACCACCATTTTAAATGGAGTCTGGCCCATTACATACGATGATGTGCTATATCACAATAGTTTGCTTCTTTGCATGTTTTATAGATTCTTTTGAGTTCTAGAATTAAACTCAAGGTTGTCTTAATGAATCAAATGATGCTGGCTCCATATTAAAAATTTTATTGTCTGCTATGCATCATGTTGTGAATTTTGAACAAGTGTTGATGAGAGACTTCAGCTCAGTTTATAAACTTTTGCATGGTTCTTTTGCAAATAAAATGCTATTTCAAAAGATTGAAGTCTCATGAAAGCTTAATGTGTTGTTTGTTGGATTTAATGCTAACTCATGATTTTTGCAGGTTGGATTGGCTAAAATTCTGGATTTATATTATGAAGATCTGTGCACCCTCCCTAACAAATAACTCTCATCTGGGTTGGTTTTAGAAATTTCAAAATTATCAAAGAGTAAGGTATTGAAATTCCCTTCTTCTTCTTCTTCTTAAGGTCTGAGCATTGAGTGATGAGTGGAACCTGTATAATGACATTGAAAAAATATTCATTGTTAACATCAACATCTAATCTTTAGAGGGCTGTTTAATTTTGTGGCAGAGGAGCTATTCATCGTTGCGAATGCTATCTATTACATTTGTTGTCCATAAATCATGCTTTTGTTTCACAAATTTCTAACCAAAACTGTCCAGTTTTGACGCCGAATAAAATGATTCAATGCGTTTGAAATCTGACCCTAGGATGGTTCCCAAAATTGTACAAAAAGTGGAACATATAAAGGCAAAAAATCAGTCCGAAAGATGGACCATTGAGTTGATTATCAGCTAACCTTACAACAGACCATTGATTAGCCCAAATCAGACCCCTAAATGCATACACAATTTGTCCAAAAGAATTCTAGTACTTGTGCTAGTTATGCTAGTACTTGTGCTACTTATGGAGAGCTTGAGAAAATGCCTATTACAGAAGAAAATTTTCAGGTGAGTGCAGAATGCCATTTGATGAAAACCCCAATCATGTCATGGAATTCCATATAATTTCTGCTTTGATATTGATTCTATCGACACCCAACACAGCCATGTTGAGGTCTTTTAACTTCCAAGGAACACATTGATTTGACATTTTAAGGATTGAAAAAATAACCCCCAATTATTAATATTAATTGTTCATTCTTTATTCATGTTTATCTGTTTGTGCACACAAAAATCTAGGAGATATAAGTTTGACTGTTTGAATTTTCATGATTAGTGATGCTGATATTAGTTATTTAGTGGGCAAAGGCAGTCCTCAGTACTGCTCGAAGCAAGTTCGCTTGTTGTCCATCCACTTCTGCTGGCCCAAAGATTTTTGTGCAGCTTCCATCCACTTCTGCTGGTCCACTTATGCAACAACAAAAAGATTAAAATTGTAGTAATTGCCTGTTTTTTGCACACACTAATTTCTGCTGAAATGGGTATAAATGCTAATTTCTATTAAATTTGTTTTTAGCTATCATATTTTCCATGTTATTAACACGGTGATTGTAATCAACCTATGTAATAGTCATACATTGTGCTTGTGGGAGTTTTGTGCTCTCATTGCCAGTCCCAAGCCCTGATAAAGGGGGGTTGCGTCAGTTTGACAGCTGGCATCAAACTTATGCCATGACTGTTGGAACAGGATTCATGTAGCTGACCCCAATTAATTGGGATATGGCTAAGATGATGATGATGATGATGATTTTCCATGTTATCTTTTACATATAATAGAGAGAATGGGTGAACTTTGGCACACACTAACAGGTCCTAAGCCCAGGTAAATTTGGATAGTTGGTGTCAAATGGGCAGCTCAGCATTCTTGAGAAGATAACATGGAATGAGCACTGCATTGATTGAGTTCTATTTTTGAACGTATACTTGACTGAATTTTTTTTAGGTACTCTCTTCATGGGAAGGGATTAAACAGATTCTGGTCTAACATTGAAGGTTACTATGGAAGTTCTGCATATGTCTATGCTATAAGCCCAATTTTCCACGTGTTTCCACCTTCTAGTACGTAGAACAAATTCTTTCTACTTGTACTGGTATTCTATAGCTCAACTGAGCATCTGTTCTGTCACTGTACTGGTATTCAAAATCTATCACCATAGTAAGTTTGGTAATGGGCCAGGCCTTTGCCAGAGTTTTGAACTGGCCCCTCAAGCCAACTCTATTCAAGAGTTTGATTTTGTTAGGCCCCAGCCCAACCTTATTCCATGGTTTGTGCACTCATGGAAAATTCTCCCAGACAGGTCAAGCAAATCACAACTTGGGTCTTGTCCTTTGTAACTACGAGAAAATATCAAAACTTGTATGTTTACAATAAGAGAATATGAGATGTAGGAATTTATGGTGTCAACTGCCAATGCATGTGCATGATGACCCTAATTAGGTGTTTGAATGTCATAAATCTAATGATCCATGTTGATAAATTGCATTTAGGTATGAAAAGGGCTTTATGGCTGCTAGCAGTTTTCCAAGACATGCAGAACCTTTTACTTTAACAGATGGTGAAATGTGATAGATAACTTGTTTATTTATGGTAGGAACTAAGCATAGTTATCAGTGTCAACATCTTATCCCATTGATAAATTGACATATTTGTTACCTATCCAAAAATGTATATCTAGTAGCTTTTAATATCTTGTACTATTGAAATAACGTTTTAGGTGCATCATCTGGATTTTAAGTCTTTAAAGCTCTCTTTTCATGGTAATGAAGGAACTTTCGCCTTGGGTAACTTGTTGTGCTTGTATGGATGCTAATAGATGATCTTTTTTCATTTTTTTAAGCTATTATAATTTTTAAGTTTATTTTTGCTTGCAGGCTGGCAGATTTGCTCGCATATGTTGGTGAATGGCCTTACAATTCTCAGAGGTACTCATGAAACTTAACAGGATCATTCATGTTGAATCTGATGATTTTACATTCAGTAGATTATGATGGACAACATTGGAGCGACCTGACTATTTGGACAGACCGTATTTATGTATTTTCTTAAAATTAATGGAGCAGACCCAGATGTGCGTCGGAACTATCTGGATGAGTGAGGGTCCCTGGTAGGTGGGAACCGCTGTTATGACCATGATGAAGCTGTCCATTTCCTATGGACAGCATTGGAGGGGCCTGACCATTTGGATAGGCCGTATTTTTGTATTTGCTCGAAATTAATGGAGCAGACCCGGATGTGCATCGGAGCTATTCGGATGAGCGGGGGTCCTTGGAAGGTGGAAACCGCTGTTATGACCATGATGAAGCTGTCAATTTCCTATGGACAATATTAGAAGGGCCTGACCATTTGGACAGGGCATGTTTATATCTTGTTTATATCTATATTTATAGGGACCACACCCTTAACCTAAACCACACCCTAAACCTATAACCTAAACTTTAACCTACAACCTACAACCTATAACCTAAACCTATAACTTATAACCTAAACTCAAATCCCTAAACCTTAACCTATAACCTAACCTAAACTCAAATCCCTAAACCTTAACCTATAACCTAACCTAAACCTATACTTATAACTTAAAACTATTCCCAAATCCCAAAACCTATAACCTAAACCTAACCTTTCCCTAAACCTATAACGTAAACTCAATTCCTAAAAGTTAAACCTACACCTAATCGTAATCTCAACTCTCTAACCTAAACCTAAACCTAAACTTGAAAACCAAAACTTAAACGCAATCCCGAACATGAACCCGATTTCCTAAACCTAAACCATAACCCATTCTCAAATCCAAAAACCTATAACCTAAACCAAAACCATAACCATAACCTATAACCTAAATCCGAACCCATTCTCAAATCCCAAAACCTATCACCTAAACCAAAACCAAAACCTATAACCTAAACCCGAACCCATTCTCAAATCCAAAAACCTATAACCTAAACCTAAACGTATAACCTATAACCTAAATCAATACCTATAACCTAAACCAAAACCAAAACCTATAACTTAAACCCGAACCCATTCTCAAATCCCAAAACCTATAACCTAAACTATAACCTAAACCTATAACCTAAACCAAAACCTTTAACCTAAATCAAAACCAAAACCTATAACCTAAACCCGAGCCCATTCTCAAATCCCAAAAGCTATAACCTAAACTAAAATCAAAACCTATAACGTAAGCCCAAACCCATTCTCAAATCCAAAAACCTATAACCTATAACCTAAACCTAAACCTTAACCTAAACCTGTAACCTATAACCAAAACCAAAACCAAAACCTATAACCTAAACCCGAACCAAATCCAAAAACCTATAACTTAAACCTAAACCTATAAACTATAACCTAAATCAAAACCTATAACCTAAACCAAAACCAAAACTTATAACCTAAACCTGAACCCATTCTCAAATCCCAAAAGCTATAACCTAAACCAAAACCAAAACCTATAACCTAAACTCAAATCCCTAAACCTTAACCTATAACCTAACCTAAACCTATACTTATAACCTAAAACTATTCCCAAATCCTAAAACCTATAACCTAAACCTAACCTTTCCCTAAACCTATAACCTAAACTCAATTCCCTAAAGCTAAACCTAAACCTAATCCTAATCTCAACTCCCTAACCTAAACCTAAACCTAAACTTGAAAACCAAAACTTAAACCCAATCCTGAACATGAACCCGATTTCCTAAACCTAAACCATAACCTATATCCAAAAACCTATAACCTAAACCTAAACCAAAACCATAACCTATAACCTAAACCCGAACCCATTCTCAAATCCCAAAACCTATAACCTAAACCAAAACCAAAACCTATAACCTAAACTCAAATCCCTAAACCTTAACCTATAACCTAACCTAAACCTATACTTATAACCTAAAACTATTCCCAAATCCCAAAACCTATAACCTAAACCTAACCTTTCTCTAAACCTATAATCTAAACTCAATTCCTTAAAGCTAAACCTATACCTAATCCTTATCTCAACTCCCTAACCTAAACCTAAACCTAAACTTGAAAACCAAAACTTAAACCTAATCCCGAACATGAACCCGATTTCCTAAACCTAAACCATAACCCATTTTCAAATCCAAAAACCTATAACCTAAACCTAAACTAAAACCATAACCTATAACCTAAACCCGAACCCATTCTCAAATCTCAAAACCTATAACCTAAACAAAAATCAAAACCTATAACCTAAACTCGAACCCATTCTCAAATCTAAAAACCTATAACCTAAACCTAAACCTTAACCTAAACCTATAACCTATAACCTAAACCAAAACTTATAACCTAAACTAAAACCAAAACCTATAACCTAAACCCGAACCCATTCTCAAATCCCAAAACCTATAACCTAAACCTAAACCAAAACTAAAACCTATAACCTAAACCCAAACCCATTCTCAAATCGAAAAACCTACAACCTAAACCTAAACCTTAACCTAAACCTATAACCTATAACATAAACCAAAACCTATAACCTAAACCAAAACCAATACCTATAACCTAAACGCGAACCCATTCTCAAATCTCAAAACCTATAACCTAAACCTAAACCTTAACCTAATCCTATAACCTAAAATCAAATCCCTAAACCTTAACCTATAACCTAACCTAAACCTATACTTATAACCTAAAACTATTCCCAAATCCCAAAACCTATAACCTAAACCTAACCTTTCCCTAAACTTATAACCTAAACTCAATTCTCTAAACCTAAACCTACACCTAATCTTAATCTCAACTCCCTAACCTAAACCTAAACTTAAACTTGAAAACCTAAACTTAAACCCAATCCCGAACCTGAATCCGATTTCCTAAACCTAAACCATAACCCATTCTCAATTCCCTAAAGCTATAACATAAACCTAACATAAACCTATAACCTTTCCCTAAACTTAAAACCTAAATGTATTCTCAAATCCTCTAACTCAAACCTATACCTAATCCTAATTTCAACTCCTTAACCTAAACCTAAACCTAAACTTGAAAACCCAAACCTAAACCCGATCCCGAACCCGAACCCGATTTCCTAAACCTAAACCTTAACCTATAATCAAGTTCCCAAAAGCTATAACCTATAACCTAAACCTAAACCTATAACCTTAACCTAAACCAAAACCTATAACCTAAACCTTAACATATAACCTATAACCTAAACTTAATTATATCCTATAGCCTAACCTTAACCTAAACCTAAACCAAAACCTATAATTATATGGTGAGACCATTTCTTTTGTGTCAATTTCATTCCTCTTTGAGTTTTTTCTTTTTTAATTCATTAAGGAAAAAAAAATGGTTATACATGATGCACTTCTTTCACTTTGTCTTTCTTTTTCCCAATGGGCATTCTAATTTATGAATGACATGACTATTTGAAGGATGATGAAATATACGAAGTTGTTGAAATTTCATGGTGAAGTCGAGCACATTTCTCTAATGAAGCCAAAGATTTGTATTTTCAGCATTATTGTAATTATAATTGTAATCGATTGAATGAATTGGATTGTAATTGATTGAATGAAGGATTGTAATTGTAATTGATTGAATGAAAGATTGTAATTGATTGTAATTGAATGAATGAATGTTTGTACAGGTGATAATTGAATGAACAAATGATTATATATGATTTTTTTATGTACAAGATAGCTACGGATATTGATTGTAGCCACTAATCTGACAGGTGTAGCCTTTATTAAATTTGGCATATTGCTACGGACTTTTAGCTACAAATAATATCCGTAGCTGTTGGAACCTATAGGTCTATGGCTACGGATTTTATCCATAGCCTTTGCCAGTTTTTGGGTAGTGTAAGCCTATTGCTACGGTTCTTGCTCAACTTTGAGCTACAGATATAATCCGTGGCTATAAGTACTTTAGGCTACAGAAGCTATGGCTACGGTTTTAATCTGTATCCATTGCTTCTATGGCTACAGATATAAGCCGTAGCGAAAGCTCTTTGACCTATGGCTACGACATCAATGGCTATGGTCGTTCTACGGACGATAACCGTAGCCATAGGCTTTTGGCTACGATTTTTATCCGTAGCCTTTGCCCCCTTTTTTAGTAGTGGGCGAGTACTTCTTGAACGACTGTCTGTCCCTAGATGACCTCCTCAATTATAGCTCACCAGGTGGATCAAATGGGGGGTGCTCCCCTGGTCTATCTTCTGAAGAAACTCCCTCATCCTCTACACGTTGTTGTACTCCCCCGTCATCAGGCACCACGGGAGGAATAACCAGATCCATGTCCTCTAACTCACCTGAACTACGCTGGTTATTCTCTGGCTTACCAATATCTTTTATACACTGATCTTTAAAAAAAAATTATATCTCTGCTCCTGACGAGATTCTTCTCGGTCAAATCCCACGATCAGTACCGAAACTTTTCATTACCATACCCTAAGAACACACACTGCCTGATCTTCATATTGAGCTTGGACCTCTCGCCCTTTGGTACGTGAACGGATGCCCTGCATCCAAACACCCTGAGATGCTTGTACGATGGATCCTATCTAGTCCACACCTTCTCAGGTACTTCTCCATTCAACGGGGCTAATGGAGACCTGTTTATCAGATACACCACCGTGTGCATTGCTTCTCCCTAGAACGTCTTGGATAACTTCGCATGGGATAACATGCATCTTATTCTTTCAACAATGGTGTGATTCATTCGTTCAGTTACACCATTATGCTGAGGGGTCTTGGGAACCATCTGTTCATGCCATATACCCAGGGACTTACAGTACTCATGAAAGTCACCAATGTATTCACCACCATTGTCAGGGTGGATGCACTTTAATGATCTACCTGTCTCTCTCTCTCTCCACCATAGCATGAAACAACTTAAACACACCAAAGACCTCATCCTTGGATTTCAAAGCATAAACCCAAACTATCTTAGATGCATCATCTATAAAAGTAACAAAGTACAATGCCTCACCCAAGGTTTTTATCCCCATAGGACCACAAACATCAGAATAAACCAAATATAATGCATATACTTTATTAACATGAGAAACAGTTTTAACAAATGAAACTCTATGCTATTTTCCTGATAAACAATCAAGACAGGTTTTGAAAGGCATACCTGTCACGTCTGAAAGGAGTCGCTTCCTCGCTAGTAGCTGAAGCCCTTTTTCACTCATGTGGCCTAGACGCCTGTGCCACATGTCTATAGCTGAATCTTTCACTGCATTCAACCCACCCTTGCATACACTGACACTTGCCTTGTACAGGATGCAACACTTCTTTCCTCTGGCTGCGATCAATGAACCCTTGATGAGCTTCCAGTGCCCACCAGCAAATCGGCTTTCATAGCCATCATCATCCAGCCTTCCCGTCGACATCAAGTTGAGGCGAAGGTCTGAGATATGCCTCACATCCCTGAGAACCAATGTGTAGCCCACATCGATCTTCAAACAAATATCACCAACCCTTACGATCTTCGATACGCCAAAATTTCCCATCTTCATGGTCCCATAGTTGCCTGACTTGTAGCTTGTGAAAAAGTCCCTGCGTGGAGTTGCATGAAAAGAAGCCCTCGAGTCTATCACCCATTCGGTGTCCTGACTCGTTACCGTGAGACATACATCATGATCTGCAGAAAGAATAACTATAACATCGCCATTTGAAGCGACCCCAGTGGAATCTGATTAATCTTCCTTCTCCTTTCATTTTTCTTTCTTATCGTTTTTAGCCTTACAACATTCATTCTTATAGTGGCCCTTCTTGTCACAATTTCAGCATTAAACATCTTTTCTGTTACTTGACTTGCCTCTTGATTTATCTCGGGCCTTCTCACCCTTCCTGTTCTTTCTTCTCCCCCGTTCCTATATCACAAGTGCCTCTTGCTGAATAAACCCCTGAGACTTCCTCCTTGTCTCTTCATTGAAGAGACAGCTAGTAACCTGTTCCATGGATATCTTTCCGTCTGGCGCGGAGTTACTTAGAGACACCACTAATGTCTCCCAACTGTCAGGCAATGAACTAAGCAAAAGCAAGGCCTGCAGTTCATCATCCAGGACCATCTTCATAAAGGAGAGTTGGTTCACTATATTACTGACCTCATTCATGTGCTCGGCCACAAAACCACCATCCTTGAACTTGAGGTTCACAAGTTGCCTTATCAGAAAATCTTATTACCGGCTGTTTTCTTCTCATACAACCCTTCTAATTTCAGTCATAGGCAAGCGGCTGAGGTTTCCGTAGACACATGGTAGAACACAGTATCATCCAGCCATTGTCTAATAAACCCCACCGCCTTCCAGTCTAACTTCTTCTAATCTTCATCAGACATATCCTTTGATTTTACTGATATGCCTAAAATTGGAGAGTATAGGTCCTTCCAATAAAGTAAGTCCTCCATCTTAGCTTTTCATATGGTCCAGTTAGAACTATTGAGGCTGATCATCCTTGATGAGCCACCTTCCATAATTTCAAACCGATCCTACCCGTTCAATGAACTTAGCGCTCTGATACCACTTTATTGGGGGCCTTGCACAAAACCTTAGGATCTAACCTCCCGAACAAACCAGAATTATGGGATAATAATAGCAATAAAATAAATCAAAGCAATAATCACACACCACACAAGAGATTTTTATGTGGAAAGCTCTCAAAGAGGTAAAAACCATGGGACCTCGTCCAGATCAATAATCCACTATGAAGTAGAACGTTACAACCTTCGTCGCTCACGCAGGAGTGGATGAACAATAAGAGTAAAGGAAAAACTGAGGGATCTCACTGATCACAAGGACGTAGAAGCGCTGAGACGACGGCTCCCTTCCACAGCTTCCTCTCTCTCTTTTCTCTCACTCTCTCACCTTTGATATCCCTAAACCCTTTAAGAAACCCTCTTGTGGTTTTTCTTCAAACAACACACCCTAGAAAAATCCTAAGGACCTCTTTTTATAGTTTTACGAAACTCCCTTTTGCATCTCAGTTGCGAAAGGACTTGTGAAACGAAATCCGCACAAAATCGTGAAACGAATCTGGGTAGCTACGACCTGTCATACCAAGCCCATGACTGGTCGTGGACCACCTATGACCGGTCGAACACCTCGAAAAAAATGGTTCGAACTCGCTGGACTTTGAGTCGTGTCATGACTCGAACCTACGACTGGTCGAGCACCAGCTTACGGTCGGTCGTACAAGGCTCACGACCAGTCGACGACAGGTCAAAAAACCCCATCAGGCCACACCACAAGAAAATGTAGAAATGGCTCACCCATCTTTTGGGCGTTAACATAAGTCTAGCCCACCCTCTCCTTCCATCTCTCAACCTTTTTTCTATAACTTTTTTCTCTCGTAAGTCGGATGTCCCATATCCGCTGGCCATTATAATGGGAAAATAAATTTTAGCATGGACGTATAGGATTACTTTAGCTGTGTATGTATGATGTGAATAGAGCACATGGCTTGCCTAGTGACCCCACGTGATGGGATTGGATTAGGCAGAAACGAATTGCCTACTCACCCTGACATCAGCCAAAGGCTGATGGTCGATGCTATGTGGGCCCCACAATGATGTATGTGTTTCATCCATGCCATCCATCTATTTTTACATATCATTTTACAGTATGATTCCAAAAATGAGGTATATCCAAATCTCAAGTGGACCACATTACAGGAAAGAGTGTTGAATGAGGGTTACCATTAAAAACACTTCGGGGGCTATAAAAATTTTGGATCAAGCTGATCTTTGTTTTTTCTCTTCATCTGGGCATGTATGACCTAATCAACAGAATGGATGTCAAATAAACAGTCCCTTAGGAGGATTTTAATGGTGGATATCTAATCACTATTGTTTTCATGTGGTGTCGTCCACCTGGGATTTATATTCCCTCTATTTTTGGGATCAAGCCATAAAATGATCTGTAAAAATGGATGAACCGAATGGATGAAACACATACATCATGGTAGGGCCCACAGATCACCAACCACCAGCCACGAAGCTGATGTCAGGGGGGAGTAGCCAATCCGTTTTCGGATTAGGCCAAGTGTCGCTGTCACAGAAGAGGCCTATACATCGATGGGATTGAAACCCCTTAAGAAGGTTTCAACGGTGGGCGTCACTCTTCCCACAGTTTTCTTGGATCGGACTAATTCTTCGTCTCATGCCTTAAAATGATCTCTCCAAATGGATTGACGATGTAGATATAATGCATACATCATAGTGGGTCCCACAAACTTGGTGACGTCACTTCAGTAGCACTACTCAACCTGCCAGTATCTAATCCGCGTCCCACACCAGCTATATACCTGGTGTATTAACGTCATCAAGTTCTTTACGTCCCATCATGAAGTATGTGTTATATTCAGACAGTCCATCCATTTGGCGAGCTCGTATTTAGGCCTGAGCTGAAAAATAAAACAGATCTAAAGATCAAGTAGACCACACTTCGAAACAGTGGGGGATTGAATGTTTACCAATGAAACCCTTTTGGGGGCACATAAGTTTCAGATGAATATGAAATTGGTTTTTCCTTTTTATCCATGTATTTGTGCCCTTATTAACAAATTGGATGGAAAATAAACGTTATAGTGGGACCTACGAATTTTTTAATAGTGAAAATTAGTTCATTTGAACTATAGATATGATTTCTTTTTTTTTTCTTTTTTTTTTATGAAATACTCTAAAATGATCTCGAAAAATTGATGAACGGTGTAGATATAATAAATACTGTTGAGAATGTGGAGCCACATTGGGCCCCCTTCGACCGGTCGTAGGACGTCTTCGACCGATCGTAGGGGCCTGCTCGACCGAGTCCAGCGATGCTGTTTTTATTATTTTGGACCCTAGGACTGGTCATAGGGACTGTAAGACCGGTCGTAGGGATCTTACGACCGGTCGTAGCTCTCTTAGGACCAGTCGTAGGTTACGTAGATTGTTTCTGAAACTGATACGGATTACGGATTTTGGTGCGCCTTTCGCAAAAGTGCTGAAGGAAAGTTACCTAAACTATAAATAGGGATTCCTAAGGCTTTTCTAGGTAGATGAGGAATATTGGGAAGTAATTTCAAAGGTGTGGGCTAAGGGTTTTCTATATTCTTCCAAGGGAGAGGTTAGTATACTGCCTTGTAATATTTGTTCTTCTTCATAGTGGAAGTTTGCATCTGTGATTTTTTACCCTAGTTTGGAGTTTTTCCACGTATATCTTGTCTTGTGGTTTGTTTGGACTGCTTTGATCTGTTTCTTTATATTTTCATCCGTTTATCGTTTGTAGGTGAGGCCTGAGATTGGATCTCGGCCCACTGCGTTGTTGACGTGCTGCGCAACAACTGGTATCAGAGCTATTGGTTTAGTTCTATTGAGAGCGATGGCGGAAGATGAAAAAACTAGAATTGAGAAGTTTGATGGTTCAAACTTTTCCTTCTGGAAGATGTAGATGGAGGATTATCTGTATCAGAAGGACCTCTACATTCGTCTAGAAGGAAAAGAGAAGAAACCAGAAAAGATGACAGATGATGAATGGTTTTTACTGGATAGGAAGGCTTTAGGAACGATCCGACTCTCTTTGTCTAAGAGCGTTGCCTTCAACATATCCAAGGTGAAAATGACAAAAAAAATGATGGAAGTCCTAGCCACCATGTATGAAAAACCCTCAGCATCCAACAAGGTTCATCTTATGAAACAGCTATTCAACATGAAGATGTCAGATGGTGGGAGCGTGGCTGAACATCTAAACGAGTTCAATACAGTCACGAGCCAGTTGGAATCCGTTGGCATCATTTTTTACGATGAGGTCAGGGCGCTATTGATCTTATCCAATCTGCCAGACAGTTAGGATGGTTTAGTGATTGTTGTGAGCAATTCTTCAGGGCCGACAAAACTGAAATTTAAAGATGTGGCCGGTCTAATTCTCAGCGAAGAATCTATAAGAAAAGCATCAGGAGTTTCAGGGGACTCAGGGAATGCTCTAAACGTTGAAGGAAAAGGAAGATCGTAGAACAGAGGAGGCAATAAACACGGACGTTCTAAGTCGAGGAAGAAGTCCAAGAGACCAAAAGACAAAGACGGGTGTTGGCATTGCGGCAATAAGGGCACATGAAATGTGATTGCAGGGAGCTTAAGAAACAAGATGGAAGCTCTCAAGGAGGGAAGGATTCAGTGAATCTATCTGAGGAGAGCGACACAGAGGCGTTGATCTTGTCTCTTGATGTTAGGAATGAGTCATGGGTTATAGACTCGGGTGCTTCATTTCATGCCACTTCATGTAAGGAAGTTCTGTGTGATTATGTGTCAGGTGACTTTGAGAGAGTCTACCTGGGTGATGATGAGCCGTGCAGTATTGTTGGAAAGGGGAACGTTCAGGTCAATCAGAAAGACGGAACGGTTTTGAAAGTAAAGGATGTTAGAGATGTACCGAGTTTGAGAAGGAATCTGACCTCAGTGGGACAATTGGCCGATACCGGTTATGTGACAACATTCACCAGTGATTCCTAAAAGATCACAAAAGGTGCCTTGGTGATATCTTGAGGTAAAAAGGAAAGCACTTTGTATGTGACTTAAGGATTGTATAGTTCACTCTCAATCGCATCAACTGGAGTGAATGGGCAGTTATGGCATCAGAGGTTGGGACATATGAGTGAGAAATGGATGAAAGTGTTATTGTCAAAAGGGAAGCTACCGGGGCTGAAGTCTCTTGACTTGGAATTCTGCGAGGACTGCTTATATGGCAAGTAGAAGAGGGTAAGCTTCAAGAAGACATGACACGCTCCAAAGACGCATCTATTAGAGCTTGTACACACTGACGTGTGGGGACCGGTACAAGTATCATCTCTTGGTGGCTCACGTTATTTTGTTTCATTTTTTAATAATGCTAGTAGAAAACTGTGGGTTTATTTCTTAAAGCATAAATTTGATGTATTTGATGCGTTTAAGAAGTGGAAAGTTATAGTAGAAAATGAGACAAGTAAAACAGTAAAGTGTTTCAAATCTGATAATGGGAGAGAGTATTGTGATAAGAGATTTGAGGAGTATTGTGCAACAAGTTGAATCAAACATAAGAAAATGATTCCAAGGACACCGCAGCAGAATGGTGTGGCCGAGTGCATTAACAGGACCATCCTTGAGCGTGCTAGGAGCATGAGGTTACATGCAGGGTTGCCCAAGACCTTTTGAGCAGATGCTGTAAATACTTTCGTATATCTTATCAATAGAAGTCCCTCAGCACCATTGGATGGTGGGCTACCAGAAGAAACGTGGACTGGAAAAGAAGTGAATCTTACACATCTCAGAGTGTTTGGTTGCACTTCATATGTTCACATTGATACAGAGCACAGAAATAAGCTGGATGCGAAGTCCAAGAGGTGCACGTTTATAGGCTACGGGCAGGATAATTTTGGCTACAGGTTTTGGGATGCAAAAAATAGAAAAATCATTAGAAGTAAGGACGTAGTCTTCAATGAAAAAGTGATGCATAAGGACAGTGTGTAGGAAAATAAGGCCGAGAAAAAGGAATTCGTAGAGTTGAAAGAGTTACCGGACATGGGTGTTACAACGCCACAGGATGATCGTGCAAAGGAGCACTATGAGGTAGAGCCACAGACACCGGTTGTGAGGAGGTCTACTCGGGAGAGGAGACCCACGGTCCGATACTCACCCTCCTTACATTATCTACTGCTGACAGATAATGGTGAGCCAGAGTGTTTTGAAGAGGCATTACAGTCAGATACACGGGTTAAGTGGGAGCAGGCCATGGATGAGGAGATGGACTCTCTTGAGTCTAATTATACATGGGAGCTAGTCACTCTACCCAAGGGTAACAAGTGGGTTTACAGACTGAAGGAGGAGTATGATGGTTCGAAACGGTACAAGGCAAGACCGATTATAAAAGGGTTTCAACAGAAGGTAGGTATCGATTTCACCGAAATATTTTCACCTGTGGTGAAAATGTCTACGATTCATATGGTCTTGAGTATAGTGGCTACAGAGAACTTACATCTAGAGCATCTAGATGTTAAGACAGCCTTTCTTCATGGGGACCTTGAAGAAGAAATATATATGCATCAACCGACAGGATACGTGACACCAGGTAATGAGAACAAGGTGTGCAGACTAAAGAAAAGTCTATATGGCCTGAAGCAGGCCCCGAGGCAGTAGTACAAGAAGTTTAATAGTTTCATGTCGGGAAACGGTTTTAGGAGATGTCATGCAGACCACTATTGTTACTTGAAGAAGTTTGATATGTCATACATCATCCTTCTTCTGTATGTTGATGATATGCTTGTTGCCGGTTCAAGCATGAAGGACATCTCAGATCTCAAAAGACAACTGTCTAGAGAATTTGCCATGAAGGATTTAGGAGCTGCAAAATAAATCCTAGGCATGAGGATAAAGCGTGACAGGGAAAATAAGAAATTCGTTTTGTCACAGGCAGAGTACATAGCCAAGGTACTTGATCGATTCAATATGGGAGGTGCTAAGCCGGTTAACACTCCATTAGCCAACCACTTCAAGCTATCTAAGGAGCAAGGTGCAAAGACGCAGGAGGAATGGGACTACATGGTTAAAGTCCTATATGCGTCAGCGATTGGGAGTCTCATATATGTTATGGTAAGCACGAGGCTAAACATTGCTCAAGCAGTGGGAGTTGTTAGCAGGTTCATGAATAACCCCGAGAAGGAATATTGGGAAGCTGTGAAGTGGATCCTCAGATACCTGGTGGGTACCAAGGATGTAGGGCTGTGTTATGGTGGATCGAAAATCAAGCTACAAGGTTACGTGGATTCAGATTTGGCAGGAGATATCAACAGCAGAAGAAGCACTGCAGGTTATGTCTTTACTCTGGGCAGTGCTGCAGTCAGTTGGGTCTTTCAGTTACAGAAGATAGTATCTATCAGTACGACAGAAGCAGAATATGTTGCGGCTACAGAAGCATGCGAGGAGATGGTATGGATACAAGGTTTTATGGAAGAGTTGGGTAAGAAGCAAGTAGATTGCAAGCTGTACAGTGACAGTCAGAGTGCAATACACTTGGCTAAGAATTCAGCCTTTCATTCAAGGACCAAGCATATTGCCATCAGATATCACTTCATACATTCGTTATTAGAAGATAGATCGATTGTTCTGGAGAAGATTCATACAAGTGAGAATCCTGCAGATATGTTGACCAAGGCGGTCACAAGGGAGAAGCTGAAGCTCTGTTCATCTTTGATTAGTCTTCAGGCTTGAAGACGGGGAGGTGGTGCACTCCAGATGAAGAAGAAGAAGGTTTTGGCAATGTTTCTCTAAGTGGGAGATTGTTGAGAATGTGGAGCTACATTGGGTCCCCTTCGACTGGTCGTAGGACGTCTTCGACCAGTCGTAGGGGCCTGCTCGACCGATCGTGGACTGGCTTGACTCAAAGTCCAGCGATGCTGTTTTTGTTGTTTTGGGCCCTAGGACTGGTCGTAGGGACTGTAAGACCGGTCGTAGGGATCCTACGACCGGTCGTAGCTGTCCTAGGACCAGTCGTAGGTTACGCAGATTGTTTCCGAAACTGATACGGATTACGGATTTTGGTGTCGCCTTTCGCAAGGGTGCTGAAGGGAAGTTACCTAAACTATAAATAGGGGTTCCTAGGGCTTTTCTAGGTAGATAAGGAATATTGGGAAGTAATTCCAAAGGTGTGGGCTAAGGGTTTTCTATATTCTTCCAAGGGAGAGGTTAGTATATTGCCTTGTAATCTTTGTTCTTCTTCAGAGTGGAAGTTTACATCCGTGATTTTTTACCCTAGTTTGGGATTTTTTCAAGTATATCTTATCTTGTGGTTTGTTTAGATTGCTTTGATCTGTTTCTAGTTTATATTTTCATCCGTTTATCATTTGTGGGTGAGGCCTGAGATTGGATCTCGGCCCACTGCGTTGTTGGCGTGCTGCGCAACAAATACATCATTGTGGGGCCATGTAACTTTGATCTCATTTGAACTGTTCATACAACTCAGAGGAGGGTCGGCGCTCGTCTTCGCACGACACGTATCTACACCAGCTACATATATAGTTAAAAATATATAATCAACGCGTGCTACATATGCAATGAATCTCTTCCAAAACCTTCACCCATCACGTTCGGAAGATGATTGATTGTGCCCCAAGCATAGATATTGTTGTGCTCGGGGTTGTGTGGGGCCCATGGAGATGTTCATGACAAATCCACTCCGTCCATCTGTATTGAAAGACTATGATATCAAAGGAGTCTAAAAATCAGGCATATCCAAAACTGGTCTAAAAATCAAGCATATCCAAAACTGGGTTATTAATTATGCGTAGGGATGATAGGGTGCTGACTCATTCATGGTTAGCCGTGACTCAGGCTGTATGCAGGTGACACATCATTGTTAATCAACATGGCCATACATGTGTTAGAGTCGATCCAACCCAAACAAAGTTAACCCACATCAAAATTACTTGATTCAAAGGATTATTACCAGATATCGAGATTCATTTGTCTTCGCCAGCTCCATTATATGCCGACAACTTGAGTGCTATTTAGTTGGCTTCTAATCCAGTATTTTATGAGCACACTAAATATATTGAATTTGACTATCACTTTGTGCAAGAAAAATACATGGCTGGAATTATTTATCTCCCTCATGTGACATCAGAAATACAACTTTATGATTTATTTACAAAATCTATGAGATCGTTTCGATATAAGTTTCTCAGTAGCAAACTAATATTGGTTCATTCTCCCACATCATTTTGAGGGGACGGTGAGATTATATTAGATGTCAGTAGTTGTACATTTGTTATGTATAGCATTAGCTGTAATTAGCCATTAGCCATGTATAGAAATACTTTAAGTAGGATTGGTTGTGATTAGATTTCCTTGTAAGATTTTTTTGTATACACATGTATATTCTTTATTTAAACCTAATTTGGGGTGAAGTATAATGCAGAAAAAGTAATTGAAATTTCTTTGATTTGAGACATTTTTAAAAGTATGTTTGAAAGTTGTTTGGTTTGGTACCTATACTAGTCTATGTGTCGTTGTAACAGAAGAGTCTCACTTAAAGCATGTCTGAAAATTGTTTGGTTAGGTACCTATACTAGTCTAACTACTACGTGTTGTTATAAGAGAAGAGCTTCATTCAAAGCATGTTTCAAATTTGATTTATTGGGTAAATATTTGGCCGGTCTTTCACATCCTCACATGGCCCGCTTAAATCTTGCAAGGTCACCAATCCACTTTCTATGTAAAGTGATCTTGTCAAAGCTAGAAATGCATAGAACCATGACCGAAGACGCAACAATGGGAACAGATTACACTCTTTCATCTTGGCATAGTCAATGAAGGTGTGAAAAGTAGATTATGCCAAACTTAGGAATGTAGGTCCATCTTTTAGATGGTCCAAAACAATGTTGGTCGACATGTGCTACATGATGGGGTTTTTCCTCCTCAGTTCAAAGGAGAGACGATGCAGTGGTTGAAATTTTGGAGGGTTTCATCGCTCTACTCGACCGGTCGTAGGTGGTCTTCAACTGGTCATGGGAGGCACTCGACCGATCATGGGTTCGAGCCCTGGCACGACTCAAAGTCCAGCAAGTTGTTGCTAATTTTCTCCGCGGTCTACGACCAATCGTGGGTGAGCTACGATCAGTCGTAGGTGAGCTACGACCAGTCGTCGGAGGCTAGGACCAGTCCTGAAATTTCCAAGACTAGTCATAGGTTATGCAGTTTTTGTGAAAAACTGCAGATTTAAGTCCTTTCGCAACAGGGATGCGGAAATGAGTTTCCTAAAACTATAAAAAGGGTCTCTAGAGTTTTTTTAGGGTATGAGAAAAACACAAGAGGGTTTCCTAAAGGCTTTGCAAGGGTTTTGCTAAAGGGTTTAGGGTGAGAGAGTGAGAGAAAAGAGAGAGAGGAAGCTTGTGGAAGGAAGTCGTCGTCTAAGTGTTTCTACATCCTCGTGATTAATGAGATCTCTCAGTTTTCATTTTATTCTCTTATTGTTTATCTGCTCCTGCGTGAGTGACGAAGGTTGTAACGTTCTGCTTTCATAGTGGATTGTTGATCTGGACGAGGACCCATGGTTTTTACCTCTTTGAGGGTTTTTCACGTAAAAATCTCTTGTGTGGTGTGTGATTATGATTTGATTGTTTTCATTGCTATTATTATCCCATAATTCTGGTTTGTTCTGGAGCGCTAGATCCTAAGGTTTTGTGCAAGGCCCCCAACAAAGTGGTATCAGAGCTTAAGTTCATTGAACGGGTAGGATCAGTTTGGAATTATGGAAGGTGGCTCATCAAGGATGATCCGCCTCAATGGTTCTAACTGGACCATATGGAAGGCTAAGATGGAGGACTTGCTTTATTACAAGGATCTATATTCTCCAATTTTAGGCATTTCAGCAAAATCCAAGGATATGTCTGATGATGATTGGAAGAAGTTGGACCGGATGGTGGTGGGGTTTATTAGACAATGGCTGGATGATACTGTGTTCTACCATGTGTCTACGAAAACCTCAGCCGCTAGCCTATGACTGAAATTAGAAGGGCTGTATGAGAGGAAGACAGCCTGTAATAAGATTTTTTGATAAGGCAACTTGTGAATCTCAAGTTCAAGGATGGTGGTTCTGTGGCCGAGCACATGAATGAGGTCAACAATATAGTGAACCAAATCTCTTCTATAAAGATGGTCCTGGATGATGAATTTCAGGCTTTACTATTGCTTAGTTCGTTGCCTAACAGTTGGGAGACATTGGTGGTGTCTCTAAGTAACTCCGTGCCAGACGGAAAGATATCCATAGAACAGGTTACTAGCTGTCTCTTCAATGAAGAGACAAGGAGGAAGTCTCAGGGGTCTACTCAGCAAGAGGCACTTGTGACACAGGAACGGGTAAGAGGAAAGAACAGGAAGGGCGGGAAGGCTTGAGATAAATCATGAGACAAGTCGAGTAACAGAAAAGATGTTGAATGCTGGAATTGTGGCAAGAAGGGCCACTATAAGCATGAATGTCGTAAGGCTAAAAACGATAAGAAAGGAAACGGAAAGGAGAAGGAAGATGAATCTGATTCTACTACGGTCGCTTCAGATGGCGACGTTGTTATTATTCTTTCCACAGATCATGATGTATGTCTCACGGCTACGGGTCAGGACACCGACTGGGTGATTGACTCAGGAACTTCTTTTCATGCGACTCCACACAGGAATTTCTCCATAAGATACAAGTCAGGTGACTATGGGACCGTGAAGATGGAAAATTCTGGCGTATCGAAGATCGTAGGAGTCTGTGATATTTGTGTAAAGACCGATGTGGGCTGCACATTGGTTCTCAGGGATGTGAGTCTCAGACCTTTGCCTCAACTTGATGTCGACGGGAAGGTTCGATGATGATGGCTATGAAAGCTGATTTGCTGGTAGGCGCTAGAAGGTCATCAAGGGTTCGTTGATCGCAGCCAAAGGAAAGAAGTGTTGCACCCTGTACAAGGCAAGTGTCAGTGTATGCAAGGGTGGGTTGAACACAGCGAAAAATTCAGCTATAGACATGTGGCACAGGCATCTAGGCTACATGAGTGAAAAAGGGCTTCAGGTACTAGCGAGAAAGCGGCTCCTCCCAGACGTGACAGGTATACCTCTCAAAACCTGTCTTGATTATTTATCAGGGAAACAGCATATAGTTTCATTCGTTAAAACTTCTTTTCATGTTAATAAAGTACATGCATTAGATTTGATTTATTCTAATGTTTGTGGTCCTATGAGGATAAAAACCTTGGGTGGGGCATTGTATTTTGTTACTTTTATAGATGATGCATCTAGGAGGGTTTGGGTTTATGCATTGAAATCGAAGGACGAGGTCTTTGGTGTGTTTAATTTGTTTCATGCTATGGTCGAGAGAGAAATAGGTAGATCATTGAAGTGCATCCGTACTGATAATGGTGGTGAATACATCGGTAACTTTCATGAGTACTGCAAGTCCCTGTGTATATGGCATGAACAGACGGTTCCCAAGACCCCTCAGCATAATGGTGTAGCTGAGCGAATAAATCACACCATTGTTAAGAGAATCAGATGCATGTTATCCCATGCGAAATTGTCCAAGACGTTTTCGAGAGAAGCAATGCACACGGCGATATATCTGATAAATAGGTCTCCATCAGCCCCATTGAATGGAGAAGTATCTGAGAAAGTGTGGACTAGACAGGATCCATCGTACAGTCATCTCAGGGTGTTTGGATGCATGGCATCCGTTCACGTACCAAGGGACGAGAGGTCCAAGCTCGATATAAAGATCAGGCAGTGTGCGTTCCTAAGGTACGGTGATGAAAAGTTCAGTTACAGATTATGGGATCCGACCGAGAAGAAGCTCGTCAGGAGCAGAGATGTAGTTTTCTTTGAAGATCAGTGTATTGAAGACATTGGTAAGCAAGAGAAGAACCAGCCTAGTTCAGGTGAGCTAGAGGACACGAATCCGGTTATTCCTCCTGTGATGCCTGATGACGGGGGAGTACAGCAAGGTGTACAGGACGAGAGGGTTCCTACAGAAGTTGGACCGGGGGAGTAGCCCCCACTTGATCCACCTGTTGAGCCACAAGTAAGGAGGTCATCTAGGGACAGGCAGCCGTCCAAGAGGTACTCACCACATGAGTACATTATGTTGACTGATGGGAGAGAGCCAGAATACTATTCTGAGGCACTAGCCGATGAGCATAAGGAGGAGTGGTTGAAAGCTATGCAAGAGGAGATGGAATCCTTGCATAAGAACCACACCTATGACATGGTGAAACTGCCTAAGGGCAAGAAAGCTCTGAGCAACAAGTGGGTGTTCAGAAAGAAGGTTGAGCAGAAGAATTCACAGACGAGGTTCAAGGCCAGACTTGTGGTAAAAGGGTTCGGTCAGAGAAAAGGCATAGACTTCGAGGAGATATTCTCACCAGTGGTGAAGATGACATCCATACGGGTGTTGCTTAGGTTGGAAGGTAGCATGAATCTGGAGATAGAGCAATTGGATGTTAAAACTATTTTTCTCCACGATGACCTAGAAGAAGAGATCTACATGCACCAACCAAAGGGGTTCGAAGTCAAGGGAAAGGAACATATGGTGTGTAGGCTGAGGAAGAGCTTGTATGGGCTGAAACAAGCTCCATGGTAATGGTACAAGAAGTTCGATTCGTTTATGTTACAGCATGAGTATGACAGAACGGAGTCAGACCACTATGTGTTCACGCACAAGTTCTCAGATGGTGATTTCATAGTTCTGCTCTTATACGTTGATGACATGCTCATCATGAGAAAAGACATCAAAAAGATTGACAGGCTGAAACAGGAGTTGGGCAAGTCCTTTGCGATGAAAGACTTGGGCCTGGCTAAATATATCCTAGGAATGGAGATAACCCGTGACAGAAGCAGCAGGAAGCTTTGGCTGTCACAAGAGCGGTATATTGAGAAAGTCCTAGAGCAGTTTAATATGAATGCAGCGAAGCCCGTCAGTACTCAACTGGATGGTCACTTCAGATTGAATGACAAGCAGTGTCCCAAGACGAAGGCAGAGGTGGAAGAGATGCAGAAGATACCCTACGCATCAGCCGTAGGAAGTTTGATGTATGTTATGGTGTGTACACGCCCAGACATAATATATGCGATTGGTGTTGTCAACCGATATCTTGTCAATCCTGACAAAGAACACTGGGCAGTGGTGAAGTGGATACTGCAGTATCTAAAAGGCTCATCCAGGTTGAGCTTATGCTATAGTGATGGTAAACCTATGATAGAGGGCTGCATAGATGCAGATATGGAAGGCGACATAGACTCCAGGAAGTCTACATCGGGGTTCATGTTTATGTTTGCAGGGGGAGCGGTTTCTTGGCAGAGCAAGCTACAGAGGGTTGTAGCATTGTCGACGATAGAGGCCGAGTACATTGCAATCACAAAGGCATATAAAGAGATACTTTGGATGAAGAGGTTCTTATATGAACTTAGCCTGAAGCAGGAGGAGCATGTGGTCTATTGCGATAGTCAGAGTGCTATACACTTGATCAAGAATCCAAGTCGAAGCACATAAAGGTTCGGTATCACTGGATAAGGGATACTTTGGAACAGAAGGTGTTACAGCTTGAGAAAGTCCACACGGACGATAATGGGTCAGACATGATGACCAAGGCTTTGCTCAAGGGCAAGTTTGAGATTTATAGAAACCTTGCTGGCTTGAAGAAGGTGAATTCCTCCTGAGTCGGAAAGGGAGAGATTTGATAGAGTTTTTCCTCCTCAGTTCAGAGGAGAGACGATGCAGTGGTTAAAATTTTGAAGGGTTTCATCGCTCTGCTCGACCGGTCGTAGGTGGTCTTCGACCGGTCGTGGGAGGCGCTCGACCGGTCATGGGTTGGAGCCCTGGCACGACTCAAAGTCCAGCGAGTTGTTGATAATTTTTTCTGCGGTCTACGACCAGTCGTGGGTGAGCTACGACCAGTCGTAGGATGCTAGGACCAGTCTTGAAATTTTCAGGACTAGTCGTAGGTTACGCAGTTTTTGCGAAAAACTGCGGATTTGAGTCCTTTCGTAACAGGGATGTGGAAAGGAGTTTCCTAAAACTATAAAAAGGATCTCTAAGGTTTTTCTAGGGTATGAGAAAAATACAAGAGGGTTTCCTAAAGGTTTTGCAAGGGTTTTGCTAAAGGGTTTAAGGTGAAAGAGTGAGAGAAAAGAGAGAGAGGAAGCTTGTGGAAGAGAGTCGTCGTCTCAGCGCTTCTACGTCCTCGTGATCGGTGAGATCTCTTAGTTTTCTTTTTATTCTCTTATTATTTATCCACTCCTACATGAGTAACGAAGGTTGTAACATTCTGCTTTCATAGTGGATTGTTGATCTGGATGAGATCCCGTGGTTTTTATCTCTTTGAGGATTTTTCACGTAAAAATCTCTTGTGTGGTGTGTGATTGTGCTTTGATTGTTTTCATTGCTATTATTATCCCGTAATTCTGGTTTGTTCTGGATGGCTAGATCCTAAGGTTTTGTGCAAGGCCCCCAACACTATATATGGAAACAAGTAACCTATCATTGTCAAAATGCTAATATGAGGTTTGCTAATTGCAAATGCATGTTCGAACCCTGTGGGCCATAGTATCAGGGATGAACGGCATGGATGTATCACTGTGGGCCATAGTATTAGGGATGCACCGATCTCTAGTATTAGGGATGCACCGATCTCCCACCAAATCCACTCCATTTTCCTCCCACCGTCGGAGGCGGATTGCGTCCTACCCCACCCAGCTAGCCACTTAAGTGGCCTCACCATGATGTTTGCAAGAAATCCACTCTGCTCATCTATTTTGCAAGCTTATTTTACACGAGATAAAAAATGAGACAGATCCAAGATTCACATGACCTAACAAATGTTAACTATGGTAATTCATGGTCAACTATTTTCTTATGGCATGGTTCACATAATCAGTGGATGTAACTCGATCTTTAAATCATGGCCTTTTACGAAAATTCCAACGAGAATAGATGAAGTGGATTTGACACATACTCCATCATGGGCCCCACAAATGGTGTCCAAAGCCCACAACCCTTTCCCTAAGACAACCTCAATCGGCAACCTTGACTTTTAAGATGTGACAATCTCAACCGTAACAGCTTAGACCCTTGACACATGACAACCTCACAATTCTACACCCTTAGCATATGATAACATTGACCCTGACCCTTAACACTACAAGTACGTTGTGGGGCCCACCGCCAAGTATGTGATAAGGGTCGTGGTTGTCAAGTGTTAAGGGTCCTGGTCGCGGTTGTCATGCGTTACGGGTTGTGGGGCCATTGTGGGATATGTGTCAAATTTATTTGTCTGTTAGATTCAAATTTTAATTTAATGCAATGGACCAAAGAACAAGTTACATCCAAAAATTATGTTGCCCCAAAAAGTTTTCAATGGTTGGTTTTCAATCCCACTACTTTCTATAGTATGGTCGACTTGAGCCTTTGATATGCCTCATTTTTGGGATCATGCCCTAGAATGATATTTCAAAATGGATGGACGGTGTAGAAAAAATAGATATATTACAGTGGACCCTATAGAGCACATGACAAGTCCTTCCATTGAAAGCTATGCTAGGCCCACTGTGATATTTGTGATAAATCCATGTCCCATGTCCCATGGAAAGTTCCTGCCATTGAAAGCTATGCTAGGCTCACTGTGATATTTGTGATAAATCCACCTTGTCCATCCGTTTTGTCAAGTGGCCCATGCAATGGAAAATAGCGAAAAGGAATTGCCTACTGTTCAAACCTTCATGGGCTCCACCATGATGTTTATATGCAATCCAAACCATTCATAAGGGGCCCAATTGTTCATAATGTCATTACCACTGAGATAAACTAAAAGAACAAAAATATTAGTCTGATCCATAGCTTCTGCAGCCCCATAAATGTTTCAACTGTAGGCATACAATATTTATTATTTTCTGTTGTGTGAGCCACGTGAGGTTTGGATCCGTCTCATTTTTTGGATCACAACATACAATGATTTAGCAAAACAAGTTGACGGGATAGATTTATTACAAACACCATAGTAGGCCTCACAAAGTTTACCCAGTATGCACAGTTGGCTTCGCTCTCACTCAGAAGGACGCAGCGCTCAAGGGTCAGTTTTGTCCATGTAAAATTTTAAAAAGATACTTTGTGCCATGTACCCAATATCTTATAAACCTTCCACTTTAGTTGCATTTGGCCATACCATGAGGCTACTTTAGTCAAAATCCCTAACATTATAAGGTGATGATTTGTTCCTTCCATCTTTTATGTTATGAAAAAAATGTTTTGATTAAAAATATTTTAAATAAAAATATAGATATAAGGTTTGTTAAAAAAAATTGGTTTTTAGGTGTTTTTGGGAATAGTCATATATCGAAAAGGAGAAAAGAAAATTTTGACTTTATAAGTAGGGTATTGAGCACCTTACTATTTGCTTAGTGAATCCGTGGAGTATCGAGACTTGCGTTGCGCACGCACATGCACGGGCTCGAGCTCAGTATGATGGTGTGGGCATGTGAGGCAGTAGAGGCACTGATGGCTAGAGTGTTGTAGGTGAGAGGTCTAAGAGATACCTATCTACCTTATATAGGAGTGAAAATTAGTCGTTTAAGAGGCCTGGTGTAACAGTTCATGTAGTATTAAATTAGACAATGCAGAAACTGTTGCATGTGGATAGCCCAACAGTCATAAATGACTAGCATGCATTTGGTTTCCCACATATAAAATGATATAAAAAAATTTGACAAATAATGATTAGTTTCTCACCAACGTTATTAAAAAAAAAAAAAAAAGGGTCATTTGGAGTAACGACCCTGGACCAAAATGTGTAGTTACACTATCCTATATAAATAGAGCTTGAATGGTTCATTTCACCATCACCAACCACTCAAATCACTCTCTCATACGAACTAATCAGTAAAAGCTCAAGTATTCTCTGATCAAGCCAACAAAGTTCAATACGAACCTTAGCTAGCAAGTTCTCAAGAAACAAACTAGTGTATTGGTCTAATCTAGCAATTTCTTTTATGACTTTTTCTCTGAATTGGAATATTCTTTAAGTTTTTTTAAAAAAATAAAAATAAAAATAAATAAAAATAATCTGCTAGCAAACTGTGTTCACAGAGTTCTATCAGTAATTTCTTCGTGCTTATTGAACGTGGAATCACATATACGCTCGTTGTATCCTAAAAACTATTTGTCTACAACCTGCCAACAGTTTCAATTACTTTCAGAATGGACAAATAATGCATTAACAACAACATGAGCATACGTGCTTCAATCTATCCTTAATATTTTCTGTTTCTTTCATTATTTTACGAAAATTGCAAATCTATAATTTAAGAATATTATGTTTTAACATTTTATGGTGTAGGCAGCCATGGGCATTATGGACTGCATTATTGATACGTTCGGTAGTCCATCCGATCCTCCCATTGATCGGCCTATTGAAAACTAATAGAAAGCTGATTTTCCATAACCCCCTACTGTCTTTTACCTCCTACAGGTGTGTATAATTCAAATATTTAGTGAAGGATACGTATGGCAGCACCAAACATCATGATTCATGATATTTGTTTGGTGCCACGATCCTGGCCTAAACTAATAGGTGAGGCATCAGACACTTCGAAATTTCATCACCGACAAATGTACGAGGTAGAAGATTGTGACCCATCTATTACTCACCCCGCTGACATCACAACCCCACTGCTTGTTTCCATCAATTCTGATTTTGCAAGGAGGAAGAGCATGGCCGGATGAACGGCATGGATGTATCACTGTGGGCCATAGTATCAGGGATGCACCGATCTCAGTGGATAAGGAAGTGAATCGAGGTTCCACTGAAGCCATGTCCATTTATTCGAGCTCGGAGTTGTACGAACGCTTCAAAAGGGAAGCGGATTGGTTGGCGTACACGGCACCAACAACATAGGTGATGAGGGTACGTGTCGTGCAAAGACGGGCTCGGATACTCCGAGTTGCACCAGCCGCTCAAATGAGATCAAATTTACATGGTCCCCGAAATGATGTATTTATTACATTCAAAATGTTCATCCATTTTTCGATATCATTCTAGAGCATGAATCAAAAAATGAATCATATCCAAAGCTCAACTAGACCACACCACGTATAGCAGTAGAGATGATGATTTTCACTGTTTAAACATCCACATGGCCCAACATAACATTTATTTTCCATCCAATATATTCATAAGGTCACAAAGGACGGGATGAAGAGGATAAACAAATATCATATTGATCGAAAACTTCTGTTACCCAAAAAGATTTCAATTGTAAACATTCAACCCCCACTGCTGTTTTCAGCGTGGTCCACGTGATCTTTAGAACTATTTTATTTTTCGGCTCAAGTTTTACTAAGATCTCAAAAAATGGATGGAATGTTTGAATATAACCCATACCTCATGATGGGACGATAGAATTTGCTGACGTAATATATAGCTGGTGTGTGCTACACACGGCAATCCGGTTCCATTCAAAAGAGATTAAAGTTACATTGCCCCAAAATGATGTATTTATTATATCCATGCCGTTCATCCATTTTGTGAGATCATTTTGGTGTATCATACCAAAGCTTAAGTAGACCACAGAACTTGGTGACGTCGATACATCATCCATATGGCTGGTGTGCGGTAATAATGTACACGTTTCTGATATCTTGTACGAGGTTGAGTCCCTGTTTGCTAAATCTGAAGTCTAAAGCTTGAATCTGAAATTTGAAGCCTGAATATGAAATCTGAAAGCTGAATCCAAAATCTGAAGTCAAAAAATTTGTTTGGTAATTATGGTGAAAGTCTGTAAATTAAGTATCGAATTTGAGACAACATGTTTGTTAACAAACATATGAAATATCTAAAATATGTTAATTTGTGCATTTGCCCGTATTTCCTATTTGAAAATATTTTACATTATAAAGAAGTTATTTTTTATTATATGAAAATAAAATTATTCTATTTAATTCAAATAAACTATAGTAATTAAGAGAAAATTAAAATATCATTATTCATAAAAATACAGGTAAATTTCTTATGAGGAGTATCCAAAACTCAATTTAAGACATTAGACCAAAATGAGGAGTATCTAATACTCAAGTAGGCCATATAAGATAAAACAGTGAGAAAGAAATGCCTACCGTTAAAACTTTCTTAGACTTTACCTTGATGTTTATATTCCATCCACACTGTTTATAAGGTCATTTGACTAAGTTGAAGTGAAAATATCATGAACTTAAACCGATACAAAACTTTCGTGGCCATATAAATATTTTAATGGTGGTCACCAAATCTCCATTATTTCCTATCATGTGGCCCATTTAAGTTTTGGATACATCTTATTTTTGGTTGCATGCCCTAAAGTAAGCTCCAAAAATGGATGGATGGACTGTTAGATCCAAATTTGGAGTGGACCCCACCACATAAAACAATGGGAAGAGTGACGCCCACCGTTGAAACCTTCTTAAGGTCTACTAGGATGTTTATTTGAGATCTAACGCGTTCATATGTTAAGACAGACATTAAAGAAGGTAAAAAAACAAATTTCAGCTTCATATAAAACTTTTGTGGCCCTTAGAAATTCTTAAGGGTGGTTGGCACTCTCTCCACTATTTTTTTTTATTATGGGGTCCATTCGAGCTTTGGATCTAACTCTCATTATTTGGTTCGTACCCTAAATTTATATCACCAAATGGATAGACGGTGTGGATACAACACATTCATTATTTTAGGTTCCATGTAACTTGGTGACGTCACTTCAATGGCCATTCTTGTTAATCAAACTGTTTAGCTAATCTGCGTCCTTTGCCGGAAATCCAGGAAACGGATTAACTACTCCCTCGGTGGTTGGTGCTCTGTGGGGTTACTATGATGTATGCATTTCATCCATTCCGTCCATCTATTTTTACAAATCATTTTACCATATGAGATAAAAAATGAGGTATATCCCAATCTCGATTGGACCATATTACAAGAAACAATGTTGAATGAGCATCGACCATTAAAAACATTTTGGGGGCTATAAAAGTTTTCGATCAAGATGATTTTTTATTTTTCCCTTTCTCTTAGCCTGTATGACCTAATCCACAGATTGGATGTCAAATAAACAGTACAGTGGGTCTTAGGAGGATTTTAATGGTGGATATTCAATCACCATTGTTTTCATGTGGTGTGGTCTACCTGAGATTTATATTCCTCTCATTTTTGGGATCAAGCCCTAAAATGATATTTAAAAATGGATGAACAGAATGGATGAAAAGCATAGATCATGGTGGGGTCTACGGTGAACCGACCACCAGCTAGGGCTGGTGTAAGGGGAGTAGCCAATCCGTGTCTGGAAATCCGTGGACGCAGATTAAATACCGACAGGTTGAGTAGCGAGAGTGGCTACTGAAATGACGTCTCTAAGTTATGTGGACCGCACTATGATGTATGTGTTGTATCCACAACGTCCATTCATTTGGAGATATTATTTTAAGGTATGAATCAGAGAATGAGGTAGATCCAAATCTTTCATGGACCACACCACAGAAAACAGCAGGAAGATTGATTCCCACCATTAAAACCTTCCTAAGGCCCACCAGGATGTTTTTACGAAATCCAACCTGTTCAAAAGTTGGAAAATTAAGACACTAAAAAAGGTAAAACACAAATATCAGCTTGACCGAAAACTTTTGTGGCCTTTAGAAGTTTTTAACGGTGGCATCACTCTCCCCACTGTTTTGTTGGTGGGGTCCATTGGAGCTTTGAATGTGACTCATTCTTTGGCTATCACACTAAAATAATCTCTCTAGACGGATGGACAGCATGGATACAAAACATATATCATGGTGGGGTCTATAAAACTTGGTGACGTCACTTCATTAGCAATCTCGCTACTTGAACCTGTCAGAGCCAATCCGCGTCCCTGCGAAAGCCTTTCAGAGGAAGTTCCTTTGTAATCCTGGGGGGCCACTGTCACATTTTTAAGAAATCCTGTTAGTCCATCCGTTTTTTTGAGTTCATTTTATGGTATGAGGCTAAAAATAAACCGTATCCAATACTCAGTTTTTTTGAGTTCATTTTATGGCATGAGGCTAAAAATGAACCGTATCCAATACTCAAGTAGATTTGAAAAGTAATGATTGAACGTTTACAGTTAAACAATTCGTGGGGCCAAAAAGTTTTGAATCATGGTATTATTTGTGATTTCAGTTCATCCCATTACAAATGACGTTATTAATGGTATGGATGACATTTAAATAACACTAGTGAACCTAGAACCTAGGGAGGTTTCAACAGTAAAAATTTCCCTAACCACCTTTTCATTTAGTACGGCCCACTTAAGTCTTTTATCATGCTCAGTTTTGGTTTTGTTTACTAAAATGAGCTCACAGAAAGGATGAATGGAGTGGATTTCTGAAAAAACATCACAGTGGACCCATCTAAGTTTCAAGCGCAGGAACTTCCTAAGCAAGGGCTTCGCAGGATATCCACGTCCGTCACGGAAGCGGATTGACTGGTGTGCCACACACCTATGTAACTGGTGTATTGACCTCAGCAAGTTCTGTGGGTCACATAATGAAGTATGTGTTATATCCAAACCGTCCATCCATTTTTAGAGCTCGTCTTAAGGCTTGAGCAAAAAATTAGGGCGGATCTAAAGATCATGTGTACCACGCTGCAAAAAGCAATGGTGGATTGAACGTCTACCATTGAAATCCTTTTGGGGGTCACAGAAGTTTCGAATCAATATGAAATTTGTTTTCCCTCTTCATTCAGATATTTTTAACCTTATGAACATATTGGATGGAAAATACACATTATGGTGGGCCCTATGAATTTTTCAATGGTGAAAATCATTATCTCTGCTGCTTTTTTGGTGTGGTCCATTTGAGCTTTGGATATGATTCTTTTTTTGGCTAATGCTCTAAAATGATCTCAAAAAATGGATGAACAGTGTGGATAGAATAAATTCATCATTGTGGGCCCATGTAACTTTGATATCGTTTGAACTGTTCACAAAGGAGCGTAGGTGCTGTCTTCCCACCACACATATCTACTCCCCCTACTACCTAGGGTTATGCTTTGTGGGCCCATCATGATGTATGTGTTTCATCCATTACGTTTATCCATTTTTACTGAGCATTTTAGGGCTTCACACAAAAATTGAGAGGGATATATAAATCTCAGGTGGACTACACCACAGGAAAACAATAGTGAGTAGATATCCATCATTAAAATTCTCTTAAGGCCCAATGTACTGTTTATTTGACATCCAATCTGTTGATTAGGTCATACAGGCTTGATGAAGGGAAAAAAAAAAGGATCATCTTGATCCAAAACTTTTATGGCCCAAGAAGGTTTTTAATGGTTTACTTAAGTTTTATTCAATTTCCATTGGTTTTTATGGTATAGCCCACTTTGTTTTACATGTATTTTATTTTTGAGATCATGCTCTAGAATGATCTGGAAAACTTGATAGACAGTGTGGATCAAATACATAAATCGTGATGGGGCATAAAGAAGTTTAACAGGTTAAAGGTTGATTTTGTATTTAGCAAACAATTTAAAAGAAAAAAATTGTCATAGTAACTAGAAAAAAGGGTACTTTTGAAAGCAAAATTTTTTATTTAATGAAAAATTATTGAGCGCATTCCTAGTTCACCATTAAGCCAGACTCACTGAAAGAATTTAGTGAAAAACCACTTAGTGCTTTTCATCTTCTGCATTAACAACGCATTAACAAACACCACTAAACGCGAAAATTTTTTCCAATTCCACGTTAAGTGTAAAAATTAAGCGATAACAAACACAGCCTAGGTCGATGGTTAAAAGGTAATGCATGTTAACGACTTTTAAATAGAAAATATTTTGATCTCAACTGCGATGTGTTCGTAGGGCGAACGGCGAGGATGATGTCACGCTCAAGGTACTCTACTGCGGAATCTGCCATACCGATCTTCACTTCGTTAAGAACGAGTGGGGAAATTCCGTCTACCCCTTGCTCCCAGGGTAAGATCGCGTTAACGCCGTTATGTTATGTTTCTGGGAAGTGGATTAAAATGAAGAGGCGATTCGCGTGAGATAATAACGAAAAGGTGACCTCGGGAGAGGCCCACTCACTTTGAAAATGGGTCTGGAATATGGTCCCATTAAAAGTGAGCGATTCACTCATGGCACAACCAGTCATATCAACTCAGCTGAGTTACCAAGCTCGCCAGTCTATTTCACTGGGACCCTGCTCGAAATTTCACTGAGTCAAATCAGCATGTGTTAGAACTATGGTTAAAACACCCTAACCACCTGATCATCACTCAAAGAACCATCAGAAATTACTGTAATAGATATCTGTTCCTGCAGGCACGAGATCGTTGGTGTAGTGACCCAAGTGGGGTCTAATGTATCAAAATTCAAGGTTTGAGACAAGGCGGGCGTCGGGTTCTTGTCTGAATCATGCAAATCATGCTCCACTTGCCATCAAGGCTGGGAAAATAATTGTCCCAAGACGATGTTCATCTATAATTCCACATTCCACGATGGCACTATGACGTACGGTGGATACTCTGATATGCTGGTGGTCAATCAAAACTTTGCAATCCGCTTCCCAGAGAACTTGCCACTTGATAGCGGCGCACCGCTACTGTGTGCCGGTATTACTGTGTATAGCCCAATGAAGTATTTCGGGCTCAGTGAGCCAGGCATGCATCTAGGAGTGGTTAGACTCGGTGGGCTCGGTCATGTTGCAATTAGGTTAATTTGGCAAGGCCTTTGGGATGAAGGTTACTGTAATCAGTACATCTCCCAGCCAGGAGAAGGAAGCTATCGAACGACTCGGTGCTGACTCATTCCTGGTCAGCCGTGACCCGGCACAGATGGAGGTGAGTCATGGTTCGTGTGACTAACATGGCCATGCATGTGTGTTTCAGTCAATGCAAAACCTAAACAAATTAGTTAACACACATCAAAATTGGACCATGATCACTAGAAGTGGGCCCCACTTGATTTTAAGTGCAATGTAAGTGGGGCCCTCCACTCTTCACTGTCCATTTGACTTTAAATGGGACCTGCTTCACTGTCTATTATGGTGTAGGCTGCCACGGGCACTATGGACGGGATCATCCATACAGTCTTGGCGGTCCACCCGATCGAGCCGTTGATGGGTCTGCTGAACTTTAATGGGAAGCTGTTTATGGTGGGTCTACCGGATAAGCCTTTCGAGGTACCAGCATTTTCTCTGGTTATGGGTAAGTAAACATCCTTCACCATCTTTAACAGTCCTATAGATATGTGTAATTCAAATATTTGGTGAAGGCTGCGTTTGGCTGCACCAAATATCATGATTCATGATATTTGTTTGGTGCAATGAACCGTCTGAAGCTAATAGGTGAGGCATCTACTATTGTCATTATTTTTATGATATTGCAGGGAGAACGGTGGCTGGAAGTTTCATTGGAGGAATCAAAGAGACCCAAGAGATGATTGACGTTGCAGCCAAGCACAACATCACGGCGGACATCGAGGTTATTCCAATGGACTATGTGAACACGGCCATGGAGCGGCTTGCGAAAGCAGACGTACGATACCGATTCGTCATTGACATGGGAACACCTTGAAAGCTCCATGAACTGTCGATTTCAATCAGCATCTATGAAAGTCATGTGTCTGATCACATGTTTTTACAGTGCTATGTTGTTGTTGTTGGTTTGAGTAGTAGGTGTGTGTGGTTACATGTTTTTACATTGGCGTACCTTGATTGTTGCTTGGTTCTTATTTGTATTTTGTTATTTGCTATTAAACAATTATCTAATATCTGAGGAATAGTTAGAGATATGGAAGTGGGACCCTCCCACCAGGTTATGCATTGTGGGGCCTAACTTGATGTATGTGTTTTAATTTTTATATTCATGTCGTCCATCTGTTTTGATGGTTCAGTACTTTAATTAGGGCACCCAAAAATGAAGTAGATTGAAAGCTCAAGTAGCCCACAACACAGAAACAGGCTAATAATAATACTCACAGTTGAAACCTTCACAGGGCCACAGTATGTTTATTTGCCATTCAAACTGTTCGGAAGGTTACAAAGACTTGGATGAAGGAAAAAAACTTCCGTGGCCCTAAAATGCTTTTAGGGGTGGGTGTTTAATTACCATTGTTTCCTGCAGTATGGTTTGCTTGAGATTCAGATCTTTTCATTTTTGGGCTCATGCCCTAAAACTATTTGGCAAAATTAATGGACAGCATGGATAAAACATATAGATCACAGTGGGCCCTACAATGCATGCACTAACTGACAGAATGCATGCGGGATTAATTAAATTGTATTGAATTGCATTTGGTAGAATTAACACTATTATTGCACAAAGATTATGTCTCAAAATACCATGGTATTTTGACTGTCCAATACTAGATGTCTTCAAATACCTGTATTTGGGGACCATGGAATTGTAATCCACCAACAGATTTCACAACCAATGTTGGTCATCTGTATGTATATGCAATTCAATTGTCTTGCGCAAAGGGCACATATGGATGGATGGTGTGGATAAACCACATGCATCAACGTGCAGCTCATAGATATAATAGATTTAAATTATCCTGTCATATCTTGTGCATGTTGAGGCTGGATGATATGATATCTAGATTAATCCAATAATTACCATCATTTCCAAATAATGAATGGAATTTATATTGGACAATGCAATTTCATACTACCTAATCCCACAAAATAGGCACCAGGTGTGGCCCCTGCTTTGTGCTTTGTGGAGCCCACCGTGACACATATCTTTTATCCACGTTGTCCATCCATTTTTTCAGCTCATTTTAGGACATGAGCTACTGAGGCTGATCTAAAGCTCAGCTGGACCCCAGGAAATAATGGGGACAGACGCCCACCAATGAAAACTTTTTAGGGGCTTTGGATTAAGCTGGTATTTGCATACTCCTTACACCTAGGTCCATGTGACCTTTTGAATAGGTTAGATGGCAAATAAACAGTACAGTGGCCCTAGGAAGGTTTCAACAGTGGGTGTCATCCTCCCCATTGTTTCCTATAGTGCGGTCCACTTGAACTTTTGATCTGCCTTCTTGGGTTCGAATCTTAAAATTAGCTAGAAAAAAAGGGATGAATGGCATAGATAAAACACATATCATGGTGGGCACTACAGCTTAGGCCATGTCATGCCACTAGGAATATCCTTGGTAGTAGGTGTTTACACTTATTTTCGATGCCCCGATGATCCAATAGAAAACCATCACATGGTGACACTATGGGTTTAGCACACACGAAAGTCATACTTGCACTCGAAGAGTTCTTTGATTGATCTTTCTTTGACATTACTCATTTTGTTATTAATGCAATGGTATACATATGTATGGGATATGCGCATATCGCAATCATTTCTCTATCATCTTTATATCCCTTCTGGTCCACCCGATATCCATTCCTTATGTCTTGGTTGGCCAGTACCAATATTTGCTTGATTTGCCATACTTCCCTCCCCCTAATCCTATGGGGCGAGTACCACTAGTTGTCTTATGCCTCCGGTGATGAAATCATCAATGCTCCTGGTTGGACAGGGGTAGCTGGTGACTGATCAATTGATAGAGGCATAGCCTTTCAATGAAGTGCTGCTTCCGATGCTTGCCTTAGCCCAGCTGGAGTCTTTCGTTCATCAATTACCTATTAGGCAGAGAAGTGCCTATTAGGGGCAGGAGCAGTCGATCCGGTGGGGGGGGGGGGGGGGGGGGGGGGGGGGGGTGTAATTTTCTGACGTGAGGAGTGAAGAAAGAGATTGTTTCTTGCGCCACCCCTTCCTCCCCCTATTGATAGTAGGACTCCGGTTCCGTCATCCCTAAATTCTTCCTTGATAGCATTGTGGTTCCTGTGATTTATGGTAGTAGCGTGGAAAAATTGGGTGTTGCGGTCGCCCTCCTGAAACCAAATAGCTCGAGACTTCTGCATCAAAGAAATTTCCTCCTGCCCAACCTAAGGGGGGTGTTATGGTACTCGTTTAGCATCACCCTTTCCTCCATGGAGAGATCCGGAGACCTCCCTCTCTCATTGAGATTGCATGCACCTAAGCAATACGACCTTCCTAGGCAGCTTTCCTATTTTAAATATCGCCAAAGATTTCTTTGTTCCAGACTCTAAGAGCCTGCTTCAACAGCTTTAGCTTCTTGAAAATCTTGAACAGGGGGGTACCGTCGGATTCTACAATTCCAGACCTCCCGGATCTTTGGTTCGACGATCTGGATGCTCCAACCAACCTTTTCAAATCTGAAGGCCTCAAAGATTCGTTTAATTCCAGGATAAGAGGGTTGTGGTCTGAGGCAATGCATGGAAATCTCCGGACACAAGCATTTGGGAACATACCTCTCCAGTCAGTGTTGGCCAAGAATCTTTCGATTCTGGTCTGAACAAGGCCCAACTTGCGGTTACTCCAGGTTAAACCCCCTCCCACCATTCCTAGGTTGATAAGGCAGCATCACTCAACCGCTTCTCTAAATTCTTTCCTACTGTATCCGTTGTTGTCCCTCCTCTTTTTTCTTCAGCAAAGAGAGTGGCATTGAAGGAAGTCGTCAGTCATGATCCAGGAGAGATCGACGATCCTCCGCTGTTTCCGCCAAGGTAGACCAAAGTCCTTCAAGGGGATGCATCACCGCATGTCATGAGGCCAAGTTTATCATGCCATTTAATGAGGCAGCATACCTGGCATGATTATATGAGACCTATTGAGAGAAAGGATCTTATCATGTATCCGCCAATGACATCCTTAGCGAAGTCATCTCTCATAATCCTTCCTTAATGAGAGATCTTCTCAAAGACGTTAGGAGAACAAGCACTACTCGAGAAAGTTCCAAACATCAAGAGATCAGATCAATGTCCAAGCTAATCTGGCTTTGGTTCGGAGCCAAGTCGAGAGAAATAGACACATCAACCTGATGAGGTCCCAAGCCGTTGTCCTATCAAAATAAAGAGAATAGAAGAACTAGATGGAAGGTCTGACTAGACTTATTCCAATATTGAATCCCTCAAGTGCTCTAAACCATTTTGTGGTGAATAGTGAAAATGTAGGAGGTGGCTTGATATGGACCACCCAACACCTCAAAGTAGAGGAGGTGGGCCACAAGATGAATGGTCCTAATCCTGGCCTCATTTTTTTCATCAAAGAAACTTTGGGGGTCCTAGTCCTAATCTTTATCGAGCCATCAAGATCTCCGTGAAGAATCAAGTAGAAGAAGAAGATCCAAAAAGCAAACAAGTCTGGATTTGGCTTGAATCATTTCTTTCCAATGTAAGCTGGCAATTCTAAATTAATCAAGGAGATTCTCATATCCAAAACTAATATGAAATCACAAAGGATCTAAAAGCAGTAAGGAAGCTTAGTGAGGGATTTTATAGCGTCGACAGGATATAAAAGGAGCACACTAGTAAGAACTTGAGGCTGTATACTAAACATATTCATTTACTTTTTATTTACTTTTTTTTATTTTATCTTACCTTAGCTTAGCCTCTCCTAGTTCTAGCATAGATAGCTATTGCATGGCAGCTCCCAATACAGTACCTTACGAATAGAGTAAATATCATCAATCTTAAGTTATAAGATCATGATAAATTCAGTTTTAATTTGGTTGATCATACCAATCCGAACACATAGAGGTGTACATGAACCGAGCTAGCTCAGTTAGCTCACTCGACTCGACTTGAAAAGCTCGATTTGACTCAATTCGAAGCTGAGTTCGAGCCGAGTCGAGCTGATTTTTTGAGCTAAAAAATGATCATTCGAGCCAAGTTCGAGCTGCCCTAGCTCAACTTGACTCGGATCGAGCTCAGCTCAAATCGAACTTTGATTGAACCAATTCGGTGACTTGGTTTCTTTGATATTGATGTTGCTCACTAAGTGTTTGATGAAATGATTCAAAGAAGTGTAGGTAGTGGCAAGGAAGGTATGTATATAAAACCAACACCCTTTTTTTCTTGATTTTTATGTTGCTTAGAAGGTGTTTGATAAAATACCTATAAAATCATTGTTGTTGTCTCAAATATAGCAAGATTTTGAAGGTACAGTTCAAGTGTTTGTGAAAATACTACAATGGTGAACTTGGCTCGAACTGGCCCAAGCGGCTGACCGAATCGAGCCTAGCTGGCTAGTCAAACTCGAGGATTGAGCTAAGCCGAGTTCGAGTTAAGGTCAGCTAGTGGCCGAGCTGAGTCGAGTTGAAGCCAGCTCGACTCGCTTCTACTCGATGTGCACCCCTACGGACAAATCCTACTAACCACTCGCCTTGATCGTCTGTTCCGATAAACATATCAAGTATTTATCTTTCCTTTTTGTTTATGTCTTTGGTTGCTTGTTACTTTGTTAATTGTAATGAGGCCATAAATTTAAGTGTCAATAAATCAGTATTTTTTTAATTTTATTTTATTTATTTGTATATTCTTGTTTATTTGAGAAGTATACTGTAACACCCTGAAAATCGGGGGTCGTGTATAAACCCAACTCCCTAGTTCCAGACCATCACTTATGCAACAAAAATGATTATGATTCAATGTTGTCTGAGTTAAAGCATTCACATGAGTAAAAGTATACCAAAACTGCAATTCATACTTCAGATCCAGTGATATAAGCAAGCGAAAGACTAAAGAATATATATATCACTGTATGGAAAACAAAGTAGATCTCAACTGTCTCTAAAGTATGAATACATCTCTGAGTCTCATATACATGTAAATAAACAGAAATCAAATGTCAAAATAGTCCCACTGAGTAGTCCCGCCAATCCAGGCCACCTAAGCAAAGCCGTCGTAGTACTGCATATATGAGAACTTGTCCTGGTCCTCATCATAGTCCGGCTCTGCCTCCTAAATCGCTGTCTCACCTGCATCTAAGACAAGGTCTGGTGGGTGTTGCAAACACCATCCCGTAACGTGGGAGTGAGTAGCTAACTCAGTGGAATAATAGAGCAAAGATTAGCATGTTCTCAAATCAATCATGCGATAATAGTAAAGCAGTAAATCAAACATTCCTATTACTGTTATTAATGCAATATGACATGACATGATGGATGCTCTCACTGACATTCTCCCTCATACGGCACCATCTGCGTCCGCGGCATGCTTGCGTACCGCTCAGTGCTCCACATCTTCCAAGCATATGCAATGTGATGGTGATATGATTACCGAGTTATTATTAGTCCATTCAAACAGCAGGACTGGGAAACTAAGGTACTTTCCTTATATCAATCCCAACACATATCCTGTCTAGGGTCGTCACTCCTAGTAATCTCATACGATGTATATTTTGTAGGTCGCTGCAAGGGCTGACAGGGCTGTTGCTCGCACTCATTGCACCGCTCCCCCATCACCTTATCGATACAGGCCTACTTGTACTCTCGTCGCTACGGAAGGGTCGTCGCCTCCCGTAGACTTAGAATACACTCGAGGTCTCTACAAAGGGCTGTCAGGGCTGTTGCTGGTACTCATTGCACCGCTCCCCCATCACCTTATCAATGTAGGCCGACAACAAGAATATAGTGTCCCATACCACCATAATCTGCTCACGAGTCATAGGTGCTCACTGGTCACTACGGGGAGGTTTGTGGCCCCAGCGTAGGCCGATAGCTCAACCACGGTGTCCCATATCACCATGTCCGGCCTAGGAGTCTTTATAGATCAAGGTACCATAGTTAATAGGGTTTATAATGGTAAGTTCAGTACCCTAGGTTCAAGCAGTTATGACTCATATAAGGTGAACATACAATGGCCAGTCGGGTTACTTGACGGGCTCGACTAGTACGAGCGCATCTCAAGTCGAACGACATGAAATGTATAAAACACCTCGTGTGGCCTAACCACTGCCGCCAACTCCAAAACACGACTCACGTTCATCGACACGTTGTTCGTGGCAAAGATATGCCAACCACAAATTTACTCAGTTACCGACTGCCTGGACTAGGTATAGTCCCAAACATTTATGAATTCACATCAGCAATCATGTAAGAGTAATGAAAATGAAATACAACAATGTGAGCATGTTAACACACGTTATAACATACAACTTAAGTAAATCATCTAGCACATGCATTTCATACATATAATGAAATCATGCATATAGCCAACATGTAGGAAATCATTTACATCAGCATATCATTTGAGAATTCAATCTCAAACTAATTCATAACACCATTTAATTCAATACATACTAATACAAACATTTATACAAACACTTATACTACACACTTAAGTCTACATATACTATGTCGACTCAAAGTGCGCATTTAGGCGAATCTCTTCGCCAAACTAATTATGCACGCATTCCTAGTATCCTAATGCGACAAGAAGACTGTCAATCACATCAGCAAAATATGAATGAAAACAGTATTTCCTACAAATGACTAAAATGCCCTAAATCTCATATTTTTCGTCTGCTTACGAAACAGGAAACGGACAGCATGTTGTACATGTCAAACGGCATTGCCGTCGATAATCTACTATTAAACGATATTGAAAGCGTTGAAAATAGTCAATCAAAGCGTCTAAAATCCGTACCTTTTATCCTATGAGCGTATTGATTCGAACGGAGCGTATACGCTTCGTCTACGGCGAACCGGGAACCTAACATACAAGATCTGTAAGCTACTTCGCTATAGAAATGACGGAACCTCAAATCAGCAAGTATTTTGGGTCTTTTCTTACCTAGAAATGCTGTGTAATCACCGGGAAAGTGATTGAGGTGCGTTGCTTAAGCAAGTGCAACACGTAGTGCAAGCAGCAGGAAATTCTCTCCCACTCTCTCTCACAATTTCTCACCTTTTCTCTCACACCAGATAGGGTTTCTAGCAAATTCGGATGGGTGAGAGAAGTTAGGGTTTTAGCCCCTTTTATAACCTAAAACATGCCCAAAACAGGCTTGGAAACAATGTTCACTTGATACTTAACCAAATCGGGGTTGTTTCGGTCCAAAAAGACATTTCTGGAGGTCCCCTGGCCGAACGCGATCGGACTTAAGCTCATGCACGTCGGATGTCGCTCACATCCCATTTCAGACCAATAGCGTTCGTAGATCGCACGTGGCGGTCCAGTTTCAGTTCAGCAGTCATCGCACATAGATCAGGTCTACAAGTCTCACGATATGAAATAAAAAATTTTCCTGATCTAAGGGTGTAATTTGGCTGAATTCTAATGGTCAGAACGCTTAATACTGACGCGTCAAGTCATGTGCCAGATTTGAATTTTAAATTTCAAATCTAACCCTATTCTCACTCTCTTCACTCCAGGCTTAATGAAATAGCCTGTGAATGTCGGTTGGACTTGATTTTCGAAATGATTGTCAAGTCCAGCTAGGCGGTTATAACGGTCTAAGATTGTAGGTATCAGACTTTCGACGCGCGGTCTAGATCCAATACAAAGTTTCAAAGAGGTCCTGAGAACAAACCGGTTTAGAGTTTGATCCGAGGTTTCAGAGTATTATTGCGTCATTGGTTCTACTCGCTTTAGGTCTTGTAGAATGTATTTAAAGTGATCAGGGACTATTTCTCAGCTACTCTAGCGTCGCGCTAGCTAACTTACACTTATTTTTTAAAGGAATTAATCCTACGCGATTTCTGGTCGAGTTGGTACTCGAGCCCAAGTACAGATTTTTCTAGGGCGTTACATATACAAACCTAAGAACTAGTGAAAAAAAAGGTCCTTATGTCTGTAAACTCACATCCATTGTCATAAGGCAAAAAGAACTTATTTGAAAAGGCTAACTTTTACCTTTTCACAAATTGCCTAAACAAAGCACAAACCAGTTGTTGAGAGCGTAGCTAGATCATATGTCCAGCCTCTAATCTCTCCATCTTGACATTTGGGAACACTAGTGATTCAATCACACTTTTGAGTCAAGTAACTCAAACACACCCACACATCTTACCCTCACGAAAAACCAATCCAGGCCCTCACTTATATGTGTGGCCTTATTTGATTGAATTGACAGCAACCACAACTCTCTCTCTCTCCATCTCTCCTTTCATTTTTCTAACCTTACTCTTTCCTTGTTGGTCTCATGTGCCATATCCCCTAGATGTTATAATGGCAAAAATTTCAGCAGCTACACACCAGATCACATTAGCTAGGTGTACATATGATGTGATTAATACTCTGTGGATCATGTAAGTGGACGTGGCTTACGAAGACACTTACACGGAAGCCATTACCCTAGCCAATGCCATCATTGTTCTCAGCATGCAGTAAACGTGATCTTTCCCACTACCATCATTGTTATTCTAAAGTGTGAAACCTGAACTACGTTAGCACAAAACGCATTGATTGAATTCTACATATACTTATCATGGTTATGATGGGGTTTTTTGCCCCGTGGTCGACCGGTCGTGAGCCCTGCTCGATCGATCGAGGGCTGGTCACAACCAGTCGTGGAGTCGAGTCGTAGCTCGACTCAAAGTCCACCGACTACGGACTATTTTTTCAAAGGGTGCTCGACCAGTCGTAGGTGGTCCACAACCAGTCGTAGGTGGTGCTCGACCAATCGTGGACTCGGTACGACCAGTCGAAGCTACGTAGATTCGTTCCGCAATTTTGCACGGATTTCGTGTCGCAAGTCCTTTTGCAATCGGGATGCAGAAGGGAGTTTTCAAAAACTATAAATTGGAATTTTCTAGAGTTTTTCATAGAAAGAAAAATCACAAGAAGGTTTCCTAAAGGCTTTGCAAGGGTTTGCTAAAGGGTTTAAAGTGTGAGAGAGAGAAGAAAGAGAGAGAGAGGAAGCTTGTGGAAGGGAGCAGTCGTCTTAGCGCTTCTACGTCCTCGTAATCGGTGAGATCTCTCCGTTTTCTTATTTCTCTTACTGTTTATCCACTCCTGCGTGAGTGATGAATGTTTGATCACAGCAAGGTGTGCTTGTGATTGGTTGTAACGTTTTGCTTTCATAAAGGATTGTTAATCTGGACGAGGTCCCGTGGTTTTTACCTCTTTGAGGATTTTTCATGTAAAAATCTCTTGTGTGGTGTGTGATTGTTGCTTTAATTTATTTCATTACATTATTATCCCATAATTCTGGTTTGTTCGGGCAGCTAGATCCTAAGGTTTTGTGCAAGGCCCCCAACAAAGTGGTATCAGAGCGCTAAGTTCATTGAACGGGTAGGATCGGTTTGGAATTATGGAAGGTGGCTCATCAAGGATGATCAGCCTCAATGGTTCTAACTGGACCATATGAAAGGCTAAGATGGAGGACTTGCTTTATTGCAAGGATCTATATTCTCCAATTTTAGGCATATCAGCAAAATTCAAGGATATGTCTGATGATGATTGGAAGAAGTTAGACCGAAAGGCGGTGGGGTTTATTAGACAATGGCTGGATGATTATGTATTCCGCCATGTGTCTATAGAAACCTTAGCCGCTAGCATATGGTTGAAACTACAAGGGCTGTATGAGAGGAAGACAGCCGGTAATAAAATCTTTCTGATAAGGCGACTTGTGAATCTCAAGTTCAAGAATGGTGGTTCTGTGGCCGAGCACATGAATGAGGTCAGCAATATAGTGAACCAACTCTCTTCTATGAAGATGGTCCTAGATGATGAATTGCAGGCTTTGTTATTACTTAGTTCATTGTCTGATAGTTGGGAGACATTTGTGGTGTCTCTAAGTAACTCCACGCCAGACAGAAAGGTATTCATGTAACAGGTTACTAGTTGTCTCTTCAATGCAGAGACAAAGAGGAAGTCTCAGGGATCTACTCAGCAAGAGGCACTTGTGACACAGGAACGGGGGAGAGGAAAGAACAGGAAGGGCGAGAAGGCCCGAGATAAATCAAGAGGCAAGTCGAGTAACAGAAAGGATGTTGAATGCTAGAACTATAATAAGAAGGCCCACTATAAGCATGAATGTCATAAGACTAAAAACGACAAGAAAGGAAAAGAAAATGAGAAGGAAGATGAATCTGATTCTACTGCGGTCACTTCAGATGGCAACGTTGTTATTATTCTTTCCACAGATCATGATGTATGTCTCACGGCTACGAGTCAAGACACCGACTAGGTGATTGACTCAGGAGCTTCTTTTCATGCGACTCCACGCAGAAATTTCTTCACAAGCTACAAGTCAGGTGACTATGGAATTGTGAAGATGAGAAATTCTGGCATATCGAAGATCGTGGGAGTTGGTGATATTTGTGTGAAGATCGATGTGGGCTACACATTGGTTCTCAGGGATGTGAGGCATATCCCAGACCTTCGCTTCAACTTGATGTCGACGGGAAGGTTGGATGATGATGGCTATGAAAGTCGATTTGCTGGTGGGCACTAAAAGCTCATCAAGGGTTCGTTGATACCAGCCAAAGGAAAGAAGTGTTGCATCCTATATAAGGCAAGTGTCAGTGTATGCAAGGGTGGGTTGAACGCAACAAAAGATTCAGCTATAGACATGTGGCACAGGCGTTTAGGCCACATGAGTGACAAAGGGCTTCAGCTACTAGCGAGGAAACGGCTCCTTCCAGACGTGACAGGTATACTTCTCAAAACTTGTCTTGATTGTTTATCAGGAAAACAGTATAGAGTTTCATTTGTTAAAACTGCTTCTCATGTTAATAAAGTGCATGCATTAGATTTGGTTTATTCTGATGTGTGTGGTCCTATGAGGATAAAAACCTTGGGTGGGGTATTGTATTTTGTTACTTTTATAAATGATGCATCTAAGAGGGTTTGGGTTTATGCATTAAAATCTAAAGACGAGGTCTTTGGTGTGTTTAAGTTGTTTCATGCTATGGTCGAGAGAGAGACAAGTAGATCATTGAAGTGCATCCTCACTGACAATGGTGGTGAATACATCGGCGACTTTCATAAGTACTGCAAGTCCCTGAGTATACGGCATGAACAGATGGTTCCCAAGACCCCCCAGCATAATGGTGTAGCTGAGCGAATGAATCGCACCATTGTTGAGAGAATCAGATGTATGTTATCCCATGTGAAATTGCCCAAGACGTTCAGGGGAGAAGCAATGCACACAGCGGTGTATCTAATAAACAGGTCTCCATCAGCCCCGTTGAATGGAGAAGTACCCGAGAAGGTGTGGACTAGACAGGATCCATTGTACAGTCATCTTAGGGTATTTGGATGCAGGGCATCCGTTCATGTACCGAAGGACGAGAGGTCCAACCTCAATATGAAGATCGGGCAGTGTGTGTTCTTAGGGTACGGTGATGAAAAGTTCGGTTACAGATTGTGGGATCCGACTGAGAGGAAGCTCGTCAGGAGTAGAGATGTAGTTTTCTTTGAAGATCAGTGTATAAAAGACATTGGTAAGCTAGAGAAGAATCAGACTAGTTCAGGTGAGCTAGAGGACATAGATCCAGTTATTCCTCCCGTGGTGCCTGATGATGGGAGAGTACAGCGAGGTCCAGAGGACGAGGGGGTTCTTACAGAAGATGGACCGGGGGAGCAGCCCCTACTTGATTCGCCTGTTGAGCCACAGGTGAAGAGGTAATCTAGGGACAGACAGCCGTCCAAGAGGTACTCACTGCATGAGTACATTATGTTGACTGATGGGGGAGAGTCAGAAGATTATTCTGAGGCCCTAGCCGATAAGCATAAGGAGGAGTGGTTGAAAGCTATGTAAGAGGAGATGGAATCCTTGTATAAGAACCACACCTATGACATGGTGAAACTACCTAAAGGCAAGAAAGCTCTGAGCAACAAGTGGGTGTTCAGAAAGAAGGTTGAGTAGAAAAATTCACAGACGAGGTTCAAGGCCAGACTTGTGGTAAAAGGGTTCGGTCAGAGGAAAGGCATAGACTCCGAGGAGATATTCTCACCAGTGGTGAAGATGACATCCATACGGGTATTGCTTGGGTTGGCAGCTAGCATGAATCTGGAGATAGAGCAGCTGGACGTTAAAACTGCTTTTCTCCATGGTGACCTGAAAAAAGAGATCTACATACACCAACTAGAGGGGTTCGAAGTCAAGGGCAAGGAGCATATGGTGTGTAGGCTGAGGAAGAGCTTGTATGGGCTGAAACAAGCTCCACGACAATGGTACAAAAAGTTCGATTTGTTCATGTTACAGCATGGGTATGATAGAACGGAGTCGGACCACTGTGTGTTCACGCGCAAGTTCTCAGATGGTGATTTCTTAGTTCTGCTCTTATACGTTGATGACATGCTCATCATAGAAAAAGACATCAAAAAGATCGACAGGCTGAAACAGGAGTTGGGCAAGTCTTTTGTGATGAAAGACTTGGGCCCGGCTAAACAGATCCTAGGAATGGAGATAACCCGTGACAGAAGCAGCAGGAAGCTTTGGCTGTTACAAGAGCGGTATATTGAGAAAGTCCTAGAGCGGTTCAATATGAATGTAGCGAAGCCGATCAGTACTCCACTGGATGGTCACTTCAAATTGAGCCACAGGCAGTGTCCCAAGATGAAGGCAGAGGTGGAAGAGATGCAGAAGATACCCTATGCGTCAGCCGTAGGAAGTTTGATGTATGTTATGGTATGTATACGCCCAGACATATCATATGCGGTTGGTGTTGTCAGCCGGTATCTTGTCAATCCTGGCAAAGAGCATTGAGCAGCGGTGAAATGGATACTGCGGTATCTAAGAGGCTCATCCAGGTTGAGCTTATGCTATGGTGACGGTAAACCTGTGATAGAGGGCTACACAGATGTAGATATAGCAGGCGACATAGACTCCAAGAAGTCTACATCGGGGTTCATATTTACGTTTGCAGGGGGAGCGGTTTCTTGACATAGCAAGTTACAGAAGGTCGTAGCATTATCGACTACAGAGGCCGAGTACATTGCAGTCACTGAGGCATGTAAAGAGATGCTTTGGATGAAGAGGTTCCTACAGGAACTTAGCCTGAAGCAGGAGGAGCACGTGGTCTATTGCGATAGTCAGAGTGCTATACACTTGAACAAGAATCCAAGTCAGCATTTCAAGTCGAAGCACATAGAGATTCGGTATCACTGGATCAGAGATACTTTGGAACAGAAGGTGTTACAGCTTAAGAAGGTCCACATGGATGATAATGGATCAAACATGATGACCAAGGCTTTGTTCAAGGGCAAGTTTGAGGTTTATAGAAACCAGGCTGGCTTAAAGAATGTATATCTCTCCCAGGTCAAAAATGGAGAGATTTGATGGAGTTTTTTGCCCCTGTGGTCGACCGGTCGTGAGCCCTGCTCGACCGGTCGAGGGCTGGTCACGACCAGTTGTAGAGTCGAGTCGTAGCTCGACTCAAAGTCCAGCGACTATGGACTATTTTTTCAAAGGATGCTCAACCGGTCGTAGGTGGTCTACGATTGGTCGTAGGTGGTGCTCAACCAGTCGTAGGTGGTCCACGACCGGTCGTAGGTGGCGTTCGACCAGTCGTGGACTCAGTACGACCAGTTGAAGCTATGCAGATTCGTTCCGCGATTTTGTACGGATTTCGTGTCACAAGTCCTTTTGCAATCGGAATGCGGAAGGGAGTTTTCAAAAATTATAAATTGAGATTTTCTAGGGTTTTTCATAAAGAGAAAAATCACAAGAAGGTTTCCTAAAGGCTTTGCAAGGGTTTGTTAAAGGGTTTAGGATGTGAGAGAGAGAAGAAAGAGAGAGAGAGGAAGTTTGTGGAAGGGAGTAGTCGTCTCAGCGCTTCTACGTCCTCGTAATCGGTGAGATCCTTCCGTTTTCTTTGTTTCTCTTACTGTTTATCCACTCCTGCGTGAGTGATGAATGTTTGATCACAGCAAGGTGTGCTTGTGATTGGTTGTAACATTCTGCTTTCATAGTAGATTGTTGATCTGGACGAGGTCCCATGGTTTTTATCTCTATTAGGGTTTTCCACGTAAAAATCTCTTGTGTGTTGTGTGATTGTTGCTTTGATTTATTTCATTGCATTATTATCCATTAATTCTGGTTTGTTCGGGCGGATAGATCCTAAGGTTTTGTGCAAGGCCCCTAACAGGTTAGCCCTACAGCTCCAACTGACTGGACCGTAATATGTGTTCCCATGTGAATCGAGCCCTTTATACCAAGGGGTGTGGATTAGGCGAGGGTGGGGTAGGGGTAACAGCTTAGTGGGTCAGTCCCTGACAGTGAGGCCCACCTCAATGTACGTGTATGCCCATGCTGCCTATCTATTTTTGTCAGATAATTTTTGGGACAGCCCCAAAATTATAGCAGATACAAATCTAAGGTGGACCACACCATAGGAAACAATGATCATCAAACGGCCACCGTTAAAACCTTCAGTCAATCACTATTCACTATTGTTTCTTGTGAGTGTGACTCAGTCAAGGCACTACAAGTTATGTCAAGTCAGCTGAGTCAGTGAGCCAACATGATAATTTTGGTAGAGTAATACTCACCAACTTGTTTCACAAGGAGCCGACAAAAAATTTCACTGCATTAAGTTGCCTCGGATGAGTTCTTGTTGTCTAATGTCTTAAATTTGTCTTTAATAGAATTTGTCAATGACATCAATAAATCATTCGATTCCATCAAGCATATGTCGATGCTATCGACATAAGCTCAGTCCCACCGAGAAATCTGAAAAAATTCTTGTTAATTGTTGGACAGTTTGGAAGTTACTACTTGATGACATCGAGGGTTCTTTATGTCATCGACTCATCTTCAATGTCTGTCAATGCCATCAAAGGCATGTGCAAATTTGTGAAAGTGCACAATTTGTTTCTTATTTCGATTGTGGTAGTATGTGTGTGTGTGTAATCGGAATTAGGGTTATCTAAACGTGCTTAATGATTTGAGAGTGATTTTGAAGAGAGAAGCTTGGGCTTTTCTTTTTGGGGCTTTGAGCAGTAAGGTTTTTCTCTTGTAACTTTGCTCCATAGTGCATTATCCTTTTGCATTGTGGTTTTTTTCCAAAAGTGTTTTTTCATGTAAATTTAGATTGGATTCTTGTTGAATTTGGTTCATGCGATTATGAGTACTTGTCTTGTTTAATTCATCTATGGGTGCTTCCATGAGTCCAAACAATTTCAAGTCAAGTAAATGTGTCATAGAGTTGTAGTTAAAACACTGTAGCCACCTTATCATATATAATTCAAAGAACCATCAGAGAAATTATTATAAACGATATGTTTCTGCATGCACCAGATTGTAGGTATGGTGACCAAGTGGGGCCTACGATATAAAAATTCAAGGTCGGAGACAAGGAGGGTGTCGGGTGCTTGGTTGAATATCATACATGTCCACATGTTGCATTTGTACCATCATAACCAAAATCATATCCGTAATCAAAATCATAACTCTAGCACAATTTCATCACAATGGCCCATATGTATACACGTCTGCCACACTCAAGATTAGGACTAAGCCCCTGCGCGAAGAAGTGGGTGATGCTATACTTTCAATGAGGCAAACGTTGGGCTCGTCACCCCTCTTCCCATCTCACATACAGTAGTGGACTAGGCCACCAGATTTGTCAATGAGGATCTTACTTATTTTTCCCTACTTCATCTGTATGGGGGCTATCGTCTCCATCTAATACCCTCACCCAATCCAAATAGTAAGTAGGTTCGTTACCGTTGTCATTCCCAGTCTCGGCAGTAGAGGATCTTGGCGTCCCATAACTACGTTACTCCTGGTACTCGACCTGTCGGAAGGGACCCATCAGTACCAACTTAACAAGCCCAAATCCAATAATAGAACCACTTCGGTTCAGGGCACACTACTCAGTCTAATAGCCTAAGGCCTGCTACACGCAGTCTGATGGCTTATAAACAGTATCCATAGCAAGACGCATATCCAAGGATATGGGCCAACACCTGAGCTCTAATCATCATGATATGCTCATGTAACACGTGACATTGATGCTCATGTAATCAACTACTAAGTAAGTCATCATATGAAGCCACTATGCAACTTACACTAAGTGTATCATATTCCTTAGACTCTCATCTCATAGCCATTCATGGAAAGTCCATTCGGACCCTTCATCTCACCCAATCACAGGTGGGATCTTGACGTTGGTACCAATAAGCAATGGGCCTAACCCATGGTCCAATGTCTATCATGTCTTTTAACATCTCATGCCATCCAAATCAGGCATGTCTCATATGCAGTCTTCCTCATGCCTCTGCTGCATGTCATCTACATACATCATGTATATATCTCATGCCATCTACATCTTACAATATACCATCTACATCAAACATACACCACATGCTACCTACATCATACATACAATGCATGCCTACATCATTGCCAGTGGATTGAATCAAACATGTAAACCAACTATACAAACCACATCCACATCAATCAAACCATACATCGTGCATATGAGAGATGGGCCTGCCCATTTTGAGTTAGTGGACCTAGAAATTCATAAAAATCTCCCTGATTTTGGATTTCACATGAAGCCCACACTCTAGCCCACAAAATTGTCATGTTTGGGCCTTGAAATGACTCTAATTTGGCCCAATTGGCCTTGGCAATGGGCCTCATCACACTGCCCAAGTATTTTATAGTGTAGGCTGGAATATATATATATATATATATATATATATATATATATATATATATATATTAAAATGGGCCACATGAGCTGCCAAAACTAAGAAATAATCTGAAAAATACATCACATATATCATAACAGGCCTACAGGCCCATTTGAGCTGCAAAAAATGGATGGTCAGAGTGCACAAACCACATACATCGTGGCTGTCCAATGACGAGTGGGGGGGGCCACATGGTGAAAACGCTGTGGATATAACCGTACATCACGTTGGGCCCATAGTGAGGCCCACTAAGATTTGGAACAAGCTGATATTTGTATATTCCCTTCATCCGGGTCTTATGTGACCCCAGTCAACAGGTATGATAGCGTATAAACAGAAGTGTAGGTATCAGGAAAATTTTCAAAGGTAGGCGTCAACTCTTCAGTTGTTAACCGTGTGGCCCACCCAACATTTGAATCTGATTCATTTTTACGCCCAGCCCTTTTAAATATAACACGGGGTGGCCCTTTTTGCTCTTCATCCAGGTCTTTGTGACCTTATGAATGTATTGGATGGAAAATAAACATTATCATGGCCCTGCGATTGTTTTAACGGTGAGAATCATTGTCTCCACTGCTATTTGTGGTGTGGTCCACTTGAGCTTTGGATATGACTCAGTTTTGGGGTCATCCTCTAAAATGATCTCACCCAATGGATGAAAGGTGTGGATATAATAAATACATAATTGTGGGGCCCATGTAACTTTAATCTCCTTTGAACCGTTCGTACAACTCAGAGTTCGAGGAGCGTCAGCGCTCGTCTTCGAAGGACACGTACCCACACCAGCCAATCCGCTTTCAAAATTTGGGGCATGGCCACGCATGTGGCCCACCATCTGGACAGAGAGGATTTAAAAGACAGAGATCAGGGTGGGGTCGACCTGTTTAGTCTGTATACTCTTCCCACCTACGTCGCATGCAGTCCTTGGGTTTCCACCAAGGACGTCTCTAAGGGTTCTCCGCCTCCTTCCATTACTTAGTTTAGTGTGGCCCACCTAGAGGTCAGATCTGGCCTACCTTTGGATCCAAGGCCTAAAACAGATTATCCGTTTGGCGGGGCCATTCAGATCAGACCTTACATCATTGTGGGTCTCATCAGCGTTTTTTGGGTGCCCGAAGATGGTATGCTAAAAGGAACCCTCCATTCCATTGTTACTCACGGTGTGGCCCACCTGAAATCCATATCTGATCTATATTTGGGCCCGAGGCTTGAAACGTTGAGGGCCATCTGATGGACGGAGTGGATATAATACATATTTCAGCGTATTGGTGCAGAGGCGCGTACATGCAAAGCAGCGTGCATGCCCATGCTGCTTGCTGTGCAACGTGCATTTCCAATTATTTTCGTTAAATATAAAGGGTCAGGGGTTGTCAGCCGTTGGATGACAAGAAATGTTATGAACGGCCTAGAATGGTTTTTAGCAGTCGGATGAGGCCCACAAAGTGGCCTACTTGGTTTTTGGGTCCACCACAAACTTTGGATCTTGTTCAGGGCGAGGATGAACCAATAGATGACTTACACGGGTGGTGGAACTCACAGATGTGGCCCACACAAGTACTGAGTCAAAATGATTGTTGTTACAAAATGGGTCCCGGTCCTTTTGCGTCCAATTTATATAATGTGGGGCCCATATTTGTCGGGGGAGAATGACTCTCTAGTAGCCTTATATATGAGCTTCAAAACTCACATGGTAGGCCCACTGAAAGTGCATATATGATTTTTGGTGCGTGGTCAAGTATAATTTTCTAGACAACTTCATCTAATTCCATTTTGGAATCTATAAAGTAGTTGGTACTTGGTGCGCATTAAGATGTTTGACAGCATGAAGTGTATATTGATGAAGGTGAGACACGTTACTTATTTGACGAAGAGTCTATTGTTTCCAGTAGCACTCGAGGCACTTAGGTACAGATTCACCAATTTTGATCGTGTCCTTAAGGTTTTAAAATGGGCACTTATAGTCATAAAGGCATAGCGGAGCGAAAATCTTTACAGGTTTATAATGAACACTTCATCAGCGGAATTATGACATTTGTAGCGGATTTCACGTTTGTATGTATGTGACATTCACGCTTGGGCCACCTAAGCGAGTAGGGTGTAAAGGTATTTTTTTACCATTGTTTAATTTCATCCTTTAAAGGTATTGATTTTAATATATGCGAGCATTATATATATAGTAAACATTTAATGTTATCTTTTAATTATGGTAAATATATATGTAAAGTTGTTCTTGATTATGTGCATTCTTGTGTATGGGGGTCATCACCCATGGTTTCTGGTGAAGGGTCGTCATGGTTTGTTGTATTCGTTGACAATTATTTCAGAAAAATATGGGTTTATTTTATAAAAAAATAAATCCGATGTTTTCACCAACTTTAAGTAGTAGAAGGTCATTGTGGAAAAATAAACGTGACGAAAGGTGAAGGTATTAAGGATAGATAATGGTGGCAAATTCACTTCTGAGAAATTTAATCAATATTGTAAAGATGAAACGATCCTGAGGCACAACACAATGTACCACATACCAAAGTAGAACAGTGTGGCTGAGAAGATGAATTAGACTCTCGTAGATAGAGCCCGATGCATGATCAATAATGTTGGGTAAGCAAAGACTTGTGGATTAAGGCCATTAACACGGCTGATTACATAAATCGGTCCCCTTTTATAGCTATTGAATCCAAAATTTTAGATGAAGTATGGAGTGTTCAGCAGGTAGACTAATCAGGACTACGAGTGTTTGGTTACGACGCTTACTATCATGTACCGTCAATTAAGAGAGATAAGCTAGACTAAATGGCTAAAAAGTACATATTTTTCCATTTTGATAGTATTGTGAAGGGGTACAAGCTATATGATCGGGTCACACAGAAAATCATCCTTAGTTGTGACGTTAAATTCGACGAAGGATCCTTTTTCTGTAAAGATGAGCACAACGAACCAAAAAAGTTAGTTATGAACGTTTAGTTAGAAAAAGATGAGACACGGGCATATATAGAGGCGTAAACAGAGGTATAAGAATAGGTGGAGTAGCCACTTATGAGAAAAAATCTACCATGGAATCGTAGGTTATCGATGAGATAAAAGGATGACTCAAATATTGCATTTACCCTCATTACAGATGAGAGGGATCCATTTACTCTTCAGGAGGCTCTTGATGAATTGAATGTCGAAAAATGGAAAGTAACAACTAATGATGAGATTCACTCCTTGTACAAGATCGAGACGTGGGAGTTGGTAAAACTTTCCGACGACCGTAAAGTGATTAGGTACAAGTGGATCTTTAAGAAAAAATAAAATAGGTATAAGGTAAGGTTGATAATGAAGGAATATGCTAAGAAAAAATTTATCGACTTTACATAGATATTTAGTTATAAAGAAAGTATCTATCATATTCGTGTTGGTATTGGTTGCCCAATACGATCTTGAACTGGAGCAAATGGATGTGAAAACTGCCTTCATACATAAAAAATTGAAATAACAGATCTACATGAAATAACTATAAGGTTACCAAATACAAAGGCATAAAACAAGATTTGCAAGTTAAAGAAGTCGTTTTACAGCCTGAACAGTCGCCTAAGTTATAGTAGAAAAGCTTTATTCTTTCGTAGTGAGTCAAAAGTTTACCAGAAGTGAATATGATCATTGTATCTATTACAAGACATTGGATGTAACACCCTGAAAATCGGGGGTCGTGTATAAACTCAACTCCCGAGTTCCAGACCGTCACTTATGCAACAAAAATAGTTATGATTCAATGTTGTCTGATTTAAAGCATTCACATGAGTAAAAGTATACCAAAACTGCAATTCATACTTCAGATCCAGTGATAAAAGCAAGCGGAAGACTAAACAATATATATATCACTGTATGGAAAAACAAAGTAATCTCAGCTGTCTCCAAAGTATGACTACATCTCTGAGTCTCATATACATGTAAATAGACAAAAGAATAAGTTCAAAATAGTCCCACTGAAGTCCCCCTCGATCCAGGTCACCTACGGGAAGCCGTCGTGATACTGCATATACGAGAACTCATCCTGGTCCTCGTCAATCTCCGGCTCCACCTCCTGGATCTCGTCCTCACCTGCAACTACAACAGGGTCTCGTGGGTGTTGCAAACACCATCCCGTAACGTGGGAATGAGTGATCAACTCAGTGGAATCATAGAGCAAAGATTAGCATGTTCACAATTCAATCACGCAATAATAGTAAAGCAGTAAATCAGACAATCCTAATACTGTTGTTAATGCAAGATGATATGACGTGATGTATGCCCTCACCGACGATCACCCTCATGCGGCAACATCTTACGACCGCGGCATGCCACACTCCCTAGAGTGCTCCACATCTTCCAGGCACATGCAATGCTATGGTGATATGATTACCAAGTTGTTATTAGTCCATTCAAACAGCAGGATTGGGAAACTAAGGTACTTCCCTTGTATCAATCCCAACACGTATCCTGTCTAGGGTCGTCACTCCTAGTAATCTCATATGATGTACATTTCGTAGGTCACTGCAAGGGCTGCCAGGGCTGTTGCTCGCACTCGTTGCACCGCTCCCCCATCACCTTATCAATACAGGCCTACTGTCCTCTACTGCACGGAAGGGTCGTCGCCTCTCGTGGACTCAGAATACGCTCGCGGTCACTACAAAGGGCTCGTCGCCTGATCAGTGTAGGCCGACAGCTAGAATATAGTGTCCCATACCACCATAATCTGCTCACGAGTCAAGATGCTCACTGGTCACTACGGGGAGGTTTGTGGCCCCAGCGTAGGCCGACAGCTCGACCACGGTGTCCCATACCACCATGCCCGGCTCATGAGTCTTCGTGGATCAAGGTACCACGGTTAATAGGGTTTACAATGGTAAGTTCAGTACCCTAGGTTCAAGCAGTTATGATACATACAAGGTGAACAAACATCGGCCAGTCGGGTTACTTGACGGGCTCGACTAGTGCGATCGCATCTCGAGTTAAACGACATGAAGTGCGTAAAACACTTCGCGTGGCCTAACCACTGCCGCCAACTCTCAACACGAATCACGTTCATCGACGCGTCGTTCGTGGCTATGACCAGTCAGCCACGAATTCGCTCGGTTACCGACTGCCTGGACTAGGTCAAGTCCCACTCATCTATGGAATTTCATTAACATTATATACCAAGGTATTGGAATTGAAATACATCATGTGAGCATGTTAGCACATGTTAAAACATTCAACTTAAGCAAATCTTCAAGGCATACTTCCCATGTATATTCGACTTAAGCAAATCTTCAAGGCGTACTTTCTATGCATGTAGTGTAATCATGCATAAGGTAAGCATGTAGGAAATCATTTAGGTCAGCATATTAATCATGAAATCAATCTCAATCTACTACATAACATCATTTAATTCAATACATAATAATACAAGCATTTATACAAACACATACACTACACACTTAAGTCCACATATAGTATGTCGACCCAACGTGCGCAACTTGGCGAATCTCTTCGCCAAACTGATTATGCAAGCATTCCTAACTCTCTAATGCGGCGACAAATCATGTCAATCACGTCAGCAAATTATGCATGGAGACCGTACTTCCTACAAATGACTAAAATACCCTAAATCTCATATTCTTCGTTAATTTATGAAACAGGAAACGGAGAGCATGTTGTACATGTCAAACGGCGATGCCGTCGATAATCTACTATTAAACGACATTGAAAGCGTTGTAAACCGTCAATCAAAGCGTCTAAAATCCTCACCTAGTCTCTTACGGTCGCGGGATTTTGAACGGAGCGTGTACGCTTCGTCTACGGCTGTAAGAGAACCTGATTCATGGATTACGTTAGCTAACATGCTCAGAATCTACGTAAACCCTAAATCAGCAAGTTTTTGAGGTTTTTCTATACCTGAAAAAGTGGAAAAATCACCAGCCAGGTGATTGGAATGAAGTGTTGAAGCAGCACTGTCAGGGGCTCGGAAGCGGGAAAAATCTCCTCTTCCCTTTCTCTCAAACTCTCTCTCTCTTTTCTAGGGTTTGTGAAATTCGGATGCAAGGAAGGAATGAGGGTTTCAACCCCTTTTATAAGCTTGGAAACGCCGAAAATAGGCTCCGGGACGAAGTTTACTTAATGCCTATCCATTTCGGGGCTGTTTTGGTCCAAAAACTGCTTTCTGGTGGTCCCCTGGTCGATTGCGATCAGCCTTAAGCTCATGGGTACCAGATGTACCTCGTATTAAGTTTTCAGTCTGACAGGGTTCGCAGATCGCACGTGGTGGACCAGTTTCAGTTCAGCAGTCACCGCACATAGATCAGGGCTGAAAGTCTCATGATAATAAATAGAAATTTTTCCTGATCCGAGGGTGTAATCTGGATGAATTCTGACGGTCAGAACGCTTAATACTGACGCGTCAAGTCGTGTGCCAGATTTGAATTTGAAATTCCCAATTCGTCCCTATTCGCGGTCGCTTCAGTCCGGGTTCAACGAAATACTCTGTGATTATCGGTTTGACTTGATTTTCGAGATGATTGTCAAGTCCAGCTGGGCGGTTCTAACGGTCTAAGATAGGAGGTATCGGACCTTCGACGCACGGTCTAAATCCAATACAAAAGTTCAATATGGTCCAGAGGACAAACCTGCTTAGAGTTTGATCCAAGGTTATAGAGTATTGTAGAGTTGTCTGTTCTACTCGATTTGGGTCTTGTAGAACGTATTTAAAGTGATCAGGGACTATTTCCCAGCTACTCTAGCGTTGCGCTAGCTAACTTACGTTTAATTTCCATGGAAATTATTTATAGGCGATTTCGGGTCAAATCAGTACTCGATTCCAAGTACGGATTTTTCACGGGCGTTACAATCTACCTCCCTTAACAAATAATTTCGTCCTCGAAATTTGTACCTGTTCGTACTCCTCGAGAAGCTGTGGGTAGTTCTTTCTGATCTCGGCTTCTGTCTCCCAAGTAGCCTCCTCCTCAGAGTGATGCGTCCATAGTACCTTCACAAGGGGAATCACCTTGCTACGCAGTACCTGCTCCTTCCGGTCTAAGATGCGTGTCGGTCGCAGGATATAAGTAACATCCTCTCCTAACTGCACCTGCTCCCATCTGATGATATGGGAAGGATCAGCAACGTACTTCTTCAGCATAGAAACATGAAATACGTTGTGGACGCTCGCGAGGGGCGTGGGTAAAGCCAATCGGTAAGCCACTGCTCCCACACGATCGAGGATCTGAAATGGACCAATGAATCGCGGTGCCAGCTTCCCCTTCTTCCCGAACCGAAGGACTCCCTTCATAGGGGAAACTCGCAAAAACACATGATCCCCGACGGTGAACTCTAGTGGCCGTCGTCTCGTATCGGCGTAGCTCTTCTGTCTGCTCTGCGCTGTAAGAAGCCGACGTCGAATAATATCAATCTTCTCTGACGTCGCCTGCACCAACTCTGGGCCAATCAAGCTGCGCTCACCGACCTCTAACCAGCAATGCGGTGCGCGACAAGGTCGCCCATACAGCGCCTCATAAGGTGCCATGCCGATACTCGTCTGGAAGCTATTGTTGTACGCAAACTCCGCATATGCAAGACAGTCATCCCAACTGTCCTTGAAGTCCAATGCGCAAGCCCGCAACATGTCCTCCAGGATCTAGTTCACTCGCTCCGTCTGTCCGTCCGTCTGTGGGTGGAAGGAAGTACTGAACTTCAACTTCACACCCATAGCCTCCTGAATGCGAGTCCAGAAAATAGAAGTGAACCGCGTGTCTCTGTCCGACACGATCTCCAACGGAACTCCATGCAGACGCACAATCTCTCGGATATACAATCTAGCCAGCTCGTCTGCAGAGTTCGTAACTCTGATCGGTAGGAAGTGCGCTGACTTCGTCAATCGGTCGACGATCACCCAAATGGAATCATGCCCCTTCCTCGTCTTCGGCAACCCAGAAATGAAATCCATGGAAATGAAATTCCACTTCCACTCTGCAATCGGCATAGGCTGCAAAAGTCCAGGTGGTCGGCGATGCTCTGCCTTCACCTGCTGACAAGTGAGACAACGGGACACGAACTCAGCTATGTGGGTCTTCATACCTTCCCACCAATACGTCCTCTTCACGTCACGATACATCTTCGTACTGCCAGGATGCATCGCGAGTCTAGTAGAATGCGTAGCCTCGAGAATCTCTCGTCTCAAGTCAGGGACATCTGGGACGCATAGGCGGCCACGGTAACGTAAGCCCCCATCCATACCAACTCGCCAGTCGGCGTCAGCATCATCACTGGCCTGCTCTCGAAGCTCAGTAAGATGCGCGTCGTCCCTCTGCGCCTCGATGATACGGTCATCGATCTGGGATCGCACCTGTACGTGTGCGATGAACTCAAATGGCTCCTCTACGGTGAGTTTCTGCTCAAAGTCTCGCAAAAACTCAACCATATCCCACTCGGCAACCATCAGCGGAGCCGCAAACTCTATCGCCTTCTTGCGACTCAACGCATCAGCCAAAAGGTTCGCCTTCCCAGGATGGTAAGAGACTTCAAACTTGAAGTCCTTCAGCGTCTCCATCCATCGCCGCTGCCTCATATTCAAGTCTCGCTGCGTGAATATGTACTTGAGGCTCTTGTGGTCGCAAAAGAGCTCGAACTCCTCTCCGTAGAGGTAATGTCTCCAGAGTCTCAGTGCGAATATAACGGCTACCAACTCCAGGTCGTGTGTAGGGTAATTCTCCTCGTGCTTCCTTAATTGTCTCGAGGCATACGAAATTACCCTGTCCCTCTGCATAAGGACACAACCCAAACCAACGCTAGACGCGTCAGTGTATATAGTGTATCTAACCCCCTGCTCTGGCAATACTAGCACAGGGGCGGACGTAAGTCTGTCCTTCAGCTCCTGAAAAGCTGACTCCGCCTTATCATTTCAGGCGAACTTCACGTCCTTCCGTGTCAACTGAGATAAGGGTCTTGCGATCTTCGAGAAGTCCTGAATGAAGCACCGATAGTAGCCAGCGAGACCCAAGAAACTCCTCACCTCAGTGACAGAACCAGGCTGCTCCTAGTCCTGTACCGCAGCTACCTTAGACAGGTCAACTGCCATGCCGTCCTTGGACACCACGTGTCCCAGAAACTTCACCTCCTGCTTCCAGAAGTCGCACTTCTTATACTGTGCGAACAACTGATGTCGTCTGAGCGTATCAAGGACCAAACGCAAGTGCTCCTCATGCTCCTCTCGACTCCTAGAGTACACCAAAATGTCGTCGATGAAGACAACGACGAATCGATAGAGGAAAGGCCGAAATACCCGGTTCATCAGATCCATGAACACGGCCGGTGCGTTCGTGAGACCGAACGACATCACGAGAAACTCGTAGTGGCCAAAACTGGTCCTGAATGCTGTCTTCTGCACGTCCTCATCTCTGACGCGCAGCTGATGATATCCTGACTGAAGATCAATCTTCGAGAAGTACTGCGCTCCTCTCAACTGATCAAACAAGTCATCGATCCTGGGCAAAGGGTACTTGTTCTTCACCGTGAGCTGGTTCAGCCTGCGATAATCAATACACAATCGCAGCGAACCATCCTTCTTCTTCACGAACAAGACCGGTGCTCCCCAAGGAGACACGCTAGGCCGTATAAAGCCAAGCTCTAGCAGGCCATCAATCTGCGTCCTCAACTCCTCCATCTCACATGGTGCCATGCGATACGTCGGCAGTGAGACGGGTGTAGAACCAGGAACCAGATCGATAGTGAAATCGATCTCACGTCGGGGCGGCAAACCAGGGATCTTCCTGAACAGATCCCCAAACTCAGAAACAACTGGCGTCTGCTCAAGTACCTGGGCACCAGCGTCGTGCAATAGAGTGGTGTAGCTAAGAATGCGGAAGGGAAGATTTACCCGCACTGGAAATGTGAAGGATGCGCCCTCAGGCTCGTACGCTGTGACTATACGAGTCTCGCAGTCAATCTCGGCTCTCGCTGCAGTCAACCAATCCATGCCAAGAATGACGTCGAGATAAACGAGCGAGGGATCGACGACCAGATCAAGAGTCATCGTCCTGCCTCCCAGATCAACCAAACAACCCTCACACATCTGGGTGACATCCGAAAAATCTCCATGAGCTGTAAAGACTCGTACGCTATCCATAGTGATAGTCTGCAACCCAAGACGTCTGACCACGGCACGCGATATCAAAGAAATCGTGGAACCAGTGTCCACCATGATAAGAACGGGAGTACCTCCGATATGGCCCGTGACCTCGAAGGCTGAATGCTGAAAAGTCGGCGTCGTAGCTGCCTCAGCGGTCAGTGCATGAACTCGAGCCTGCTGTGGCCAGTTCGGCCGCTGTGTCAAGGGCCGTGGAGGCTGTCGAATCTGCGATACCGTAGATCTGAACGAAGGATGCGCAAGAGCTGACCGTATAGGTGGTGCTGATATCGCCTGTGGACGTACACGATCAATCTTCTGCGGCGGCGAGAACCCACTGTCCCGCATCCTGGAAAAGCAACTCTGCGCTAAATGGCCCGTCCTCCCACAGTATGTGCATGATAAATCAGGGCGCCGAAACGGTCGTACAGGCGCCGTGGTCCTGGTAGGAGGATCAATGGGAGGCCTCTTGCCCGCGAAGGGCCTGTCTGGCAAATCCGGTCGCGGCCTAGAAGTAGTCGGGCCTCGAGATCGCGCAAGTTGATCCACGTCCTGCTCTGCCCGCATGGACATGTGAACCAACTCCGCATAGGAGGGAAAACTGACACAGCACATCTTCGACCGAATATCCGGTCGCAAGCCCTCCAAAAAGCGCCGTATGCGCATCTGCTCATCAGCTAGAATCGTCGGGACGTACCTGCCCAACTCTGTGAACCGATGCTCATACTCGGTAACCGTCATCGCCGCCTGCCTGAGACGGAGAAACTCATTCTCCCTCTCGTGCCTGTAGGTCTGGGGATAATACTTCTCATGGAAGCGGAACTCGAATGCTGCCCATGTCCATACGAAATCTGCAGCAACAGTCCGCAATATACTATCCCACCACATACTGGCCTCTCTCTCAAATAAGAAGGTAGCCAGCTCTACCTGCTCAGCCTCGGTACAGTGCAACATGCGTAGAATCTTCGACACTCGGTCGAGCCAGAACTCAGCCTCCTCGGGTCTGTGAGAACCCGAAAAAGTAGGAGGCCGCAAGCGCTGAAATCGCTCCAGAAGGCCCCGTGTGTCGGAAGGATTCCCCGCAGGGAAAGTAGGCTGCGCAGGATGTGCTATGCCCTCATCCTGGGCGTAAGTATAGGCATCCTCAGCTGGATGCGCAGGTGGTGCAGGTGGAGTAGAAGTAGTCGCACCCCCACCCTGGGCTAAAGTCCCAACTATAGTGGTCAAAAGCTGCTGCTGCTGTAGCATCATAGCCATCATCTGCTCGAATCTATCAGGGGGTGGAGCAGGCTGTGGCGGATGAGGTGCGGAAGTAGATGCGCGCTGTGGCTCTCTAACTGATGGTGTAAATGGCGGTGGTCCATCTGTAGGACCAACAGCAGGCTGAGACGATCGAACAGTCTCAGGAATCGGGCCCATAGCAGGGTCCGGACGAGTGCCAGACTGAGAAGGAGTCTGATCCATCTGCTCAGACAATGAAAGACGAACCGCGCTCCTCGTAATCTTAGGTGGCATTCCCTATATTCAAAATAGGGCGCAACCTTGTCAGTCTCAATTGCACAAATACACCACAATCATTCACTAAAGAGTCAAAGGCATTCCATGCATTTCAATTAATCAAAATTGTCACAATACAAGGGATATATCCTTACAAGCATCATGACTAGAATTACATGGAAATTAAGACAGTTAAGCAACAGCAACATAAGCAAAGCACTAGCCCTAATAGGCTTTACACACATAAAACAGGAAATGGCTAACTACTCATAACAACATCAAAGATCGCGTCGCTAGTCGGAGTCTGGCGACGGAGGAGGAGCACCCTTATCCTGTAAGCAACACAGGATTGCCTTCAAGGTGCGAGTCACCTTGCCAAATTTCTTCTTCGTAACGGCCTTGGCATCAGCGACCTCTGCTCGAAGTTCTTGGACTTCCCTTCGCAAAGCGGTCTGGCTCTCCTCCATCCGAGCAATGCGATCGTCGATAGTAGCCTGCGCAGAAGGAGGAGGGCTCTCATCAGTATCCTGAGCCTCCTCTTCTGCTTCTTCCTGAACCTCTTCCTGAACCTCTGCTCTAGGGTCTTCTTCGCTTTGATCTTCCTCTTCATCAAAGTCATCCCCACTATCCCTTTTAAGTTGATTTTCACGGTATTGCGACCCAATCTTCATCTTGAGCATTGTCGACTCATCGATGGTGTGAATCGATACCGGCAATTCGGGTCCAAGTCTATAGGCAAACTCAAGCGCAATCTTGCAAATGAGTCGGCCAAAGGGAAGCGATTCGGATGTTCTTCTCGACCTGGCTATGAGAACTATCTTCCGTAAGATGAAAGTGGCCATACATACGTTCTCTCCCTGGGCCACCAGAAATAAGAAATCGACCATAAGACGTGTACATTCAATGCGGTTCGTCGACCTGGGATAGACATTGAACGTGCAGATATGGTGCAGCAGGCGCAAATCCTCAGACATGTACGTCGCCTTGAGGCTATTATTAGGCTGCCATGGAACCAACTTACTGCACAGAAACCTGGTGCGGCGATCTCGTTCACGTCTAGTCCTCAAATTCTTCTCACTTGGATGCACATCACCTAGAGGCACATTGAGAAGTCGCGCAATCAACCGGACGTCGATCGTAGCCATCTGATCTCTACCAAAAGGGATTTTGAACTGCAAAGGCTCCAAGGTAGGATTCTGGATGTTAGCATAGAAGGCACGAACGGTGCTCACATTAGCACGAGCGTGAGCTTCAAAGATCGGTCCCCAGTGCGCAGCTTCAATGCGTTCGAACAACAGATACTCGCCGAACAATCGCCCATCTACGTCCGCCTCAAATAACACTCTACGATCAGTGTATTCACCATGAGGCATCTCTGATAGAATGGTTCGTCCAAGGTGTGCATGGGGATCCAAATCCCGCTTTGTACGGCACTCCAGGACTGCAGCTGGACCTGCGGCGGCGCTCGAACTTGCGACACCACCCCGCGGTCTTCTCGATCAAGCAGGGCGGCTCGGCCCAGCCTCGTCTGTTGCAGTTTTTCTCTTACCCATCAAAGACAGGATGGATGAGAGTGACAAAAGGCCCAAAATGGCTTCCACGAAAGCCATGAAAAACGCCGAAAATGCGGAGAAATGGCTGCCCAATCTGACAAAAGGAAATCTAGGCGTCGTAGAGGGATGCTTTAAGCTTCCCAAGGCTGTACTTTCAGGGAAAAATACAAACAAAAAGATGGGATGGAGCACCTCACGATTTCAGCTATATTTGAGGGATTTTGGAGCTCCAAATGGGGAAATCTTCAAGGAAAGAGGCTGTCAACACCCAATAAATGATGGGTGGTGGTCGGTTTTGGCCAAGGAAGGGTTTAGAGGTGGTGTGGGACGCCGGGGTTTGGGATTGGTTGTTGAAAATCGAATCTAGGGCTATGTAAGGGGGCTGTTTGTGAAGGAGAGGTGGGTTTTGGGAGTTTTCGTGATGTGGGAGGTACCTAGGGGTGATGTGGAGCCTGTTTAAGGGGGTGCGCCCGAAGGACGGCCCCATCGGAGCCCGGTCAACTCTCAAGTTGACCGGTGGGACCCCATGGGTCTGGTCCCCCATGGTCCAAGGGCCCCAAAAAGTTAGGTCCCACCCCCTGGTTCATACTAATTTGGTCTCTATGAGCCCAAACATGTGTTTGGGGCTTTCCGGGTCCACATCGCAATTTCGAATACCAAACCATATGATGCAGCATATGAATTTGGGGTAGAAGGAGCCAGTACACCTATCTAGATCCTTAGTTGCTAAAGAAAGTGAAGTTAGAATGGCCTTATGGCCATTTTTCATGAGATTTTACTATTCACTGTAAAATTTGGTGAATGTACTAATTTGTATTATTTTCACATTAGGTTTGATGCCTAACATGAAATGGATAAGAAAAAACTGAAGGTTGAAGTGTTTAGAGGAGGAATTTTGAGAATTTTTGGCAAAACGGGGTTTTTAAGCCCTGGCGATTGATTACTGGAGTCGTGGTCATCCCACGGCCCAAGGATTCACTTTTGCGGTTTAAAACTGCTCATAGGACGTCTCCACCCGACTTCCTAAAGCTTAGAAGTGATTCGGGTTGCTTTACGCGACCCGAGATACGTTACAGATTCGATCTTGCGATCGATCCTTATAGACTTCGCCTATCGGCGAATCTGTGATCCTAGAAATGTTTCTAGCCCTTCTCGCACCCACCTAAGTCAAAGGAAGCGACAGCGTACGTCGCAAGACCATAACCCAGGCCCAGTATACTTTCATTCATGCTCTGATACCAACTTGTAACACCCTAAAAATCGGGGGTCGTGTATAAACTCAACTCCCGAGTTCCAGACCGTCACTTATGCAACAAAATAGTTATGATTCAATGTTGTCTGATTTAAAGCATTCACATGAGTAAAAGTATACCAAAACTGCAATTCATACTTCAGATCCAGTGATAAAAGCAAGCGGAAGACTAAACAATATATATATCACTGTATGGAAAAACAAAGTAATCTCAGCTGTCTCCAAAGTATGACTACATCTCTGAGTCTCATATACATGTAAATAGACAAAAGAATAAGTTCAAAATAGTCCCACTGAAGTCCCCCTCGATCCAGGTCACCTACGGGAAGCCGTCGTGATACTGCATATACGAGAACTCATCCTGGTCCTCGTCAATCTCCGGCTCCACCTCCTGGATCTCGTCCTCACCTGCAACTACAACAGGGTCTCGTGGGTGTTGCAAACACCATCCCGTAATGTGGGAATGAGTGATCAACTCAGTGGAATCATAGAGCAAAGATTAGCATGTTCACAATTCAATCACGCGATAATAGTAAAGCAGTAAATCAGACAATCCTAATACTGTTGTTAATGCAAGATGATATGACGTGATGTATGCCCTCACCGACGATCACCCTCATGCGGCAACATCTTACGACCGCGGCATGCCACACTCCCTAGAGTGCTCTACATCTTCCAGGCACATGCAATGCTATGGTGATATGATTACTAAGTTGTTATTAGTCCATTCAAACAGCAGAATTGGGAAACTAAGGTACTTCCCTTGTATCAATCCCAACACGGATCCTGTCTAGGGTCGTCACTCCTAGTAATCTCATACGATGTACATTTCGTAGGTCACTGCAAGGGCTGTCAGGGCTGTTGCTCGCACTGGTTGCACCGCTCCCCCATCACCTTATCAATACAGGCCTACTGTACTCTACTGCACGGAAGGGTCGTCGCCTCCCGTGGACTCAGAATACGCTCGCGGTCACTACAAAGGGCTCGTCGCCTGATCAGTGTAGGCCGACAGCTAGAATATAGTGTCTCATACCACCATAATCTGCTCACGAGTCAAGATGCTCACTGGTCACTACGGGGAGGTTTGTGACCCCAGCGTAGGCCGACAGCTCGACCACGGTGTCCCATACCACCATGCCCAGCTCATGAGTCTTCGTGGATCAAGGTACCACGGTTAATAGGGTTTACAATGGTAAGTTCAGTATCCTAGGTTCAAGCAGTTATGATACATACAAGGTGAACAAACATCGGCCAGTCGGGTTACTTGACGGGCTCGACTAGTGCGATCGCATCTCGAGTTAAACGACATGAAGTGCGTAAAACACTTCGCGTGGCCTAACCACTGCCGCCAACTCTCAACACGAATCACGTTCATCGACGCGTCGTTCGTGGCTATGACCAGTCAGCCACGAATTCGCTCGGTTACCGACTGCCTGGACTAGGTCAAGTCCCACTCATCTATGGAATTTCATTAACATTATATACCAAGGTATTGGAATTGAAATACATCATGTGAGCATGTTAGCACATGTTAAAACATTCAACTTAAGCAAATCTTCAAGGCATACTTCCCATGTATATTCGACTTAAGCAAATCTTCAAGGCGTACTTTCTATGCATGTAGTGTAATCATGCATAAGGTAAGCATGTAGGAAATCATTTAGGTCAGCATATTAATCATGAAATCAATCTCAATCTACTACATAACATCATTTAATTCAATACATAATAATACAAGCATTTATACAAACACATACACTACACACTTAAGTCCACATATAGTATGTCGACCCAACGTGCGCAACTTGGCGAATCTCTTCGCCAAACTGATTATGCAAGCATTCCTAACTCTCTAATGCGGCGACAAATCATGTCAATCACGTCAGCAAATTATGCATGGAGACCGTACTTCCTACAAATGACTAAAATGCCCTAAATCTCATATTCTTCGTTAATTTACGGAACAGGAAACGGAGAGCATGTTGTACATGTCAAACGGCGATGCCGTCGATAATCTACTATTAAACGACATTGAAAGCGTTGTAAACCGTCAATCAAAGCGTCTAAAATCCTCACCTAGTCTCTTACGGTCGCGGGATTTTGAACGGAGCGTGTACGCTTCGTCTACGGCTGTAAGAGAACCTGATTCATGGATTACGTTAGCTAACATGCTCAGAATCTACGTAAACCCTAAATCAGCAAGTTTTTGGGGTTTTTCTATACCTAAAAAAGTGGAAAAATCACCAGCCAGGTGATTAGAATGAAGTGTTGAAGCAGCACTGTCAGGGGCTCAGAAGCGGGAAAAATCTCCTCTTCCCTTTCTCTCAAACTCTCTCTCTCTTTTCTAGGGTTTGTGAAATTCGGATGCAAGGAAGGAATGAGGGTTTCAACCCCTTTTATAAGCTTGAAAACGCCGAAAATAGGCTCCGGGACGAAGTTTACTTAATGCCTATCCATTTCGGGGCTGTTTCGGTCCAAAAACTGCTTTCTGGTGGTCCCCTGGTCGATTGCGATCAGACTTAAGCTCATGGGTACCAGATGTACCTCGTATTAAGTTTTCAGTCTGGCAGGGTTCGCAGATCGCACGTGGTGGACCAGTTTCAGTTCAGCGGTCACCGCACATAGATCAGGGCTGAAAGTCTCATGATAATAAATAGAAATTTTTCCTGATCCGAGGGTGTAATCTGGATGAATTCTGACGGTCAGAATGCTTAATACTGACGCGTCAAGTCGTGTGCCAGATTTGAATTTGAAATTCCCAATTCGTCCCTATTCGCGGTCGCTTCAGTCCGGGTTCAATGAAATACTCTGTGATTATCGGTTTGACTTGATTTTCGAGATGATTGTCAAGTCCAGCTGGGCGGTTCTAACGGTCTAAGATAGGAGGTATCGGACCTTCGACGCGCGGTCTAAATCCAATACAAAAGTTCAATATGGTCCAGAGGACAAACCTGCTTAGAGTTTGATCCAAGGTTATAGAGTATTGTAGAGTTGTCTGTTCTACTCGATTTGGGTCTTGTAGAACGTATTTAAAGTGATCAGGGACTATTTCCCAGCTACTCTAGCGTTGCGCTAGGTAACTTATGTTTAATTTCCATGGAAATTATTTATACGCGATTTCGGGTCAAATCGGTACTCGATTCCAAGTACGGATTTTTCACGGGCGTTACATTGGATGATGGAAAATTCATTATCCTTATATTGTACATCAATGACATACTTATTGTCAGTCACAACATGTCTGAGATCAAGTTACTAAAGAATCAGTTATAAGGGATATTTGATATGAAAGATCTCGGGACTGTAAAGAGGATTATCGGCATTGATATACACAGATATAGAAAGATGAACAGGCTATGGTTATTTCAGACTGAATACCTTAATAATGTATTAATGGAGTATGGGATGGACAAGGTAAAGCTAGTTAGCATTTTTCACACGGCTCACTTCAAACCATCTTCAAAATAGTATCCTAAAATATATGAAGAAAAATAGAATATGCCTCATGTGCCTTATTCCACATAAAATTCAATTAGTTAGTGTTTGAACTTAGTTGCGCGATTAGGATACTTTGCTTAATTCATCCACGTGTGCTTTCGCGGTTCCCAATATGGGCACTATGGAATGTATCATCAATCTTGCCATTGATCGGCCTGCTAAAGACCAGTGGAAAGTTGGTCATGGTGAGTGCACCGGATAGGCCCCTTGAGCTACTGGTATTCCCTCTGCCTTTTTGTAACTACCTATAGCTTTGTATAATTCAAATATTTGGTGAAGGCAGCTAATTTTGGCTGTACCAAATATCATGAATTATGATATTTGTTTGGACCAACAAAACCTGGCCGAAACTAATAAGTGAGGCATCGAACACTGTAAATATTCATCGCCAATAAATGAACTGGCTGAAAGACCGTGGCCCATCTATTAATTGCCCTACTGACATTGCAACCCCACAACTTTTTTCAAGAGGTTCGGACTTTCTAGGGAGAGAGACCGTAGCAGAAAGTTGCATTGGAGGAATCAAAAAGACCGAAGAGAAGACTGACTTTGTCGCCAACCTCAACATCACGGCCGACATTGATGTTACTCCAATGTACTATGTGAACGCAACCATGGAGCGGCTTGCATATGCGAATGTGTGGTACCGGTTCGTCATCAACGTGGCAAACATCCTGAAAGCTCCAAGGAATGCAGATATGAATAAGCATCCATGTAGCATTATAGCCTACCAAGTCATGCGTGTGGTCGCATTTTCTACTTGCGTTCATATGTTTTAATAAGCTATTTTTTTCTATTATATGTATATTACAACTTTCTTATTATTGTCTTGGAATCAAGGGTTTTTTCTCACAAGCGGCGTGTGACAGACAACAACTTAGGGCCAGTTTGGACGGGCACGCTGGATGGGATTAGATGGTATTACACTGGATTGCACGGATTTCAGGGCAATGATGGTGATATCAGTGGATTGTCTTTAAGATCCACGGGATTGCTATATCCCGGGATTGTTATACCCGGTCTGTTTGGGAATGCCCGGCCAAATTCGGGATTAAACCTTCTAATCCCTTTTAATCCCTCTAACCAAATATGTCCAGGCAATTTTGAAGGGATTAGGATGGATTAGATGGGATTTAAGGTAATGATGGTGATGTCAGTGGATTGTCTTAAGATCCATGGGATTCCTATATCCTGGGATCACGATCCCATGTCTGTTTGAGCATGCCTTGCCAATCATGGAATCTATCTTTCAATCCCACCTAATCCCTTCTAATCCCATCCAGCCTGCCCGTCCAAACAGGCCCTTAGGGTTTAACAAGAATCCAAATTAATAAAATAGTAAATAATAACTGTTATGGAAAAAATTGAGCTGACCTGTTGTACAAGATTTGCGGCCTATAATAAGTGGTGTGTAAGAATTGAGCCACCTAAGAAGTACCGATATGAGCTCCCCAGAATACGGATACATCAACTGTAATTTTTTTCAACTCTCATTAAAATTACATCATATGAATGTTTATAGAATCTCAACTTATTAAAATTAATGTACAATGTTAAGGTTGCTATGCAACACTTTGTGTGTGGGGCCACTGCTAGCAAACAAGCCCCACCATAAAAATGGGGCACACAAATTTCAAGCTGATCCAACCATCAAATTAGCTGCAAAATGTATTTGAAGGTTTTGGGTGGTTTCCTACTTGATGATTTGTTAGTCTTGATTTTTAGGGCATCCCATTATAAGGATACAAGGCATTTGAGGCATGAGTTAGCATACATTCAAGCATGTATAATACCTAAAAAAAGGAAATTGAAAGTGGAAGAGAAAAGCCTAGATATCATGGCAAAGTCTAATGGACGGTGAGTGATATGCCACGTGTGGGATTAAATATTTACATTAATATTCTTTTTAAATAATAAAATTTAAATGAGTACTAAATATCATAATGGACACCCAATATCTATTGGATATAGGTATGTGTCACTATGTTAGTACTGACATGGGTATAAATATGGGTACAGATGGATTACCGGTAAGTATAGACATGCATGGCTAAAATTTACAAAAACTTATTTGCTCACTGTGAGTATCGAAATCCCATCGCCATGAATGTGGCCCTAGTTGGATCCTTACAGATGGAGGAAGCCAAATAAATACAATGACTTTATAGGAATAAATGTTACAGTTATATTTCCAAAACCAGATGTGAATTGCATGTAAATAGTTAGTAGGCTTTCACTAACTCATGATGCTGCCCAATGAAAATGCCAAATGCACCCGTTTTATATGCAGGCCAGAGGTTTGAAGTGTAACACGAGCACTTAAATTTGAGAGTGACATCAGTACTGATTGGTGCTATGGGCACTAACATGATATATTTGTTTTATCCATGCTTACCTCCTTAAAATGAGACAGATCCAATCCTCAAGTGGACTACGTTACATGAAACAATGGTGATTATTGGCCCACCATTAATTGTCCATCCAACCCGTTGATTGGGTTAGAGAGGCCTAAATGAAGGGAAAACACAAATATCAATTTGATCCAAATCTTTTGTAGCCCCAAGAAGTTTTTAACGGCAGCCGTTTAATCATCACTATTTCCTATGACATGGTCCCCTAATTTTGGGCTAATGCCCCTAGATGAGTTAGCAAAATGATTGAACAGTCTGGGTAAAACATTTACATCATTGTGGGGCCCACAGCACGGACCCGTAGTGGAGGGGTTACTGCTGAATCCGAGCTGGTAGCATCGTGCTTGGAATGAATATATATCATGTAGCCTGTGCTGCCGTGTGTCCATTCAAACACAATCTGATTTGTATTGAAATGCGGGACGCGGATTGCGTCCTACCTAATCCGTCCGGGCAGGGCTCTGTTGGGCCCATCGGGATATAAGTGTTTTATGTACACCGTTCATCACTTTTCTTAGATCGGTCTATCGTGATGTTTGTTTACCATCCAACCTATTCATAAGGTCATGTAGACGTGGATTAAGTGACAAAACAAATATAAGGTTGATCCAAAACTTTTCCAGCTCCCAATAAATTTTTAATGGTGGATGTTCAATCCCCACTTTGTGGCCATATAAGCTCTTTACCTGACTATTTTTTGCCTCATGCTTTAAAATGATCCGAAAAAAACTATGAACGGCATGGATAAAGTACTTATATCACGGTGGGCCACACAGAGCCCTAATCGGTCTGGGGTAGGACGCAATCCGTGTCCTGAAATGCGGGGTTGTTTGGGAGTCCCACACGAAGTCGGTTGGCTCACTGAGTAATGCATTCATCGTACTGAGTAAACTTTGTTGGGCCCACCATGAATGAATATAGTTTATCCACGCCGTCCATTGATCAGATTTTCCAGCTCAATATTTTATGGGTTGAGTAAAAAATTGAACCATATACAAAGCTCAAGTGGACCACACTACAGGAAATAGCGGAACAATGATTTCCACTGTTGAAACCTTCCTATGGTCTACTGATGCTTATTTGTCATCTAACTTAATCATGAGATCACACAGACATGGATAGAGGGGAAATACAAATTTAAGCTTGATCCAAAACTTTGGTGAACGAATATTTCTACAGTAGTCATTCAATTCACATTATTTCCTATTGCATGGCCCACTTGGGCTTTAGATATACTTTAGTTTTTGGATTATGTCCAAAAATTATGTGATAAAATGGATGGACACAGTGGATAAAATACATAAATCATTGTGGGTTCTCAGATTAAGCAATCCACTTCTGGTACACCGCATAGTTCCCTATGACAATATGAAGAGCGTGTGTGCAAATACCAGCTCTCATCATGTGGGTTCCATCAATTTTTACAGACCATTCTAAAACACGAGTCTAAAAATGAGGCACATCCAAAGCTATAATGGATCGCATGGCCTAAAGCAGCTGGGATTAAACAAATATTGCTGAAATCTTAGTATACGTGGTTTAATTGCCATCTAACCTCATTGTAAGGTCAAACCGACTTAGATGAAAGGAAACATAAATATCTTATTTTTGTGATCTGGAAGTTTTCAACAGTAGGGGTTCAATTTTTACTGTTTGTGTAGCGTAGCTTACGTGAGTGCTGGATCTGCCTCCCTTTTTCTTTTCTTTCATACAATAGTGCAGGAAAATGGATGGATGGTGTGGATCCGATACAGACATTATGATGGGCCCCAGAAGCTCTTCATGTCAAACTTCTTGACTTGGTATGTGATGCGCCACGAGAGCGGATTAGGCGAGACCCCTGCTCACGGATGGATTTCCGGCATAAGCCTTTTGCATGAAGTTCTGTAATTTGGGAACTAAGTGGAGCCCCCCATAATATTTATGAGAAAACGAATCATTTGTTTTTTTTAGTACATTTCAAGACAAGAAGCCTAAAATGAGCCGAATCCAATACCCAAGTGGGCCAAAAATATGAGAGTTGAACATCCACAGTTAAAATAGTCACAAAAGTTTTGAATCAAGCTGATTTTATGTTTTCAGTTGATCCTAGTAGGAATGAAGTTATGAACGGTATTGATGGCATGTAAATGTTAACATTTACCCCATGAAGGTTTCAATGGTGGGAAATTTCCTAACCACTTTTTCCTTTACTATGGCCCACTTGAATCTTGGATATGGCTTATTATTGGTCTCATGATTTAAAGTGAGCTCACAAAATGGATGAACAAGGTACAAACATCAGGATATAGAGGCCCAACTAGTTTTTCAGTGTAGGAACTTTACCTGAAATAGATTTTTAGAACTAGATGGCCAAATCTAAAATTGCATGGGACCATGATGATGTATTTTTAAGATCTACATCGTAAATATAATTCTATGATACAATCCCAAAACATATTAGATCCAAAGTTAAAGTGGAACACACCACTGAAGACCGTAGGAATTAATACTACCGTTGAAAACTTTGTGAGGCCAACGAAGGCTCTGATCAGGCTTATATTTGTATTTTAACTTCATGCAAGTATTTGTGATTTTATGAATATGTTAAATGAAAAATAAGCTTCATGGTTGGCATTAGAAAAGTTCCAATGATGGTTTGTTCAATTCCCACAAAAATGTACTTTTGTGGTGTGATTCACTTGAACTTTGGATGTACTTAATTTTTGGGATCATCCTCTAGAATCATCTGGAAATTTTGATGGACGGTGTAGATCTAACACAATAATCATAATGGGACCTATAAAATTAGCTGCACACCTTAAAAGATGTGTTGTTAGCCGAGTCATTGGAAATGACGTGTACCAATGAGAAGCCACCGTACTAAAATTTTCTATGCCTTGGACACGGACGATCCACACTCTTTACCACTATTTTTTAGCTCATTCTTAAAAATGATAGAGATCCAAAGCTCGAGTATACCACACCATATAAAGTAGTGGAAATTGGACGCTCACCATTGAAAGTTGTTCGGGGCACCGTAGTTTTGGATAAAGTTTATATTTGTGTTTTCCCTTATAAAAAGCGGGATGGAAAATAAAACATCACGGTGAGCCCTATGAAAGTTTAATGTGTGGGCTTTAGCATTCCACCATAGCGTGGTCCACATGAGCTTTTTATTTACATGTTTTTCAGGCTCATGCCCGAGAATGAACTGAAAATTCATATGTATGGAATGGTTTAAACACATGCATCATGGGAAGCCTTACAGAACTTGGGTGGCAGCCTGCACTGTGGCCCATGTAAAGAGTGAAAGGTCTGAATTACAGGAAAGAAGATCTAACGGTACCACTGGCCTTTCCATAGAGGTGGGCAACTTGGGCTCGATCCGGTGGATCCGACCCAACCAGACTCGACTCGGTATTGTTTCGAATAGAACCAACGGTTTGATAGGGCCTGATCGATTCTGATCGGCCAGATTCAATATTATTTCGAGTCGGGTTCGGATAGTACTCTACCCGGACAGATCCTGTCCGAATACCTGGACCGAGTGGGTCCGAACCGACCCGAATAGACCTGACCCGAAGCGACGTGGGGTATACCTATAAGTATCATTTTTTTCACCCAAAACCTAAAACTCTTTTTACCCTACTCATTTTTCTCCCAAACCTCTCCCTCTTTTTATCCTAGTTCGTTTTTTCCCCCAAAACTCTCCCGCCCGAATGAGAACATGCAAAATCTTCTTTGGTTCTTCCTCTCCTCTTCTTCTTCAACGCTCGTCGCTCGATCACAAGTAGGTTTCTCTTACCCATAAGCTGTGGAAGTCCACTGTGGATTAATGTGGACTTTTGCTAGGTTTTCACAGGTATTATTTGCATTTTAACTTTAGAGAAAATCGCTATGATTTCGGACCTCCGGCCTCTATTACAAACATCCAGAAGGGAGAGAGAGGGAGTCTGTTTGGAAATGGAGGGAAACAAGAGAGAGGAAGAAGGGTTTCCTTGTTCTTGTCTTAATTTTGCCGTGGTGTGATGGTCCGTACTTGTCTCAGAGCTTTTGCATTATATATGAGTTGGAAAGCCTTGTCTTTTGATAACCCATCTCTCTCTCTCTCTCTCTCTCTCTCTCTCTCTCTCTCTCTCTCTCTCTCTCTCTCTCTACTATTTCTCTCTAAATCTAAAGTGATATCTTCCTTCTTCTAATATTCTCCATGGGTTTTTAATTCGGAAATGATTTTCTAGAAAAAAAGAGGATGATAGGTCTTAGTACACCACCTAAACCAGATTACTCTGAGTCTGTTGAAGTTGATCCCACTGGAAGATATGGAAGGGTATTGTTAAATTTTTATATTTTATATTTCTATTACTTTTCAATTCTTTTTCTTTCTTTCTTTTCGGTTGAGAAATTTTTGTTGCTGTTACAGTATAATGAAATCCTTGCACAATCCGATCTGACTCGGTTTTCATGACAGAGTCGGACTTGGATCGATTCAGACCAGCACATGTTCGGGTCGGACTGAGTCAACTGAGTCAGACTCGATCCCGGTTCAGTCCGAGTATGGGTTGGGCCATGTAAAATTCGAACCTGGTCGGGTTGGGCCAAATCCGAATCGACTCGATCCATGCCCAGCTCTACCTTTCCATGAGTTCGGATGTGTTTATAAGTGGGAATGTGTGTGACTGGTCATCGTTTCAAGCACGCGTGCTCTTGTGATAAACAAATGAAATAGGTGAGACACCGACCTTACCCATGTAAGACCCGTATTCCATTCCGTACTATTCCATCAACTCCCATGATCCTTCCCAACGAATTCAGGAAACCTGCGACCTGTAATCAACGTTTGCACATGACCCTAAGTCGTATCCCGTAGATTTGAGTTGGCTTAATCCGAGACTTGTACCATTGCGACCGCACCGTAGCCGCGGTTTCAACGCCGCGTCTTGAGAACGATCCGATACCCTGTCTAGGAGATATGGACCAGTGTTTATGTCGAAGAAAATACCGCGCATTTACAATCCCAAGAGAATCTCTATAACATGTCTCATCAATCAATTAATTACCTCATGTCAAGTACAAGAGCAACCCATGCTTTCTTTCTTTACAAGTCAAGCAATCTACCCCAAAAGTCAACAAATCTCTCACCTCACCCATCACTCACATCACATCCATCACTCACCTCTCACCCATCACCCATCACTCTCTCTCCTTACAACCCCCCCTCTCTCTCATTTCTCAAACAAAAATTTCAAGCAAAAGAAGTGGTAGACGTCCAACAATTCTAAGAGAGAAAAGTGAGTGTGTGTGGCCCACTTCATACCTCAAAATCCTTCATCCTAGCCATTCATCTCTCATCACCTTCCATTAAAGTGAGACACAAGAAGATCGGCGTTCCATTGGACCAAGAAGATCGAACGGTGGGGTGCTTTATAGGCTAGATTTTCATGTTTTGATGATGGACCAAGTGAGGCCTATCGATTGATGGTATGGATCTCACTTTTAACCCTAGGTGTGGCCGATGGCCCACCTTGATCCTCATAACCATTCCATAAGGGGGCCATTTTCCATGGACCCCATCATGATGTTTATTTTCCTTGCATGAAAAGAGGTCATCTAGACCTTTCATTTTGGTAAAGAAAGAATCTCCACCGTTGATTTTAATTTGGTGGGCACACTTGTATTAGGACCCACTTGATGTAGGATTGAATGCATGGAAGGGAGGGCCCATAATGTTGAGGTCCCTCCATCACACGTGTACCTCTCTCTCTCTCTCTCTCTCTCTCTCTCTCTCTCTCTCTCTCTCTCTCTCTCTCTCTCTCTCCTCTCTCTTTCATTTTTCCTATTATATGTGATGATGTGGTCGTGTGGCCCACCTAGATGGACCCCACCATGAAGCATGCATTTTATCCAAGCCATCAGTAGGTGGGGCCCACCTTAAATGTGTTATAGGCAAACCGTCCACCGTCGAAGGACACTGGACATGGAAGCACCATGAAGTGTGAGCTGACGGTGTGGTGTCTATCCAACAAGAAAAAAATAATATCAGTTTAATTTAAGAAAACTTGGGTGGACCACTCATACAGGTCCTACCTTGATGTATGAATTCAATCCACGCCGTCCATCCTACTTCCCAACTCATTTTAGGCGTTGAGCCGAAAGATGAAGCTAATCTGATCATTTGGCGGGCCATAGCATAAAAAATAATATTTTTACCATTGAAATACACCCTGACATTTCGTACCCCAAAATATGTCGAATATTGGGCTTGATGAGTCTGTCTTGGGCTATAAAAACTAATGGCTGGGTCGGATTCACTTGATGCGGGCCCCACATACGAAAAACCCCAAAAATACATATATTTTTTTAAAAAAAATAACAACAGTAGGCGCTGCTGCTGCTGCAGCGACTAGAGAATGCCGCACAACGTCCTACTGCGCTCCTGCATAGGCGAACGTGCAGGGACCACGGGTCCCAACCATGGGCCCCACCGTGATGTGTGTCGTCATCGACACCGTGCATTTGGGTGGGCCCTATTTAAGCAGTGGCCTCCCCCAAAAATCAGCCGTATATGAACTCAGGTGGCCTACGTCACAGCAAACAGTGAGATTGAACGTTTATCATTGAAACCCATTTGGGTTTTATACATAAGTTTTGGATCATTACGAGATTTATTTTTCCTTTTCATTCAGGTCTGTGTAACCTTATTAACACGTTGGATGGAAAATAAATGTTATGGTGGGCCACACGTGTGGACCCACCTTATGAAGCAGATTGCTGGAGTGCCACACACCAGCTATATAGCTGGTGTACATGACGTCACAAAGTTATGTGGGCACCACCTTTTCACCCTTTCTGTCCATCTATGGGACCCTCCATGATGCTTGTGTTGCATCCAAACCGTTCAACCATTTGAAAGATAATTTGATGGCATGAGACTAAAAATGAGACAGATCTAGAATCAGGTGGACCACATTACAAAAAATAGTGGAATGGAGCGTTCACCTTTAAAACCCTTTGACTACAGGGTTTAGACCATTATGATATTTGTTTTCCCTCTTAATCCAAGTCTTTAAAACCTTATGATTGGATTGGGTGGAAAATAAACTTTATGGTGGGCCCTGTGATTTATTCAATAGTAAAAATTCTTCTCTATTGCTATTGTGGTATGGTCCAAATGATCCTTCAATATGACCCATATTTGAGAATTTATGAGGCCCGTTATTGAGGCCCATCTTGATGTAGTTGTGGCCCGTTGTTGAGGCCCACTTTGATATATACGAGGCCCATGTTATGAGGCTCATTTGATGTATTAGAGGTCCATGGGTTAAGGCCTAATGGGATGTACATAAGGCCTATTGTAATGCGATTCCACCGTGGTTTGTGTTGACCTTTATAGCGGGCTATACCTTGGGAGCAATGATGGTTTGACGCCCACATTATAAGTACAATGTTGGTTAAATGTCCGCATTGTAACTCTCCTTAGGGCCCATTGATAAGCTCATACGTGTAGTGTGTAGGCCGTCTAGGCCCATCTTCGTTACAGACATAATTTATCACCATATACAATGTTTAATATAGTCTCATGATTCATGCTCATACGCATCATATGTATGCTTGATATGAAGAGTAACTGATTATAGCATATGCCTTTGGGCAAATTATTTAGGGGCTCCCGGATAGGCGGTGATGCCTCACATGAGCGCACGATACGCGTAGGATTGCTGCATGACTGGATAGTGTGATTCATGCATTTCGCATTGTGTGACATGTATATTGTACACCCTAGTGACATTAGGGTCATAGCCTCCACAGGCATATCGTGGTTGATAGGATTGGATATCAGAAATCTTATTCTACATAGGATGCTATAAATATCCCTGGGTGAAAGTCCTTAAACCTTATGGTACCAGGAGGTTGCTCCAAAATCTAGACTAAGTGGGTGCATGAGCGCCGAGTACCGATTATCAGAAGGCCGCGCTTTCTACTATGTTGTAGTCGATTGGAAGGGGGTGCGACCTTACCCGCCCGAGAGGAGGAAGTAAAGATAGGCTGAGTTTGACCAACTCGAGGAATGAGTTCGCTATCGACGAGTGGGGTCTGATATTGGCAGATGGATAGTGAGGCCTCTTCCATTCATCTTATTGTGCGCGAAGGGACGGTAATCTGGCTTGGAGTGTACTAGACCCCGGTTATATTCTAGACTTGAACTGTATTGATATATGGACTTAAATGAGGATTCATATGCTTGAATTACATCTCGCATCGCATGGCCTTGGTATGGCTGACATCATTCATTCCTTGCATCGCATAGCCTTGGTACGGCTAATAATATTCATGGATTCATCAGCATACTCTACATCACTCTGATACTGCATAATTGTATTACTACCTTACGCACACACTTTCACCACCCTCTAAGTTTTTCATAAGCTTATACATGACTGTTACATGCAGGGTTGTTGGATCGCAGCAGCACTGAGGCTAGAGCACGTGGCAGATCATTTTGGAGCTTTTCTCTATCATCATTGTATTTCCCTTTATGCGCACTGTACTTATAAATTTTGATCATAGTAGAAATGTAATGGAGTTTTTTGTTATTGTTTGTGGGTGATGCCTTTGGTTATGCTTATTACAAATCAAACTGTAGACACCCCACCAGGGCTACATCTTGAAAAGGTTAAGACCGTTCAGGAACCATGATCATACTCAACCAAACCAAAGCCCCTAAAACCCAAATCCATAATCCAAAATCACGATCCAAACCATTCATCACACGTGCAACCCTGCCTATGCCCCATACCATGGCCCAGATCATCATTATCTAAGTCGAAACCTATTTTTCTGAGCTGAAAAATTTTAAAAGGAGACTTCCGAGTGAACCCGCACAGTGTACAAGGTTCGCACGTGTGAAATCGGCCCGAACTGAGCCCGGGCGGTAGTCTGACTACCGGCCGCCTGCGGTACTTCAAGTGCCGCCGCATGCGGACAGCTGTCCCAGCGTCCAAAAGTCAACTTTCCTGTAAAATTACCCTCCCAAATTTTACTATTTACCTTTTTACTGTCCCTCATGGCTAATGAGAGAGTGTCATGTGGCATTCCTCTCTCCATAACCAATCATAACTTGCCACCTCACCTTTTACCCCTCTCAAACCCAGAATTTACAGCAATACCATTGGAGAAGGCTATAAATAGCCCTTTCCTCTTCACATTTGGGGGGAAAAAAGAGGGGGGGGACCTTCTCATCCAAGGGAGAGAAAGTGAGGAAGAGAGAGTGCGAGAGTGAGGAAGAGAGTGAGGGAAAGGAAAGGAGCTCCCAAGCCTTCAAAGATCTGATCTTTCTAGCCACCCCCTAGCCTTCCTCTCAACCTTTTCAACCCATAAGCTTAGCCCAGATCTGATCATGGTCCGGTTCATGTCTTAGCCTACTCAAGATCAAGTCAAAGATCTATTCTATATACAAGCATTCATCATGATATTTATTACCTTCTCAACCCTCCTGCTTCTCTAGATCTCTAGTGAACGTATGCTCTGTGACTTGTCGTACACCGGATCCTGTCACATTAGAAATTCCCAGTGATCTAGTCCATCTTTTCTTTACCTTTTTACATGAACATCATCGTATTCCCTTTCTATACATACAGTTGGACGTATGCTCTGTGGCTTGCCGAAATCTCGGATCTTGTTACATCAGAAATTCATGTGTGTGCCTAGTCCCATCACGGCTACAGCATCCATCATCTCTTGAGATTATTTTATCACACTGAGTAGAGACCGTACATTTGTACGGGCAGAGAGGGTGCCTAACACCTTCCCTCTTGGTAACCGAGATCCCTTGCCCTGAATCCAGGATCGCAGACCAGGAGTCAATCTAAGGTAGGAAAGTCCCTAAATTTTCCTCACCTTGCGTATTTCGTGGTTCTAGCCGACCGCGGGATTTCAAGATTTTTTCGGCTAGTGGCGACTCCAATATCCATAATCAGCTTATCACCCCCTAATCAAACAAGAAATACAAAATCAGCGTGGGCGCCGATTTTTCAGTGTCTACAGAATGGCGACTCCACTGGGGAAACCTTGCTAGAACACACTAGCTGAGATTCGACTCGAAAACGTGTGGTACGCTAATCTTGAGGGATATCATCATTTGCATTCATACGAAAAGATAACAAAAAAATAAAAATCTTTTGGCTTATCCTTGTTTAGGCACAGATCTAAATCATGACTACTCGATCTCGCGCAGTCATGACTTCTCAAACCTCTCATGAAGAAGATCCGGTAGCTCAACCAACTCCCGAGGCCTCAGTACCCACACCCGCACCTGCACCTACACCCGTATTACCACCAGTAGTCCAGGAAAATCCCCAAACTAATGCAACCACCCAAGAGATGCTCCTTCAAATAATGCAAGAATTACTACTTCTCTTGGTGTCAAATCCATCTTCAAATACGCAGGTAACTCAGCCTAGTGTACAAAATAGTTCACTCCCACAAACTCCCTTTGTCTTCTCTCTCATTCCGCCAGCAAATCCCGTGCTCACTCTTCCGGAGGAATCGGCACCAGAACAACAACAACCAGCAAACGGGAGCAACCCTCCCGCACATCCTTACTCAACACATCATAATAATCAGGCTACAACACAGGCTCCCCCTAACGGGAACCACCGACAAGAACTGGTGGATGCCCACGAAGGGGGCCAGTTTTAAGTCCATTTCACTCCCCCTAACGGGAGTAACATTCCAGAGTTGACAGATACCCCAGGCAGGAGCCACTTCCGAACTTCACACCCTCCTCCAAAAGGGAGCGGTGTTCAATTCCAGCCACTTCCCATCAACGGAAGCCCATCCTCTTTCGAACAACACCACATCATCGATTCATATGAAGAAGAAGAAGCACAAGCCCTACAGTAAGGGGCAAGATACCAACTGCAAGGTAAGTCAAAGATTGAGGAACTACGAGAGCAATTGCAAATGGTACAAAGCCAGCTTCAAAAACAGCAAGGAGTGGATCACCCATCCACCAAGTTCGAGGATCTCTGTCCCTTCCCAGACACCCGAGTACCTCCAAATTTCGAGGTACCAAAATTCAAAAGGTATGACGGTAGTGGGTGTCCCACAGCACACTTGAAAATATTTTGCGAGGAACTCAATGCGATGGCAGGGAATGATGGAGCCTTGATACGACTCTTCCAGAAATCCCTCAAAGGCGATGCTTTGGATTGGTATACCTCTTTGGACGGCCATCAAATTAGAACCTGAAAAAAGCTCTCTCAAGCATTCATTGACAGGTTCTCATACAACCTAAATATGGCTCCAAGAAGGTCCGACTTGGCTGCTTTGAGACAGAAAAATGACAAATCCTTGTCAGCATACGTAGGGCGATGGCGAGCCATGGCAGCTCGGATGAGAAATCCCATTAATGATGAGGAACAGATATCCATAATTGTACACTCGGTAAATCCTAGCATTTCAGGATATCTAATATTGTACCCATACATAAAATTTTCTCAACTCATCCGAGCTGGAGAACAAGTCGAGGCGGGGATCCGAGCCGAAACCATTTCTCCATGGCCACATCAGACCCCTGCAAACAAAAGAAACAAAGTAGAAGGGAAACCTGTCGGTTATGGAAATGGAAACGGCACGGCTCCTGCGCAACGCACTACAGAAGTTAACAACATTGTTGCTAATACTCAAGCAGCCAATATGCTCCACAACAGGAGTCACAACCAAATAGACAGTATCTATCACAACAAGCCCAACAGGGATATCAGGGGCAGTCGTCTCAACAACAGCAACAACAGCCTAGGAAAATGCGTCAGGCCCATATAAATAGGCAATGTTAGGAAGGAAGTTCACCCCTTTAGCACAAACATACAGTCAGATTCTGACAATGCTAATGCAAAAGTAACTCGTGACACCTCTCCAACCTTAACTTCCTCCCAACCCCTTGCCACCTGGTTACAACGAAAATCAATACTGTGCATATCACCAGGCTCCTGGCCATCTGATGGACCGCTGCTTCGCCCTGAAACATGCTGTCCAAGATTTGATCGAAAGCCAGAAGATTGCAATCACCCCACAAGCTAACAATGCAGCTCAGGCCAACATTCTCCAAAATCCTCTGCCATCGCACCAAACAGGACCCAGCACATCTGGCGCCTCTACTATCAACCACATTGAAGGAGGGAAACCTAGGTACTCTTCCCCACATCATTCCATACAAGCAATCATGCCAGACACGACGAATCGGGCAAGGGGATACCAACAGGCACCATCGCCTGGGCCACAGATATTCCTCGAAGCAGCGCCAGCCATTCAACCCCTTGTCTTTTTAGAAGCAGCACCATTAACACCGCCTCTCGTGACCCTTGAAGCCGCACCCAATAGGTCACACTTGCAGCATCTTGTCTCTCAAGAGGCACACCTCGCATATCCAAAAAGGTCAAATTCTGAACCCGTCATTCTTCCAATAGGTCTTCCCGATCTATCTTTGCTGACTTTGCAAGGGGCATCTCCGGTTCAAGACTCCAAATGCCTGATGCCTCACCAACTGGCGCACGGCCAGAGGGCCTTTCCTATGCATCAAAGGGTGGAAGAAGACACCAATGTTAAAACTTGTCAAAATCCGATAACATCTCAAGAAAAATCATCAAGTCTTCCACAAATTGTCACTCAGCCTTAGGAACCCCTGATATATTTGGAAAAGAGGGTAGTTCCATCCTACAACCCGAAGGCAGTCCCATGGCATTACCCAGAATGTGCCGAAGTGAGTAACAATGGGAGGTATTTCAGGAGAGATAGCCAAAACCCAAAAGAAACATTCTGGGTAATGTCGACCTCAAAAAAAAATGCCAATGTAAATAGTAGTTGGTACCCCGGACTAGGACAGGACCAGTCTTGGTTTGCATCACCGTCCTGTTCGGGACCTCCAGGCGGTACAAAAAAATTAAAAAATTTTCAAAACACAAAAACATCATATATTCTCAAAAGTACAAAAAAATCAGATATTTCTCAAAATCACAAAACATTAGAGAATCCTCAAAACACAAAAATAACAGAAAAACTTTCAAAAACTACAGTGTCAAACATCTCACACGCACCGTAGAAGTTTAAGGTCGACTCGTATGATTTCAATCTTGAGTTAGACTTCGAACTCATGAGTTTAGATGAAGCCCCGGATGAGAAAAATGATGATACAACTCTCGAATTTGAGGACTCCCTTGAAAAATTCGAAACAAAAGCCAATGTTGTAGCAGATGATTTCGAAATTGTAAACTTAGGGTCAACGGAACTCCCTAGAGAGGTGCGCATCAGACGATCACTGTCTCCAGAGTATAAGTAGAGAATGATGGAGTTTCTGAAACCAAGGTTGTCCAACTTTGCTTTCTCGTACGAGGACATGCCTGGACTTGATGAAGATCTGGTGGTGCACCATCTACCGACAAAGCCAGACATGAAGCCAGTCAAACAAAAGCTGCGAAGAATGAAGCCCGAATGGGCCCTGAAGGTCCGTGATGAAGTCATCAAGCAATACAATACGGGATTTCTTGTAGTCTCCAACTACCCAGAATAGCTCGCAAATCTCGTACCAGTTCTGAAGAAGGATAGAAAAGTTAGAATGTGTATTGATTTTAGAGATCTCAACAAAGCAAGTCCTAAGGACGACTTCCCTCTGCCTCACATCGACACACTGGTAGACAATACATCAGGGCATAAGATCTTCTCCTTCATGGACGGATTCTCTAGATACAATCAGATTAAAATGGCCACTAAGGATCGTGAGAAGACCTCCTTCATCACACCATGGGAAACTTTTTGCTATCGGGTCATGCCTTTCGGATTGAAGAACGTAGGAGCTACATATCAGCGAGCCATGACTGCCTTATTCCACGACATGATAAACAAGGAAATGGAAGTCTATGTGGACGACATGATCGTCAAGTCTCGCACAATCGAAAGACACTTCGAAGATCTCAAGAAGCTTTTCGACAGGCTAGAAAAGTTCAAGCTCCGACTCAACCCGCAAAAATGTGTCTTTGGGGAAACCAGGGGCAAACTGTTGGGCTTCATCGTCAGCGAGGATGGTATTCGGATAGATGAAACCAAGACCAAGGCAATCATCGAAATGTCGCCACCCAAGATCGAAAAAGAAATTCGAGGCTTCCTCGGGCAGATCCAGTACATCAGCAGGTTCATTGCGCAGCTCACTCTAGTCTGTGAGCCCATATTCAAGCTCCTGCAGAAGAGTTCGCCAAAAGAATGGAATGATGATTGTCAAGCGGCCTTCGACAAAATCAAAGGGTACCTGCTAAACCCTCCAGTGCTAATGCCACCTGTTTCAGGAAGGCCATTACTGTTATACGTCTATGTCACAGCAGAAGCAATTGGATGTGTTCTTGGCCAACATGATGACACAGAAAGGAAAGAGCAGACGATCTACTATCTGAGTAGACGGTTCACGAGCTATGAAGCCAAATACTCCAGCTTGGAGAAGATGTGTTTCGCCCTAGTCTGGGCAACACAGCGGCTGTGACAATACATGATTGCTCACCCAGTCCTTCTGCTCGCTCGCATGGACCCATTGAAGTACTTGTTCGAGAAACCAGCACTAACGGGTAGGATTGAAAAATGGCAATTATTGCTTTCTGAGTTCGATATCACCTATGTCACCCAGAAGGCAATCAAGGGGCAAGCACTGGCCGATCATCTAGCCGCACATTCCCTACCCAACTACCAGCCATTAAAGACCTTCTTCCCTGATGAGGATATTCTCCTAATCGAGGAAGGAGAGGAAATAAAGGCAGGAGAATGGATGCTCTTCTTTGACGGAGCTGCAAACTCAAAAGGAAGTGGAGTAGGCGCTATACTCTACTTCCCGAAGACGTCCCAATTCCCATATCCAGAAGACTAACGTTCCAGTGCACTAACAACGTAGTAGAATACGAAGCATGTATCGCCGGTCTAAGAGAAGCCATAATCCTTAATGTGAAGAAATTACGGGTCTTCGGGGACTCACAACTCATCATCAATCAGACAAACGGTGACTGGAAGACCAAGGACGAGAAGTTGATCCTATATCATGTTTATCTGGAGAATTTAATCAAAGAGTTCTAGGAGATCACTTTCTCTTACATGCCCCAAGTGAAGAATCAATTTGCAGACGCTTTGGCCACCCTCGCCTCAATGCCGGAAATCTCAAAAGGAGTTGATGAATGGGAACTCATCGTCGAACTTCAAGAGGAACCCGCATTCTGCCTATAGATCAATGAAGCTGACGTTCCCTCAAACGACCGGCCATGGTACATAGACATCAAGGAATATCTCGAGCACCAGAAGTATCTAGAAGAAGCAACTCAAGCAGATCGTTGCACCATACAACGGTTGACAGCACAATTCGTAATTACCGGCGGCATCCTTTACAAGTGATCCTTCAATCAAGTCCTTCTTCGTTGCGTGGATGAAACAGAAGCTACGCATGTCATGTCAGAAATTCGCGAAGGACTATGTGGCCCGCACATGATGGCGAAAAAGATCTTGCGACTTGGCTACTATTGGCTCACAATGGAGACAGATTTCTACAAGCATGTCAGGAAATGTTTTAAGTGTCAAGAACATGCAAACCAGATCCATGCCTCTACATCAGAACTTTATAACCTGACATCCCCATGGCCCTTTTCTGTATGGGGGCTAGATATCATCGGTAAAATCAGTCCTAAAGCTTCAAATGGGCATGAGTACATCTTGGTAGTAGTAGACTACTTCACCAAGTGGATAGAGGCAGTATCCTACACCACCATCGCAACATCTCATATGGTAAAGTTTATGAAGAACAAGATCATCAGCCGCTACGGGGTCCGCTACGGGGTCCCTCAGGCCATCATTACTGACAACGGAACTCCGTTTGTCAATAAAAGGATGGACGATTTCCTCGACAAATTCAAGATTCAGCGTCATCGATCAAGCCCCTATCGTCCTCAGATGAATGGTGGTGTTGAAGTAGCCAACAAGACTATCATCCGAATCCTAGAGAAAATGGTGAAAACATATCGCAACTGGTCAGAGATACTTCCCTACGCACTTTGGGCCTATCAGACGTCTGTACGGTCTGCTACGGGCACGACTCCATATGATCTTACATACGAAATGGAGGCGGTACTACCAGTCGAGATCGAAATCCCATCACTGCGAATATTGGCAGAAAGCGAAGTCGAGGAAGGCGAGTGGCAGCAAGTAAGGTTCGATCAACTGCATCTGGCAGATGAAAAGCGCACGTGGGCGCTAAGCCACTCCCAATGTTATCAGAGAAGGATCGCTTGGGCCTACAATAAAAGAGTCCGTAAAAGAAGCTTTAAAATCGGTGACATGGTCATGAAGCGTATTTTACCACCGCACCTACCCGATCCCAGAGGAAAGTTTAAACCCTCGTGGGAAGGACCACTGATCATCCGAGAAGTGCTCCCAGGAGGCGCCCTCCAGCTCATTAGTCTGAAGGGAGACGATCTTCTCGAGCCCATCAACGCTAACAACGTGAAAATCTATCTCGGGTAATCCTACCTAATTTTTGTCAACGACTACAATTGTAAAGTTACGCCCATCACTTCCCCCACAAAAAAAAAAGAACAGAAAAAAAATGGGGTATATCCACTTACCCCGTCAAAAAAAATATACCAAGCAAAAAAAAAAAGAAGAAAAAGAAGAAAATAAGACAAAAGACAAAAAAAAAATCAAAAAATAAGCGCTAAAAAAAAATTAAAAAAAAAAATCCCTCCTAAATCTCCCCCTCACCAAGGGCAGCTTTCAATTGTACTCAGAGACAAGGATAGGATGGAAATAAGTTGGCCGGCAATGAAGGAAGTCCCTCCGCCTCTTCCAATATCCTTGACGCACCAAAAGAAAAAAAAAAGAAGAGAGGACATGCCTAAGCGAAAAGGGCGAGTTGAAAACTTGAAAGGGCGGCTTGAGTAAAAATAACGGGCATGTAGCGGACTTGGTGAAAACTTGAAGAGGCGCCAAGGGTAAAAACAGTACAGCTGCCAAGGGGCAGGCAAGATCAAAAACTCGGGACGTAGTGAAAATCTGAAAGGACACTACAGGCAAAAATGACGGGAAAAGCTGGACATAGTGAAAACCTAAAAGGGCGCTAAGGGTAAAAATAGCAACAAAAAAAATATATATAAAAAATAAAAATGCAGGTACAAAAAGAAGCCGAGGTAGCAAGAATCTTAAAGAGATACAAGGAAGGGATAACTTCGGAGCAACACTCTATCAAACTCTGCCCAAATCCACAGGATGCGATCTCAGATACCCCTTCAGGAAACTAAGACCCTAAGGATACAATTTAGATTATTGCACACAACGTGGGCTGAGCCCCAGATTCTGATCCTAATCATCCAAAGCATGAATCCAAACACAAGAAAACACCGACTTTTGGCACAAACAAAATTTTCTTTCATCTTTCTTGCAAGTATTTTATCTTCCTATTTTCGCGCTAAAAAATAAAAATAAAAAAAAATGAAGGAGGTTTCAGGCAAGCAAAACAGTGGGTCAGCATCAATCACTACAAGTAAACTACTATCTCTCATACAATGACAATCTTTGCCTAAGCCTCTCTATCTCCTTGCGCAGGTAGAAGGCCTCATCCCTATCCAGGCGATGCGTAGCAAGCATACTCTCATCATATCATCGCCCCACTATCAGACGACGAGCGATATCCTCGCACGTGTGTCGGAGGACTGCAATCTCGCTGATCAAGTGGCCATGGGTGGCCAACAAGAAGGAAGGATCAATGAAGGGCCGCTCCTCAAAAGCCTCAAACGAGTCAACAACACCTGAAGAGGATGAAGCAGTATCACCCACCATGTTGTGATCAAGAGCCTCATCCTTCAAATGCCAACCCGAAACTTGTCGATAAAGAGATTACTCCACAACCCACCTCTGATACGGCACTGTGGCCAAAGGAGGAGCCCAAGACTCAAGCTCTAGCATCGCCGCATCCAACGACCCCTGCCAGGAAATCCAAACCCGTCGATACAAGGCAATCAGGTCGGAAGGAAAAGAAGCATGATCAAATCCAGAAAAGGCAAACTCTGAGATGTCCTGCCAAAAGCCAAACTGACGAAGAAATCGCATAAGATGATAAGAACAGTATCCTCGAAGGCCTAGCAATATCAAGGGAGTGCGAGCTGCACTACTGATCAGCGGCGGGCGACAGAGCCAGGTAGCCTGCCAATTAACCTCCCAACCTTGAAGCTGAGAGAGCATGCAGTGGTACAATGACTCAGTGGCCTCAGCACTAGAGGGAAGGCCATCAAGTAGTAAGGACAACACATCATTACGGCGGGAATCAAGCCAAGAAAGCATAGGGGTCATATAAAGGTGTTCTCATAACCACACCTGGAAGGAATAAAACTTAAGATGCAAGAAAAAATAAAAGAGAGGGAAAAGAGAAAGAAGGAAGCAGAGTAAAAAGTTACCTGAAGGAATGAATAACAACCCCACAAGATGTGGGTACGTCCGAGTGAGCACTCAGTCAGCCCTAAGAAGAGCTCCGCCAGCACCACAGAAATGATGCTCCTGTGATGCAATACACGACGGAACACGTCTAACAAAGCTCCAAATGACGATCGTCTCCATCTTGAGAAAAGCATCTCAGCCAGGACACAAAATATCAGTGCATTCAGGCACTGAAGCTAACAGTCGGATCCAGGGGTACCTCGTGAAGTAGAACAACGATCACACTGCATCTTAAGTGATAACTCTTTAGCTCCACCCTCCATGGTGGGGAGGGCCGTAAGAAATCCGAACCAAGCGATCAAATCAGAAGAACGAACCGGCTCAGATGAAGGAACATATGGCTCTCGAGTAAGAGGCAAACCAGACAGGCGAGAAAACTCCTCTAATGACGGGCCCAGCTCTAAGTCATTAAAAGAGAACAAATTCAACAATGAAACCCAATCGTATAGCGTCGCACTCAATAACTGTCAATCCAAGCGAACTCGATGCAAGTGGAGAACCTCTCAAAAACCCAGGGAGCTCAACTCAAAGATCTCAAACTCGGTCAAACCCTCGATCCAAAGATGCAATCGCTCGGAACATGTACCACGAGGCTGCAACCAACAGGTCCAGACAGGTATGCCCTCAACGATCAAGACCCCCGGATCAACAGGAGAATCATCAAAAATGGACATCCCCTCGTCCAGTAAGTCAATCTCATGATGACAGAAGAAGCCGACATCTCCCATAGCATCACGCAAAGTGTCCTGAAAAGCAGCAACAGGCAGGCCCGAGCCACCGATAATTGTCACCTCAGAAGCTGACTGAAACACATAAGCCCCAGGAGCAGCAACACCTATAGACTCCCAATCGCCAACAGGATTGACACCACAAGCCCCAACCGTGACTGCCTGTCCCAACACTGTCTCAATATCCCCGCCAAAAATCTGAGCCAAGACACCCGCTAGCGAATCATCACCCGCCAAATCCAAGCCGCTCGCGCCACCAAAATAGAGTCCGCCATCCATAGAAATCTGATCCATCCTATCCACACCATCCGACATCATCATACCACCATCCACCTCATCAATGGACATCGGCCCATCAATCAAACTATCTCCCGTCATCACCACACCATCCATCCCAATATCCATGAATCCTGGTGGCCCATCTAGCATGGATCCGTCAAACTCATCAAACCCTTTTATCCCATCCAATCCACCCCCATATCCTCCATTAATGGTGGTTGGAATGCCATAAATAGCATTGATCTCTCCAAAAGAGCCCATTACTCTCCCACCAACCTCCATCAACTCTTCCATAAATGGATTCCCTCCACCATTATTGGACCCACCAACTCTCTCACCACTCATGAGCCCATCATTGATCCCATCATGGCTGGCCATAATCGACACCAAAAGGGGAAGAAGACAAAGAGAAGGAGACAAAAAGGGTAGACAAAGGAAGAATGGACAAAGGGGATGATCGGACGGACAAGGACAGCAAGGAATGTCCAAAATGGGTCAGCAAGAATGAACAGGAAGGGGGGACGGTCGCTGGAAGAAAAGATGAGCGGAGACGGCACTCCGATTATAGCCTATGGTAATCCAATCACCGCCTGCAGATCTGCCATTTTTTGTGTCATTGATTCAGCACTGGCAGGGCAGAACGGGTAGAAAAAAGTCATCGGGCGGCAGTCCGATTACCGCCCACGGCAGCCCGACTGCCGCCTCGGCCTACTTTTGGCCATATTTTGGATGGGACCCGCCTCAGAAGGCTAAGACCTTATAACAAACATCCATACATCCAAAAGGGGTCCGAAGGTGTTCGAAAAGAAGGATTGAAAGAGAACAGCATCGACAAACTAAAGTTTATAAACATGAAGGTTCTACATTCAAAGAAAGCAAGATACAACAAGCTAGTCATCATCAGGGAGATATGCATCAGTATCGAGGTGATGAAAGTGAGGCCCTAGGATCCCTCCTCCAGTAAAACGTGCACCGTCGCTAGGGGCATAGCCAGGCTATAGAATCAGGCCGATACCATGCTGCTCACACCAGGAGCTGTACTCTCTAGATGGATCTACAAAGGCACTCGCATCATAACCCTCCAGTGCAGCAGTCAGCTCCCTTTCGGGCACTGATCTCCAATCCGAAGGATCAGATGGAGGACTGAGTGGTACCATGGGACTACCGGTCAACCGCCAAAAAAGTCTCTCTCCTAAGTACCATTTCGTCACACGAGGATCCTCAAGAATACGGCATCGAAAAGAAGCCTGAAAAGCTTCCTGGGCCCCAGGTGTAAGTGCCACATTCGACCGGAGATATGGCCTGGATAGAAACTGTAAAAAGAAAATCGAAGATTTGAGCAAAAAAGTAAACACATGGGCAACACAGAAAAAGGGCAAAATCACTCACATCACTCGGAACAAGGGCGTCAACGTTTGACCTCCAAGAAAGGTCTGAAAATAAGCGCATATGGCTGCGGTTATCCTTGTACCACAGTATCATGCGAGGAAACGGAGGCGAATGGTCAATCAAGGTGGGGGCCAAATGTGAAAAATGGTCAAAGAAGCAGACCTGCACGACTGACGGTTAGAGAAAGACAAACCAGTGCATCCCCGGTGAATATATTGTAAAAGATGGAGGTCAAAGAGAATATCTCGATGACAGGGTAGAAGCCAGTAAGGGACCGGCTGATACAACAGCTGACCTTATCCAACCCTTCGTACAAATGGGCCAGGAGGGCTGCATTCCAATTGTACGGTGTGAAAAAGGTGATATCTGTCATGAGCGACAACAAACGGGAACTCACCAGATCATTTTCGTGACAGAAAATCATCGCACCCATAATATACAAAATTAAGGCACGTGCCTTCACCACCGCCGCTGCTTCAGTTTTAGGGACACGTTTGGGGAAATTCGATGATAACCAGAGGAGTTTGAAATGTGGACCAGTAAAATCAGCTGCGTCTGGCATCATCCTCAGGAGATTCATTCAATCCTCCTCAGTGGGCACCGGAAGGTCATCCTCAAAAGAGATAGACCCCCATCATATCGGAGGGCTAGCTGCATATAAATGTCATATGAGGTAATCCTCCACTCTCCAAAAGGAAGCTGGAAGGTATGAGTCTCAGGGTGTCATCTCTCAACCAGAGCAGACAAGAGAGACATGTTGGTTCGACTCAGACGAACCTGAAACAGGTGAGCGAAGGGGTCCCGCTCTAGAACTTCAAAGAACAGTGGTTGTGGATCCTCAAACCAATCGGGCCAGTGCGTCCTAACCCCACGCCCTCTCAAGATAGCAGGTGCACTACCTTCTCGGGCGATGTCAGACAAATGCCGACCCTCACGAGGCACAAAGCATGGATCAGGTGACTAGTGTGAGGAGCTAGCCTCATTTTTACTACGTCGAGGCATGCTGCATACACAAGATAGGCAAATAAGTACCCTAGCCACATCAAAAGCCCCTCTCACAAAGCCCATGTCCAAGGCCCATCTCAAAAGCCCACATCAAAGGCCCATCTCGCAAAGCCCATGTTCAAGGCCCATTTCAAAAGCCCACATCAAAGGCCCATCTCACAAAGCCCATGTCTGTTCACTCCCCAAGTGCAGGGTTGTGATGTAGTAATAACTCGGTAAGACTGAGGTCGAATCCCAAGGGACTGAAACTCGTACGTTATCTAAAACTAACTATAACTAGAACTAGGCTAAGATGAAATCTAAACCGAATATAATTTGAGGAATAATGGTGAAAATATTAATCTAAAATTTATAGAAATCAGAGGAAAGGAAACTAGGGATTCAGATGATCCACTTGTAGAGATCAGAGAGATCTTATGCCTGTTTTATGGAAATTAACTGAACTGGCATTGATCTAGTTTTCAAGAGATGGAAGGAATATGAATTAGAATGGATTCCATCACCAAACCATGCCCAAGAGACTATAGCAAACAACAGAGCTAAACTAATTACCAACCAATCACATGTATAAAGGTTAGGAAGGGTACTGACATCCAACCATGCCCAGGAGACTATGGTGAACAACAAGGCTTCCTAGCGTCATAAACATAAAAGAGGAAAGGACATGCTTAAAGCCATTGCAGACCCATTGTAATTTCAATCACAACAGACCATTAAAGACTAAAAACATTCCCTGAAAATCAAACTAAAATTAATCATCATTCAGTATAAATAAAAAGTACAAGCGAAAGAATCCCCCGTCACGCTACGAGCTTCACCTCTTAGCCCTAGCTAAGAGGTTTTAGCCTGACATAATTTGACTGAACATCTAGAAAATTAATAAACAATAATTAAAAACTATATATATAAAAAAAAACACTCTCCCTGTCTTTCTCTCTCTCCACGTCTTCTGTTTTCCAGCCGTCCTCTTCCCTGCTTCACGTCCCAAAAATCCCGATCCTCCCTTCTCATCCTATTCTCTCTCTCTTTTATAACTTTTGAAGTCGGTGGTGAAAACATGCATAGCTATAGTCGGCTGGAACGTTCGTAGGCCCTTTCGCAGTTGCGTGCAAAACACGAATGCGACAGCTTCTTGATGAGAACAAATCTCAGCAAAATAGAGTTTGTTGCATGATCTGATCCAGCCAGACTTCTTGGCATCAGTCGGACCCACCATTAGAAGGTTTTGAACAGTCAGGTTTGTTGGATCAATCCTGGCCACGTGCACAAAACAGATTGGACCGTCCAAGTTTCTGGACGTGCGTAAACATAACCCGTGTTTACGCTGGTGTTTGGTGGGGCCCAATACTGACAGTAATGAAAAAATCCACCCAGTTCAGTAGATTAGAAATGAAAAACCATTCGAAAAGAAACGAAATTGGAGTGATTTCAGTGTGGCCCACAAGTTTTCTGCTATACCGTCCACCCCATGTTTGAACAGTAAAAAAACCATTCTATGCTATTTTTTGAAATTCTTCCACCTAGGTCTGGGTGATATGGGCCGTAGACTTCTGCTGGACGGTCCGGATTGGACCTTGAGTGTACGGTGGTGGTCCACTAAGGGAAACCGCAAGCTCCGTTTGCGAACAGAGCTTCCGTCGAAGCGTTGTGATGATCAGTGGGCCCCAGAGTGTTGCTTTCAATGAAATCCACACCGTCCACGACAATATACCCGAAAAACCCATCGGGTACAGTCATTCTTCGATTGGTTTTGCTGTGGCCCACCTGAATTCTTATTCTACCGTCCAAACTGTGTTTGACGGTCAAGATTTTCCAAGAGCTTGCATGGAGTGAAACTGAAACCTAGGAGCGGGTCTCGGCCATCCTCTAAATCGTGTGGACGGTTCTCATCTTTCAGAATGACGATGAGTGGGGCCCACTACTCGAAATTGGCGTCGACAGCGAAGACACTGTTGCGTCTTCAGATTTTAAGAGAAATCGTCGGTCAACACAACGCTGACCGACTTTGCTTGCTTCGGTGCACGGCCGGTGTAGTTGTGCACCATGTACCTGCTCTATATGAGTAGGTCCCACGGCAATGTTCGTGAGAAATCCGTACCATCCATCCTTTCTGTCATATCATTTAAACCGTAGGAATCGAAGATGAAGCATATCCAAACAGCAGGTGGGCCCAGAATCATGATTCTGAGCTCTAATTTATCCGTTAAGCCACTTCCACCAAGATCCAACGGTCGAAATTCTACATGTATGGTTAATTTATGGTCCTCGGGCCATGCATGAAGTTTCGACTCAATCGGATGGCGAGAACCTTGTGATCTTACATTTTTGGACCATTTTCGGGCCTTTTGAACTTCAGTTTCTCGATGTTCTTGAGTTTCTGACTTGTAAATCTGTCGATCTTGCTCCCCTTGGGTTCCCTTGCCTTGGTGATCATCAGAGCGTTAAATCCAAGATTTTAGCATCCTTTTTCAACTTAAGCTCCTAAATTCAACCTGCAGCATAAACACGATTAAATCGGCCTTTAAACAATATCTTATGCGTAATCTAAGAAATAATCGGGGTCTAATATGCAATATTTGACCCTCAACACAACCCCCAACCAGCATTTTGCTAGTCCTAAGCAAAAGTATGAAAAAAATAAGTTGAGAATTAGAAGATGATTCCTATGAACTCGCGTGATTTATGAAAGATAATTCGGATACTAGAATTCTAAACTCATGAATGTTGGGCATTACTTCTGTTGGACTCAAGCACATGGTGGACTCATAATAATCAAGTTCAAAGTATTAATCCATAAATCAGACAATTTATAAACATTGAGTTCCATGGGTGTATAGTCTAATCTCGGTTTATCAACACTAAAATTCTCTTCTTTATTTCAGGATATCATTGGTAACCAGTAAGAGCATTCAGGACACCCAAAACCTAAATGTGCCTCATAAATCATTCTTTTTCTTTCTTTCAGCTTTTAATTTTTTCAGTATAAGTAATGGCAAGAAGGGGAATCGAATTCTCACCTACAGGGAGCAAACCTATTGTGAAGACTATACACCCAGCCCTTTTCTTCATATCCTTCATGGGGAATTAAATCCACACCTATAGGGAGCAAACCTATGGTGAGGATTACTCGCCCAAATCTTTCCAAAGGTATCTTTTTTTTCTTTTTTTTTCTTTTCTTTAATTGATCACGATGGACAAATTTCAAACGGTTTCCTTACTTAGTGATTACCAAATTAACCCTTCAATATCAAACTAAAAACTTAATGTGGATGCGAGATGTGACATGTGAAATCATGACTCAATCAATGTTTAAAACTTCTAATCATGGATTAACAATTCAAACTTAACTGTGAAATGCCACAGATAATGAATCCAAGAGTCATAAATTATCAACATCATGTATCTCGCAATTCTAAATCTAGGATATCCATAAAAATCACTTCGAATTCATAAGAATTCTCAAAAAATTTTAAAAATTTTCACAATTTTTGCTCAAGATCAAGAAAATACTGATTAGGCAACCTAATCTCCCACCCCCAACCTAAAATCTACATTGTCCTCAATGTAAAAAAAATATATGAGCATGCAATACACATGGGACAACGAAAGTAAATGAGAAGTGATGGGAGAGTAGTACCTGGATAACGAATCGAGAGAGATTTTTTTATCAAGAGGTTGCTGGGAGAGAGCAGGTTAGTATGAAAGTGAAACTAACAAAAATAAAAAAAATAAAATCCTACCTATACCACTTTCGCAGGTGCTCTCAATTGCATTTAGCGTATGCAACAAGCCTTTAAACCCCTAAGTTACCCCTAGTGGACGAGTTGTAGTCTCGTGAGGGTTTACAGTAATCTTACCCACAAACATTGAATCGATCATGCCACAAGATTCTTCTTCCGGCCAATATCTTGATAAGTTTCTCAGTAAGTTCCCCAGCAGGATCATCCAAAAGCCCTTTTTGCAATAGGCTTGGGCGCCCTGGAGTATGACTTTTCAGAGAGACTTATTTACCTCAGCAAAAATTTTTTAATTGATTTACCGGAGGTACCCAAAGTATATATGATTCACCTATATCAGAAAAAGTTTCCACGTTAGTATCACATGGTGAATCAAAGACTACAAGTAAATAAAGTTTAGAAAACTTCTTAAGAAGTAATGTAGTCTTAACACATTCCGAAGTTCCAAACTCCGGTTCTAGTTTCAGCTCCTCTTCCTTTACTAGTAGACGTTTAGGATTAGGGGAAAAGAGGGTTTCAGAATAAGGGTTCGTTCGGTCAGTGATGACTACCGAGATGTTGTCTCGCAAGGCATCCACTTTATCTTTTAACATGGGATCATTTGAAACCGCAAAGTGTGCCAAGCAATCCCACGAGTTGGAAAATTCAGATGAGCGTGACTCGTTTTCATCATTGAAGTCCGTGATGATCTGCCCAAGGGATCCATTATCCTTGAAAATGGATGGATGTATGCTCTCTTGCTCCAGTCCTGCACAGACAGATTGAAAATCAATCGGTGAAGCATCGATGTCATCACTCTGTTCATTGAAATTACTCAATTGAAGCGTTGAATTGTCAAATGTGTGCAGCTCAGATGGTGGCCTTAACTGAGTAGTTTCAAATTCCAGAGTTGTAGCGGGAAACTCCTCCTTCTCCCGAATCATATCATCATTCAATTCATGGGAGTGGTCCAAACGTGTTTCACAAGAGTTAGAAGGTTCGGTCATGAGGGGCTCATCCTCTACCTTTAAATCAGACATGTTAAGTGATGGGAGTGGCTCATTATGACCGACTACTTCATGTACGTCTTGATCATTGATCTGGACCAAACTTGAGAGGGATTCCAAGGGGACTGTGGCTACACATTCAGGATCGCAATCATGTTCTAGTCCAGTGCAGTGCACAATTGGGATGGGATCGCCTTCCTCACATTCTATTCCTAAATTCGGTTGAGGTTCGAATAAACTAACCTCCTCATCATTGAAATCTTGCGTGTCATGTAAGGAAGATGTGTCATCATCAATGTATTTAAAAGACACCAATGTATCTTCACCATTCTTTCGAACAGTTATCGAGATTAACTCCTCAGGAAATTGAACCACATGCTCATTAAGGGAATCCCACTCCTCATTCTAAATTTCAGATTCTTTTAAAAGTGAATGTGGATAACTTTTCTTGCATTGTATTTCTGGATTGGGTTGGGGCTGAGACGACCTAGCCTCCATTAGCCTATCAAGGCGTGATTCAAGCACTTCTACTAATTTCCTCATGCCAGTAATATAGTCTGTATAACTCGGAGATAACTCCTCTTGGATCGTTTCAGGTGGATATTCATAAGTGGTTGATCCACGAGAGTTATTACCGTGATGTTTTACTAGCTCATCTTCGAAATATTTCTGTTTCCATTGATTAGAATCATACGGGTCATCTGTCGGGAGTTGATAAGCGTCATCATTCCAATAATCACGTAATGTTCTCTTAACTCGTTGAATGCAATTATTCTCTCGCAGATAATCACCGAAAGTCTTCTTAATCGATAGAGCATCATATTCCGATTGGTTCTTGAAGATATTTTCAGAAAAATTTTGAGGCATAGGTTGTTTTCCATAAGCTATCTCAACATACGGACGTGCCCACTCATTCATATACATGATGAAACCCTTATTCTGAATCTAATCCTAAAGAATATAAGAAAAGATCCTACAACAATATGGAAAGTAGGTAGAGGAGAAGTTTGAGAGAAGTTACCAGATTGGAGTACTATGTTAAGAACCTGAAAAATAAAACAAAATAAGTTAGTTTCTAGAAATAGAAAGTCTAAGAATAGAAAATTCCTAATTAGAAATAAACTAATTTCTAGATAAAAAGAAGAAATTCCTAAAAAAAAAAGTAGAAAACAAATTAGGAACGTCTTAATCTAGAAAATAGAAATTAGAAAGAGCTTACTGAATTAGAAGTTTCTATCTTAAAATCCTACAAAACAAATAGGTTAGTTTCTAAAAATCAGAAAAAAATTAAAACCTAATCTTAAACTAATCCCAAAACTAATCAATTTCAGAAAATCGTAGCCGTCAGTCCCCATCAACGGCGCCAAAAACTTGTTCACTCCCCAAGTGCAGTGTTGTGATGTAGTAATAACTCGGTAAGACCGAGGTCGAATCCCAAGGGACTGAAACTCGTACGTTATCTAAAACTAACTAGAACTAGAACTAGGCTAAGATGAAATCTAAACCGAATGTAATTTGAGGAATAATGGTGAAAATATTAATCTAAAATTTATAGAAATCAGAGGAAAGGAAACTAGGGATTCAAAGGATCCACTTGTAGAGATCAGGGAGATCTTATGCCTGTTTTATGAAAATTAACTGAACTGACATTGATCTAGTTTTCAAGAGATGGAAGGTATATGAATTAGAATGGATTCCATCACCAAACCATGCCCAAGAGACTATGGCAAACAACAGAGCTAAACTAATTACCAACCAATCACATGTATGAAGGTTAGGAAGGGTACTGACATCCAACCATGCCCAGGAGACTATGGTAAACAACAGGGCTTCCTAGCATCATAAACATAAAAGAGGAAAGGACATGCTTAAAGCCATTGCAGACCCATTGTAATTTCAATCACAACAGACCATTAAAGACTAAAAACATTCCCTGAAAATCAAACTAAAATTAATCATCATTCAGTATAAATAAGAAGTACAAGCGAAAGAATCCCCCGTCACGCTACGAGCTTCACCTCTTAGCCCTAGCTAAGAGGTTTTAGCCTGACATAATTTGACTGAACATCTAGAAAATTAATAAACAACAATTAAAAACTATATATATATAAAAAAACACTCTCCCTGTCTTTTTCTCTCTCCACGTCTTCTGTTTCCCAGCCGTCCTCTTCTCTGCTTCACGTCCTAAAAATCCCGATCCTCCCTTCTCATCCCATTCTCTCTCTCTTTTATAACTTTCGGAGTCGGTGGTGAAAACATGCACAACTATAGTCGGCTGGAACGTTCGTAGGCCCTTTCGCAGTTGCGTGCAAAACACGAATGCGACAGCTTCTTGATGAGAACAAATCTCAGCAAAATAGAGTTTGTTGCATGATCTGATCCGGCCAGACTTCTTGGCATCAGTTGGACCCACCATTAGAAGGTTTTGAATAGTCAGGTTTGTTGGATCAATCCTGGCCACGCGCACAAAACAGATTGGACCGTCCAAGTTTTCGGACGTGCGTAAACATAACCCGTGTTTACGGTGGTGTTTGGTGGGGCCCAACACTGACAGTGATGAAGAAATCCACCCAGTTCAGTAGATTAGAAATGAAAAACCATTCGAAAAGAAACCAAATTGGAGTGATTTCGGCGTGGCCCACAAGTTTTCTGCTATACCGTTCAACCCATGTTTGAATAGTAAAAAAACCATTCTATGCTATTTTTTAAAATTCTTCCACCTAGGTCTAGGTGATATGGGCTGTAGACTTCTGCTGGACGGTCCGGATTGGACCTTGAGTGTACGGTGGTGGCCCACTAAGGGAAACCGCAAGCTCTGTTTGCGAACAGAGCTTCCGTCGAAGCGTTGTGATGATCAGTGGGCCCCAGAGTGTTGCTTTCAATGAAATCCACACCGTCCACGACAATATACCCGAAAAACCCATCGGGTACAGTCATTCTTCGATTGGTTTTGCTGTGGCCCACCTGAATTCTTATTCTACCGTCCAAACTGTGTTTGACGGTCAAGATTTTCCAAGAGCTTGCATGGAGTGAAACTGAAACCTAGGAGCGGGTCTCGGCCATCCTCTAAATCGTGTGGACGGTTCTAATCTTTCAGAATGACGATGAGTGGGGCCCACTACTCGAAATTGGCATCGGCAGCGAAGACACGGTTGCGTCTTCAGATTTTAAGAGAAATCGTCGGTCAGCACAACGCTGACCGACTTTGCTTGCTTCGGTGCACGGCCGGTGTAGTTGTGCACCATGTACCTGCTCTATATGAGTAGGTCCCACGGAAATGTTCGTGAGAAATCCGTACCGTCCATCCTTTCTGTCATATCATTTAAACCGTAGGAATCGAAGATGAAGCATATCCAAACAGCAGGTGGGCCCAGAATCATGATTCTGAGCTCTAATTTATCCGTTAAGCCACTTTCACCAAGATCCAACGGTCGAAATTCGACATGTATAGTTAATTTATGGTCCTCGGGCCATGCATGAAGTTTCGACTCAATCGGATGGCGAGAACCTTATGATCTTGCATTTTTGGACCATTTTCGGGCCTTTTGAACTTCAGTTTCTTGATCTTCTCGGGTTTCTGACGTGTAAATCTCATCCATCCATCATCTCAGAATCAAGATCATGATGTGGCGCCCATTTTGAAAATCTCATCCATCCATCATCCCAAAAAACTTTTTACATCCATGCATCTGAACCAATCAAGATCATGATGTGGGGCCTATCTAAAAAATCCCATCCGTCCATCATCCACCATAAACTTTCATTCATCACCTACATCATCCATGCGCACAAATGGGCCCCAAATCATCAATCCGATGGTTCAGATCATCTTAAAAGAAAAACATAAAAAAGAAAGTGCAAAAAAAAAAAAAAGAGAAAGCGTGGGGGCCCTTTTCTTGTCACACCCCATTCCACCAAAAAATAAATACAATAATGGTCCAGCTAATCATCTGGCCCGAACAAAACAAGTTCAATAAGATTCAACGGCTCAGATCAAATCCGGATGAGCTAACGATCCCGATCATGGCTCTCTCTCAACCTAAAGGAAAATTCGGCCCATCAAAAGCTCTTGAAGAAAGTGTCCTACAAAGATCAAGCAGAGATTTGTTAGCCAGGATTACCTGAAAATGGAAAGAAAGAGAAAGATGCAAGAAAGATAAGTTGAAAAACCTCTCCAAAAATGGCTCCAGGGACCACAATGGGTCCCTGGACGTCCTAATTATGAGAAAGAAATAAGGGAGAGGACCACACCGGACGGACCGATGTACCGAATGGACCAGTGGTCCAAACGACATGCAGGTGGTATCCGGACTGTCGCCAGCGGCAGTCTGACCGCCGCCCCACCGAAAAGGTGCATGGGGCAGCGGGCTGTCCCCTAAGGCTAGTGAGAATAACCGATTTTTACCTCCAACCGCTGGGTAATATCCAAAATATTTTTAAAAATAAACCTAAATTCTCAAGGGTTTTCAAAAACAGTCCCACATTGTCAAAAGTCACAAAAACAGTCTCAAAATCTTCAAAAGTCATCGAAACAGTCCCCAAGTCTTCAAAACATACCAAAACAGCCTCATTTTCAAAAAAAAATCTCCAAGAAAAAAAATTTAAAAATCTTAAAATTGCCAAAATAAGCACAATGAATCCCTAGTGAGTATAACCCCCCCCCCCCCCCCCCCCCCCCCCCCCAAAAAAAAAAAAAAGAAAAAGGGTATGTTCCTTTTAAGCTATCAAGCCCCATTAAGTTATCAGTGGAGACCATCTGAATTTTTCTATAATAAAAATCGGACGACGACGCCCTCCCGCGAGATCGGACAGATGCTCCAAAAATCTCAAAAAGAAGAACCGTTAGCCCCACTAACTCGACAGTGGAGGCAACGTGACTATTTACTTGCAAATAAAAAATCAAACGACGACGCCCACCCGAAAAATCGAACGAATATTTTATAAAAAATTTTAAAAAATATATTTTCAAATAAAACCCCCGAGGAGTCTAGCTCCAAAGGAATAGCTTTCAAACAAAGTTTTCGCCACCACACGTGACACGCAGTACACTGAGGAATCTCTTATATTCTCCAGTTGTGGCCAGTGCACACAGCTAAATAAGATTCGATCTCTGCCGATTTCTCCAGTGGATGATTGAATCTGTACATGATACATGTACGATTGGCCCGATCTCTATATCTGGACAATCGTACGAATGCTAGTAAAATGAGTGGATCTATCTCTAGAAAGAACCATCAAACTTGAAGTGACAAACAATCCATTGTAACCAAAGTATCCATTGACAACAGATTACTGCACATACCTAGTCCGGGATGTTTGAAAAATTTGATCGAGTCCAAGTCGGCGTAGTGAGTTCCCCATAAGGCCGCACCAATGCGCAGGGTAGCTAACCACTTTGACGATCAAACAGACTGAATATTCCTAGGGTGATTACGTAGCAAAGGAACGACAGACCAAACGGTACGAAAAACCTCGTAAAGCCGCGATAAATGCGCAGGGGCCCTTACTTTTCAGACTCACCCTCCAATGCTATTAACAATCAGACATGAAAGAGTTGTGATTGGTGATCCGTAAAGCCGCGATAAATGCACAGGAGGCAACCACAATATTTTCCTCAACCCTCATGATATGTGCAAGTCATCTTTTTTTCAGACAGTCGACTGACAATGATACAATGGCAGACAACAGATTCAAGTCACTACCTTTTTTTTTACCAGAAGGGTGGGGTGTCCACTCACTTTGACTTTCGGCCAAAGAGGGGCATCTGTAGACACCTCACCAGGGCTACATCTTGAAAATGTTAAGACTGTTCAGGAACCATGATCATACTCAACCAAACCAAAGCCCCTAAAACCTAAATCTGTAATCCAAAATCATGATCCAAACCATTCATCACACGTACAACCCTGCCTATGCCCCATACCATGGCCCAGATCATCATTATCCAAGACGAAACCCATTTTTCTGAGCTGAAAAATTTAAAAAGGAGACTTCCGAGTGAACCCGCACAATGTAAAAGGTTCGTACGCGTGAAATCGGCCCGAACTGAGCCTGGGCGGTAGTCTGACTACCACGAGCGGTAGTCTAACTGCCGTTTGCGGTACTTCAAGTGCCGCCGCTCGCGGGCCAATTGCGGACAGTTGTCCCAGCGTCCAAAAGTCAACTTTTCTACAAAATTACCCTCCTTAATTTTACTATTTACCTTTTTACCGCCCTTCATGGCTAATGAGAGAGTATCATGTGGCATTCCTCTCTCCATAACCAATCATAATTTGCCACCTCACCTTTTACCCCTCTCAAACCCAGAATTTACAACAATGCCATTGGAGAAGGCTATAAATAGCTCTCTCCTCTTCACATTTAGGGGAGAAAAAAAAGAGGAGGGGGACCTTCGCATCCAAGGGAGAGAAAGTGAGGAAGAGAGAGTGAGAGAGTGAGGGAAAGGGAAGGAGCTTCCAAGCCTTCAAAGATCTGATCTTTCTAGCCACCCCCTAGCCTTCCTCTCAACCTTTCCAACCCATAAGCTTAGCCTAGATCTGATCATGGTCCGGTTCATGTCTTAGCCTACTCAAGATCAAGCTAAAGATCTATTTTACATGCAAGCATTCATCATGACATTTATTCCCTTCTCAACCCCCCTGCTTCTCTAGATCTCTAGTGAACGTATGCTCTGGACTTGTCGTACACCGGATCCTGTCACATCAGAAATTCCTAGTGATCTAGTCCATCTTTTCTTTACCTTTTTACATGAGCATTATCGCATTCACTTTCTAGATATACAGTTGGACGTATGCTCTGTGACTTGCGAAATCTCGAATCTTGCTACATCAAAAATCTATGTGTGTGGCTAGTCCCATCACGGCCACAGCATCCATCATCCCTTGAGATTATTTTATCACACTGAGTAGAGACCGTACATTTGTACGGGCAGAGAGGGCACCTAACACCTTCCCTCTTTGTAACTGAGATCCCTTGCCCTGAATCCCAGATCGCAGACCAGGAGTTAATCTAAGGTAGGGAAGTCCTTGGATTTCTCTCACCTTGCGTATTTCGTGGTTCTAGCCAACCGCGGAATTTCAAGATTTTTTCAGCTAGTGGCGACTCCAATATCCATAATCAGCTTATCACCCCCCAATCAAACAAGAAATACAAAATCAGCGTGGGCGCCAACTTTTCAGTGTCTACACAAATTGATGTTAAAAATCCTCCTAATAGCATTCTAGGATCGGAACCTAGAGGATGGGCGCTGGGAGCTGAGAATGGGGTTCTACAGAGGCTATCGGTGCAAAATTCGGTGATCGAGAATTTTGTCAGCCTGGTTTTTGAGTTTTTGGTGTGACAACTAAAGACGGTACCCCCTTAATGTGGAGCCCACCTATTTTGTATCCATTCTGTTCATCCCCTCTACCTCATTATTTTAAGGCATTATCCCAAATGAAGCAGATCCAAATATCAGGCCCATCGTACCATTAAAAAATAGTGGTGATTGAACACCCTACCACTAAAAACTTCTTAGACTGCACCTTAATGTCTTCGTGGTATTTATTTACCATCTAATATGTTCATAAGGTCACATAAGCCTCGATGAAGAGAGAGAAAATAAGAAAAATAAATATCCGTTTGATCCAAAAAACAACTATGTTTATTTTAACAGTGAGAATCATTGTCTCATTGTTATTTATGGTGTGGTCCACTTGAGCTTTGGATATGACTCATTTTTGAAATAAAGATCTAAAATGATCTCGAAAATGGATGAACGGTGTGGATATGATAAATAGATCATTATGGGCCATGTAACTTTGATATCCTTTGAACCGTTCCTATAACTGGAAGTTAGAGGAGCTTCAGCACTCTGCTTCGCACGACACGTATCCACATCAGCTATTGGTTGGTGGTGTGTGGACGCAAATTGCATAAAACGCGGATTTCCTGCGAAAGGCACGCGCAGGAACTTCCTGCGAAAGATGGCGTGTTCCAATAAAAACATGTCATTCGTATGAATGATGTGGAAAAATTTAAATCCTGTTAACGGAATCTCCGTTAACGGTGAGACTCAAGCACGTATGTGAGTGTCTCTTCGATTTTTATTTCCTGTGAAAGCATTTGGCCGTAAGAACTTGCCCAAGAATTCTGTGTGAGCCAGTGCGATGTTCTTTTATAAAGTCACTCTGTCCATCTATTTTTCGAGCTCATTTTAGGACACGCAACCAAAAATAAAGTTTATCCAAAACTTAAATGGACCACACGAGAGGAAATAGTGAAGATTTAGTGACCACCGTTGAAACATTTAAATGGGCCACAAAAGTTTTGTACGGTTTAACTTCTTAATGTTTTCACTTCATCTAAGTAAAAATGACATTATAAATGGTTTGGATGGAATATAAACATCAAGGTGGAGCCTAGGAATGTTTCGACAGTAAGCACTCCTTTCCTCACTATTTCATCTCATACGGACCATATGTGCAAGATATGAACTCATTCATCAAGATATGAACTCATATGGACCACTTGAGTTTTGGATACTACTCATTTTTTGTGGTAACTCCAAAAATGAGCTCAAAAAACCAGATGGACGGGTTGGATTTCTCATTTAGATATTGATTTAGATGGAAAGCATTTTGGCCATTAAATGTTCTTCAAATGTTATTATCTTCTTGGCCATTAACCAAAAAATGTCCACATTAGACAACTTTAACAATTTGTTCTAGCCTATGGATCAATAGCTTGCATTCAACTTGATTCGAGAGTTGAGTTCGGGTTATCAATGAGAAAAATGCTGAATAGATTGTTCGTTTCTATGAAAGAGGCCAAAATGATGCCCTGAATTTAAGAAATGGACACAACTATTGAGTAAGTTAATGTGGCTCATTTGTGCAGGATCATGCACACATGGTCCCATGTTAATGTCAACACTTGATGAATGAGTTCATATCTTGCACACATGGTCCCATGTTAATGACCACAATTGATGAATGAGTTCATATCTTGCACACATGGTCCCATGTTGGCACATGTGACAAAAGAACTTCCTTTTTTACATGTGCAGGGCCCATTACAAGGGCTCAATGTTGCGTGTGCTAGTTGCATCAATTTGGTGGTATTATTCACATGTGTCTCATTCAAATAGTTGTTCACCATTTTTTTAAACATAGTCACATAGCTATAGAGTGAAACGATTTGAATTTTAGGCCAAATTTCTAACTCATATAGACCACCTAATCGAAAGCTCAAGATCTCATACACATGTGGCATGTGAGGGTGTGCTTGCTTGAGGATGAGCACTGATATTTGTGCCTGCACTTCATAAATGGGCTCCTATCCTACACACGTTGTCACACATTGGTACATGTGACAAAAAGAGCCCCCTTATTTACATGTGCGCAAGGGCTCACTATGAGGGTTCGGTGTTACAAGTGCTAGTTGCATCAATCTGGTGGTGTTATTTCACATCTTATTTTCACAACATGTGTTAAATGGGCCACTCATTAGGGTAGCACACTCAGATTCTTCACTTAGTTATCTTTGTATGGAAACTGATCAAGCTTCTAATACAAGATTAGAATGCAAAACATAACAACCCAAGAGTTCAAATAGGATTTGAAAGAGTTCCATATCTCAATGATTCAAATACCATTAATCACATCAACTAATAAGGAAAAAGAAGAAGAAGAAGAAGAAGAAGAAGAAGAAGAAGAAGAAGAGAGAACAAAACAATGGCTTTCATGAAACCAAGACCACAACATACTCAAAAGAACCATAATATACAACTTCCAAGTGAGTGACAACTAAATTTTCCTTTATTTTTTTTTCTTTCCTCTGTTCCCTTTCCTGTATAACATTCTTTACACATAAAAAATAGCCTATACGTCTATTCAGGCAGGCTGTACAAAAATAATAGAAAACCATGCCTATTATATGGAAGAGAGGTATACATAAATAATATAAACAAACAAAATAAGACAATAGGTGAGAGGTCTAAGCACTCAGACAGACTCAAAAAAACTACCACTCAAACTATCAGTCTAACCAACAATGGGCAAACTCGAACACACCAAAAAAAATGCCACCTCTAAAGTAAAGTGGAATAGCCTTACAAACCCCATCACAAGACCAATAGTAAGCTCCACATCTTACAACAAGAAATGATGGAAAAGGGCTATCGTCGCATTCAACAAATCCAACATGCGCAAAAGGTGAGTAAACTTGCATCCAACAAAAAGACCCCACACATCCATAGTACAATATCTCATATTCTGCATCCAAGAAATCTCTCATACATTCATAGCACAAAACAACTATTCTGCCCTTCAAACAGCAATGCAGCTAACATAGACATCGAACCCGCAGCCCTCCAAACTGTAATATAATTAACAACTCAATATGTAATTACTAGAATGCTGAACAAAAATAAAACCATACACATTAGTCAAAACATTTGTAAGCTTATGTGCTAAGAAAAAAAAAATAAATATATGCTACAACAATTTATACCTTAGGCAGGCACTGGTCCTCAAATAATTTTGTTGTTACCAGTTGATGCTTGTTTGGCACCCACAAGGGGCAGATGGTGTGCATTCATGGATCCACTGGTGCCAGCTATGCAACTTGCACCAGGTACTCCAAAATAACTTCTGCTAGAAAGCTACCCTGACAAAGAAATAACAAAATAACAGAATCACAGTTCAAGAGCACATGCTGTGAGAACCACATATGATATATTTTAGTTTTAAAAATCTCAAATTTACCTAAGATCTGATGCTCAAGGAATTTTGCTGATATATGTTAATATTAGGTTAATGGTACCCATAATAAGCCACTGGTAATCCAAAAGGACTCACCATAGGAACTTCTTGACCCTGGTATGAAAAAATAAAGTATAAAAAACTGTGATGTAGATAACAAATGTTATAACAAGTTTAGTAAATAAAATGTCAATAATACCTGATTGACTTGGCTTAGTTGAGAGAATACACTTGGACAATGTGAAGGGTGAAATGAAGGAAGGTGAAAGATATTTGGTGCTTGGGTTGAATCATTTCTCACTTGATTCATTTGTAGCTGAATGGATTCGGTTCTGGATTTTTTCTTCCTTCATTTATCTAAAGGATTTTTAAATGTACGGCAATCACCTACAACTCTAGGCTTCATTTTAATCCCACTTACAGTTTGCGAGCGGAGACTATCAACAAAAGTAACTTTATTGTCAGTCAGTTGATGATGAAAACTTTTGGTATCTACATTTTCATCATTAATTTAAGATGTCATAATTGACAGCTCATTGTCAGTCAATTGATGACAAACAATTTCAGCATCTACATTTTCATCATTAGTTTGATATGTCATTAATGGAAGTTTCTTGATCCCTTTTATATACTCTGTCAATTCATCATGAAATTTGTCTGAATATCTATCAGCAAAATCAAATGCATCTTCATACTCCGCAACCATTGAAGCAATTTTAACAAACTTGCGACACAAATAGCTATAACGTTTCCCTAAAGAAATCTTAGGATCACCTTATATGGTAAACCCAAGATGGTCCTTCACAGCACCAATCTTTGCATCTTTTTTTCATCTTTTCAAAATATAATTGAAAGGAAGCACCTTTATATTATAATAATCCAGAACTTTTAATGCATGGCTACATAGCATCCCGGCAAACTCAAATTTCTTACAACTACATGTGATGGTATTATTTGATGTGTCAAATTTGACAAGACAGCCTCCAACTTTGTCATTACAAATAACTTAAAACTCTAACATTGTATCAAATTCACCACTTTTATGAATTGTATGACTAAGAAACTTTTTGTACTCATTTTGAAACATTTTAAATACTTCTGTAATGTATGCTATTGTTGCTTCCATCAACATCTCCACATCAACATATAATATTGAGGTATTTTGCCTCATTTTGAAATCAGCTTCCAATTCTCGATATCGTCGATCAGCCACTACTCGTTCATAATGTGTGAAGAAACACAAAAGATTGTATTTGGAACTTAAATATTTCTTCAAAACATTGTGTGCTCTTCATATCAGCGTTGAATGTATTTTTGCCATACACCAAAGCCCATTTGTTTCTTTCTTTAAACAATGCTTGTAACCATTTATTTTGCATCAAATCATATTTCTCAAGCATATTATTCCATGCAATTAGAAACTCTTCCTCTTCTTCATAATCATACACACATCTACTGAAATCATATTCAAAACTTTTTGAACCATGAAATACATTACTAAGGTGCTTTGCGGCATTTTGGTATGTATGCCAGATACATAGACGATGGTATGTTTCTGGCATCACATCAGCTATTGCATTGCCCATTGATTTATTAAGATTGTCCTTGGTTGCTATGCAGACATTGACTTTAAAAAAGTTTCAAACAACCACTTAAAAGATTCAGTTGTTTCATCATATAACAAGGCTACACAAAAAATGATTATTTGTTTATGATGATTTACCCCAATAAATGGGGCAAATGGACGACCATAGTTGTTTATCCTGTATGTAGTATCAAAGCAGATCACATCCCCAAAATAACTATAATCCATTATCAACTTTGCATTTGCCCAAAAAATATTGGTGATTTGATCATCTTCATCTACCTGTATTGCATAAAAAAAAAAAAGAAGATAGATTCTCTACTTTTATTTTTGTAATATATTCTAAAATAACTCTTGCATCTCCCCTTTCCATTGCTTTCATTCGCTTTTTCACAAGTAATTTTTGTAATCAATGGGTTGGTATTCCAAATTCTCTCGACCTCCAGCTTGCTTGCTCATAAATGTCATAGTTGTTGATGGTGTTATGCCTGAATTGTTTGCCATATCTGCTACAGCTGATTGAGCATCAGTTACACCTCGTTGTGACCTTAACATGTGTACTTTTGATGGTGTAACGACCTCATGGTTATGCTCTGCAACAAATTTAGTAACATTGAATCTACCATTCATTTGAAGCCTAATAGTCATTTTTGTTCGACATCCTATTCTTATATTCGGACGTTGATACTTTACTTGATTAGTTCGCTTATCTTCCTGTCTTCGACCTTCTTTATAACAACAAAATATTTTTTAAATCACGATACAATTATCTGATTTGTTACATGATGATCTTTGAACACTAAACCCTATCTTCCCAGCATATTTATTATAAAACTCATATGCACTCTCTTTAGAATTGAACTCTATTCCGAGGTTTGGTTCATATAATTTTCCACCTGTCTCAACCAAAACTTCATGTACTGATTCCTAAACATAATGTATCTTTTCAACATTGAAGTCCAACCTTCAACATGATTGGGAAAAATTTTGGTTATCCAAGGCACCCATGTCATCTGTTGATGCCAAATTCCGGTCGGCCGTCCCTCCACGTAGACCACCACGTATAATCCCTGGAACCTGTACTAGGAAAGCTAGCAAAAGTGACCCTGGCTAAGTCAGGGGACCCTCCGATGCCTAAGTCAGGACAAGGAAATCAGGGTCTGAGTAGAAAGTAGAGGAGAGCTCAATTTTACGTACCTGTAGATATGGCGATGCGTACTATTTATACCTACCTATGAGGCGGTCTGAGTCCAATAATCTTGACACGATCGGAGGGATTTTAGGATCATGGAGATATTGCTCACAATCTACTGATCGCGCAGTGTATCTGGTGGATCGTGCGCTCCTGCGAGCGAAGTTACCAGTCACGTCTTGATATGGCAGTTTCCATATTGAACGAGTGGGATATGCACGTCGGAGAGTCTGCTCGGATCGGCTTATCTAAGGATACCACCAATCCGATCCGCCTGGTTGGCCCAGTTGGTTCCACCATGGCTGGCAGGGCTGACTTCAATAAGCGGTGTGGTTAAGGCGTCGGAGGTCATCCGATCGGAGTATGATTCCGAGTCGCGCACCAACCGTGTCGTCTGCTCGGATGGATCACGTCCCGAAACAGGTTAGATGGATCATGCCTCAGCTCGGACGGGCACTTGGGGCAGTGTTGTACTGTGAGCTCGGATTTTCCATAACAGAAGCCCCCTACTCTTTGAGCTTGCTCGCGGGCTCGGAGAGTACTTAGGCAGGAAATCTCCCGCCCTCATCGTAATGATGACAGATATCGAATCAAGCGCGTGCTGGTCGCTTCGGTTAATACGTGGCGACGGTTACGATCCGGCATCCCTTCTCAACCTGTGAGAAGCCGTCACGTAGACCTGGGAAGGCGTGCCCATAATGCTCCGACTGCTGTGGCGCTGCTTCGCGTATCAAGGCGCACTGCTCGATGTCAGGCGCCGTACCGACGGTTCGATATGCGTCCAATGCGGCGTTACCATGTGTGCTTGGAGATAGGCTCGTGCCGATTCAGCTGCTGCCATTAAGGTTTGCCATCAATGTGAAAATCGTTCACAGCCTATATAAGGGCGCCCTAGACCTTCGCATTGCATTTTACGTTCCGTTTCATAAGAGCATACCGGAGAGGCGATTTCCGATGAGAGGCGATTCTGGCCGACTTCGAAGTTTCTGTCAGTAGGCGATTTTCGGCAACCACTCGGTGAGTCTCGCTGACCTTCGCTCTTTTTTCTGTCATGTCTTTCGATCTGAAAATGGTCAGTGGATACGGTGATGATTCCAAGCCGGGAACTACTAAAAGTGAGAGTGGGTCATCCAAAGGCCCTTTTGAGACCACTTTACCGTATCCCCCGACTCGGAAGTAAAAAACATTCGCTTCTATGACCAAGTAGCCTAGTAAGAAGACAACCTCCTGACCCAGCCGAGCAAAGACCGCTACCGCCACTGAGATGCCTACGAATCTTCGTACAGCAGAAGTAGTCCCAGGGGGTTCTGTCATGTCAGAATCCCAAATGGAGTGGATCCGCTCAGAGTTCCAGATCCTAGACTCCGTTCAAATAAGGGCTCCCGGTCCCTTGGACGTTGCCGGCACCTCAGCTAAGGGAGAGGTGGCCATCTTCCTATGCGCGCTGCAGTGTGGGGTCCGACTACCACTACACCCCTTCATCCGGAAGGTAGCGACCTACCTCGGGTTGGCCCTTGGACAGTTTACTCCGAATGCATGGAGGGTGATGATCTCAGCCTACATAATTTGAAAGCAAGTTGGGAACCCCGAGCTGACCCCAGAGGAGCTGCTGAGCCTGTACATGGTCAAGCATGATAGCAACGACCCCTGGTACTATTTCGTGACTCGGGGGAGCAAAGGGTTGGGGTTGGTAATGCACCTGTCGTCCTCCAACAAAGACTGAAAGAATAGGTGGTTCTGGGCGGCAAGTGATTGGGAGGCGTCGGTGGCTGAGTTCAGGACCCCAACTGCCCGGGTTCTGACCCATTTTACCAAGCCAGGTCAGACTTCATTTTGCATCCAAGTTGTTGCTTTGATTTTTTACTTCAGTCAAAGTAACATTTTCTCCTTTTGCAGTTTTCCAAAAGGGGCTGCCGCTCCTCGACTCGGACCAAAAAAATCAGGTTGCTAAGGCCAGGGCGCGGTCGGAGTCGCTTCACTCCTGGGCCGATCTGATCACTGCAGCCAACCTCCACTGGTCCGGGCTCTGCAAATTCCAGCCTCTGCTTTCATCCCTTAATAAGTTACCTTGATTTTTTCGATGAGCTTTCTTTTGGTTATTTAGTAGTTGACATGAATTTTTTTTACAGGTATGGCCGAGTTGTCCGGGGCTCGGAAGAGGAAAGCAGCTCCGACGGCGGTGGAGTTGCTCAAAGAAGCCCCCCGAGTGAAGATCATTCGGAAGAAGCTGGCCCTCCCCCATGTGGGGGAATCCTCTACTGCACCAACTCCATCAGCCCCAACCATAGGAAAATCTTCTGCTGCACCAAATCCATCAGCTCCAACACTGAAGCCAGTTGGCTCGTCCTCCGTACCGCCGACTCCGGCGCTCCCCGACACCGTCGCGGTTCCCCTGTAGTCTTGCGCCCGGTGGTACGTCTTCCGCCTGGGCTCGTCCAGACGACTGTGGTCAGTACCCCTGTCATGCCGAGCACCGTTGCTCCTCGATCTCCCACCGCCGTCGTTTTCCCCACAATGGAGGTGCCTGCCGTGGTCCTTGAGGCCCCTATCGTTGTGCCTTCCTCCTCCGAACGGGAGGAGGCCAATAAAATAACTAATAATGAACTTTCCTCCCCCCCACGAGGTCAAGGGGGAGGTCCGCGCCGAGGGTAAAAACTCGGCCGACAGTAGGGTAGGGGCCGCAGGGGCTGAGGCTTCGGCCCAGGCGGGCACAAGCGGCATGAGGTTTGAGCCCGGTTATCATATGGTTTTCTTGGCTCCGTGGGCTGCCAAGCATGCTAAGGAGGAGGATATCGCTCAGACTCTTGAGCGGTCGGAGGGCGGCTTCTTGAACGACTTCGCATCCGTGTGCTACATGGTATGTCTCCGAGAAGATCCTCTTTTTTTCTTTTGTTGTTATGCACTGTAGATTCTAATCTTTATTTTCTTTTTAGGCCGTCCCGATGCTGCTCTCCATTCGTCAGAGAGTGCGGGAGCGCAAGGAGACAGAGACAGAGTTAGAGGCTCTACATGCCGAGGCAGCGGCCATGAAGGCTGAGCAGACCAGCCTACGCCAACAGCTCACAGGAGAGAGGGCTAAGGTTAGGCGGTTGCAAGGTGTTATCATTGGCTTGGAGGTAAGAGAGCTGCAGCTGCAGGACAAGGCAGATGACTTCAAGAAAACTAGCGATGCGGTGATCGCTGAGCTGACCCGTGATAGGGCCCACGCGAACTCCTTGGCCATGGAGACCGCTCAGCTCGGAGAAGCTCTGAACCGCATCAAGGCCGAGGTGATTGAAGAATGGACACGAGCCGTGAATCAGGCCGTGGAAGCCCAGCGAGCGAAGGATGAGGCTTCTTTTGCCGCAGCGGTTGCTGCTGCTGTCGAAAGCTTCAAGACTTCCAAGGAGAGGGACGTTGAAGCTGAAACATTCTACAATCGCGGCTTCGAAGCTTGTCTCAAGGCAGTCCTGGGTTTATACCCAGACCTTAACCTTGATTCCCTCCTTCCTGACGACTCTGAAGATGCCCCGGTTGAAGTCGTCCGTTCGGATCCATCTCCTGACGCCCAGGCTCCTGATGCCCAAGCTCCTCCTCCGGCCTAAAGACTATCATTTTGTTTATTTTTTTATGGGTTTAGTCAGTTGCCGTTTAGTTAGTTTTTAGGGTCGGTTGTCCGAGCCTTCTCGGCCCAAGTTTTAGTTGGGTCCGATCTCTTTGGATGCCCGGATCGTCGCCTTCGTTTTGTTGTATGCCGAGCCGAACACTTAACAGAAGGGTCGAGTTATTATTAGGCTTTTTCCCTTGGAGGGGTGCCTTGTCGATCTTTTCGTTAGGTTGGGTTCCGATTCCTTAAGGGATCAGACCATTTATTAGGCTTTTTTTCCTTAGAAGGATGCCTTGTCGATCTTTCGTTAGGTTAGGTTCCGATTCCTTAAAGGATCGGACCATTTATTAGGCTTTTTTCCCTTAGAGGGATACCTTGTCGATCTTGGATTCCGATTCCTTAAAGGATCGGACCATTTAACTCCTGCTTGTGAGGATAGGACAATCGGACAAGCGTTCAAAGGTAGAATCGATCCTTTATTAAGAGCCTTAAAGGCTAGTCGCTCGAAAGCATACATTTTATTATGAGCCTTAAAGGCTATTTCCTCACGGGTAGTAGATCTTCAAGTGCTCGGCCTCGTTATTTGAAGCTTTGAACCCGAGCCTGATGGCGTATTGGATTGTTGTTGAATCAGGTACAACAAGGACGACACCGGCTCCAGCTCCTTTAATGTTGGAAGATCCATCAACATAAAGGGCCCACCTCAGATCCGACGCTGCTTCTCGATTATTCAGCGGGACAGACGGTGTCATTTCAACTTCCTTTCTGACTTGCTCTTCATCAGGAGTTGTGAATTCGGCGATAAAGTCGGCCACGGCTTGATCCTTAAGTGTTGTCCTGGGTCGGAATTAGATATCAAACTCTTCGAGTTCTATGGCCCATTTGGTCATCCGACCTGACACTTCGAGTCTCTGGAGGATCTGCCTCAGAGGAGAGTCTGTTAGCACAACTATGGAGTGGGCTTAGAAATATGGCCGCAGTCTTCTGGCTGAGACGACGAGGCATAACGCCAATTTCTCCAAAGACTGGTACCTTGTTTCGGCTGGTACCATGGCTTTACTTACATAATAGACGGGGTACTGCTTGCCTCCTACTTCTCTGATCAGAGCCGAACTGACAGCTGAGGCCGAGACGGCGAGGTAGAGGAACAAAGGTTCCCCTTCTTCAGGCTTGGTCAGTAGGGGTGATGAACCCAAGTACTGTTTTAGTTGCTGGAAGGCTTGCTCATATTCCTGCGTCCACTCCATCCTCTTTTGACCCTTCAGCTGCTGGAAGAAGGGAAGGCATTTATCCGTAACCCTATATATGAAGCGTCCGAGAGCTGCGACTCTTCCCGTGAGACACTGTATTTCCTTGAGAGTCCGAGGCTAGTTCATGTCTAGGAGGGCTTTGATCTTGTCTGGGTTCACCTCGATACCCCGCTGGCTGACTTGGAAGCCCAGGAATTTCCCTGACTCAACCCCGAACACGCACTTGGCAGGGTTAAGCTTCATCTGGTATTCACGGAGGACGTTGAATGTTTCTTCAAGATCAACAAGGTGGTTGGAGGCTTTGATACTCTTCACCAGCATGTCGTCCACATACACCTCCATGGTGTGTCCGATCTGTTTGGCGAACATCTGATTCACCAGTCTCTGATACGTTGCCCCAGCATTTTTCAGGCCAAATGACATGACCCGGTAATAGTAGAGTCCCCTGTCCGTGACAAAGGTGTCTTCTGCCTATCCGGGGGATGCATGGCGATCTGGTTGTACCCGGAGTAAGCATCCAGAAACGAGAGTAACTTATGTCCGGCCGTGCTGTCCACCAGTTGGTCGATCCGAAGTAACAGGAAGCTGTCTTTGGGACACGCCTTATTCAGATCGGATTAGTCTACGCATACCCGCCACTTCCCATTTAACTTCCTGACAAGCACAACATTTGCTATCCAATCAGAGTAGTATACTTCTTCTATGAAGCCCGCATCGAGCAGGACGTAGACCTCCTCGGTAATGGCTTCATATCGTTCGGCATTGAACGACCTTCTTTTTTGCTTGACTGGCCGGTGGTCTGGGTCCATGTTCAGCCTGTGGACTTTCACATCGGGTGAGATCCCCGGCATATCTGCATGTGACCATGCGAAGACGTCTTGGTGTTGTCTCAAGAAGGCCAATAACTCATTCCTCCGCTCGGGATTCAGTGATGATCCGAGCTGAACAGTTTTGCTCGGATCTGATTCATCGAGCGGCACTCTTATCAGATCTTCGACTGAGGAACTTTCTTTTATCGATTCCCGAGGGTCCGAGGCGTCCACTACAAGCGTTTGTTTGGCAGCCCTTTTCCTTACGGCTATCGCATAACACCTCCGGGCCTCGCATTGGTCGCCTCGGAGATAACCGATCCCACCTTCGGTTGGAAACTTCATCATCAGATGATAAGTTGAGACGACCTCCCTCATCTTATTGAGGGAGGGTCGGCCCAGAATCACGTTGTGGACTGATGGAACATTGACAACTAAAAAGTCAACCAAAAGCGTGACTTAATGTTGCCCTTCTCTTGCTATTACTGGGAGGGAGATGGCTCCTTCGGAGATGACTCTCTCTCCGACAAAGCCGTGCAAGGGAGTCTTCACAGGTCGGAGCTTAGACCGTGGAATTCTCATCTTCTCGAATGCCTCGGAATACATGACGTCAGCCTAACTCGCGGTGTCGACCAAGATACGGTACACTTTTTGATTGGCTATGGTCATAGTGACCACTAGCACGTCGTCGTGCGGATGCTGGATCCCGCGTGCATCATCTTCTGTGAAGGTCAGGCTGCACGGAGTGACACGGAGTTCCTTGCTGGGACGTTCCGTCAGGTGAATGTGATGTTCCGACTCGGAGCTCCGGGAATGGGCTTTCTGTGCCCTGTTCGAATCCCCTCCCCCAGCTGGGCCCCCGAAGATGGTGCGAATTTCGACGGGCTCCTTTAGGGGGTTGTTCGACTGCTCTTGCAGCCGTTCATCTCTCCGAGCAGATTTCTCCTTTTTGGCATAACGACGTAGATGTCCCTTGCGGATGAGGGACTCAATCTCGTCCTTCAGATCCACACAGTCGTCCGTGTTGTGACCATGGTTCCGGTGGAAGCGGCAGAATTTTTACTTGTCCCTGTGTTCTGGATCAGCCCTCATGCAAACCGGCCAATTGAATAGCCTTTCTCCTCGGATATCTAGCAGGATCTGCTCAGCGGATGTATTGAGCGGAGTGTAGGAACGAAATTTTCCTTCCGGCCTACGGCTCGGACGACGATCGCGAGAAGTGCGGTCATCAGTCCATTTGTTAGCCGGCTGGGAGTCTTCGTTCCGAGGTCTCTTCCCCTTGTTCGTCGAGTGAGACACTTGTGTGCCCTTTCGGGCGTTGGTGAACTCCTCTGTATTACTGTACTTCTGAGCTTTCGCCATGAAGTCCGCTAGTGTCTTTGGTGGATTCTTTCCGATGGAGAAGGCAAACTTTCCTTCTTTCAGTCCGCTCAGGATGGCGGCGAGGGCCATCTTATCATCGTAGTCCTCGACATGCAATGCTTCTTCGTTGAAGCGAGCGATGTAATCCTTCAACGACTCCTTCGGAGTTTGCTTAATGGTGAGCAGGTGGGTGTTGGGCTTCCGACTTCTCTTACCGCTTATGAACTGCGTGAGGAATAGTCGACTCAGTTCGGCGAAGGAGCCTACGAAATTTGGTTTCAACTGGCAATACCAAATCCGAGCGGATTCGGTGAGGGTGATAGAGAACCCTCTACACATCATCGCATCCGTTACAGTCTGGATCTGCATCCATGATCTGTAGGACTCCAAGTGTTCGGATGGGTCCTCAGATCCTGAATACTGGATGATGGGAGGCATCCGAAATTTCTGCGGCATCACTTTAGCCATGATGGCCGAGGTGAAGGGAGGCTCGGTCTCTTCCATCATAGCCTGGATCGTGGTCGGAACTGTCAATTGTTCTTATTTTTTCTCTAATATCAGGAACTTATCCTTCATTCCGCAAAACGCACTTTCCATGGATCCTTATTTTTAGCGACGACCTCCGGCGCATGTTCGACCTCCGGCGTTCCTCTCTCTCTCCTTCGTTCCAGCTGATGACTGAGATCCGAGGGCGGTAGGGCAGATGTTGCTGAATGAACGGTCGTTGGAGCCCGAGTAGTGGGGTTCTGCGCGGATACCTCCGCACGTGCCGTAGGAAGATTTTGACCCGAATACGGTACCCCCGAGTGTTGGGGGGCTTCGGGCCTCACACTCCTCGATACAGAGGGAGTTTCCATGAACAGTCCTACCGACTCGAGGACAGGTTGTTCTTGAGCAAGGCGTGGCTCTGGATCTCTCTGTTTCATTCGATTTATCTCGTCGCGTAGGGCCTGGATCTCGTGCTGCATGGTGCGATACTTGCTCGACCGATTACGCGAACGCTGGAAAGGCTCTGGTGCGGACTTGGCATGAAGAGATTGACCGAGTCTGCTCATTGGGTTGCAGCTACACCGCTGCAGTTTTCTTCTTCTTCGCCATTGTTGGGGAAAATGAGAACCTGACTTCTAATTTCAGGTTCCCACAGACGGCGCCAAAAAATGTTGATGCCAAAATCCGATCGGCCCTCCCTCCACGTCGACCACCACGTATAATCCCTGGAACCTGCACCAGGAAAGCAGGCAAAGGTGACCCTGACTAAGCCTGGGGACCCTCCGATGCCTAAGTCAGGACAATGGAATCAGGGTCTGAGTAGAAAATAGAGGAGAGCTCGATTTTGCGTACCTGTAGATATGACAATATGTACTATTTATACCTGCTTATGAGGCGGTCTGAGTCCGATAATCTCGGCACGATCGGAGAGATTTTATGATCATGGAGATATTGCCCGCAATCTACTAATCGCGCAGCGTATCTGGTGGATCGTGCGCTCCTGCGAGCGAAGTTACCAGCCGCGTCTTGATATGACAGTTTCCATATTGAACGAGTAAGATATGCACGTCGGCGAGTCTGCTCGGCTCGGCTCGGATTATCTAAGGATACCACCAATCCGATCCGCCTAGTCGGCCCAGTTAGTTCCACCATGGCTGGCAGGGTTGACTTCAATAAGCGGTGTGGTTAAGGCATCGGAGGTCATCTGATCGGAGTATGATTTCGAGTCGCGCACCAACCGTGTCGTCTGCTCGGATGGATCATGTCCCGAAACAGGTCAGATGGATCATGCATCGGTTCGGACGGGCGCTTGGGGCAGTGTTGTACCGTGAGCTCGGATTTTTCATAACATCATCCATTTATTTACCAATATAAAATTGTCAAAACATAAATGTAGATATACATACGCAATAGTGAAAAAATCTTTTTTTTTTTTTTAAAAAAAAAGGCAACACATTCTTACAATAGAAAAAGTAACGTGTGCCATTAAAAAAAAAAAACAAATGAAATAGCCAGTGTATTCATTTAAATAGGAAAGTGCAAAACCAAGAATAAAAATCATAAAATAATTCATTGAAGTAAAAAAGTAAGCACACTTTATACATTTTCCTAAGGCAAATGCATATATACAAAATCCTTAGAGGCTTCACTTGATTATAGGGGTGGCAATGGGCCGGGTTCGGGTTGGATTAGGTTCAGCCCAAACCTGACTCATTTATTAAATAGGCCCCTAATAATTCTCACTGATCAAGTTGGGTCATATCTTTGAGAAAACCGAGTCTAGAATGCTAGTGGCAGCATGACTAGCCAAACTGTATCCGGTTAGAACATCCCAGCCTTGCCATGGTGGGCCATATCTTTGAGAAAACCGGGTCTAGAATGAGAAGGGAACCTACCACAATGTGTAGCACCGAGCCATCTTTTCCGCATACGTGGCACCTGTTAAGGAAATCAGTACCATGAAAATGATAGGCCCCACCATGAAGTCCAGTTTTTCAGAAAAGCAGGCTAATCAGTTTAGTAGGTGGGCCAATATTTTATGTTAAGTCCAACCATCAGTTGTAAGTTGATTTCAACAATGTGGCCACCTGATTAGAAAAACAGCATGATTTTCCGGTCAGATAATTTTCATGGTGGGATCTATAACTTTGATGGTACTGATTTTGTAGATCCGAAGGAAAGATAGTAGTTCACCACAAATTAGCGGTACCTTGCCTACATGTTCACCGGCAGACATTATTTTTGAGAACTTTCGCAAACAGGATAATAATAAATTCTTATATGCCTTTAAACTACGAAAAAAGTGAAAAAATTTTTACATTTTCAAATTTCAACATAAATATTTTTTTTTTTTAAAAATAGAAATAAAAACACTCCTAGAATTTTGGGAAGGAAATTCTAAATAGTTACCTATTCAAATGGAAGAATGTATATAAGTTCTAGATTATCTCCTTGCCTAAGTGGTGTCCCAAAATAAAAATTTGATAAGTATTTTTTTAACTCCTGATTTAGAGGAAAAAAAAGGGTAGGAGAAGAATGAGAAAACTCAAATAGACAAAAGGAAAAAGGGAAACAAGAGGCGCCACGTAGTGCTCGATTCTCACCGTCAACGGAGACTCCAGTGGACTTAAATCTTGTCAGGTTGCATTCACACTATTGGCATATTTTGATTGGAACACGTCGTCTATCACAAAAAATTCCTACGCGTTCCTTTCGCTGGAAATCCGCGTCTGATTGCGTACTGCCCACGCCCGTCCCTACCTTCGAATGGACAACACTGTGGGTGGGCTCACCATACTGTGTCTCTACATACATGCCATCGGTCCCTTTTCTCATGTCATTTTAAGGCACGAAAACAAAAATGCGCTAGATCCAACGATCAGATGGATTACACCACGGATGACGCTTGCATTTAATAAAACTGACATTTAATGCTGTGTGCATTCCAACCAACTTATTATCCAGTGTGATCCATTTGAAGGTTGGATATGCCTTATTTTTGTTTTAATACCTTAAAACTACATGTGAAAAAAAGACCGACGGTTTAGACGTACAAACACGTCACGGTGGGCCCGCTTACATAACTGTCCGTTCCGAGCTAGGGACGAGCGGGGTTAGTGCGCAATCCGCGTCCAGCGGTGTGTGTGGTACACCAGCCATCCACTTTCGGTCAATATTTGCCACGGTGGCATTTCTTGGTGCGTACGGGCTACGTATCAAAGAGTCCAGCGAAACCAGAGTATCGAACGCTGCTAACGTCAGTAACGACGTCAGGAGACGGAACCAAACTTGTTTCTGGCCACTCGCCCCCTCCATATTTAAGAGGTGCCTGGCATCATGTCACAGCCACATAACTCTCTCTCTCTCTCTCTCTCAAAGGAAGAAAAGAGAAATGTCGAAATCTCCAGAGGAAGAACACCCTCAGAAGGCGTTTGGGTGGGCTGCAAGAGACTCTTCTGGAGTCCTCTCCCCTTTCAAATTCTCTAGAAGGTATTACTCATTTCCTTTCATCTTTTAACTTTCCTTTTCTTTTGCAATGAGACCTTTCTCTTTGTTTTCTTTGGAATTCTTCTTCTTTCTTTTCGTGGGTATATTTGGTATTGTATATGTTGCGGTTTGTTTCAAGATCTCTCTCTCTCTCTTCTTGATTTTTTGGAACCCTCATTTCTTTTCTTTTTGAGTGTTCTTATTGTAATGAGATCTTTCTTTTTATTTTTGGTGGGTATTTTTCGTATTTCTGTTCTCTCTCTTAATTGAATGAGATCTTCTTTTAGTTTCTTTGTAATTTTTCTTCTTATTTTTTGTGGTTTTTTCGGTATTTTCTATGCTCTCTCTCATTTTTCTGGGCCTCTCCTAACCTATTTTCTTTTCTTGTATTTTCTTTTATATGTGTTTAAAGTGCAACGAGATCTTCTCTCTTCTTAATTTTTGGTATTTTCAACCCCTATGATATATATGCAGAGGCATCCTTCCATGCGCACGTGCACACCTTTCGTACGTGTCGTACGCCTAAAATCCGAACGGCTCAGGTGATGTGCACCCCATGGAACCTTCAACGACCGTTCAGATTTTGGGCTCATAGAAACTCACGAGAACCGGCGTGCAACAGAGTATTGGGATATTCCACACACATCACGGTGGGGCCCACACAGCTCGACCTCATGGGAAGTCGAGCTGTGTGGGTCCCACCGTAATGCTCAGCCTCATGCCCTGAAGTGATTTCGCAAAATAAAAAGATCAATACGAACATAAGACATACATCATGGTAGAGCCCACCAAACTTGGTGATCTCAACACACCTGGTGAGGCAATCTCCTTCCATTACAGGGCAAGCAACTTTACTTTTTTCCAATTAATGTCACATTAATGCATACAGGTGTGCGATCAATGGACACATTTGATCGATCACCTGGTGCGCCACGCTGTATTCATGGACAACGGACGGTCTGATCTAACATGCAGGTGTGGCCCACCCAGGGATCGGATAAGCCTGATTTTCTAGATTGATGATTGTCATAGTGGTGCCTGTTGTTTTCATGGTACCGATTCACAATAAAAGTAGCATATACAGATGGTGCGGTGCCACAAGTTGAAAAAAGTGAAACATGCTTTTAAACAATGGATGTGGAGCATATATTCTCACCTCCCAATAACAGTGATAACTGTAAAAGCTTTTCGCAATATCAGCTCAGCTGACACGATTTATTGCTTGCCAGTAGAACCTGAAAGCCCCCTTTGTTATTATGTGATTGGGCCACATCATACATTTAATGTAAAAGTACTGATAAAGTCAACGATTATGTGGACCACACGTAAGGCAGGAAAATGATAAACTTGTCACGGACTCCGATACTCACCTTCCAAAAGAAAAAATAAAACTTGTACGAGAAGGACCTTTCGAAGTGAGCATGGATTTGAAACCTCTTATTTGAAATCTTCTTATGTTTACCACTTAAATTACGAATCAACTTTAATCTAAAATAGTTATGCACAGTATACTAACAGCCGGTGGAATTTAATTACTAAATTAATTTTAATATCTTTAATTAGTGAACGTATGTAATATTTAACACAGCTCAAAAATGATGAAATTATAAGTTTTAGATGGGCTACAAGTATAAAATTATGTCTAAGTGATTGATTAATTAATAATTTTTAACTATTGATTTACATTAACAATGTTTGTCCTGTGTTGACCATCATATTAAAATAATTATAATGATGCAACTGATAACCTAATTGTTTTAGGACATTATTAGTGGGCCATGTGTCCAATAAAATAATAGTATAGTGGCATATATGTTACCCATGCAACTATTGAAAAAATTTTAAATGTAATCCCAGTCTCTTTTCAAATTCCGCTATTTTTTGGCATCATAAAGTGAACATATCCCATAGTATAGTAAAAAGAGATTATAAAAATTACTATGTACTTTCCTAACTTTCATTGTTCTGGATCATGGAGGTGTTTGGGACCCTGTGGGGCTTACATGGATGGATGTCTTAAATCCACACCGTCCAATTATTTTGAAAGCACATTTTAAGGTATGAGCCCAAAAATAAAGCTGACCAAATCTTATGTGAACCACACCAGAGAAAGCATGCAGTCATGATTGAATCCCACCAATAAAAACATCATAAATTTTAACAGAATATTTATTTGCTATCCAACCTATTGATAAGGTCAGAAAAACCTAAACGAAGAGATCACACAAATATCATCTTGATCCAAAGCTTTTGTGACCCTCGGAAAGTTTTTTAATGATCAATTACATTGTTTCATTTTCTATGGTCCATTTAAGATTTGGATCTGCTTCATTTTTTTGGTTCATGCCCTGAAACTAGCTTTCGGTACATATCAAGGGCATGGATGTAGTTACATACATCATGGTGTGCCCCACATCCAGAGGCCCCACCCGCCCCCAATCCATCCAAGCCGCGCCCGATACTTATTTCTCTTACGTGATGGGCCATGCAGCGAAGTGTCTTAACAATGGACACGTGTCCTATTTTTGTGGGAGCTTTACAGACTTTTTAAATAGAAAATATTTTTTTCTTATGTGTTTGCAGGGCCAACGGCGACGATGATGTCACGCTCAAGATACTCTACTGCGGAATCTGCCATTCGGACCTTCACTCCGTTAAAAACGAGTGGGGAAATTCTGTCTACCCCTTGCTCCCAGGGTAAGATCGTCTTAACGCCGTTATTTATTGTTTCTAGAAAGGGAATATAATATGAAAAGGCAATTCGCCGAGGGGATATCAAAAAGGTGATTTGTAGCAAGTTAATGTGAAATGTCCAAGCCGTTCTCAGGTGAGGCCCACTCACTTTGAACATGATCTGAACCGCTAAATGGTGTCTGAATGGTCCAAAGAGGGAAAGGAGAAAAAGGAAGAAGCATGGATCCATGCTCAACCTACACGTTGCGGTGGACCTTATAAGGGAACCAAAAGGACCTTCCTACTGTTGATCATTTGAAAGGTGGACCAATGAATGGCTCGGATATTTACACGTGTGCTTCTCTGGCCTGTGAAACGACTCTTTATCCCCTCTCCCTTATAATAATCAAGCACACGTGCAGACCTAACTGTGATGGAAAGATAAGCTTTTTATCTCCCTGTGAAAAGGAACTGTTAGCTTCTCCGTCGTCCACCTGTCATAAGTGCAACGCAATTAATCCCACAAGAGTGGAAGGTCAGGATCTCCGATCAGTGGCCCCTTCAGGATGGTCATCCATCCGTAAGATGGCCATGAATCTATCTTATTTGCCACTCATATTTATAAGGTGACACAAGCATGCAGGCATGGATGAAGGGAAAACACAAATATCAGCTAGATCCAATACTTTTTCCTGTGGTGTAATTCACAAGAGATTTGGAATTCCTTCATTTTTGGGGCCATCACTTAAAATTGAACTGGTGAATGGATGAACGGCATAGATATGAAACACATACACGGTAGGCTTCACAGTCCCACGGCCACCGAACTAAGAGGCTTTCCGGGTGCAACGTCGATTTTATATGGAAGGCAGTGCCCCCGGCACTCGGCAATGCCATCACTGAGCGCGACTTGACTGCGAATCCCGGTAACAGCAACGTGGGTGAGACCCTGGCTATAGGGCCCACCTTTGGGTATGCAATGAATATCCACACTGTACATCTATTTTTTAGGCTCATTTTAGGATATGGTCCAAAAAAAATGAAGTAAATACAAATTTTAGGTGAAACACACCATGGAAAATTACACAATGCTGAATACTTCCTACTGTCCACATTAATGTTTGTTGAGCATCCATCCTGTTGATAAAGTCTAAAGTCAAACATACGTGGATTAAAAGAAATATAAATATCAGTTTAATCTAAAATATTTGTGGCCACCAAAGGTTTTTAATACACAATAACCAATATTTTCTGTAAAGTGGTCACCTAAAATTTGTTTCTATTTAAGTTTTGGGACCATGGCTTAAATTAACCTGTAAAAACAGATGAAGTGCCAGAATATACAATGCCGAGGCGGCTCCTATGGTCAGGGTCTCACCACATCGATTAGGTGAGACCGGGGACCCACTGGTTGAGACCCTGATTGTGGGGCCCACTGTGATGTATGTGACTACATCCACACCATCCATCCACAGTGAAACCCCATTTTAAGACATGATCCAAAAAAGGAAGCAGATCCAAACTCTCATGTGGACCATAATACATGAAATAGTGGTAATTGACCATTAAAACTTTTCGTGAGCCACAAAAAGTTGTGGATAAAACTGATATTTGTGTAGTCTTTTCATCCAGATCTTTTTTTTATCTTATCAACAGGTTGGATGGCAAATAAACATTTCAGTGACCCATGAAGTTTTTAATGGTGTGGATTCAATTATTAATACTTCTTATGGTATGGTCCACGTAAGATTTAGATCTACTTCAATTTTGAGATCATGCACCAAAATGAGCTTTCAAAACAGTTGGAGGTGAGGATTTAAGGTACATTCATCACTATGAGCCCTACAGTCAGGGTCCCACCCACGGTGGATCCTTTGTCGCACCTAATCCGCTCCCCATCACTGGTTCCTAGACAGCAGCCAAGTCGCTCTCGCCATCACTGTTCTCGCGAGACGTACGTGGTCCTATAATGCGGGAAACCCGTGTTATAGATCAATGACCGAAAGCTACCCTACCATGCATAAATGTACACTTTTAATTAGTCGAGCCTTTTATAATGTTTATTTTTCATCCAATCAGCTGGCAAGGTCACACAAACATGGATGAAGAGGACAAACAAATATCATATGGATTCAAAACTTTTGTGACCCCCAAAAAAGTATATTGATAGACATTGAATCCCTGCATTATGGTCCACTTGATCTTTGGATTTGTCTTATTTTTTATTTTAAGACTTAGGATGAGCTCACAGTTGAGATATAACACATACCTCATGATGAGCCCCATATAACTTGGTGATGTCAGCACACCAGCAGAACAGTGATGTGGGTACACCAGCCAATCGGCTTCCGCTCCATAGGGACCCACTTGAAATTTCACTAAGTTGACTCATCAGATTTTCGAATCAAATCAGCATGTGACAGAACTATATATGGTCAAAAGACCCTACCCACCTGATCATCATTTAAAGAAGCATTAGAAATTAATGTAAACCATCTATTACTGCAGGCACGAGATCGTCGGTATAGTGACCCAAGTGGGGCCCAATGTGTCAAACTTCAAGGTTGGAGATAAGGCGGGCGTCGGGTGCATGGTTGGATCGTGCAAATCATGCTCCAGCTGCCAGCAAGGCTTGGAGAACTACTGTCCCAAGATGATCCTCACCTACAATTCCACGTACCACGATGGCACTGTGACGTACGGTGGATACTCCGATTTTCTGGTGGTCAATCAGAACTTTGTGATCTACTTCCCCGAGAGCTTGCCACTTGACGGGGGCGCGCCGCTATTGTGCGCCGGTATTACAGTGTACAGCCCATTGAGGTATTACGGGCTCAGTGAGCCCGGCAAGCATCTAGGAGTGGTTGGGCTCGGTGGACTCGGTCATGTAGCAGTTAAGTTTGCCAAGGCCTTTGGGTTGAAGGTCACAGTAATCAGTACATCCCCAAGCAAGGAGAAGGAAGCAATCGAACGACTTGGTGCTGACTCATTCCTGGTCAGCCGTGACCCGGCCCAGATGCAGGTGAGTCAGGGTTATTGTGACTGACATGGCCGTGCATGTGGGTTTCAGTCTATCCAAAAACCCACACACATCAAAATTAGGGCTGTACACGATTAGAGCTAGCTCGAAAAGCTCGGCTCGGATTGACTCGGCTTAAAAGGTCGACTCAGGGCAAGTCAAGCTTATTTTCTAAAGCTCGGGTTAAGTTCGAGCTGAGTTTGAGCATGGTGCATTTCATCCCGAGTCGACTCAAAGCTCGAGCTCGACTGGGCTGGAGTAATATATTTTATTATTATATTATATTATATTATATTATATATATATTTAACTTTTAAAAAAAATGTTAAAATGAAAAATTAAACCCTACCAGACCCTACTCATCCCATTCCCTCTCATTGTATTTTTTAGCCAAAAATATAATAAATTGACATATGAAGAAACTTGACTCGGGAGAAACTAGACTGGACTCAAACCACTAGCTCCACTCGACAGCTTTGATAAACAAGCCAAGCTTCAATGTTGAGCTTGAGGGCGAATTCGAGTATAGCATGGATGAGTCAAGCCAAGCTTGGCCCACCTCTAACTTGACTCGCCTCAATGTATAGCCCTAATCGCAATTGAACCATGATATTGGAAGTGGGCCCTACTTAATTTTAAGGGTAATGTAAGTGGAGCCGACCATTATTGGATTAAAATGGCGATGATTTACTTAGCAATCTGTTATTAGGATTGAAAAGGTCGTGTAATTATGACCCAGTTAACATTATACGGTGATGATTTATTCGTTTCATATGTTATGGTGTAGGCTGCCATGGGCACCATGGATGGTATCATCGATACAGTCTCGGCGGTCCACCCGATCCTGCCGTTGATAGGCCTGCTGAAGACTAATGGGAAGCTGGTTATGGTGGGTGCACCAGAGAAGCCTCTTCAGCTACCGGTATTCCCACTGCTTTTCGGTAAGTAAACATCCTTTCATTGTCTTTAACTGTCCTATAGATATGTGTAATTCATATATTTAGTGAAAGGCTGCGTTTGGCTGCACCAAATTTCATGAATCATGATATTTAACATTGCAAAATTTCGTCACAGATCACAAATGAACGGGCTGGAAGATCGTTGACCATCTATTATTTTCCCCCACTGACATTGTTCTGATATTGCAGGCAGGAAGACCGTGGCCGGAAGTCTCATTGGAGGAATCAAAGAGACCCAAGAGATGATTGACTTTGCCGCCAAGCACAACATCACGGCGGACATTGAAGTTATTCAGATGGACTATGTGAATACGGCCATGGAGAGGCTCGCGAAGGCGGACGTACAATACCGGTTCGTCATTGATGTGGGGAACACCTTGAAAACTCCGTAAACCGTCGATTTGAATCAGCATCCATGTGGCCTACCAGTCATAGTTTTTAGGGTGCTATGTTTTCGTTGGTTTGAGTCAGAATCTATGTTGCCCACATAGTCATGTGTTTGGTCACATGTTTTTTGTTGCTACATATGCCCGGATTCTTGCTAGGTACACGACCTTTTTTTTCTTAGGTTTTCATTGCTGTTAAAGGCTACACGAGTATCATATTCTATTGTCTATTGGTATCTTTCAATAATTTTGGTTAGTAGGGGTCAACATGGCCGCAAGGTAATATCAATCAAACACAGGAAACATGATTTAATACATAGGGATTAGTCGAAAAGGTTGTCGGGTGACCCTTTTTTTTTTGAGAAAGATATATCCATATGTATTTCAAAAGGAGCTATACAGTGAACTGACGGTCCTGCCAGCAAAAAAAAATAGAGGTAGGCCCCCAATCAACCCGAGGCGAAATTGCCAATTATAACTCACGCAAGTATCCTAGTCCTAACTTGTCTAGGAAAAGGGGGCCTTTGATGAGATCTGGAAGGTCAGAAAAGGAATGAAAGAGATGGTGAGACTGGCGGCTACTTCCTGTATGGGCGATAACATCGGCCACCACGTTAGTCTCTTTCGGGGAATGAGAGATAGAAACTTCCATGCCGTCTATGAGAGATTTGATTCTTGTCCACCAATACCATAGGGCCCAAGAGATGCCCTCTTGCTTGTTCGAAGCATCAACCACCACTTTGGAGTCGCTTCCAAGGTCCACTTTGAGGAAACCAAGGTTTTTGCAAATCGACAATCCTTCCCAAATTGCTTTTGCTTTTGCCCTACTATTTGAACTGAATCCGTAACCCAAGAAGAAGGCAAATAAAAAGGTTCCCTTACTACTTCTACCAACTTTGCCACCTCCCGAGCTACTTGCCCAATGATGAGCCATTAACATTAACTTTGATCCACCCTAAAGAGGGCCGAGTCCATTTCACCATTCTAACTTGTCTTGGGATTGGCGTATTCCCAGGAAGGCCCAGGTTGTTCAGGGCTGTGACAGAAGATCTACAGCCTGAGGGTTTAAGGGGGAGAAGGGGTGTGAGCACATGGATCCACCGGGTCACTTTGGAGATGACCTTCAGAGGCGAGACCGCAACCCCCTCTATACGAGTTGCATTTCTAGCCAGCCATGTTAGGGGGGAGAAGGGGGTTGTTGGGTGACCCTTGCCCCACCTTGATGTGTGTGTTTTATGATGTAGATTCAATGAATTTGGAGAACCATGTTAGGCGGTGAGATTTGATTGGGTCATGTGCTGTTTTGAGAGTTTGGCCATAGTAATAAAGCCAATGACTTAAATGCAGAGTGGATTATTTGTGGCTGTGACTATAGAGCCCACCCTAATGTGTAGTCCACATGTGTTATTGGTTTATTTTTCTAGATCATTTTAGGGCATGAGACAAAAAAAATGAACTAATCCAAATCTTAGGTGGACCACACTACAAGAAATAGTGGTGATTGACCATTAAAAACTTATTGTGGGCCACAAGTTTTGAATGAAAATGATATTCGGTTTTTCCCTTCATCTTGATCTATATGACCTTATCAATAGGTTGGATGGCAAATAAACATTATCATAAGCTTTGAAAAGTTTTAAGTGGTGGGCATTCAATCACTACTATTTCCCATAAGACTTGTATGTACTTTAGTTTTGGGCTCATGCCCCAATCTGAGTGGGCAACACCGATGAAGGGTGTGGATATACTGCACATACATCAAGGTGGACCCCATGGTCAGGGCCAAACCATGATAGGTGAGGCTGGGTAGCATTTAACCCGTGTGGATATACTACACACACATCAAGGATGGCCACACAGTCAGGACCACACCATGTTGGGTGAGATCAGGGCATCACCTAATCCGCACCCCTTACCAACATGCTTTGCTGACGCTATCTCCGGGCATCACCTAATCCGCACCCTTTACCAACATGCTTTGCTGACGCTATCTCCATATTGTGGCCGGTACCACCACTGGGAACAGTGGAATAATGACACCCACTATTGAAATCTTCCTAGGGCCCACCTTAATATTGATTTGTCATCCAACTCGTTGATAAGGTCACACTGACTTGGATGTAGGGAACATATATACAAAAATTAGCTTGGTCCAAAACTTTTGTGACCCGGGAAGCCCTTAATGGTGGGTGCTAAATCACCATTGTTTCCTGTGGTGTGGTTCATTATTCTTTGGATCTGTTTTATCTGTGGACTCATGCCCTAAAATTCATTACATGCAGACGAGGCAATCGAAGCCTGCGGAGACCTTGTGCAACAAGACAAAGAAAAATAAAAACGAGAAAATGGGCCCCAACAAGGAAAGGCGTTGGGAGTAAATTCCAACTCGAAAAAATATCACACTACATTGCTTCCTTTTCTCCATCGTTCTTCTTCTTCTTTTTTTTATTTTTTCTTCTCACGGTTTAACTCGTGCTTTTGGCATTATTTCCAATTGACATCGGTCGGCGTGCCAACCATCATAATGCTTATGATAATCGGACGGGATCTACCAAACACGCATTATGTAAACATCTCATATATGTAAACACACAAAAACACACACACACACGTGTGTGTGTTTTTGTTGATGCAAAAATTTGGATCACCTTCCGCCAAGCACTACGTGCTCGAAGCCAACCCTGGTCCTGCATAGACTGGTAAACAAAGGAGACTCTAGTTCCAACAGGAGACCCTACGATGCTAAAGTAATTAGGCTAAGGAAACCGGGTCTAAGTAGTGTAAAGTAGAGTGTTGGTGTAATATGTTGTATACCTGTTGTAATGGGTTTCTCTGATATTTATACCTGTGGATCAAATGAATCGTTATTGTTAAACTCGACACGATCCGTTCCATCAAGCAAGTGTTATGCATGCACATACGTTGACCGTTACCCTTAGATCATGCTCCGGATTATTCTCCCATATGCCTTATTGAATTGTATCTTTGAACGTGGTCTTTGGCCATGTTGCTACCGAGCCAGACCCGCAACTCGGTTCTCCAAGCCCATGATGGGACTAACCTTCTTCAGACCTCGGACTTAACATATCCAAGCCCATGGTCAGGGTACATTGTCAGTGGCACACTGGGCGGGTGTGCGGTGGCCTCTTCTATATTTCGAGTTAACATGCGAACTTAATTAGAACAGGTTGGCTCAGGCGTACTACCATTTTTCCGAGGTACTGCCCATCAGACACTCGACTACTTGGGTCGGTGTCATAGCTCTACAAGAGCCTTCAGAATTTTATATATATATATATATATATATATATATATATATATATATATATATATATATATATATATATATTGACGGAGAGAGAGAGAGAGGTCTCAACTCCAACTGCCGGAGCAAGTTGTGGTTCACCTAGCCGATAACTACTCATTTCTCATTTACGTGGAACATCCAACCCTTTCAATAGGTTAAACTCCACGACAATTACTTTTGCAAAAGATCAGCCCCATCTACTCATCAGATGGGCCACACCACAGGAAACAATGTCTAGCTGTTGATAAATAACAAAATAAAAATATGGTACACTTAATGAGTGTATGGAGACCTTTCCATGCAACTGGCTGATGGGATGGTTACAATGGCCTAGTGAATGTTGATTCTGATTGGACCTATTTTTTTGTGTAAATGATCTTGTCCGTTCATATTGAAGGCCATTGATCAAACGGTTAATAATATTTATCAGATCTATATAAGACTGATCTTTGCTATGCTAACATGTGTTATATATTAGCTCTGATTACTTTGTTTTCAGGGCTGTTGGAGATGATGATGTGACTTTGAAGATACTATACCGTGGAATTTGCCACTCAGATCTTCTTGCCATCAAGGAAGAATGAGGGCCGTCCACCTACCTCATCTTCCCTACGTGTCCCACATTTCTGCTCTCGATGGCATTGTGTGAGGTTTGGGCTGGGCCGGGTTCAATACTATATGGTCCAAGGCCCAGGCCCAGCAAGGGCTCCTATCAACAAATCTCATTCTCGGCGATCTTTCAGCCTGGACAGGAAAATCTCACAAAAAAATGAAATAAAATTGAAAATATATATTTTGTAAATTAATTAAGAATATATAATGAGTTGTTTGAGAATTTTACTACTTTTCTAGTTAAAATCATAATAAAAAATGTGAAAATTTAAAATTTACCAATATTTTGAAAATCTCATGACAACATCCTTTACTATGAGAAATTTTAAATTTTAATATATAATGTGAAATTCTATAACCTCTATGATGCTCTCCGCACTGCAGGCCAAGTCCAAGAACCCGAATAAAATTAGTGAGGCCAGGGCTCAACCTATCCATGCCCAAAATTGATCACAAGTATGTTACCTACGATGAATGTTTTTGATCCATCCCTTAATCAAGTGGGCCACACATGCATAAAGAAACAGATATTAGGAAAAAATATATATAATAAAACCCAAGGTTTAAATGCAAGATGCATTAGTTACATTAACAATGATTGGAATATAAAGCCCGGTGTGAAAATGTCATTGCATTAATCATCCCCGTTGAAGAGTCTCAAACATGGAACCTCCCACTCTGATATCAATTTGATACAGGGCAAATAACCACTTGCTCTAAAAAATTAAACTATTAGAGCATGGCTAATTACTCCCTTTTATCTTTGTTGGGGAAAAATATGACAAGTCCGGAGGGTCGGCTGTAAGATGAATTAACTATGTCAATAAAACCAGAGGCAACTGTGGAAGCCGACCGAAAATAAATCCTAAAGGAGAGACTTAGCTCGGATATACAGGGTATTAATCCCAACCGGGAGTAAAAGAGTCAAGAGCCACAAGAAAAATTTATAGACATGAGGTTGACTCGGTTAAAGAGACAGCTATGTCTGAAAGGACCAATTAAATGCCTTAGAGCTAAAAGCCACCTAACCGACTATAAAACCGACCCACATGAGGTTAGTTGTAGTGTTGGCTATCAGATTAAGAAAGGGTATCGGTCTTAAACCGATCCTGTTTCGTGTGACAGTAGACAAACAGCCCCATCTTTGTAAGACAGCCGAGACTATATAGTTCATTAAGGCTGAGCCAAACAAAGGAGAGACGGTGTAAACTTAAACACCAATCCAAGAATTTTGTAAAAAGATACCCGACCCCGAAAATCTCGAGATCAGGAAGTATCTGCAAACGAATGACAACTCAATCAAATTTTCTAAAAATCATGAAAGAATCCTCTCACGCCAGGACCTCTCATTCCTATAAAAAGGGGGCTCTTCAAGGATTAAGGTACGGAAAAAACAAACTACCCTAAAGGCTCCTATTCCTGAATCCTTACTAACTTAAGCATCGGAGGTTCCCCGGCTATAGCTAGGGTTCTCTTTATCTTTCATTGTGGTGTAGGCGGAAGTAGAAGACGAGGTTGATCCAGTTTTTTGCATCAATAATCTCATAGCCTAGGCTCTAAGTTTATGAGTTAGATCTTTGGCTGAACCCTCCTCGTGAGCCCCAAATCCATGGGTTATGCCTAACACGAGTTATCTACTTCACACGGCCCCAAATCCATGGGTTCTACACCCAACTCGAGTGTGCCCTTGCATCCCACAGGCCACCCCACTTGAACTCGATGTGAAAATACCCCGCGTTACACCAACAATGTGGTGTGGCGTGAAAAGGAAAGTAGTTAGTTAATCAGGTGGACTCAACTTTGGCTGGTTGTTCAATCATAGCTGGTTCAGTCATGAGGCGGGCCACCCGTGTCCAATGAACATAGATCGTTGGTATAGTTTTTTGACCTTATGTTTTCATCATACAAGTGTGGCTCACATGACAAATGAATTGGCTTGGTCGTTTGGCCATCGGAGATGTACGGTGGGGGCCACAAGATGAGGGGTTTAGATCTCGCACGCAAGTAAGATCTTAGCCACTCATATTAACATCTTTTTCGTTGAGTGTCAACCATGCTTGTGTTTCTTCTCAAACGTCTATTTGTAGCCCAAATTCAAAAGCTTAGAACTGTCCAATCTAAGAGACATTTTATATATGGTCCATCCATGGTGCAAAAGGAACGTATTCGACTTAGGTTGAAAATCACATTCAACGAACGATCCTAGCCATCAATTTCTTCTGTTGAATCCATTTTCACCCTGACTATCTATTCAAAGGCCACTGCCCATATACAATCATCCATTTTTATTTTTATTTTTGTGATTTTCAGCTGCAACTCATCCTCAGAGAGGACCTACTATATGGACGGTCAAGATCCACTGCTTCACCTTCCACTTGTGGAAAGCGTGCCCCTCTTTTCTAATCCATCAAGTTCATAGCAACTCTAGGGCGTTGGATGAGTGATCCACATTTGTAGCACAATATCTAACATGTGATAGGTAAGTTAGTGAATCTGGATCATCCATTGTTCACTCCCCAAGTGCAGGGTTGTGATGTAGTAATAAACTCGGTAAAAAAAAAAAAAAAAACTTGGTAAGACTGAGGTCGAATCCCAAGGGACTGATACCTGTACGTTATCTGAAATTAAGTAGAACTAGAACTAGATTAAGATGTAATCTAAATCAAATAGAATTTAAGGGAATAATGATGGAATATTTATCTAAAACTTAAGAGAAATCAGAGGTAAGAAACTAGGGATTCAGGGGATCCACTTGTAGAGATCAGGGAGATTTTATGCCTGCATCAAAAACTCAACTGAACTTAGAGTCCATCTTTATCTAGTTGAAAGGTGTAATTATGAAAATCAATTGAACTACCTTTGATATAGTTTTCAAGAGATGAAAGGTATATGAATTAGAATGGATTCTATCACCAAACCATGCCCAGGAGACAAAGAAAAAAATAGAATTAAACTAATTATCAACCAATCAACATGCCATGAAGGTTAGGAAGGGTACCGTTATCCGACCATGCCCAGGAGACAATGGTGAACAACAGGGCTTCCTAACATCATAAATATAAAAGGAAAGGGACATGCTCAAAACTATCGCAGACCTATTGTAATTTCAGTCACAACAGACCATTAAAAACTAAAAACATTCCCAATAATCAAACCATTATCAAATTCAGTTCATAAATTAAAATTAAATTAAAGACATAATGTAGAGTCTCTTATCTCACTACAAGCTTCACCTCTTGGCCCTATCTAAGAGGTTTAGCCCATAAACATAATTAGGCTAATCTCTTAAACAAAATAAAATAAACAAAAGAAAAAAACAAAAGAGAAAAACTTGACTCTCTCTCTCTCTCTCTCTCTCTCTCTCTCTCTCTCTCTCTCCTCCTCTGTGCTCCACGTCCAGTCCCCAAGCTCTCCTCCCTCTCTCTCACGTTCACAACCTCCTTTTATAGTTGCTGGAAGGCTGGAGTCGGTGGCAGAGTCGTAGCAGGAAATGGAGTGCAACTTTTCGCAGACAAGTTTCAGTGTCTGAAAACTCACCACTTTCCTTATTCAATTTTTTAAAAAACACCATTCCTTAGGACGTTTTTGAGTGCTCTACATGATAGACGGATCGGATCTACCATATGATGAAAGATGGTGGGCCACAACCGCCTGGAAATCCAGATTTTCGTGGATGTGCGAAAGAAAGCTTTCGCACCTCTTCGCTGTGTAGCTCGGTGGGCTCCACAGAAGTGTTTTCGAGAAAATTCACCCCATAAATTGGATTCAAGACACAATTTCAGTCAAGAATGGACGGTTTTGAACGTCCATTGACGCGGCCCAGAGAAGAAATCACGCCAAAAATCATTTTGAATGTCACAGGACCGCCTGCTTGTGGCCTCTGTATCACGCACATGTGCACGCATGGGTGTAAAATTTCATCAAGGTTTTATAGTATTCGAGTCTGTCTACATAATGAACGGATCAGATTGGTCGTACAGGCCATAAGTGTGGCCCATTGACGTTCGTAAAAATGGACAGCGCCATTTGTGCGTAGGCGATAATGGAAGTTGCCGTTTTGAATAAAGTTCAAAACTCGTGCGGGTGCTGGCTTGAAATTGGAAGGTGGCATGGTGCTCGGCATACATACAATGTACATGATGTACATGCACCATATACAGGGCCCACTATGATTCTTATACAAAATCTTCACCATCCATCCTATTTCTCATATTATTTAATCCGTCAAGGACAATTTTAAAGCATATCCAAATAGCATGTGGGTCCCACTTAATGAATTAAGGGGCTGATCCGTCCATTAGCCCACTTCACGAAATCTTCAATAGCTGAAATTTAATATGTATGGTTAATTTATGGCCCACATCTCATGTATGAAGTCTTGTGTCAATCGGATGGAAGTAATCCTGTGATCTTGCATTCTGGACCAGTTTCGGGCCATTTTTAACCTGAACAGCTTGATTTCCTCAGATTCCTAGGTGTAAATTCGTTGATCTTGGTCCTCTGTAGTCCGTCCCTTGCGCTAGTGACTTCAAAGCGTCAAATCCACGGTTTTAATATTCTTTTTCAGTCTGTCCCTTAATTACACCCTGTAACAAAAACACGTTTAAATATTCTATTAAGCATTGTCATGTTCATAAATCCATGTAATAACTGGGGTCTAATATGCAACATTTTACCCTCAACATCCATCAAGTAACATCCATTCACTAGTTCAAGTGATCCAAACCATCCAAGCCTGAAGATAATCAAAACAGCAAGAGAGAAACCTCCTCACGTTTTGCATCATCCACACATCTGTGACACCTTCTCACAAACATCACGGTGGACCCCAGGTAGCTTCCCCCAGCGTTGACAGGGACTAAGTGATGTATAGGTTTTATCCACACGGTACAAACTCATAAAATAGTTATATGCAAGACTCAATTGGACAACATAATAGGGATTAAATACCCACCATTAAAAAATATATATAGAGAGAGAGGAGAGAGAGAGAGAGAGAGAGTCATGCTCCCCTGCACACCTACGCACATGTGCACCTTTGCACACGTACCATGGGTGTCTAATTTGAACGGTCCATGTGATGCTGAATCCCATGAAACCTTATATCACAAATTTTCACCCTTATCTAAAATTCTGGTGGGCCATAGCAAAGAGAAATGTAAATTAATGGAGGAACTATTTTCATTTTTCATGGCTTATCGAAGTTTTAGATCAAAGTCAAACTTAGGCCCGACAGGTTTCATGAGGTGCTGCTTCACATGAACGGTTCAGATTTTAGATCCACATCACGTATGATGGGTTCTCAAAAAAGTTTGTACTTAGTACATACGAACTAGTTCACAGGTGAGCGTTTTGTTATATATATATATATATATATATATATATATATATATATATATATATATATATATATATATATATGAGAGCCCGTCTCTTGCTAGCAGTACTGCAAGGAATTTATGTGCAAGCCTTCATGTAAGCCATAAGATGAGGAGAGCAGCTGGGATTCAGTTGCATTGAGAGATATTCTTAAAAAGAAAAAACTCTCCTACACTCATGGAGAGACTCTTTGAACTGTAATCGGATTTCACGCGAAAGTGGCTTTCATTGGAAGATCCTGCACAAGGATTATGTGTGGGGCCCACTGTGATGTTTGTGATAAATCCAACCCGTTCATCCATTTTTCAAAATCGTTTTAGGACATGCGACCAAAAATGAGGAGGATCCAAAACTTAAATGGGCCACATGAGAGGAAACAGTGGGGATTTAGTGACCACCATTGAAACATTCATATGGTTGCTATCCATTCCATTCATCCATTTTTAAAGATCATTTTAGGGCTCGAATTAAAAAATGAGAGGAAAATAAATCTCAAATGGACCACACCACAGGAAACCAATACTAATTGGATATCCACCATTAAAATCATCATAGGCCCCACTGTACTGTTTATTTGACATCCAATCTGTTGATTAGGTCATACAGACCTATATGAAGGGAAAAAACAAAGATAAGCTTGATCCTAAACTTTTATGGCCTCCAAAAAAAATTTAATGGTCGACATTCATTTAACACTGTTTCCTGTAATGTGGTCCACTTGAGATTGGGATATATCCCATTTTTGGTCTCATACCATAAAATGATCTAGCGAAATAAGATGGACGGTATAGATGAAACACATACATCATGGTGGGGTCCACATAGCACTGACCACCTGTCATTTGTCGGTGGCAGGGGAGTAGCCAATTTGCTTACAATTCCAAGAGTATCTATGTGAGTGTAGGAGAGAGTCTTATTTTTAAAGACTCTCCCTCTCTCAATGTAGCTGAATCCCAACCGTTCTCCTCATCTTATGGCTTATATGAAGGCTCACACATAAACTCCTTACGATATGGTTTGTAGGATATCATTACTATATAGATATATATATATATATATATATATATATATATATATATATATATATATATATGGTCTCCTACGCACAAGGCCACACGAAGCTTTAATGCCAGCTTATATATGAGCTGTTAGATTTCACTCACGGTTGGGATTCAATAGGCGTGACAATGAGAGAGTCTGCAAAATAATGACTCGCTAGCCAAAATTTCCGCAATCTCACATGAATTGCATGATGTACATAGCAAGGAAGCTATTAGATGGTGCTCTTTGGGTTGATCATAATGTATGTGTTTAATACATGCCGTCCATATAATTTTTCGAATCGTTTTTAACCATGAGCCCAGTAACATAGTATATCTAAATCTCAAATAGACATCACCAAAGGAAAACAGTTGAAACCTTCCTGGCCCCACCTTGAAATTTACATGTCATCCAAACCATTTATAAGGTCATTAACACTGGGATAAAGTGAAAATATAAAAAAATTTGCCTGAAACACAAATTTTATTGCCCCAAGAATGTTTCAACGATTCACACTAAATCCCCACTATTTCCTTTCGTGTGACCCAATCAAGTTTTGAATACATATAGTTTTTAATCCTATAACCTAAAATTATCTCTCAAAGTGAATTAACGGGGTGGATCTCACAAACATCTCGGTAGAACCCACTCAGCATCCTTGCCCAGGAACTTCCTAGGAAAGCCTTTTGCAGGAAATCTGTGTCCTTCGAAAACGGTTTGGCTACTCCCCCTTACATCAGCCAATGGCTGGTGGTCGGTGCTCTGTGGGCCCCACCATGATGTATGTCTTTCATCCATGTCGTTCATCTATTTAAACAGATCATTTTACAGTATGAGAAAAAAAATGAGTTATATCACAATCTTAAGTGGACCACATTACAGGAAACAGTGTTGAATGAGCGTCGACCATTGAAAAACATTTTGGGGCCATAAAAATTTTTGGATCAAGTTGATTTTTGTTTTTTCCCTTCATCTGGGTCTGTATGAGCTAATCAACCTATTGGATGTCAAATAAACAGTACATTGGGCCTTAGGAGGATTTTAATGATGGATGTCCAGTCACTATTGTTTTCGTGTGGTGTGGTCCACCTGAAATTTATAACCTTTAATTTTTGGGATCAAGCCATAAAATGACCGGTAAAAATGGATGAACGGAAAGGATGAAACACATACATCATGGTGGGGCCCATGGAGCACTGACCACCAGCCTCGGGGTAGGGTGGGTATAAGGGGAGTAGCCAATCCATTCCTGCATCCTTCGCACACAAGGACGCAGATTAGCTAGCGACAGGTTGAGTGGCGAGACTCCCACTAAAGTGACGTCACCAAGTTCCGTGGGCCACACCATGATGTATGTTTTGTATCTACACCGTCCATTCATTTAGAGAGATCATATTAAGGCATGATCCAAAAAATGAATCAGATCCGAAGCTTGAGAGGACCCCACCACAAAAAACAGTGGGGGTGAGTGATGCCCACCATTAAAAAGTTCTAAAGGCCACAAAAGTTTTTGATCAAGTAAATGTTTGTGTTTTCCCTTCTTTCATGTTTTCTTTAACACATGAATAGGTGGGATCTCAAATAAACACCATGGTGGACCTTCGGAAGGTTTCAACGGTGGGTCACTCTCATCATTGTTTTCTATGGTGGGGTCCACCCCTGCCTTGGATCTACCTCGTTCTTTGGACCATGCTCTAAAATGGTATCTCCAAATGTATGGACGGTGTTGATACAACACATACATCATGGTGGGGTCCAAAGCCTTGGATCTGCCTCGTCTATTTTAACGATGGTGTTCAATCACTGTTGCTTTCCTATGGTGTGGTCTATCTTAGATTTGGATCTATCTCATTCTTGGGCTCATGATCCAAAATGATATGAAAAAATAGATGAACGGCATGGATAAAACACATACATCATGAACATGGGGCCATTGCCGTGAGCATGAGGGAATCTATGCAATTCTTGAGATTGCGAAAATCTTGGCGCGTGTCATTATTTTGCATACTCTCTCATTCTCATGAATGATGAATCCCAGCCATAAGTGGAATCTAATGGCTTATACATAAGCTTTCATTAAAGCACCGTGCAGCCTTGTATATATGTGTGTGTGTATATATATATATATATATATATATATATATATATATATATATATATATATGAAAAAGGTTCTACGCGGGAACTCCCCATGAGGTCAAGTTGTGTGGGCCCCACCATGATGCGTGTCGAACATCTACCCCATCAGTTAGATGCACCATCATATGGTGGGTCTAAGGCTTAAAAATCAAGTTAATCCGTGACTTGTGTGGGCCAAACCACATACAAAAGTCGAGATGGGTTACCCTCCATTAAAACATTCATAATCATTTTTTGGGCCCATCTAGATGTGGTTCACAAATCCAGCACATCCATTATGTGTGTCCCACTTGGATGAGGGGTCAGACCAAGTTTCAGACACATCCAAATTTCAAGTGGGCCCCACCAAGTGTTTTTATATGTTTTAGGCATGTCTTCACATGATTTTAGATGGTATGGCTGATTTTTGGGATATTCCATAATTTAAAGGGGACCCATCAAATGCACAGTGTTGATATTTGACATACATCATGGTGAGGCCCACACAACTTGACCTCATGGGGAGTTCTCATGTGCTCGACCATATAAAACCTTTTCCACATACACACACGTATAAACCTTAGCTATAATTGTTACGGATTAAAATCCGTAGCTAAAAAGTTGATACACCATTAATAATTAAAAGCATTGTAAGGGACTCTATGAGGCCTTAAAAAAACTATATATACTATCTAAGCCGTCTATATATATTTGTAAATATTACTGTAGAGAATGGAAAAAAAATCAACTAGATCGAAGCCTGAATTGGAACAAACGGTAGGAAACATTGATATTAAATTATAATTGCTTCTTATGGTGTGGTCCACTTGGGCCTCTAATATACCTGAAATTTGGTGTCATAAACTAAAATAATTTATTAAAATTATGTATCAGAATGGATTAACGGAATACATCATGATGAGCCCCATGGAGCCGCCGAACGGACCGTCTACGTCCCTCCGTGAGAAGACCCCCAAATTTGGGCACGCGCTCAAAATAGAGTCGCGCCCAAAGATGGGTATTTCACACACACACACACACACACACACACTCTCTCTCTCTCTCTCTCTCTCTCTCTCTCTCTCTCTCTCTCTCTCTCTCTCTGTTCCCTAATCAGAGCATTCCCTAAGCTCTTCTTTCCCTAATCCTCTCTCTCCCTCCTGATCTCTGCTCTATCTCTCTCATTCTCCTCCCTCTCCAATGCATCAGCCGTGAATGCCCCCCCCCTCTCTCTCTCTCTCTCTCTCTCTCTCTCTCTCTCCATTGCAGCAGCCGTGAATCTCCTACCTGAAGAAACACACGCCGTGAAGCTCCTCTCCATAGGTTTGAAATCTTCTTCTATTTGTATCTCTTTTCCTGTCTTTCAGATTTGATATACACTAACTATTTGATGAAATGACATGCTATATGTTTGTTGAAATGGCTGGATGAGATTTTTTTTTTTAATCTTCTACAATATACACATGATTGGAGAGTTAATTTGAAATGGCATGCAATATGTTTGTTGAAATGGTTGGATGAGAAATCATATGATTGGAGAGTTCATTTGATAGGTATCTGGTGAGTTATGTCAGATGAACGGATGGACATAATGTATATTGAAAACAAATTATACAATCCTGTAAATTAATAAAATTATTAATTTAGAAAATATATGTAGATAATGATTTTTGCATTAAAATAATGATATTCTCCAAATAGAATCACACACACACACACACAAATACACACACACACAGAGGCACACACACTTACGAGCTTTCAAGAATTTGACTATAAGAAATGATAATATTGTTAGGGGTTCAAAATCTGATCACAATATGTTTTGTAACTTGGGTACAGAAACATGGACAGTCCAATCATAAATTGATGAGGTCCACTCATCATGGGCCATCCAGCCAAAATAGAACTTAGATGAAACTACTAACCCTCTGATCAGTGGATTCCAGAACATATATTACTAAGTTTCTAATGACTGATCTGGTGATCATAACAGTCCAGTAGATGTCTCGGGAAATGGATTGTTATGAGAGACGTCCAGCAACATTTATTCACATGGCTAGGGGGTCACCTTACCAGGATTTTGACGTGGTAGTCTGCATGGCGAAATCAAATGTTGTCAGAGAAATCCTCATAGTCTATATGAAGGAATGTTAAAAAGAACTATGCAGATCTCAAACCATGTATTGACGAGGAGAGTCTCTAATTAACGGGATGTTTGCCGTAGACGCACACTAGATGAACTTTCTAGATAACCATGTAGTTTGTCGTTGTGGAAAATAATCCAAACCATCCAATCAATTGGCCATAGCCCCAGAATCAAATCATTTGGATGATCTTAAATATCAACTTTAATAATATAGTAAGCCCATTATTAGACAGTTAATAAGCAGCGGTGCTAGCATACGGTTAATATGATCAAACCTCTATCTCCTGTGGGTCCAATTCTTCAGGGTGAATCACTATTGTTTAGCCTTGCTCCCAAAAATCAGGCTGGCACTTAAGTCAGCCTCTGCATGCATAAATTATACACAAAATCCTATGAACTCAGCTAGTATGGCTTACCTGAGTTTGAAAATGCAGTGATTTTTGGGTAATTCTTTCAACCTGATCATAAGGCACATCAGATGAACGGATTGGATAGCAGACAAGCATTACAGTTAGCCCTACGCAAAACTATTGATGGGCGGTCCATCCCAACTTAATCCAGGAGTGTGGCCTACCAAAGTTCTGGATGGTCATGGTTTTTGGGTTTCAAGGTGAACATGAGGCATGGGGTGGATCTCATGAAAGTTCTGCCCAACAGGCACTGAGTGTGTGGATGCCTAGCGTAGCTTGGCAAACAATATAAACAAGGGAGATGATATGGTAGAGCCGAAGAAAATTTGTCACAGGACTTGTGGCAGGGTGTCGGGTCTTTCCATATGCTAGCACGAGGATGGATGGATGGTTTAAGTTCTAGAAGTAAAACCATGAAACAAACTAATTCATTACTGTTTATCCTGCTTTTAATTTGACTGCTAACTGTTTTTGTTTTCTGTTTTCACTCTGATGGCCATAGATTAGATGGATAGGATTGTATAATATGTAAAGCATCCATACTACGGCCTTACATATGGGTGGACATAATGGATTGGTGAGTTCGGAACTCTGCCCTCTAAACAATCCAGAACTCTTAAGTGGGCCACACCACAGGGGAAAGTGATATCTGTGTTTTCACTTTAATCCAGGTTGGATGGCAAATAAACAGTAGACGTCATTACACAGCTGCTCCTGTGGTGTGGTCCACTTGAGCTTGTTCGTAGGGCTGAAAAGATGGACCACTGATAGTTAGATATAATTTGGAACCACAATTTCCCCTGTTTAACTAGAGTTAACACATGCAATGTGTTCATCTTTCTATTGCCTGTATAATGACCAACACATGCCAACGTATGAAATAACTCCCACTTGCCACTGAGTACCGTCTAGTCCTGTTTCTTAATTTCCTTTAAAATTTTTTTTCTTTATACATAGCACCTCCCACTGGACTAGTAAGAAATGGATATAGATCATATGTCGACGTCAACAATTTTGATTATAGTAGGAGCATTTACAGGGGGACATTGGATGGCATTTGAGACTCATCCAAGACAAGCAATCTATGGTTCCAGAAAACCCATTTGCCTATTTCTCCTGCTAATCCCTGCTAGGTAATGTATCTCTTAGCTCAACTGTGTGTATGGCTAGATTAATATCCTTTCTCTGTAGCTTAACTTGTAGTACTCTTGGGGTGGGAAGACAGAAGCACTTGCAGTCAGCTAGGAAAGCCTCTTCGCTATTTAGTTTTAGCAAGTAAATTAGCAGTTACATTAGTTCGTTTGGGTTAGCTGATTACATTGCACTGTGTGTTGGTCTGTTTTTTGCTTTCCTTTAGTCCTGTACAGTTTTAGGGAGCTTTGCTGTCTCATTATAACATGCAGTCATGTACAAAGTAGCGACACTTGATAGCAAAGTGGCACCATTCTGTTAGTTTGGTCATGTGCGTCTCTGTACAAAGTTTGATGGTTGTAGGTTGTTGTGAGTTATGACTTTTCAGTTCTTGTATTCCATACTTTTCGTTGCTTGTTTCACTGTTTTCTTCTTTTATTAGAAAGGTGCCACTTTGAGGACAAGGCGATGAAAAGAAAAAAACACAAAAAAGAGAGAAGTTTATAATGTTATTTTGTGGGGTTCATGTGAGGTTTCGAGGGCCTGATCTATGGCATCCCTAATGAAACGGTAAATAGAAGTGATCGACAAGGGAGAGAGAAGTTAACAAAAAGAAATGCAGCAACTGAACATTGGGTGATAGACAAATAAAAAAGAAGAAGAAGATTTGAATGTAAACATTATTGCAATAGCTACATCATTTCAGATTATGTTTTGTATTTTAAAGTTACCACCAACAAATATCACAAACAGACTCTTACATGTCCATCCTGCAAATCACTTTGGATTATTGCAAAGGTTGGGTTCAATTGCAACCTTTGTGAAGCATAAACGAAGATGTTATTGCAGTTTCAACAATCTTCATGCTGTCAGAAATGAGTGTCCTTTATATTTGAATTTTTTTGTCTCATTCCATATGTAGATTATTGTTTTTTTGTAATTTTTTTTTTTTTTGTTTTTTTTTTTTAATTTTTAAGGAAAGTGGGCTCTTGCCACAAATTTCATTAAACCTGAAACTATACAACCATTCAAGTGGGACCCAACAAAAAGGGGCAAATCCCACCTATCTTTCTCTTTTTTCAGATGGGCCAGACAAAAAGACTCCAGCCGCACCTATTATATGCAAGAACAGCAACAGGAAAGAAAACAACAGAAAAAAAAAAAAAAAAAACAAAAGAACAGAGAAAAAACGGCCAAACCGCGTCCCCCAAGAGGCAAAAGCAGAGGAAAAGGGCACCCATTAGCCTCTAGAATAAGTGCAAGGCTCCCAGATTTGACCCATCCAGCGTAACCTGGCTTCTGATAAGACAAGGCAAAGAAGAGACATTTAGAAAAAGATTGTCAGATTGACATTTACTGCCAAGCTTCGCCAGGCTGTCGGCTGGGTCATTGGCTTTGCGGAAAATATGATGCAGCGAGAAGGAACCTTGACCTAATAAAGCTCCTATTCTGGTCAACCAATACGTCCACTTCCAAGAGGGAGATGAACACTTTAGCAGACATTGAACAACCCAGTTGGAATCGGATTCCACAATGACGTTTTCCAACCCAAAATCGATTCAGTGCTTAATGCCGTCGTGAATAGCCCGGAGCTCGGCAATGCTATTAGAGGCTACCCCATAACCATGTGAGAAGGAAAACAACATATTCCCATGACAATCCTGGTAGATTCCACCACCCCCAGCCTGCTCGGGATTAGCGAGGGAAGAGCCATCAACATTAAGTTTAAGAAACCCCATGCGCGGCCTTAACCATTTAACAAACATGAATTTGCGGGGGGGAATCAAAGAGTGGCGAGCGCTCATATCAGCATGACTGCCCCAATGCATGGGACGGAAGTAGTCTGCATATTGAGGTAGCACAGTAAAAAGCCACCACTTCATTTTGCAGACAATGACCTCAGGGGAGGGCGATCGGCCCTCAAACCTAGAGTCATTCCTTGTTTTCTATAGTTCTCAAACAGTGAAAAGAGGGGTCAAGCGAATGAGAGTCACGGCAGCCTTACGGGGCAGGGGGCGGGTCCACCACCAAAGAAGACGTTGATGGATTGAGTTGTGGTGAAAGAGGGGAAAACCGAACGTATTTGATATCCCATTCCACACGTTGGCAGCCACCTAGCCATGGAGGAAGAGGTGGGAGAGGGACTCCACCTGAGGTCCAAGGGGATGATCGAGCGAGCAACAGATGCATTTGGAGACCAGTAGTATACCCCTGCGCTAAATGAGGGAGTCGACTGGAAGTGTGAAGTGCATCAATCTCCAAATGAATAAGGAGACTTTGGGGGGAACTGCGGAATACCACACCACTTTAAACTAGGGAACAGGAGATTGAACCTGTTGCAGAAGATTCCAAGCCGACTTTACTGAGAATCTACCCGACGGTTCGAAGGGCCATAGAGTTTTGTCTTCATGATCCGACGTGCAATAACCTCCATGGAAAATGAAGTGGGTGAGCCACTCCGGAATTGGCAAGGGCAAACTCTGCTTGAGACCGTTATGATCAATAAAATCCCGGACTTGAGCATCCGTAGAGTAGGTAGGAATGATGATGGAAGAATGCTCCAGTAATGGCCCCAGGCCAGTCCAGTTACTCCGCCACATACTGTAATTTCCAAGACCGATAATGATCTGGGCATGTCGAGCCAGGAAGGGGAAAAGCTGAGAAATCGATTTCCAGGTCAGGGACACAAATTGAGGGGCAGCCGATTCCAACGCAAACCTGTGAAGCTGATACTTAGCGTGCATAAATCTGCCCCATAGACTATTGGATCGGTCGTGTATGATTGCCACGCCAACTTCGAATGAAGGGCCCTCATAACCTCCTTGGTTCTATGCACACCAAGGCCTCCTTCCGCAAACGAGGTGGCGATTGTGCACCATTTGCGCCAATGGCATTTCAGCGAACTGTTGGAAAAACCCCAAAAGAAATTGGAGAACAGACCATCAATCGACCTGATGACTTGTTTAGGAACCATAGTGGTAGCAAGGGTGTGAATCGTAACGCCGCTAAGAACGTGCTTGATTAGAGTTAGCCGACCAGCCTGGGAAAGGATTCTTTCCTGCCAGCCACTGACCTTAGCCGCCAACTTGTCCAGAAGAGGCAAGAATGAGGAGCATCTAGACTTGCCTTTGATAATGGGGACACCCAGATATGAAGGATTACGAACAACTTTTCTAACACTGAGGATGTGCTCAATCCTGCGAGATCTGGGAAGAGACAACTTCGAAGAATATGAGAAAACGCTCTTGTGATGGTTGATTCGCTAGTCAAAGATGTCCTGGAACTTAGATAGGAACGAGATAACCGCTTAAATCGATCTTTTGGAGCCATTGAGAAACAGAACTGTATCGTCGGCGTACAGTAGGTGAGAGATTTGTAAACATCCTTGCTTTACCTTATACGGGGCGCAGTGCCCATTGGCCACGAGATTGGCAAGCGCCCTGATAAGAACCTCCGCAGCAAGAATAAACAGAGATGGGGATAAATGATCCCCTTGCCGAAGCCCTCTCAATGAGGAAAAGAAACCGTAAGTGACACCATTGACCAAGATCGAGAACCAATTATCTTTCCAGTAAGCTTCTAGGAGCTGAATCCATCTCGAGTGGAAGCCGAAACGCTACAACACAAGCCTCAGAAAAGTCCAGTTGACCCTGTCATAAGCCTTCTCCATGTCTAACTTCAACACCACGTTACCCCCTCGGACCTTCATATAAATATCCCTATAAATCTCATGGGCAAGCGCAATGTTGTCAACAATATTATGGCCCTTCACAAAGGCTCCCTGCTCCTGAGAAATTAGCTGGGGGAGAAGAGCATTCAAGCGGTTAGTAAGAACATTGGTGAATATTTTGTACACTACATTACATAGAATATTGGTGAATATTTTGTATACTATGTTACATAGACTATTGTTAATCAACAATACGTAGATTATTGTTAATCAACTATAGGCATATGATCTTAACAACATCCAAGAACTACCCACACTGAATTTTTTGTGCTTCTTCCATCCAATAGAGTATGCTATCCATTCACATTGATGACTCTATTTATATTATTTTGAGAAATTTGGCATTTTCATTTAAAGGTCATTTGTGTATCAACTGTCACTATCTGCCAAACCAAGTTTTTCTTAAAGATGAGGTATACAGATAAGGTGCCCCACCTTAAAGATGACCATACGCAAGAATTTGGCTAGTCCATCTCACTGCAAAGTTGTCATGAGAAAGAGGAGATTGAGCGAAGAGTTGGGTTTTGGGGTTATCTGATGCAATTTGTATTTCAGGTTAGTTGGTCAAAACTGTTTGATACTATTTCCAAAGTGTTATAGACTCGACATAGGGCATTCACAGTGACAGAAATAGATTGGTCTCATTAGTGCTTTATTTTAGTTCCTAATAGTTTATACCATGTACAAATTTTCATTTATTCTTTCTTATGGAGTGCATTGCTGCAAAGTGCACAATTAGGAATTCTTCCTCGCCACCTGTGATATAGTCTTGTTTATCATTTGGGTGTTGTTAGGTGAGATTTCTGGTGAATTTGTCTTGAACTGGCGTACTAAAGTCAATTTGTTCATTTGAAAGACTTGTGCAGGTGTTGTCATGCTAATGGACATCATTTCCTGGGGTCTTATAGTTACATTTCACTCAATCGAACATTTCAGCTTGAATATGGTGAGCTTTCTATTCTATTCATTCCTTTGGTGTTTCTAAAAGGTTAAATACTTCATCATAAATTGGTTTGATGTGTACTACATTGAGTTGACATGTTTATTGAATTTGTTCTGTTTGGGAACTACAATTGTTTATCTTACATGGTTTTTGTTTTTTTTTTTTTTTACCTACACCTTGTGGAATCCTATTTAAATTGTTGTAATTGTTGAAGCTATGATTTTAACTTACTAACTTCTTTTGATTTACACAATTTGCTTGCAAATTTCTATTAATGCTGACTCAATGTCTAGAATGTTGAGGAAATATGTAGTTATTAGCATTCATATTATATAGGGCATAACTTTTTTGGTTTGTAATCTTTGTTGCTCTTATGCTAAGATGTAGTTAAACCTTGGCTCTTATGCTAAGATGTAGTTAAACCTTGGCTCTTATGCTAAGATGCACATATATAATACCGAGTACATAAGAGTTATGTGCAATAATGTCGGTATTATATATGTGCATCTTAGCATAAGAGCCAAGGTTTAACTCATGGATGTAGTTGCTCATGGTCAACTACATGAAGTTAATCCAAATGCAGTTTTCCACTGTGAACCATTGGAGGAGGGAGCTTTTGTTATTATCCTGACTGAGATTATACATCCTGAGACTTGTTTGTGGATAGAAGATGGGTTCGCATCTACACTTGAGAGGCCGGTCCGGGATCATTTGTGCAATGGGGGAAGGAATCTTTGAGATTTTGATAATTTGAACAAATTTAGTACTCTGTAATTGAACTTGGTATGGATGATTTTTTTAGTTACTTTATATGATGTTTCGCTTCTTTTTTCCTTAATTTTGAACTAATTTGGCACTTTATAGTTTAACATATTGATGGTCTACATGTTTTTTTTTAGTTACTCTATATGTTGTTTGGTTTGGTTTTTGTCATTTTGAATGAATTTTATACTCTATATTTAAACATATTAGACTCCAATTGGTTGTTACAAACCAAATGGAGCCTAAGCCCCTTTTTAACTCCGCCAATGCAACTCCTTGCATTGCTGGTCCCAAGCCCGAGTAAAGGAGGAGGGAGAATAGGCATCGAGGTGAGTTGTGTACTTTTCATTCATTTTCTGAGAGGAATTTTTAAAATGCTTGACGGTTACTTTCAATAGTTTTTCGGCTTCTTCTACTATCATTTAAGGACCTCAAAGGCCCTACTACCTTGAGATTTTTATATGCAGGTTGATGTATTTTTATCCCCACAGATCAATGTTACCACTACAAGGTTCAATATTAAAATGGTAAAGTTTTTAACTATTTATTTTATCCTTGTTTTTTTCCTGTTCTTCATAAATAATTTGATGTCTTAGCCTCCTGTCATTACCAGCTAGTCTTGTTACTATTTGTACATATGTCATCTCATAAGTCTTACTTTTGTAATTTTCTTACCCCTGTAGTGATTATTAGAAGTAGTGGGCCATCATTGAAAGATTACCCTTGTAGTGAGTCCAATCAAGGTATAGATAATATATGGTTTTAGTTCATGGTAAATGGTACCTTTTATTGTGGATCACCCCTAGACTAAAGACCTGGTACCTTTTATTGTTGTAAGTTCCTAATTAGTTTGTTTTTATATTTGTGTTGAAGTTATCCGGATGTTGAGAGGGGGTCCCTGGAAGGTGGGAATAGCTGTTATGACCATGATGAAGTTGTTTATTTTTTATAGACAGCAATATAGGTGGCCTGGCTATTTGGACAGGCCCCTGTTTATGTATTATTTCGAAATTGATGAAGTAGATCTGGATGTGCGTCGGAGCTATCCAGATATTGAGCGGGGTTCTTTGGAAGTGGGAACCGCTGATATTTATTTTTTTCCTTCATCATTGTCTATGTGATCTTGTGAACAGGTTGGATGATAAATAAACATCACTACAGGCCCTAGAAAGGTTTCAATAATGGAAATCATTATATCCACTGTTTCTTGTGGTATGGTCCACCTGAGTTTTGGATATGATTCAATTTTGGTTTCAACCCCATAAATGATCTGAAAAACCAGATGGACGGTGTAGATAAACTACATATATTTATAGTGGGTACAATGATTTCCTAACCTTAAACCTAAACTTGAAAACCTAAATCTAAACCCGAACTCGAATTCCTAAAACTAAACCTAGAACCTATAACTACAACCTATAAACTAAACCTAAACCTATAACTTATAACCTATAACCTAAACCTAAACCTAAACCTAAACCTATAACCTATAACCTCAATCTAAACCTATAACCTAAACCTAAACCTAAACCTATAACCTATAACCTACCTATAGCCTACGCCTAAACCTATAACGTTAACCTAAACCTAAACCTATAACCTATAAACTAAACTCATAACCTATAACCTAAACCTAAACTGAAACCTATTCTCAAATCCCTAAACCTAAACCTAAACCTATAACCTATAACCTAAACCTAAACCTATAACCTAAACCCATAACCAAAACCTATAACTTATAACCTCAATCTAAACCTATAACCTATAACCTATAACCTAAACCTAAACCCAAACCTATAACCTATCACCTATAACCTACACCTAAACCTATAAATATTAACACTCCCTAAATGTAGGGGACCGTAATAGAAGTTGTAATTTGAATTCCCTAAACATCTCTTTAGTTAGAAATAACATTTCACATAAATTTCAGCAATTGGAACTAATTAGAGATAAAGTTGGTATAGTTTCAGTGTGAATTGGTGAATATCTGATTTAAGTGCCATTTAATGTTGATTAAGCCACTGAAATTCAATTGTTGAATGTTGTCGTATTGCTTTGTGTTTGTTTTGATTCCGTTCTTTTTATTTGAATTTCTGTTGTGATTTTGATTCTAATTTTGATTGTAATTGTTCTAGTGATGTTCTTAGTTACTATGTATAAGGAGTGATCAGTGCAATGAATTGTACATGTGGGTCCCACCATTTGGCAATCCGACCGACCTGTTCATGTGGCGGGCCATGTTGTCGATGGGAAATGCAATAAAAGTTTTGCCCATTAGATTATTCTAACTATTTGATTATTGGGCCACATTTGATGTGAACTATAGGTTGCCTCATGTGGGGAAATTTGGGCATGGCCCGTCTCATAATGTGGCCCACCATTTCAACCATTGGCTCAATGAACGGTGGCCACACTTGTAAGAATATTGGATTTAACAAAAATGATGCCATTACTTCCTAATATCATCTGTATTGATTGAGGAGTTTGTATATTAATTTGCTTTTGTGTTGTTTTTGTTCTTTTGATCTTTGAATTTTGTTATCTGTTTCCTAAATTGGATTCCTGTTTTTCGTAGTATTCTTCTCAAAACTTTTAGTTTATTATTTTTGTAGAATACAATTGCTTGGAGATTTAGTTTCATTGCTCCTCTCACTATATTTTGATTCCTTCCTATATAATATTATACAAACCAATAGTCCATCAAACCACATTACTCATGTTGGATTTTGCCATAGTTTAGAAGATTAGCAGGTACATTTTTTTATTTCTTCCTATATAAGTGTGTGTGTGTGTGTGTGTGTGTGTGTGTGTGTGTGTGTGTGTGTGTGTGTGTATATATATATATATATATATATATATATATATATATATATATATATATATATATATATATATATATATATATATTTGTCTTTCTTTCTTGAGATGTGTACAATCCTATGCTTGTTTGATTGTGTCTACAAATGTTGTTTTATACAGGCTGATAAGCTAAAGAAGTCACTGGAGGATGAAATTCATTTTCTTAAGGGAAAGTTTCTGTCACGCCCCAAAATTTGGGTACAGAGTGTGCACCCTCAGACCCAAGTTTCGGTTCGTAACTTATACACAAAGTGTACTAACTTAATTCTTTAATCGATATAATCGTATGTGATAATTACATTCGACATAAGATCCACCATAATCTGAATCATACATACATAAACTAAACATATATAAACCTTGACAACTCTTAAAATAAAATAAACCTTAAAATCATTCATTTATTATACCATTGTTTTATAATGATATTTATTTCATGTTAACATTATTCCAAAGAAATGAAGCTAAATAATTTCTTAAAGTCTCAAAATAAATACCACCATGCATTATATGTTAATCAAGCTATGCTAATAAAATAAAACATATGATTAAAAATTTTCTAATGTTGTCACTTCGTCTTCAGATAAGTATGCCCATATTTCAAATGGGTCGTATTCAGGTGCAGTATATTATTCCGGTTCTTGCACCACATCATCTGTTAATGGCTCCTCTGTATGGTTTTTTCATCAATCAAAATGTAAGCTGGTCAGGCTTAGTGATAGAACCCAGCATGGTTCATAATCATATCAATTAAAATAATACAAAAATACATGTACAATGATATGAATGTAAAATGGTGTATGAATGTATCAGATGGGATGATCGTCCATCTGCTTGGGTTAGAGGCTGTCAACCCGCATCCACCCGTTGGGTAGGCTTTCACCTTTCGTTAAGCTAAGGAATAGCCCGCATCTGGTAACGCTCTACCAGGATCGACATTTCTTCAAGGGTGGGCCACTAGGATCGACCATATATTATGTAATGCAATAAATAATGGATGATATGTAGATTCATATTTTTCATATATGACATAGTTGTCTTGATTAGAATATTCACGTATGAATTAACATACCATTATCTATCAAAATACTCAATCAGTAAATCAATCCAACAATCACAAAAGATTTATTTCAATTTAAATGAATTACGAAACAAGTTAGATTACTCACCTGAGTTTGGTAGTATTAACTCTTCAATATAATTAGGTTGATTTAAATTTTGAGGTCCTATCAATTATATCAACAATATTATTTCATTGATTTGTATTAAATGGTGGGGCCCACCTTTGATTAACACCCTAGGTGGCCAAATCCAAAATAATTACATAATTAAAATTCATATTCTATTTTTTATTTTTTTTAATATTATAAAATTGAATGGAAATTACTTGATTAGGGTGGCCCATCGGATGGTCAGATTATTCAGATTCTTAAGGTCTTGTCATGTTTTACCTCTATGCATTGGAGGAGTGGTGTAGATCTAACCACATATTCACCAATGGCCTATCTCGACCTTCCATGCCATGTGATACTAACACTTGCGCAAAATATCTAAGATTCCTTTATCAAACACTTAAAGATCTAACTAATGTGGCACATCCGATGGTTAGATTGATATGAATATTAGAGCCCTTGTATATTTTGGCCTTAGGAATCATATGATCCATACAAATCTAATCTAATTTGATCAGATGCATACCAACTACGATTACAAAATTTTAGATTCCCCTTACTTTTAAATGGCATCTACCCATAATTCAATATAATGAACGTGTGATCAATCCACACCGTTCATTGCATACACTGAATTAAAATATATTAAATATATAAAAAAATACTAAAAGGAGGACGATATACATACCTGATCTAAGCACTCCAAAATTCTCTTTCTCCCTTTCTTTGTTGTCGCAAGTAGCCTCTTTGTTAATATTTAAATTTGACTAGAACTCTTTTTATCTTGAGAGGTGCAAGGAGGGTTAGAGGTATATTCAAATTATCCGAATTAATGATATAGATAGGATGGGGGATAAGATAGATTTAAAATAAATATAAAATAAGATTTTTTAAAAAATCTTTTATTATTATTATTATTAGTAAAATTTCATGGCCTTTACAGTTTCAGAACTTGAAAGTGATCCTGTGTCAAAGTTCACATAAGTTACATCTGCAGTTTTAAGGAAAGAAGAAGCTCTATCTTCTGCATTTGCTGAAATTGACCGTCTGAAGGAAGAGAAATCTGTAAAAACGTAAGCATTATTGCATTATATGGAAGGTGTTTACTGTGTTGGAGTGTATTTGTTTCTTGCACATGAGGGCACACCTTACTTGTAATTCTTATGATAGGTTGAGCAAAGTGAAGTATTATTTATTTAAAAATGTGAATGTGGGATGCATTGTATGATTTAATTGTTATTTGTAATAAATGTATCATTTTTTTCCTAATTGCATTTTATGTACTATTCCTATCAGCATTAAGCTTAGATAAGTTATCAATCACAGTAGGTTCTTGCAATGGAAACGGGCATCATTATTACAATTTTTAAAAAATAGCTACGAATTTTGGCCGTAGCTATTGTTCTGAAAACCATAGCTATTGCTAACTACAACATAATACTACGGATTTTATTCCACTTTTAGCTACTGATATTATCCATAGTCATAGGTACATTCGCTACAGAAATTATAGCTAGTGCTTTTTTCCGTAGCTAGTGATATCTACTGCTATGGATCTAATCTGTAGCCATAGGTATATTTCGCTACAGAAAGTCTAGCTACAGCCTTTATCCGTAGCTAGTGATATCCATTCCTACGGATTTAATCTGTAGGTGTAGCTACATTTCGCTACAGAAATTATAGCTACGGCTTTTGTTTGTAGCTACTGATATCTATTGCTACGGATATAGCAATTGGTTTTTGACCATTAACTACCCCACTAATAGTGACAGACGTGCTACGGACTAGATTCATAGTAAAATGTCTTTAGATATGATTTTTTACTGTAGCCTTCGCCCGTTTTTCTTGTACATATATATATATATATATGTGTGTGTGTGTGTGTGTGTGTGTGTGTGTGTGTGTGTGTGTGTGTGTGTGTGTGTGTATGTATCGTGTTTCAAGCTAATGGGACATTCGCTGTTTGGATCCTCCGACTGACATTATTATGGTGGGGCTCATTTTCTATTACATATGATACATGACCAGCATCTTACACAGTACACACTAGCTTCTACTCCTGACAAGTGAGGCCCATGGTGGGGTAATCCAGACCATCCCACAGTGATGTACTACACCAAAACAATGTCCCAGATTCAAAGATTCATATCTTTAGAACTTTATCAATTGAATGTGGACAGTTGTTGTATTTCTCTTCTTAACCGTCCATCCATAGGCCACGAATCAAACGATTGAAACCGTCCTACTAGAGTAATTTTTTGGTTATTGTCAATCCATGACGACATGAAACAGACTAAGGGGCCCACTTGTTACCGTTATATGATCATATGGTAATAAGATTTACCAATAGCTAAGTTTCACTAATGGTATCCATCACTGGATCATTTTGTTTGGAAGAATATCATCTGCCGATTCAACATACTTCGAACTATCATTACTGACAACGGAAAGCATTTTGGCAACAGGCAATATTGAGAGATGTGTGGCAATCTTGAAATTAGGAATGTCTACTCCTCTCCCCATCATCCTCAAACGAATGGACAGGTCAAGGCAATCAATAAGATCATCAAGCAGCATCTTCGAACCAAACTTGACCGAGCTAAAGGAACGTAGGTCAAAGAACTTCCTAAAATACTATGGGCATATTGAACTGCCGCTCGAACAGCTATGGGAGAGACTCCTTTCTCCCTTGCGTATGGATCAGAAGTCGTTACTCCGGTTGAAATTGGACTACCTTCAGCTCGGGTTAGCTCGTTTAATGAACGAGACAATGAAGAACTGCTAGCCCTCGGACTCAACTTCTTAGACGAACAAAGGGAAAGGGCTTGGTTTCGTATGATGGCTCGGCAATGACAGGTAGCTCAATTCTACAATACCCAAATCAAGGTTAAACGCTTTCAAGAAGAAGATATATCCTTTGAAAAATGTTCTTAAACACTAAGGAAGTTGGTGCGGGAACACTGGGACCTAATTGGAAATGACCCTATATTGTCTCGAGCACCATCCAACCTGGAACGTATCGGTTGGAAGATCTAAGTGGGCAATTACTCCCACATCCTTGAAATGCCGAGCATCTAAAAATCTACTACCCCTAAGTCGGCCGTTGTACGATTAATTGCATTCATTTGTCAAACGAGCAAGTAATAGAAAAAATGTAAACTGAGTCAAAAGAATATGAAAGATCAATATATTTATTCATCAATGCAAGTTTTACATCGGATTACACTAGTTCCTACTTTGGAATTACATCGACAAAATGACAAGGACAAATGTGAAGAAGAGTCGGCCGAGACACGCGATTTCCTCTCTCGGTAGCGAATGCTCTCGAACCCAGCTGAAGCTTGGTGTGCTTGAAGTGCTTAAAGCTTGGTGTGCTTAAGGTACTTGGCACGCTTTGCAATCCAAATCAGCTTCAAGGTTCACCAAGAGCTAACTCGGGAGGTGGCTCAGCTTCACTTACTGTCGCCACTCGGACCAACCTCTGACGCCGCCTCAGGGGCAGCCTTACAGGCAACCTCAAGATCAGCCGCCGCATTAACAAACCCAGTTACCTCGGCCTCCGGACCTTCAGATCCAGAGCCACTTTTGTTAAATCTCGAGATATCAAGGTCAGGGAAGGACTGCTTCATCAAGTGATCTATACACTTAATGTAACCATCCTAATACAAGCGGCCCCGCTCTTCTAAGTATTCTCAAGACCTAAGAAAGGCTTCTACAGCCAGGGCCTTGGCATGCTCAAGGGAAGCCTTAGTCTCGGTCTTAAGCCGAGCCAACTTCTCTTTGGAGGAAAGACGAGCCTGACAAATCCTCCGACACTCCTCCTAAGCCTCTTTCAATTGCGAGGCCAAATGGGCACACTGGGCCTTAGCTTCCTCAGCGGTCCACCTGACAAGCCCTAAGTCGTCAATCATTATGTTGAACCGAGTCATGGTGGCAGTGAGTTGTTCTTCCGTCTCCCCTGCTCGTTTTTGAGCATCGGCCAGATCCGAGCTTGCCCTGAGCGCACAAGGGGCGAACTGCAAAAGGAAAATGCAAAGTCAGATCAAGTCTAAGGAAATTGACAGAACAAGCGTGAAGTTCATATCTTACCTCGAGAAGCATCTTTGCCATATGATAGACAGTTCACCTCCAGGGAGCTTCAAAGAGGGCAGCAAAGTCTTTTTCGCTCCCATGAGAAATTGCCCAGGGGACCATGTCCTTCACGGCCGTTAGAATACTGACATCTCCTATTGAGTCGTCTCCCCTCTCCTTTGCTCCTCCCTCTGCTCCGGGACCTGCTCTGCAACAGGTCCTGGCTCGGGAGCCACCTGGGACTCTGGAGCTACCGCGTCCGCTACTTCCACCCCTTCCTTTGTGTCGGGGACAATCACGGTCGGGATGGCTGAGGCGGCTTGCCCCTTAGCCTTTGAGATTGTCTTCAGCTTCTTTGGTGGCCGAGGCTCTGACCTTGGAGGGGCCTTCATCTTGGAAGGAGGACAGAGAAAAGGTCGGGCCTCAGTCATCTCTACATTAAAAGCAAGTCGAGTTAAATAAGATTCAAAGGGAATGCAACAGAAAGTATAGTATAGTATAGTAGGCGAGCGAGTTAGCGAAGACGCGTCAGGCTAATAGATAAGAGAGCGTCAGTGCGTAGCCTTCATTCTACTATGCTACACAAAGGTTACGAAGTCACGTCAGCTCGACATTAGGAGAGTCAAGGGGGAACACCCTACATAGAAGAACCGCTGTTCGCTGACTTTCTAAGGTATAACCTTTCGCTCCCCTACTAAAAAGGGGGAAAGCCGCTTCGAACCACTGATAGACTACTTAAGATTCAATTCAAAAGGTGCTACTTAGTTTCGTAAGCCTTTGTCATTGTTAGTCAACTAAGTAGGGCGAACAACCCCCTGCGAATTCGTAAATCTGAGGAGCATGCTGCAAAAAAAAAGGATGGTCCCCTATGCATTTCATTCTTTCCGGAACAAAAAAAAATAAAAAAGAAGTACCTTACCCCCCCCCCCCCCCCCCCCCCCCCCCCCCATCATGGTGAACCTCTCCTTGTGATCGAGATGAGGTAGATGCCTCCCAGCCGGGGGGAGGATCGAATCGGAGTTTCCTTAAGTAGCCACCGACCTACAGTTATCCTTAAACTTCCGTGCTTGGTGGAGAAGAAGTGAACAAAGGTACGCTTGCTTGCTGTCTTGTTCTCTACCGCAAATTGGGATCTCTTGCCAGCTAGGTCAGACTGGAACAACATTGTATGAGAACATATTACCCATATTCGGGGACAAGGGGCGGAATGACCTCTCGATCTACTTACTGCAGCCCAGGACGGGCGTCGTCGTCTAGGCGTTCCTTATTGCTCTGATCTCCCCTACGCCTAGGACGTTGTCTGGGCCAAGAGCCATAGTTAGTTGTTGTTTTCATTTTTTTATTTTTTCTCGTTGTTGATACCGGCAAGACCCAGCTAGATGATGTCTGCTGGTTGGTAGTGAGGGACTCTTAGTACCCGCATACCCAAAGGGGGCACTGGTTAAAAAATAATCATTTGATTTTGTTTCTTGCTCTCTCTTAGCAGCGGAAAAGGAGTCTATCTATCTGCCTAGCTTTGGTAGATTTCCCCCAACGCAATCCACAAATTGAAATTCCACGAATCCCTTGGTGGATAAGTCCGACGACTCAGCAGCAGTGCGGAATTGAGTTTCTCGTCCGGTAGATCTGATCTATAGTTAAGGGGCAATACATACCAAAAGGTTCGAAGAAGGAACACGCATAAGAGTATATAACCAACCCACCCTTCTGTATAACCTATTCACATTAGTGAAGCTGCTGGATGCATAAGGGAAATGCATGTTTGTGAGACCTTAGTCGGGATGCATAGGGGAGTCAACCTACGAGCACGGAAGAACGTGGGTACCACTGACTGTGGTCAGATTCTTAGCCCTGTTGATGACTCCATCTAAAATACAATAGGGACAGTCGTTTCTGGCTGCTCGTTTCGTATCTTGAAGAAAGTAGGCCTGTCGGCGATCGGGTCAATAATAGTTATGCTATTGACCGACCTCCGCCCGATCCCGAATGCAGGCGGGATTAGATCGTGGTCGATGATACGATCGAAAAGACCTGACAATCGTACCGATGTCTACTAAACACCTACGGGTGGGTGCTCCGCAACAGCAACAGTAGTGAACATTGCTACTAAAGAAGGGAGAGGGGAGCCTCTACCGAGGTTAGGTTCCCTCGCGACTCTAGTTTTTGGTATATGCGTTCCGGGAGTGTCCAATTCCCTTGAATCGTACTACCGGTTGTTCCACCGGGAGGGAGGTTGTGTATTGCCAGATGTCCAATCCCATAGTATCTGGATTCGTAATACCGAACCTAACCACTTTGCACGATTGCGCATGGGCTCGTAGGAAGCGAACTCATAGTGACGCAAGAGGGCCAGGAAGGAGGGAGAGGGAACCAAAAAGATTCCTACGATGAACCCCACCAGGAGCCCCCCGATGAACGAAATAGACCTGTCATGTCACCGGCCGTCATCGGTTTCCTATCGAAGAAAGGAAGGGGTTTCATCCTATGCCCTGTTCGTGCCCGGCATCAGATTGTTCATGTTTCTTCCCGACCATGGTCAGATCTGATCAATTGTCCTGGTCGTCGACGTTTGCCCGCCCGGGTCCCTTCCCCTTCTCCCGAAGCTTCAACGGTCTAACTCCCGGTCCTTCTTCCGAAAGTCCTGCCTCTTTGCTTTGCCCAAGCGAAAGAGACTGAAAAAGATCCGTATCCGATTCCTCTGGTGTAAGACCCGTATCTTAGTCCGTACCGTTCCATAGACTTCCGCGGTCTTACCGGTCAAATTTCGACAACTTTCGACCCTTAACCGATATCGACGCGCGACCCTGATTCATATACCAACAACCCGAGTCGACTCAGCCTGAAACCAATACCATAGACACCGCGCCGTCGTTGCGGTTCTGATATCGCGACTCGCACACCGAGGCGATACCCTGGTCAAGAGATGTGGGCCAACGTTCGATGTGAGAAAATACTGCGCGTTGCGAAACCCAAGGGAATCTTTACGATGTGTCACATCAATCACATCTATCCCATCAATCAATCAATCCATCAAGCCATCACATGTCAAGTACACATCACTTTATTCCATTTTCCCAAACAACTACAAAAGTCTCCCAAACTCATACCTCTCTTACACAAAAAGCCACAAAAGTCTTCACCACCCATACCCCTCTTACACAAAAGTCTCAAAAGTCAATACTTTCTTACACAACCATCACTCACCACATCCATCCAACACTCTCTCTCTCTCCCTTTACAACTCTCTCTCTCTCTCTCTTTCTCATTTCAAAATCCCAAAGCAAAAGAGAGCCCATACGTTTGAAATTTTACAAGAATTTCTAAACTCCAAGTGGCCCACCTTCCTACCCCATCATCTTCCATCTCAACCTTCCATTCTCCATCTCCTCCATTGAAGTTGAAGCTAAGGTGCCAAGGAACCTCTAGGAGCGAGAAGATCGGACGGTGGGTGCCTCTATAGGGTAATTTTTCTTGTTTTTATGGTGGACCAAGTGAGGCCCACCGATCAATGGTGTGGATCTCACTTGGGACCCTAAGATAAGGCCGATGGCCTACTTGGATCATCATGATCATTCCATGATGGGGCCATTCTCCATGTACCCCATCATGATGTTTATTTTCTTTAGAAAGGTCATCTAGACCATCCATATTGGTGGGGAAAGGATCCCCACCGTTGATCTTCAGTTTTGATGGTCACATGTGCAAAATGACCCACTTGATGTATGATTTCATGTAAGGGAGGGCCCATAATGTCGGGGTCCCTCCATCATAAGGCGTGTCTCACTCTCTCTTTTATTTATTTTGTTTTATTTTATTTAATTTTTATGCAATAGAGTTGTGTGGCCCACTTGAATGGACCTCACCTTGAGGTATTTATTTTTGTCCAAGAGTCCTTCAAGTGGGGCCCACCTTACATGTGGTACCCCCCATCATCCATTAGTGGTGGCCCACTTCAAAAAGGCCCACCACCATATATATTTTTAAAAATAGGCCCACCGTCCAGCGTCTGGGACGCTGGACGTCCCTGTACCCAACAAAAAAAAAAAAAAAGAAAAGGAAAGAAAAGGAGAGGCTTTTGGGTGGTCCCCTTGCATAGGCCCCACCCTGATGTATCATTCTAATCCAAGCCGTCCATCCCTTTCACCATCTCATTTTAGGCGTTGAGCCAGAAAATGAGATTGAACGGAGTACCTGGTGGGCCATAGCATCAAAAATTGCATCCTCACCATTCAAACATCATTTTCGTATTTTATTTCATTTCCTAAGCATTTTAAAATTTGAACTCTAGACTCGTTTCGCCTATTGCGAGCCACAAAACGCAATGGCCGGAGCGAATTTCATTTTAGCGGGCCCCATGTGCGAAAAACCGCAGGAAAACGGATTTTTCCCGGATTTTGAAAGAGGCAGAGCCTCTGCTCCTGCCACCGTCAGCAGGCAGCACTGCACGCTGATGCGTGCAGCCGTGAGGGCGGGCGTCTAGCAGGGGCCCACGGCCCTACGTGTGGGCCCCACCATAATGTTTATTTGTCATCCGACCTGCTCATGAGGTGGGCCACCCCTAGTAGTGGGTCCCCTCTGAATTCCAGCCCCATCCAATAGTCAGGTGGCCGACACCATAGGAAACAGTGTGAAAGAACATCTACCATTGAAGCTCTTTCTGGGGCCCACAGACGTGTTGGATCAAGCTGGAATTTATGTTTTCCCTTCAACCACGCCCGAGTGATCTTATGAACGGCTTGGATGGCGAATAGACATTTCGTGTGGGCCCCACATGGGACCCACAGTGATGTATGCATTTTATCTCCACCGTTCGCTGGACGGTGGAGCCCAGGGAGATGTTTGTGAAGGTGGAGCCCTTTGGGCAGGCGGGCATGCGTGTGTGTGAGTGTGCATGCGTGTGTGTGTACGTGTGCATGCATGTGGGTGTGTGTGTACGTGTGGGGCCTCCCTTGATGCAGGTGCATGTCCAGGCGTTGCATTTTTTTTAAATAATATTAATATAGTATATATATTGTTATATTAATATATGATATAATATTACATATTATATCATAAGGGTGGGCCCTACCTGGGACCCACCTCTGCTGTAGTAAGAGCTGCACAGCAGCAGCTAGTTTTATTAAAATATTATATATTTAGTCGCCATATTATGTGTTGTATCCATGCCGTTCAACCATTTGTGAGTTTACTGTACAGCACAGGAAAAGATGAGCTAGATCCATAGTCCAAGTGGACCCCACCTTGGCCTGTTTTGAGGCCCATCTTAACGTTGTTATAGCATTTACTAGGGCCCACTTTGATGTGGACGTAAGGCCCATGGGATTGGACCATTTGATATATCCCAAGGCCCTTGGGTCTAAACCCATTTGATTTATAAAAGGGCCTATGGGTTAGGCCCATTTGACTTGTAAAAGGCCTAGGAGTTTAGGCCCATTTAAATTGTATAGAGCCTATGAGTACAGGCCCATCTGATTTGTAGAAGGCCTACGGGTTTAGGCTCACTTGATGCATCCTAAGGATCAACGGGTTATGACCCATTGCAATGCGCATAAGGCCCATTGGACCGGCCCATCGACGTGGCCCATTTGATAAATAAAAGGCCTATAAGATGTAGCCCATTTGATGTATTTAAGGCCCAATGGGATGTACCTAAAGTCTATTGCAATGTGTGAGCCCAACACGGTTTATGTAACGATGTTTATGACGATCGTACCTTAGGGGCAATGTTGGTTTGATGTCCACATTGCAAGTGTAATGCTGGTTGGATGTCCACATTACGACTCTCCTTAGGGCCATTGTTAGGCCGTACTTATTGTGTATAGGCCGTCCAGGTCCATCTGCATTGTAAGATAGTTCATTTTATTATAACATGTTTAGTACAGTTTCATGACTCATGATCATACACATCATATGTATGCTTGACGTGAGAATTGTCTGATCATAGTATTTGTCTTCGGGCAGGTTGTTTATGGGCTCCCTGTTAGGCGGTGTCGCCCTACATGAGCGCACGATATGCGCAGGATTTGTTGCATGACTGGATAGCGTGAATCATGCATTTCGTATTTGTGTGACATGGCTATTGTACGCCCTAACGACATCAGGGCCGTAGCCTCCACAGACGTATCGTGGTTGGCAGGATTGGATACCAAAAATCTTGTTCTACATGGGGTACTATAGATATCCCTGGGTGAAAGTCCCTAAACCCTTATGGTACCAAGAGGTTGCTCCAACGTCTAGACCGAGTGGGTAGATGAGCGCTGAGTGCCGAATACCAGTTGGCTGTGCTCTCCACTGTGTCGTGGTCGGTTGGAAGGGGGTGCGGCCTTACCCGCCCGAGTGTAGGGGACAATGCTAGGCTGAGTTTGACCAGCTCGAGGAATGGGTCCGCTATCGACGAGTCGCGCCCGATATTGGCAGACGGATAGTGTGGTCTCTTCCACTTACCTTATTGCGTGCGATGTGGCGGCAATCTGATTTAGAGTATACTAAACCCCGGTGATATTCCATATTTGAGCTGTATTGATGTGTGGACATAGATGAGGATCTTTATGCTTGAGTTGTAATGCACATCGCATGGCCTTGGGATGACTGATACCATTCATGTCTTGCATCGCATAAGCCTTGGTACGGCTCATGATATTATAGATCTATCTGCATATTCCGTTTTACTCCGACATTGCATGTTCATATTACTACCTTGCGCACACACTTTCACCACCCTCTAAGCTTTCTATAAGCTTATGCATGACCGTTGCGTGCAGGTGACGTTGGATCGCAGCAGCGCTGAGAAAGGAGCACGTTGCTGATCATTTTGGAGTTTTTGTTCTTTACCATTGTATTTTTCTTTATGCTCATTGTACTTGTAAAGTTTTTGATCATAGTGGAAATGTAATGGAATACTTGGTTGTCGTTTGTGGGTTATGCCTTTGGTTATGCTTATTACGAATCAAACTGACATTGAAAATCCTCCTCGTAGCATCCCAGGATCGGAACCTGGCGAATGGGAGCCAGGAGCCGAGAATGGGGTTCTACGGAGGCTGTTGGCGCCGGATTCGGCGATCGAAAATTTTGTGAGCCCGGTTTCCGAGTTTGGGGCGTGACATCTGGTCTTGCTCCGTCAGCTACCGTAGGTAGGAGGCTTTCGCCTATAAACCTTAGTAGTAATAAAGGAAGGAAGTAAGACCTGGCTGGAGGAGACGAGTCTTCTTCTACCGAAAGAGCTCAAACGTCGACTCCACAAAAGAACGATCGGGAAAGTTTAAGGCCGAGTCATCTTGTTTCTACGGAATATGCCCCAAAGAACGTCATATAGAAAGGATCATAGTCTTTCTTACATATAGTCATTCCATTGGAACAAGAGGGCGAGGAGTAGACAGAGAAATCCGATCCGCCGATCACCGACGAATGGAAGATAACAGCTACTAACCGACAGAGGTGAGGACAGCACCAGGTCGTGTTCCCCAATTAACAAAAACATTCTCCTTTCTATATATCCTTTGATGATAAGGAGGAGCATCGGAAGTTCTGTATAAATTACGTGACGCCTCATTCTTTTCTTTGATTAGAAAGATTGAAGAATTCCTATCTATTGATGTAAGTTATTAGAAAGCAAGCGAGCAGAGAGAGTAGACGAGCCTTCCCCTGTTTACGGTAAGGGGAAGGCGAGGCATGAGGCGAGCGACTAAACCCCGAGCCGACGATAATTATAGAAAGATTTAGGCGTTAGGTCGTGACGAAGATAACAGAAAAGAGTCGTATGCGGGGAGAGGTGGAAATGCCAGGTCTTTTCATTCAATGGTGACGCAAGGGAGTCGACCTCTCCAATATAGGAAGGAGGTAAACCGCTTCAAGCAGGAGCTTCGCTCGATAGTGACGGGCGGGGCATAATTCAAGTGTAGTGCCGCATGCATGCCTATTTATTCCTACGTCCACGCCCCCTATTTATAATTAAGGGCTCAAGATGAGCAAGGTTTCTTCTTTCTTTTTTTTGAGGCATTACTGAATGGATGAATGAAAGACTTAAGTATAAAAGTGATTGATCTTCAACAGTATTCAATCAAGTCCAAAAAGGCTAGCTTCCCGAAAGAGCACAACTTTTTCTTCGACGAATGGAAGAAGAAAGAAAAGAAAAGGCCCGCCTTTTTAAGCAGAGACCTGGTACATCGGCCCCAGGTATAAGCGCCCCTTCTGGCTGATCCCCCTTCCTCATGCTACAGTCTGGTCTGCTTCCCTATGGGAAGCATCGGACGAGGTCGCGCAGGGACGACAAACAACTAAACCACTGCTTGGACATTCAAGCAGGCTCACTTCGGTTAATGAAACAAGTGTTAGCAATCTACCTGATTCGATTCTTCTAGCCTACGGTTCCATAGCAGTCTGCCCACGTCGCATCCAGATGACGATGTCTGCCCACTATTCAGATTAGACCTAGGGGTGAAACACGCCCTTCGCACTTTCGTAGAGCGCAACCAATCAAGGACCGAATGTCCAATAAATGCACGGTTTCAACTCACAAGAAGAACGACTAGACTAAAGATAAATCAAATCCAATGAAAAGGAAAAGCTACAGCTGGTCCAGTAATTTATTCTACTGCACTTGACGTGCATCACACATCAAAAGAAAGCAAAGATCCGTACACCAATGTAGGAAAAAAATGTTTCAATACCAAACATTGTTTCACTGCTGGCCGGCTGATACAATGTCTAATACTACAATTACTGTGACAAGCGTGTCGAAATTCAATGTTACAGGTTGAAGCTTCTCTCCTCTTAGGAGCAGAGGGGAGTTAGCCGCTCATTTGCAGCACTCGACGTCCTACCCTTTGCTCCAGTCACCGATCGATCCCTCTTCCATTCTTCTTTTATTTATCTCATTTTCCACCAGGTCGGTTTTGTCATGTTGAGAATATGGGGTCGCCTTCACTTTCCTGTAACGCATGCCCTACCATACAGGTCGTGCTTGTGACTGACCGTTTCCGTGCGTTTTCTTTTGCAGGTTTTCATACGGCTAGACCAAGTCCAAACCCAAATAAAAAAGATGCTCCGGTTGAAAAAGTCTCTTCCAAGACCGTTGCTCCGGACTCAGCGCCTTTAGATCTTTAATCCGAGCTAAAGTGCCGACTCGGAGTTTCAGCCTTCGCTCGGGGATATCTATAAAAGGCATTCAATCAAACTCGAGAATGTAATAGTATGAGAAGATAGGGAAAAGAGCATACACCGAGTCACCTGCTTGAGAGAACGCCCGAGGAACACAAGATTCAATGGACCCGGGCTTGACAGTCTCCCAATGGCCACACGCCTAGAGCCATCTATCTTGGCCACACGCCTAGAACCATCTATCTCTCCAATGCTTGTTGGAGGTAGGAGAGTCGGTTATCAAAGGACCACCCTTATTCCTCCAAGCACATAAAAAGTACCGGCCGGGCTGCTGCGGGTTCGACCGTACTTGAAACAGATAGAAAAACTCGTCGATAGTCAGTGGGGGCTGCTCCATCTCAGCCCACAACACCAAGCATCCAAACAAGTTCCTCCACCCGTTCGGGACTATCTGCCCAGGCACTATCTGGAGTCGGGAAAGTATATCCCGTGTTATCCCCTAAAGGAGTAGACACAAGTTGCACTGCAAAGCGACTTGAAAAATAGCGACTATCCCAGCAGGAGGACGGTCGGGTAACTCACTCGGAAGGGAGAGGCGAATGATGACTGATTCAGGGACATAGTACTTGGTCTTGATCCTGTCCAGATCCACCTCGGTTAAAACCGAGGGAACGAGACTCTTCTGCTCGTCTCCAGCCTCCTCTCCCTCGGCCGCTGACTCAGTGACAGTTCCCGATCTCCTGACAGGGTCCGAATCACTGGCCCCTTCGGTCGCCTCATCCTCTTCTTCTGTTTCCTCCACAAGAGGATTGGGTCTGCCAAGGGCAATTGCGAATAATGCTCCTCTGCGAGAGGGACCTACTGAAGCAGGACGCTCTATTGAAAATTCAGCCACCCTTTCGGAATGCTGAAAAGCTGCATTGGAGCTTGCAGCCATCTCCGCCAGCAGTGAGGGTGATTCCGAAACGTTCTGGAGATGCCTTGCTTCACCCTTGTCATCAGAAGCTCCCTCCAGGGGGCTCTAGGAACCTTACATTACCATGAAAATTGAAAGCGAAAGGGAGGGAGAGAGTTAAAAACTCACTAGAGATAGCGAGAAAGAGGCAGATGTGGAAGCAGAAATCGAAAACGAAAATGGCGGAGAATGTAAAAATAGTGAAAACGGAAATTTGGGAAGAGGGAAACGCGCACGCGAAAATGAAAGAAGATCGTCCCGCACCCCCTTTTATAGCCCTAACATGTGGCAAGGGCATTGAATGAGGAGTCGAGTCGACGGCTGCTTCGACTCCTCCGCCCGACACATGGCGCACTCCGGATGACGCAAACGCTGCCTTCGTCACGCATCTAGCGCTCATAAGCTAAAAGAACATTCTGATGGATTCCCGCTCGTGCGGTCTCGATTAACGAATTGATGCATGTTCTGGACGACGCATGACTCCTGCGAGCATTAAATGTTCCATCATAATATCGGCCCCAGTTCAAGTCGACTTAACAACTCTTTATTCCTTAGCATCAACATGGTTGATGCAATGAGTAAGGGGGCTTGCTGTTGGAAAAAAATGGAACAAGTCCAGAGACTCGACTATGGAATGGACCAACTCTACTGACATCACCCAGAATCTCGAGGCAATAAGCCCGACCGAGGCAAGCATGTCAAAAGCCTAGAGGGATTTTGATTGAATTGTGGGAAATGAATCTCGACCGAGACTTAAAAAGTCCAGAGCTATAAGGCAAAGTATACAAGATGCATAAAGTTGACTCAAAAAATGAGATAGCAACATCCGAAGAGGCCGACTAAGGCCCAACGCTTAGAAGTCACCCGACCGACCATAAAACTGACCCATCTTTAGGTCAGCTATAGAGTCGGTTATTGGATTAAAGAAAGTACACTGATTATAAATCAGTTTCATCTCATCCGACAGTAGGCAAGTAACCATATTCTTTATTACAGGCTAAGACTCACTCATCAGTAGAGTCAGCTCAGACCGATCCAAGCAAGATAGAAATAGTATCAAGCGAAATACCTTGCTGAAAATCTAGTAAAAGGATCCCCAATCCCGAAGATCTCGGGATCGGCTAGAGTCCAAAAATGGATTGACACCGAATCTCCAAGATATCAGGAAGAGAATCTTGGCACGATGGGATCTTCCCCTTCCTATAAATCTAGGAGATCTACAAGACGAAAGGTATGCAAAAATGTTATCCTTGAGACCCTTTTTGAATAATCATAGCCCTAACTTTAGCATCGAAGGGTCCCTGGATCTAGCCAGGGTCTCTTTTGTTTCTCCCTTGTGTGGTAATAGGTCATTGGAGGAGGGACACATCAAATTTTTTGCATCGACATGTTCTAGCCTTTCAGGGAGGGAGACCGTAGCAGAAAGTTGCCTTGGAGGAATCAAAAAGACCGAAAAGAAGACTGACTTTTTCGCCAAGCACAAGATGCATCACGGCCAACATTGATGTAATTCCAATGTACTATGTGAACGCAACCATGAAGTAGCTTGCAAATGCGGATGTGTAGTACCGGTTTGTCATCAACGTGGCAAACATCCTGAGAGCTCCAGGGAACGCAGATATGAATAAGCATCTATGTAGCCTACCGAGTCATGCGTGTGGTCGCATTTTCTACTTGCGTTCATTTGTATTGATAAACTATTTTTTTTTTCTATTATATGTATATTAGCAAGAATCTAATTTAATAAAATATTAAATAATAATTCATGTTATGAGAAAAATTGAGCTGACCAATTGTAAGAGATTTGCGACCGATCATAAGTGGTCTATAAGAATTGAACCATCCAAGAAGTACCAATATGAGCTCCGTAAAATACGGATGCATCAACTGTAATTTTTTTCAACTCTCATTAAAATTACATCATATGAATGTTTGTAGAATCTCAACTCTCATCAAAATTAATGTAAACACCCTACAATGTTAAGCTTGCTACGCAACACTTTGTGTGTGGGGCCACTGCTAGCAAACATGTCCCCACCATAAAAATGGGGCACACAAGTTTCAAGCTGATCCAACCATCATATTAGCTGCAAAATGTATTTGAAGGTTGTGGGTGGTTTCCTGCTTGACGATTTGTTAGTCTTGATTTTTAGGGCATCCCATTATCATGAGGCAGGCCATTTGAGGCATGAGTTGCATACATTCAAGAATGTATAATACCTCAAAAAGGAAATTGAAAGTGGAAAAGAAAAGCTTTGATATTATGGCAAAGTCTGATGGACGGTGAGTGATGTACCACGTGTGCGCAATAAATATGTGCATTAATATTCTTTTTAAATAATAAAATTTAAATGAGTACTCAATATCATAATGGACACCCAACATCTATTGGATATGGATATGTGTCACTATGTTAGGCCTGACATAGGTACAGATGCATTAACGATAAAGAAGTATAAACATGGCTACCTTTAAAATTTACACAAACTCATTTGCTCAATGTGAGTTATTGTTGATGGTGTGTATGTGATAGAGATGAAATCATGGACAGCTCTGGTAGTCCCAAATCGCTATGAATGTGGCCCTAGTTGGATCCTTAGAAATGGAGGAAGTCAAATAAATACAATGACTTAATAGAAATAAATGTTACAGTTATATTTCCAAAACCAGATGTGAATTGCATGTAAATAGTCAGTGGGCTTTTTTTAACTCATAATGCTTCCCAATGAAAATGCCAAATGCACCCATGTTATGCGCAGGCCAGGGGTTTGAAGTGTAAGACAAGGACTAAAATTTGAAAGTGACATCGATCGGTACTGATCGGTGCTATGGGCACTACCATGATGTATGTGTTTTATCTATGCTTTCATCTATCATACCGAAAAAATGAGGCAGATCCAAATCTCAAGTGGACTACGTTATATGAAACAATGGAGATTGTTGGCCCACCAGTAATTTGCCATCCAACCCGTTGATTAGGTTATAGAGGCCTAAATGAAGGGAAAACACAAATAAATCTTTTGTAGCCCCAGGAAGTTTTTAACAGTAGACGTTTAATCATCACTATTTCCTGTGATATGGTCCCCTTATTTTGGGCTAATGCCCTTAGATGAGCTGGCAAAATGATTGAACAGCATAGGTAAAACATTTCCATCATTGTGGGGCCCACAGCACGGACCAGTAGTGGAGGGGTTACTGCTGAATCCGAGCTGGTAGCATAGTGCTTGAAATGATGGTGTCATGTATCCTATGTGTGAATGTGGTGCCGTGTACAAGGGCCTGTAACTAGGGTCACAGGCAATTCGTGCCCATCAAACACAATCTCATTTGTATTGAAATGCAGGGTCTTTGGCAATCCCACACGAAATCGGTTTGCTTACTGACTAATGCATTCATCGTACTGAGAAAACTTTGTTGGGCCCACCATGAATGAATATGGTTTATCCATGTCATCCATTGATCTGATTTTCCAGCTCTTTTTATGGGTTGAACAAAAAATTGAAGTATATACAAAGCTCAAGTAAACCACACCACAGGAAATAGTGCGACCAATGATTATCACTGTTGAAACCTTCCTAAGGTCCACTGATGTTTATTTGTCATCTAACATATTCATGAGATCTGTCACAAACATAGATAGAGGAAAAATATAAATTTCAACTTGATCCAAAACTTTTGTGGCCTCCACAAAATTTTCAGTAGTAGACATTCAATTGACACAGTTTCCTGTTGTGGAGCCTACCTTGATTTTAGATATACTTTATTTTTTAGATTATATACTAAAATTATGTGGTAAAAGGGATGGACATAGTGGATAAAATACATAAATCATTGTGGGTCTCAGATTAAGCAATCCACTCCCGGTACATGGCATAGAATCCTATGACAATATGAAGAGCGTGTGTGCAAACACGAGCTCTCATCAGGTGGGTTCCATCAATTTTTACAGATCATTCTAAAAACATGAGCCTAAAAATGAGGCACATCCAAAGCTAAAATGGATCACATGGCCTAAAGCGGTTGGGATTAAACAAATATTGTTGAAATCTTACTATATGAGGTTTAATTGCCATCTAACCTCTTTGTAAGGTTAAACAGTGAAAGGAAAACACAAATATCTTATTTTTGTGACTTTGAAAAGTTTTCAACAGTAGGTGTTTAATTTCTACTGTTTGCGTAGTGTGGCTTACTTGAGTGTTGGATTTGCCTGCCTTCTTTTGTTCTTTCATATAATAGTGTGGGAAAATGGGTGGATGGTGTGGATCTAATACATATGTTATGATGGACCCACGGAAGCTCAACATGTCAAACTTCTTCTTGACTTGGTGAGACCCTGCTCACGGACGTGGATTTCCTGCGAGCCTTTTGTACGAAGTTCTTGCGGTGGGAACCAAGTGGGGCCCACTAATATTTATGAGAAATCAACTAGGATTTATTTTTATTATTATTTTTATTCTTCGTATCAGGACATGAAGCTGAAAATAAGCCGAATCCAATACTCAAGTGGGCCAAAAATGTGAGAATTGAACATCTATTGAATTATTCGTGGGAGCACAAAAGTTACGAATCAGTCTAATTTTGTGTTTTCAGTAGATCCTAGTAGGAATGGAATTATGAATGGTATTGGTGGCAGGCAAACATCAACTTCTACCCCAATCAAGGTTTTGACCATGGCAAATTTCCTAACTACCTTTTCCTTTAATACAGTCCACTTGAATCTTGAATACTGTTATATTGGTCTCATATTATAAAATGAGCTCACAAAATAGATAAACAAGGTAAATTTCTTACAAACATCAAGGTGGGCCCCAACTAAGTTTTTAGTATAGGAACTTCATGGGAAATAGAGTTTTAGATCTACATGGTCAATTCTAGAATTACATGGGCCCATGATGATGTATTTTTTAGATCTACATTGTGAATCTATTTTTTACATATAATTCTATGATACAAACCCAAAACATATTAGATCTAAAGTTAAAGTGGACCACACAACTGAAGACAGTAGGAAATGACACTACTGTTGAAAACTTTGTGAGGCCAACGAAGGCTCTAATCAAGTTTATACTTGTATTTTAACTTCATGCAAGTATTTGTGATTTTATGAATAGGTTAGATGAAAAATATGCCTCATGATTGTTATTAGAAAAGTTCCAATGATGGTTTATTCAATTCCCACAAAAAGTACTTTTCGTGGTGTGATTCACTTGAACTTTGGATGTACTTCATTTTTAGGCTCATCCTTCGGAATTATCCGAAAATTTTGATGGACGGTATAGATCTAACAAAATAATCATAGTGGGACCTAGAAAAGTTGCACACCTTAAAAGATGTGTTGTTAGCCGAGTCATTGGAAATGACGTGTACCAATGAGAAGCCACTGTACTAAAATTTTCTATGCCTTGGACACGGACGATCCACACCCTTTACCACTATTTTTTAGCTCATGCCAAAAAATAATACGGATCCAAAGCTCAAGTATACCACACCATATAAAATAGTGGAAATTGAATGCCCCATTGAAAATTGTTCAGGGCACAGAAGTTGTGGGTCAAGTTAATATTTGTGTTTTCCCTTATAAAATAATACATCACGGTGAGCCCTAGGAAAGTTTCATGTGTGCGCTCTAGCATTCCACCGTAGAGTGGTCCACATGAGCTTTTTATCTACATATTTTTCTGGCGTATGCCTGAAAATGAACTGAAAAGTCATATGTACGGAAAAGTTTAAACACATGCATCATGGTGAGGCATACAGAGCTTGGGCGACGGCCTGCACTATGGCCCACGTAAAGAGTGAAAGTCCTGAATTACAGGAAAGAAGATCGAACGGTACCACCGACCTTTCCCTGAGTTCCGATGCGTTTGTAAGTGGGAATGCGTGTGAATGGTCATCGTTTCAAACGCGCGTGAATGGTCATCGCTTCAAACGTGCGTGCTCCTGCGATAAACCGACGAAATAGGTGAGACACCGTCCCCCTTAATGTGGAGCCCACCTATTCTGTATCCATTCCGTTCATCCCTTCTCCCCCATTATTTTAGGGCATTATCCCAAATGAAACAGATCCAAATATCAGGTCCATCGTACCCTAAAAAAACAGTGGTGATTGAACACCCTACCACTAAAAATTTCTTAGACTGCACCTTAATGTTTTTGTGGTATTTATTTACCATCTAATCTGTTCATTAGGTCATATAAGCCTGGATGAAGAGAGAGAGAGAGAAAAAAAAAAAAAAACAAATATCCGTTTGATCCAAAAAATTGTGTGGCCTGCTAATGATCAATCACCACTATTTCCTATATATATGGTCCACTTGATTACTGGATCTGATTCATTTTTGAGATAATGTACTAAAATCATCTATAAAATCTGATGGATGGCGTGGATACAGAATACATACATCAAGGTTAGCCAGAAATTAAAATTAAACCGTACAAGATATTGGTGTTTTTAGATGTACCATGAAAAAATAAGTATGCTTATTTTATTACCTAACTGTCAGACGGAGGATATTTATTGGACGGTTAAAGCTGTAAATTCCAACGGTATTGATGCAAGATACAAGTGCCTACGAATCAGTGGTCAGGATGGTCGGACAAGTGCTAACGAATCTGCTTGTTCAACAAAGAAATCTGATTTTGTACTTTAATGAATTAGAGAAAGTGGGTTAAACTATTTAATCTGTTTAGTGTAAGTCAATATGGAAGCTAATTGGCTGGTGTACCACAGACCACTAATCTAGCTGGTGTGTTGATGTCACCAAGTTTTGTCGTCCCATGTTAAGGTATGAGTTATATCCCAACCGTCTGCCTACTTGGTGATTCGTCCGCTTGGCATGCTAGTGGTATGGCTAGAGACGATAAATAAAGCTCAAGTAGACAACATTGTAAAAAAGTATCAGGATATTGAACATCTACCACTGAAATCCTCTGAGGGTCACAGAACTTTTAGATCAATATTATATTTGCAGTTTCGATGTAAAATAAATACTATGGTGGGGCCTATGTTTTAATAGTGAGAATCATTGTCTCATTGTTATTTATGGTGTGGTCCACTTGAGCTTTGGATATGATTCATTTTTGGAATAAAGATCTAAAATGATCTCGAAAAATGGATGAACGGTGTGGATATGATAAATAGATCATCATGGCCAAGTAACTTTGATATCATTTGAACCGTTCATATAACTCGGATCCAGTGGAGCGTCAGCGCTCGTCTTCGCACGACACGTATCCACACCAGCTAGGTGTGATACACCAGCCAATCCACTTCTAGTCAATATTTGCCACGGTGGCATTTTCTTGGTGCGCACGGCCTACGTACCAAGGAGTCCAGCGAAACCAGAGTATCGAACGACTGCTAACGTCGATAACGGCGTCAGGAGACGGAACCAAACTTGTTTCTATCCATCCGCCCCCTATTATTTAAGAGGCGCCTGGCATCATGTCACAGCCACACAAAACTAACTAACTCTCTCTCTCTCTCTCTCTCTCTCTCTCTCTCTCAAAGAAAGAAAAGAGAAATGTCGAAATCTCCAGAAGAAGAACACCCTCAGAAGGCGTTTGGGTGGGCTGCAAGAGACTCTTCTGGAGTCCTCTCCCCTTTCAAATTCTCTAGAAGGTATTACTCATTTCCCTTCTTCTACTTTTTCCTTTTTCTTTTCTTTTGCAATGAGACATTTCTCTTTGTTTTCTTTGGAATTCTTCTTCTTTCTTTTCGTGGGTATTTTTGGTATTGTATATGAGATCTCTCTCTCTCTTCTTGATTTTTTTGGAACCCTTATTTCTTTTCTTTTTGCGTGTTCTTATTGTAATGAAATCTTTCTTTTTTTTTTGGTGGGTATTTTCGTATTTCTATTCTCTCTTAATTGAATGAGATCTTCTTTTAGTTTCTTTGTAATTTTTCTTATTTTTTGTGGGTTTTTGGGTATTTTCTATGCTCTCTCTCATTGTTCTGGGCCTCTCGTAACCTCGTTTCTTTTCTTTTCTTGTATTTTCTTTTATACGTGTTTTTAGTGCAACGAGATGTTTTCTTTCCTTTTTTTCCTTTGGAATTTTGGAATTTTTTCTTCTTTTTTTTTTCCGGGAATTTTTGGTATCTTCCAAGCTTAGCTTGTTTAGTGTTATTGTGTTATTACCCATGCTCTCTTCTTAATTTTTGGTATTTTCCACCCCTATGATATATATACACAGAGGCATCCTTCCCAGCGCACATGCACACCATTACATACGTGTCATACGCCAAAAATCTGAACGCTCCATGTGATGTGGCACCCCATGAAACCTCAGCGACCGTTCAGATTTTGGGACCATAGAAACTCACGAGAACTGGTGTGCAACCAAGTATGATATTCCACACACATCACGGTGGGGCCCACACAGCTCGACTGAGGTCGAGAGGTCGAGCTGTGTGGGCCCCACCATGATGCTCAGTCTAATGCCATAAAGTGATTTCGCAAAATAAACAGATCGACGTGAACATAAGACATACATCATGTTAGTGCCCACCAAACTTGGTGACCTCAACACACATGGTGAGGCAATCTCCTTCCATTACGGTGCAAGCAACTTTACTTTTTTCCAATTAATGTCACATTAATGCATACAGGTGTGACTTAATGGACACATTTGATCGATCACCTGGTGAGCCACGCTGTATTCATGGACAACGGACAGTCTGATCTAACATGCCGGTGTGGCCCACCCAGGGATCGGATGAGCCTGATTTCCTAGAATGATGATTTTCATAGTGGTGCCTGTTGTTTTCATGGTACCGATTCCCAATAAAAGTGGTATATAAAGAGGGTAGGGTGCCACAAGTTAAAGAAAGCGGAACATGCTTGTAAAGAAAGGGTGTGGAGAACATATTCCCACCTCCCAATAACATTGATGGCTGTGAAAAGCTTTTCGCAATATCAGCTGACACGATTTATTGTTTGCCAGTAGAACATGTGATTGTGCCCCATCATACAAATAATGTAATAGTACCGATAAAGTCAATGATGATGTGGACCAAACTTAGGCCAGGAATATGATTGGCTTGTCACATACCCGTATTCTCACCTCTCAGAAGGGAAGAAAAAAAAAAAAAACTTGTACTTTTGTTGGAAAAACCTTGTGGGGGCATACTTGGGAGCATGAATTTGGAACCTCTAATTTAAAATCCTCTTATATTTAGCTTCCTGAATTAGGTATCAACTTTAATCCAAAATAGTCATGCATGGTATGCTAGTAGGGTTGGAATTTAATTACTAAATTAACTTTAATATCTTTAATTAGTGAACGTATGTCATGTTTAGCGCAATGATTACAATAAGCCTGTTGATATGTATGTTTCGCTTGAAAATGTTGAAATTAGTGATTGGCTACATAGTGATTGGCTAACTATGATTTTTAACTAGTGGTTACATCATGATTGGCTAACTATGATTTTTAACTAGTGGTTACATCATGATTGGTTAACTATGATTTTTAACTAGTGATTTACTCCAATAATGTTTGGCCCATGTTGATCATCATATTAAAATAATTATAATCATGCAACTAATAATCTAATTATTTTGGGACACTATTAGTGGGCCATTTGTCCCAAAAAAAGATAAAATAGTATGGTGGCACATATGTTACACACGTGCAACTATTGAGAGAATTTTTAATATCATCCCAATCTGATTTCAAATTTAGCTATCGTTTGTCGTCAAAAAGTGAACGTATCCCATCGGATCAGTAAAAAGAGATTATAAAAATTATTCGTGTACTTTCCTAACATTCATTGTTGCGGAATCCCAGTCAGCTGGATACCTTTGGGCGCGGTTTCCGGATCCACGGAGGTGTTTGGGACCCTGTGGGGCTTACATGGATGGATGTCTTAAATCCACACTGTCCAGCCATTTTGAAAGAACATTTTTAGGGTATGATCCAAAAAATAAAGCTGACCAAATCTTAGGTGAACCACACCAGAGGAAGCAGTCATGATTAAATCCCACTAATAAAAACTTCATAAATTCTAACAAAATATCTATTTGCCATCTAACTTATTGATAAGGTCACAGAAACTTAACCGAAGAAATCACATGATCCGAAGCTTTTGTGACCCTCCGGAAGTTTTTTAAGGGTCAATTACATTATTTCATTTACTATGGCGCATTTAAGATCTGGATCTACTTCATTTTTTTGGTTCATGCCCTAAAATAAGCTTTCAATACAGATCAACGGCATGGATGTAGTTACATACATCATGGTGTGCCCCAAATTCAGAGGCCCCACCTGCCCCGGATCCATCGGGAACGGATTGGCTACTCCCCCTGACACCATCCCCGTGGCTGGTGGTCGGTACTATACGGGCCCATCATGATGCACGTGTTTCATCCATTCCGTTAATCCACTTTTACGGATCATTTTATGTCCTTATATAGAAAATGATAGGGATATAAATCTTAGTTAGGCAACACCACAAGACAAAAATAATGAATGAATATTCACAATTAAAATCCTCCTAAGGCCCACTATACTGTTTATTTGACATCTAATCTGTTGATTTGGTCATAAAGACCCAGATGAAGGCAAAAAATAAATATCAGCTTGATCTAAAACTTTTATGGCCCCCAAAACGTTTTTAATAGTCAAAATTCATTAAACATTGTTTCCTGTAATGTGGTCCACTAGAGATTGAGATATACTTCATTTTTCTTATCATATCATAAAATGATATATAAAAATAGATGGACAGCATGGATGACCCACATATATACCATGGTGGGCCCCACAGAGCACCGACCACCAGCCAATGGGGGAGTAGCCAATCCGTTCCCGGATCCATCCAAGCCGAGCCCGATGCTTTTTTCTCTTTCGTGGTGTGCCACGCTGCGAAGTGTCTGGACAATGGACACGTGTCCTATTTTTGTGGGAGCTTTCCAGACTTTTTAAATAGAAAATATTTTTATCTGAGTTGTGATGTGTTTGTAGGGCCAACGGCGACGATGATGTCACGCTCAAGATTCTCTACTGCGGAATCTGCCATTCAGACCTTCACGCTGTTAAAAACGACTGGGGAAATTCCGTCTACCCCTTGCTCCCAGGGTAAGATCGTCTTAACGCCGTTATTTATTGTTTCTAGAAAGGGAATATAATATGAAATGGCAATTCGCGCGATGGGATATGAAAAAGCTGATTTGTAGCACGCTAATGTGAAATGTCCAAGCCGTTCTCAGGTGAGGCCCACTCACTTTGAACATGATCTGAACCGCTAAAGCGTGTCTGAATGGTCCAAAGAGGGAAAGGAAAAAAGGAAGAAGCATGGATCCATGCTTAGCCTACACGTTGCGGTGGACCTTATAAGGGAACCAAAAGGACCTTCCTACTGTTGATCATTTGAAAGGTGGGCCAATGAATGGCTAGGATATTTCCACGTGTGCTTCGCTGGCGTGTGAAACGACCCTTTATCCCCTCTCTCTTATAATAATCAAGCACACGTGCAGACCCAACTGTGTTGGAAAGATGAGCTTTTTATCTCCTCGTGAAAAGGAAATGTTAACTTCTCCATCATCTACCTGTCATAAGTGCAACGCAATTCATACCACAAGATTGGAAGGAACTTCTCCATCATCCACCTGTCATAAGTGCAACGCAATTCATACCACAAGATTGGAAGGTCAGGATCTCCGTTCAGTGGCACCTTCAGGATGGTCATCCATCCGTAAGATGGCCATGAATCTATCTTATTTGCCGCTCATATTAATAAGGTGACACAAGCATGTAGGCATGGACGAAGGGAAAACACAAATATCAGCTAGATCAAATACTTTTTCCGATGGTGTAATTCACATGAGGTTTGAAATTCCTTCATTTTTGGGGCCATGTCTTAAAATTGAACTGGTAAATGGATGAACGGCATAGATATGAAACACATACACGGTGGGCTTCACAGTCCCAGGACCACCGAACTAAGAGGCTTTCCGGGTGCACCGAAGCAACGTCTATTTTATATGGAAGGCAGTGCGCCCGGCAGTCGGCAATGCCATTGCCATCACTGAGCGCGACTTGACTTGGACTCCCAGTAACAGCAACGGGTGAGACCCTCACTACAGAGCCCACCTTTAGGTATGCAATGAGTATCCACACTGTGCATCTTTTTTTAAGGCTTATTTTAAGATATGATCCAAAAAATGAAGTAAATACAAATTTTAGGTGATGGAAATTACACGATGCTGAATACTTCCGACCGTCCACATTAATGTTTGTTGGCCATCCAACTTGTTGATAAAGTAAAACATACGTGCATTAAAAGAATTATACACATTAGTTTAATCTTAAAATATTTGTGGCTACAAAAGGTTTTTAATACTCAATAACCAATATTTTCTATAACGTGGTCACCTAAAATTTGTTTCTATTTAAGATTTGGGACCATGGCTTAAATTAAGCTGGAAAAACAGATGAAGTGCGTGAATATACAATGCCGAGATGGCCCCTATGTTCAGGGTCTCACCACATCGATTAGGTGAGACCCGGGACCCACTGGTTGAGACCCTGATTGTAGGGCCCACTGTGATGTATGTGACTACATCCACACCATGCATCCACGGTGAAAGCTCATTTTAAGACATGGTCTAAAAAATGAAGCAGATCCAACTCTCAAGTGGACCATAATACATGAAACAGTGGTAATCAACCATTAAAACTTTTTGCGGGCCACAAAAGTTTTGGATAAAACTGATATTTGTGTAAACACTTCATCTAGATCATTTTTTTTTATCTTATCAACAGGTTGGATAGCAAATAAACATTTCAGTGACCCCATGTAGTTTTTAATGGTGGGGATTCAATCATTAATGCTTCTTGTGGTATGGTCCACATAATATTTAGATCTACTTCATTTTTGGGATCATGCCCTAAAATGAACTTTCTAAATAGTTGGACCGACGGTTTGGATTTAAGGCACATTCATCACTGTGAGCCCCATATTCAGGGGTCCCACCCTCGGTGGATTTCTGGTCTCCCTAATCGGCTCCCCATCTCTGGTTCTGGGACAGCAGCCAAGTCGCTCTCGCCATCACTGTTCTCGCGAGATGCACGTGGTCCCTCTAATGCGTGAAATCCGTGTTACATGGTCCTGTAGGTCAATGACCGAAAGCTGCCCTATCATGCATAAATGTGCGGTTTTAATTAGTAGGACCCATCATAATGTTTATTTACCATCTAATCTGCTCATAAGATCACACAAACCTGGATGAAGAGGAAAAATAAATATCATACCAAGTTCAATGATAGACATTGAATTCCCCACTGCTTTTTGCAGTGTGGTCCACTTGATGTTTGGATTTATCTTATTTTTTATTTCAAGACTTAAGACGAGCTCTCCAAATGGTAGGACGGTTGGGATATAACACATACCTCATGGTGAGACCCACATAACTTGGTGACGTCAGCACACAGCTTGATCGGTGACATGGGTACACAAGCCAATCCGCTTCCTTTCCGCAGGGACCCACTTGAAATTTCGCTAAGTTGACGCATCCGATTTTCGAATCAAATCAGCATGTGTTAGAACTATATATGGTCAAAAGACCCTACCCACCTGATCATCATTTAAAGAAGCATCAGAAATTAATGTAAGCCATCTGTTCCTGCAGGCACGAGATCGTCGGTTCAGTGACCCAAGTGGGGCCCAAGGTATCAAAATTCAAGGTTGGAGATAAGGCGGGCGTCGGGTGCATGGTTGGATCCTGCAAATCATGCTCCAGCTGCGAGCAAGGCTCCGAGAACTACTGTCCCAATATGATCTTCACCTACAATTCCACGTACCACGATGGCACTGTGACGTACGGTGGATACTCCGATTTTCTGGTGGTCAATCAGAACTTTGTGATCCACTTCCCCGAGAGCTTGCCACTTGATGGGGCTGCACCGCTATTGTGCGCCGGTATTACAGTGTACAGCCCAATGAGATATTACGGCCTCAGTGAGCCAGGCAAGCATCTAGGAGTGGTTGGGCTCGGTGGACTCGGTCACGTAGCAGTTAAGTTTGCCAAGGCCTTTGGGTCGAAGGTAACTGTAATCAGTACATCCCCCAGCAAGGAGAAGGAAGCAATCGAACGACTCGGTGCTGACTCATTCTTGGTCAGCCGTGACCCAGCCCAGATGCAGGTGAGTCAGGGTTCCTGTGACTTACATGGCCATGCAAGTGTGTTTCGGTCTATCCAAAAACCCACACACATCATAATTAGGGCTATACAGGAGTAGTGCTAGCCGAAAAGCTCGGTTGACTTGGCTTGAATCAGCTTGAATTAACTCAGCTTGAAAGGCCAACTCGGGGCCAGTCAAGCTTATTTTATAAAGCTCGAGTTGAGTTCAAGCCGAGTTTGAGCATGGTGCATTTCAACTTAACTCGAGAGTGTGTGTGTGTATATATATATATAATTTTTTTTAAAAAAAGTTAAAACAAAAAAACCCTACCTATCCCATTTCCCCTCTCTCTCTCTCTCTCTCTCTCTCTCTCTCTCTCTCTCTCTCTCTCTCTCTCTCTCTCTCTCTCTCTCTCTCTCTCTCTCTCTCTCTCTCTGTATTTTTTAACCAAAAATATAATAAATAGATATACAAAGAAGCTTGACTCGAGAGAAACTTGATTGGACTCGAACCACTAGCTCAACTCGACAGCTTTGACAAACAAGTTAAGCATCAATGTTGACCTCGAGGGTGAACTCGAGTATAGCATGGACGAGTTGAGCCAAGCTTGGCCCACCTCTGACTCGACTTGGCTCGATGTACAACCCTATTTAAAATTGAACCATGACTACTGGAAGTGGGCCCCACTTGATTTTAAGGGCAATGTAAGTGGGGCCCACCATTCTTGATTAAAATGGCAATGATTTACTTAGCAATCTGTTATTAGGATTGAAAAGGTCATGTAATTATGACCCGGTTAACATTATACGATGATGATTTATTTGTTTCATAATTTATGGTGTAGGCTGCCATGGGCACCATGGATGGTATCATCGATACGGTCTCGGCAGTCCACCCGATCCTGCCGTTGATAGGCCTGCTGAAGACTAATGGGAAGCTGGTTATGTTGGGTGCACCAGAGAAGCCTCTTGAGCTACCGGTATTCCCTCTGCTTTTCGGTAAGTAAACATCCTTTCAGAGTCCTATAGACGTGTAATTCAAGATTTAGTGAAGGCTGCGTTTGGCTGCACCAAATTTCATGAATCATGATATTTGTTTAGTGCAAGAAAACCCACCAACATTGCAAAATTTCTTCACTGATTACAAATGAACGGGCATGAAGATTGTTGCCCATCTATTATTTTCCCCCACTGACATTGTTCTGATATTGCAGGGAGGAAGACCGTGGCCGGAAGTCTTATTGGAGGAATCAAAGAGACCCAAGAGATGATTGACTTTGCCGCCAAGCACAACATCACGGCGGACATTGAAGTTATTCAGATGGACTATGTGAATACGGCCATGGAGCGGCTCGCGAAGGCGGACGTACAATACCGGTTCGTCATCGATGTGGGGAACACATTGAAAGGTCCGTGAACCGGCGATTTGAATCAGCATCCATGTGGCTCACCAGTCATAGTTTTTAGGGTGCTATGTTTTCGTTGGTTTGAGTCAGAATCTATGTTGTCCACAGTCATGTGGATGGTCACATGTTTTTTGTTGCTACATATGCCCGGATTCTTGCTAGGTACACGATCTTCTTTTTTTTTTTTTCCTTAGGTTTTCATTGCTATTAAAGGCTACATGAGTATCACATTCTATTGGCATATATGTTTCAATAATTTTGGTTTGGAGGGGTCAACACGGCTGCAAGCTAATATAAATCAAACACATGAAACAACGATTTAATACAGGGGGATTAGTAAGGGTTGTTGGGTGACCCTTGCCTCACCTTGATGTGTGTGTTTTATTTTGTTGATTTAATGAATTTGGAGAACTAGATGTGTGTGTGTTTTATGACGTAGATTCAATGAATTTGGAGAACCAGGTGTGTGTGTGTTTTATGACGTAGATTCAATGAATTTGAAAAACTATTTTAGACGCTGAGATTTGATTGGGTCACGTGCTGCTGTGAGAGTTTGGCTATATAACTTAAATGCAGAGTGAATTATTTGCAGCTGTGACTATAGAGCCCACCCTGATGTGTAGTCCACATGCTGTTGGTTTATTTTATTAGATCATTTTAGGGCAGAAGACAAAAATAAAAATAAAAAAATGAAGTAAATCTAAATCTCAGGTGGCCCACACTACAAGAACCGGTGGTGATTGACCATTAAAAGCTTATTGTGGGCCACAAGTTTTGAATGAAAATGATATTTGGTTTTTCCCTTCATCCTGATCCATATGACCTCATCGACAATTATCTCACCTGCAAACATATCTGGGTGGGATCAAATATATGACGGGGTTACCTGACATGGTCATCATTGTTGATCAGCAAGAAGAATATACGGCTCTTCGAGAATGTCTGATTTTAGGAATTTCGACGATTTGTTTAATCGATACAAATTGCGACCCAGATCTCGCAGATATTTCGATTCCAATCAACGATGACACTACGTTGGATGGCAAATAAACATTATCAAAAGATTTGGAAAGTTTTAAGTGGTGGGCTTTCAATCACTACTATTTCCCGTAAGACTTGTATTTACTTTAGTTTTGAGCTCATGCACCAAAATGAGCTGGCAACACTGATAGAGGGTGCCGATATATAACACATACATCAAGGTGGGCACCATGGTCAGGGCGAGACCATGATAGGTGAGGCTGGGCAGCAGTTAACCCACGTGGATATACTACACATACATCCAGGATGGTCACACAGTCGGGGCCGCACCTAACCCGCACTCCTTACCAATATGCTTTGCTGACGCCATCTCCATATTTTGGCCGGGACAACCACTGGAAACAGTGGAATAATGACACCCAATATTGAAATCTTCCTAGGGCCCACCTTGATATTTATTTGCCATCCAACTCGTTGATAAGGTTACACTGACTTGGATGAAGGGAACATATATACAAATATTAGCTTGATCCAAAACTTTTGAGACCCGGGAAGCCCCTAATGGTGGGTGCTGAATCACCATTGTTTCCGGTAGTGTGGTTCATTATTCTTTGGATCTGTTTTATTTGTGGACTCATGCCCTAAAATTCATTAGGAAACAGATGAACGGCATGGATAAAACACATATGTACACCAGGCAATCGAAGCCTGTGGAGACCTTGTGTAACAGAACAAAGAAAAATAAGAAGGAGAAAATGGGCCCCAGCAAGGAAAGAAAGGAAAGGCGTTGGGAGTAAATTCCAACTCGAAAAAATGTCACACTACATTGCTTCCTTTTCTCCACGTTCTTCTGTTTTTTCTTCTCATAGATAAAACACATATGTACACCAGGCATGTATCTAAACATCTCCTACTAAAGGCCATTGACCAAACGGTTAATAATATTTATCAGATCTGTATAAGACTGATCTTTGCTATGCTAACATGTGTTATATATTACCTCTGATTACTTTCTTTTCAGGGCTAATGGAAATGATGATGTGACTTTGAAGATACTATACTGTGGAATTTGCCACTCGGATCTTCTTGCCATCAAGGAAGAACGAGGGCCGTCCACCTACCTCATCTTCCCTACATTTCTACTCTCGATGGCATTGTGAGGTTTGGGCCGGGCCAGGTTCAATACTATATGGTCCAAGGACCAGGCCCAGCAAGGGCTCCTATCAACAAATCTCATTCTCGGCTATGTTTCAGCCTGGACAGGGAAATCTCACAAAAAAAATAATAATAAATAAATAAAATTGAAAATATATATTGTAAATTAATTAAGAATATATAATGAGTTGTTTGAGAACTTTACTACTTTTCTAGTTAAAATCATAATAAAAATGTGAAATTTTAAAATTTACCAATATATAATGTGAAATCTTATAACCTCCATGATGTTTGCCACACTGCAGGCCAAGCCCAAGAACCCAAATAAAAATTAGTAGGCCCTGAGCCCAACCTGTCCCAGCCCAAAATTGATTACACGTATGTTACCTACAATGAATGTTTCTGATCCATCCCTTAATCAAGTAGGCCACACATGCATAAAGAAATAGACATTTGAAAAAATATATATATAATACAAAACTCAAGGTCTAAATGCAAGATGTATTAGTTACATAACCGATGATTGGAATAGAAAAGCTGTACCATTGTACTCGGGCTGAGTTGGGCTTAAATGACCTTGGGATGAACCCAGATCACAAATTGATTGGGCCATGCATGACAGGCTTAAGTCCAGACCACAGCCCATGCCAGGGCTCTCTGGGATTGAATGGCCCACCGCCCCCACCACCACCTTTCATGATTTCCTCTTTTCTTCCTATCATGTGGGGCTAATGGTAGGAAAATGTACATGTGTCTAATAATATACTGGCCGTTCGTTACCTGGGCCCCACCATCCACGGTGCGAAAGGAACATATTCGACTTAGGTTGAAAATCACATTCAACGGACGATCCTAGCCATCAATTTCTTCTGTTGAATCCATTTTCACCCTGACTATCCATTCAAAGGCCACCGCCCATATGATACATTTATTTATTTATTTATTTATTTATTTTTGTGATTTTCAGCTGCAACTCATCCTCAGAGAGGACCTACTATATGGACGGTCAGGATCCACTGCTTCACCTTCCACTTGTGGAAAGCGCCCCTCTTTTCTAATCCATCAAGTTCATAGGAACTCTAGGGCGTTGGATGAGTGATCCGCATCCGTAGCACAATATCTAACACGTGACAGGTAAGTTAGTGAATCTGGACCATCCATCAAGTAGCATCCATCCACCGATCAGGTGCAAGTGATCCAAGCCATCCAAGCCTGAAGATAATCAAAACAGAAAGAGAGAAACCTCCTCACATTTTGCATCATCCACACGTGTGTGACACCTTCTCACAAACATCACGGTGGGCCCCAGCATCGACAGGGACTCTAAGGCGCCTATGTGATGTATGGGTTTTATCCACACCGTCCATCCATTTTTCCTTGTCATTTTAGGGTACAAACTCATAAAATAGGTTACTGCAGGACTCAATTGGACAATGCAATGAGGATCGTGGCTGGTGCTCCTGGAGTAGATGTAGTGTTCAGGGTTGGTGCTCCTGGAGTGGGCTTTATGAGCCCGATTCGAATCTCCGCCACCGGATGGGCCACCATAGAGCGTTCGGATCTTCGTGGCCTCGTTTGCAACTTTGCAGGGCTGGTCATCCTTCTGGGTCTGTCTTTCTTCCTTCACGTACTGGTGCAGATGACCCTTGTGAATGAGGGTCTCGATATCTTCCTTTAAATCGACACAGTCGCTGGTGTTGTGAGCGTGGTCGCGATGGAAGTGGCAGTATTTGCGTTTGTACGGCTGGCATGCCTCTGTTTTCACGCAACTCGGCCAATTTAGTAGCCTTTGATCTTGGATATCGAGAAGAATTTGCTCCAGAGATGTGTTGAGAGGAGTATACAAGTTGAACTTGCTTTCGGGCCTCCTGTATCTGGAGGCATTGTCGTCCAACCTTTTTTTGTTTGCATGTTGTGGCACTTCGTCCCTCTGCCTCTTTCCTTTAGATGAGGGCTCGGAGGTCTGATTGCTCTTGCGCGAGCTAAAGAATTCCTCAGCATTTATGTACTTTTGTGCACGGTAGATAAGTTCACCAAGAGTTGACGATGAGTTCTTCCCTATCGAGAACAGGAATCTCCCTTCCTTGAGCCCGTTGATTATTGTGGACAATGCCATCTTGTTGAAGTAGTCATCTATTGTAGGGCCTCTTCATTGAAGTGAGAGATGTACTCTTTCAACGACTCTCTGATTTTTTACTTGAGGGTAAGCAAGTGGGTCGATGGCTTTTGACTCTTCTTGCCGACGATGAACTAAGTTAGGAATGATTTACTGAGCTCGGTGAAGGTGCTGATCGACCTCGGCTTGAGTTGTCGATACCAATTCCTTGTGGCCCCAGTACGAGTTATCGAGAAAGCTCGGCACATCATCGCCTCTGAGGTGGACTGAATCTGCATCCGCGAGCGGTATGACTCCACGTGCTCTTTTGGGTCCCCGGACCCTGAATACTGAGCGATGGGGGGCATCCTGAACCTCGGAAGCATTTCTGTGCTCATAACGTCACTGGTGAAGGGAGGTTTAATTTCTTCTATCATCGCCTCCATTGCATTCGAAGCAGAGGTCTGCTAGTTTCGTTGCAGGGTCTTGATTTGATTCCGAAGCTCGTCAAGCCAAGCTTCCCATGGGCTTCAATTTTCCGCCACGGTCTCTTGAGGAACTTCAACCTCAAGCGTTCTGCCCCTTCTTCTCCTCTCTAGCTCAGGACAGAGGTCAGTCGGGGCTAGCGCCGAAGTCACAGATATGTAGGTCGGCTTTGTATGCCGTGTAGGATCCGGGGCTCAAGTAGACAAGTTCTGGGAGGCTTTGTGTAACGCCTCGTACCTTTTCGTACTCGAGTGCTACCCAGTAACCCAAGTGAGTACGTACAAACCTAACTTATTTGAACATCTATGTTCATTCTAGTCTAAATCCACCGTTCGTCAGGTTTACAACATCCCTTGAATGGTCCATCCTTTGAAGACACAAATCAGATTGTTTGGGTTCATATTCAACCCCTGGATCGCACCTAAACACTCCTTAAAGAACCCTTAGGGTTATTAATAACTAGATATGTGTCGATCCAACCGATGGGTTGGTTGAATGATCAGGATGTCAGAAATTAGTTCATGTGTTATGGCCCACATAATAGTTAAAGTTAGTTTAGGAGTAGATACATGAATTATAGTTGTTGATCAACCATAAGGATATCTTTGTTTAAGATTAGGCCATACAAGTGTAACGTAAAATAATAATAATAATCTATATTGTTGAAGATGTCATAACTATGACACTCATGGCGCGTTTAGCCGGGTGGATTGGAAGGGATTGAATGGTATTAGGGTGGATGGCACGGATTTCAAGGTAATGATGGTGTTGTCAGTGGATTGTCTTAAGATCTATGGGATTACTATATCCTGGGATTACTATATCGAGTCTGTTTGGCACTCTGGCCAATCCCGGGATTAAACCTTCCCGCCCCTTCCAATCCCTCGAACCAAACACGTCCCAGGCAAATTTGAACGGATTAGGGTGGATTGGATGGGATTTAAAGGTAATGATGGTGTTGTCAGTGGATTGTCTTAAGATCCATGGGATTGTTATATCCTGGGATTAGATCACCTAGTCTGTTTGGCACACCCAGCCAATCCCAGGATTTAACTTCCAATCCCTTCCAATACCATCCAATCCGCCCAGCCAAACAGACCCTCAATATTGTAAATCCATGGAATAAGTGGTCTTAATCATCTGAACAATTTTCAAGACCATTAAAGTTCAGATCGGAATCAATCCGACCACTGAATTAATGTGAATCAACAAATATGACTTAAATTAAGTAGTGGGGCCCACCTGAGCTATGGATCTACTTCATCCTAGGCTAGGGACCCAACTTGAGATGCAGAACCTATTGGTCGGGGTGGATCAAATTTGGAAATCCATCTGAATGATGGACTAGTGGGAATCACAAATTGGTCATGAAATCACTTAATATGACCCATCTTAACTATGGGTCTGCCTCACTTATTGATTCTTTTCCTAACATAAACAGTGGAAGCTAGTGATTAGTGTAGGTCTCACGATTGACCCCACTCTAGGACCACAATATGCTTTCATTGACTAAATAGAAGATCGGATCCGTCCATTACACCCATAGCATATCATTAAACGACATTCACTAAGTGACCACCTAGTTGAGAAATTCCTGGGACCATTGATTGTCAAAATTAATAGAATCCGGCCATTAGATTAACGTAACTCGACATTTAAAGTCCCGCCACCTGATCATCACACGTAGGTTTTCAGACCACCAGCTCAACCATTGAATCTTATCTAGGTTGGCCCTAGGACCCTTATAATCGTGGATGATCAGATTGAATGCAATTTGACCATCGGATCGGTGAAAACTTACAATTAAAGGATAAAAATCCAAGTGTATGGCCCATCTGGCCGCTGGATCGGCTGAATGCTTGAATGAAGACCCGTTAGGAGTAGTGGAGTCTCATGAACGGAGTGGATTTTCTCAGGGCATCACTGTGGGCCCCACATTGGTGTGCATGTACGCCGGTGCTAAAGCACCCGCGATGCACTGGACGATACTACACGGTCAAATTGGGTCTAACCAAGAATTCCGAAGAAGGAAACCTCCTTTCTCTGCCAATGTCCGTTTCAAACGGACTGTTTCTGTGTATGCTGATTTGTGGCTCACCATCACGGCCTAGGGCCATGATCTGACCCGTCCATTTGATAGAGGACTCACGTGTGACCAAAACCTGATAGGTTTCACACAATTCCACACGTGTACAGGCACACGATTCTTGATGCAAGTAGAGCCTACAAGCATAATGTTTCCAAAAACGGAAACTATTTGCATCGCCAGGTTGGCAATCCATGTGAGAGGAGGGATCCTCCAATCCCAGCCCTCCATTTAGGCAGATCCCAACCGTCTACTCCAAACCACCTTAGGGTTTTCCATCCGCGGTAAAAAGAAACTGGTAGTTGGTTTGGGTTTTGTCAATGGCGTTTGAACGGTTGATGTAAAGCTAGTCAATCCCAACCATCTGTTACTACCTATTCCTCTTGCTAATAAACCTTAGAGACGTGTATTCAAGCGCACCTCCTCACTTCTTGCAGCTGCGGGAGAAAACCAGTCGTAACCTTCCTCCATTCGAACCCACCAACCTAACCGTCTTCAAGCTTCAAAGAAACTCATCTATAAGCGTCACAGGGTCCAAACGAACCATCCTCAATGATCAAATTGGAGGAAGGAGCAGGGAGGTTGAAGCTGCCATTATCGAATGACTTCTTCTCTACCGAGCAACAGTTCGAGTGTGGCTGGACTGCATCCTGTCTGGCCTTGTCCAGACCTTTGCAGAGCGTACCCAAAAAAAAAGGAGAAAGAGATTGCAACGAGGGAGAAGTGATGAGCAGAAGAAGCTGAAGGAGATAGAGAAGGTAGCGGCAGAGAGGGTGTCGTAGCTACACCAATGTGACTCAGCTCGACCGAGCTTGAGTCAGGCCCGGACGTCCATTGCTGGACGTTCCCTACTGGAAGAGAAGAGGAAGAAGAGGCTGGTGCAAGAAGAAGGAAGAAAGGAAGCAGAAAGGAGAGATGAAGAAGAGGACGAGAAGAGGGGTGCAGTTCGTTACACCAACTCGACCCAACCGAGTTACTGAACCTTGCCTTGATTGTTGCCAAGTTACTCTGAGTCGTGTTACAGATGTCTTAAATTTGAACGTTCACAACCGGTCGTGGGTCAGGTTCGACCGGTCATGGGAGTGGCTTGACTAGTCGTAGCCCACTCGACTCAAAGTCCAGCGAGCATAAAATTTTGAGGTTCGAGGTGCTTGACCGGTCGTGAGCCATGCTCGACCGGTCGTGGGTGGCGCTCGACCAGTCGTGCAGTTCGCTCGACCGGTCGTGCAGTCTGCTCGACCGGTCGTGATTACACAGATTCGTTCCGCAATTTTGTGCAAATTGAGGATTTTGAGTCCTTTCACAATTGGAATGCGGAAGGAAAGCTACCTAAACTATAAGTAGGTGTTCCTATGGCCTTTTCTAGTGTACGGAAAATAATTCTAAGGCTTTCTAAAGGGGTTCTGGGGAAATTAAAGAGTATAGCAAGGGTGAGATTCGAGGTTATTCGAATTGGGTAAGTCCTCTCTCTTTGTAATTTCTATTTTCATAGTGGAGATCTGTCGCTTTATGCCGTGGTTTTTTTCTGCAAGGGTTTTCCACATTAAATTTGTGTGTTCTCTTGTATGTGCTTAGTGTCATTGAATTGTTATCCTAGATCTAAATCTATGTGATTCCGCAGGTAAAATCCCCAACAAGTGGTATCAGAGCTATCGTTGGGGCACAGATCTGAATTTGAGGGATTAGTAATAATGGCGAGCACTAGGTATGAGATTGAGAAGTACTCAGGAAAAAATAATTTTGAATTATGAAAAATCAAGATGATGAGTTCCTTAATCAAGCAAGGTGAAGATGATGCTCTTGAGGAGCGGAAGTCTACTATGACCGATGACGAGTGGAATGCTCTTGATAAGAAGGCATTATCATCGATCTGTTTATATCTCACAGATGAGGTTCTCTACAACGTCATGAGGGAGAAAACTGCGGCTAAGTTATGGACGAAGTTAGAGGATGTTTATGCAAAAAAATTCTCTGAAAATCGCCTGCACTTGAAGTGGCAGTGTATAAACTTTAAGATGGCAGAGGGTGGAGATTTGGAAGCTTACATCAACAACTTTAATAAATTAGTTTGCAAATTGCTAGATATGGAGGAAGTAATGAAAGATGAAGAACAAGCATGTATGTTGCTAAATTCTCTTCTGACGTTTTATGAGTCATCCAAGGACACTATGTGCAGCATGAATAAAACCCTGAGTGTCGACACCATTATCTCAGCCCTTCAAGGGAAGGCTATGAGACAGTTAAACAGTGACATGGAGACATCCTCTAATGCACTGTTTACAATGGGTAGGAATTCTAGACAAGGTACAGGTTCTTCAGGTTCTAGATCCAAATCTAAGGGCAAGAGCAAAAGAAAGGTAAAGTGTTGGAACTGTGGGAAGGAAGGACATGTGAAGAAGGATTGTGAAAATCCTTAATCAAAGAGGGAAGATTCTGAGGCTTCATGTAGGGAGGCCAACACTGCCACGTCAGATAGATGTGATGGTGATTTTTTATCTGTGTCTTCGCTCAGACGGTCATACGATGATCGTAAGGACGAGTGAATGCTAGACATAGGGGCATCTTTTCACATGACTCCTCATCGGAGTTGGTTCACCAGCTACAACGAGTGTAATTATGGACAGGTATTTATAGACAATGATATTGCATGTAATGTTGTGGCTGTTGGTTCGGTGCGCATCAGGATGTTTGATGGGGTGGAGCGTACCTTGACAGATGTGAGGGACGTTCCTGATTTAAAGTGGAATCTGATTTCTCTTGGTGTGTTTGATGCAAAATGATGCAAGTACACAGGTATTGATGGTGCTCTTAAGGTATCTAAGGGGGTACAGATAATCATGAAAGCGCAACGACTCGGTAACATGTATAAGTTGATCGGGAGCACTTCAAAAGGTGGAGTTGTAGTAGATGTAACAGATTCTACCTCTGCACATGTGTGGCATGTTAGGCATGACCACATGAGCGATCAGGGCAAGAAGGTTGAGACGCGCAGACAGAGATACAGAGTAGGTGGGGCAGTCACGTGTGAGAAGAATCACACGGCATGATCACAGGATATCGGTGAGGTACATGGACGACTCCAATATCACAGGGATTCATCTTCTATTTAGATGGTTTTAGGTAAGCTTAGTGCTAAGAAGTGAAAGGTGACTATAAACGATGTGATAGATTCATTGTACCAGACCGACATATGGGAGTGGGTGGAGCTTCCAGTGGACCGGAGAGCTGTTGGATGCAGGTGGATCTTTAAGAGGATACAACATAGATACAGGGTGAGGTTGATAGCGAAGAGTTATGCTCAGAGAGAAGGAATCGACTTCTCAGAGATATTCACGCCAACGGTATAGCAGGTGTCTATTAGATTCGTGATTGGCACTGGTTGGCCAATGTAATCTTGAGCTGGAGGGATGGATGTGGAGTCTACACTTTTGTAAGGGAAAGTGAAGAGCAGATTTACATGAAGCAACCAGATCAGTTCGAAGTTAAAAGGGCTGAGAAAAGACTTTGCAGGAGGTCGTGGTTCGACCTGTTACCTAGGTAGTGATTTGATTCCTTCATGGATGAAGGATCAGGAGGCTGCAAAGAGGGTTCTTGGAATTGAGACTGAAGGAGTAAGCTTTGGTAATCACAGCAGGAATATCTTATGTGTAGGTATTGATCAAGGATGTGATCAACCAGGTAAAGCCAGATAGCGTTCCCTACACATCTCTCCTCAAGTTTTCCTCAGGACATGTCCCAAAATAAATGAGGAAAAGCAGGATATCTCATGAGCCTTATTCGAATGCAGTTGGCAGTATATGTCATGGTCTAGATTAGACTGGTTATTTCACAGGCTATCAGTGTTGTGAGCAAGTACCGCGACAAGCAATATTGGGTAGCGGTGAGATGGTAAGAAGACTACGTCTTTCCTTTTGATAAGACAGGAGCAAAGGTGGTTGAACACGTGAATTTTGATCCGGCAGACATACTCACCTAGATCATTCATACAGAGAAGTTCATGTTATGCGTAACTTCTCTAGACTTGGCGATGATGTAAAAGAAGGACGGAGTGTGCACAAGAAGCTATGATGTGATACAGAAATAAGAGAAGAAGTCAAAAAGCTACACAGTTTAAGATTGAAAACATGGTGGAAATTGTTATAAATGTCTTAAATTTGAACGTTCACAACCGGTCGTGGGTCAGGATCGACCAGTCGTGGGAGCGGCTCGACTAGTCGTAGTCCGCTTGACTCAAAGTTTAGAGAGCATAAAATTTTGGGGTCCAAGGTGCTCGACAGGTCATGGGCCATGCTCAACTGATCGTGAGTAGCGCTCGACTGGTCGTGGTTACGCAGATTCGTTATACGATTTTATTAGGATTGCGGATTTTGAGTCTTTTCGCAATTGGAATGCAGAAGAGAGCTGCCTAAACTATAAGTAGGTGTTCCTAGGGCCTTTTTTAGTGTATGCGAAATAATTCTAAGGCTTTCTAAAGGGATTATAGGGAAATTAAAGGGTATTGGGTGAGATTCGAGGTTGTTCGAATCATGTAAGTCCTCTCTCTTTGTAATTTCTATTTTCATAGTGGAGATCTGTCGCTTTGTGCCGTGATTTTTTCCCACAAGGATTTTTCACATTAAATTTGTGTGTTCTCTTGTATGTGCTTAGTGTCATTAAATTGCTATCCTAAATCTAGATCTGTGTGATTCCACAGGTAAAATCTCCAACAACTCCGACCGAGTCTAGGCTCAGTTGAGTGAGGGCCTGGCCTAGTCCAGCAAGAAAAGACGAAGGAGAAGAAGGAAAATAAAAGGGAAAGAGAGAAAGAGAAGGGGACTAACTTGGCGGAGCTTACTCGCTGACTTCCGAGTGGTAGCTGGGTCCATGACCAGCAGGGAGATCTGGGGCAATACCCGGACCTGGTGTGAGTCCAACTCGTCAATGGTTCGGGTAAAGAAGGATGAATGTCGCGTGAGTTCGACTTGTGGTCAGATCACGGATTCAAAACCCCTTAATGTGGGGCCCACCTATACTGTATCCATTCCGTTCATCCCTTCTACCCCTTTATTTTAGGCATTATCCCAAATGAAGCAGATCCAAATATCAGGTCCATCGTACCATAGAAAAACAGTGACCACTAAAAACTTCTTAGAATGCACCTTAATGTTTTTGTGGTATTTATTTACCATCTAATCTGTTGATAAGGTCACTTAAGCTTGGATGAAGAGAGTGGTATTTATTTACCATCTAATCTGTTGATAAGGTCACTTAAGCTTGGATGAAGAGAGAGAGAGAGAGAGAGAGAGAGAGAGAGAGAGATATCAGTTTGATCCGAAAAAATTGTGTAGCCTGTTAATGATAAATCGCCACCATTTCCTATATATATGGTCCACTTGATTACTGGATCTGATTCATTTTTTAGATAATCCACTAAAATCATCTATAAAATCAGATGGATGGCATGGATAGAGAATACATGCATCAAGGTTAGCCGGAAATTAAAACTAAACCGTACAAGATATTGGTGCTTTTAGATGTACCATGAAAAAATAAGTATGCTTATTTTATTATCTAACTGTCAGACGAAGGATATTTATTGGACGGTTAAAGCTGAAAAATCCAACAGCCTTGATGCAAGATACAAGTGCCTACGAGTCAGTGATCAGGATGGTCGGACAAGTGCTAACGAATCTGCTTGTTCAACAAATCAATCTGATTTTTGAACTTCAATGAATTAGAGAAAGTGTCTTAAACTATTTAATCTGTTTAGTGTGAGTCAATGTGGAAGTTGATTGGCTGGTGTACCACACACCACCAATCTGCGTTGATGTCACCAAGTTTTGTGGGTCCCATGTTAAGGTATGAGTTATATCCAAACCGTTTGCCTACGTGGTGAGCTCGTGGTAACCGTTCGTCCGATTGATATGCTAGTGGTATGCTAAAAATAAGAAAGATCAAAAGCTCACGTGTACAGTGGGGGGATTAAACATCTGCCACTGATATACTTTTGGCGGTCACAGAACTTTCAGATCAATATTAATTTTGTTTTTCCTCTTTATTTATGTTTGCGCGAGATCTCATGAACAGTGTGGATGTAAAATAAATATTACGGTGGGCTCTATGTTTGTTTTAATGGTAAGAATCATTGTCTCATTGTTATTTATAGTGTGGTCCACTTGAGATTTGGATATGACTCAATTTTCGAATAAATATCTATAATGATCTCTAAAAATGGATGAACGGTGTGGATATGACAAATAGATCATTATGGGCCAGGTAACTTTGATATCCTTTGAACCGTTCGTATAACTCGGAGCTTGAGGAGCGTCAGCGCTAGTCTTCGCACGACACGCATCCACACCAGCTAGGCTGGTGGTGTGTGTGGTACACCAACCAATCCATTTCCGGTCAATATTTGCCACGGTGGCATTTCTTGATGCCTACGGCTGCGTATCAAGGAGTTCAGTGAAACCAGAGTACCGAACGACTGCTAACGCCAGTAATGACGTCAGGAGACGAGCCAAACCTGTTTCTAGGCTCTAGCCATCTGCCGCCCCCTTCATATTTAAGAGGCGCCTGGCATCGTGTTACAGCCACACAACTCTCTCTCTCTCTCTCTCTCTCTCTCTCTCTCTCTCTCTCTCTCTCTCTTCTCTCTCTCTCTCTCTCTCTCTCTCTCTCTCTCTGACAGGGAGAAAAGAGAAATGTCGAAATCTCCAGAGGAAGAACACCCTCTGAAGGCGTTTGGGTGGGCGGCAAGAGACTCTTCTGGAGTCCTTTCCCCTTTCAAATTCTCTAGAAGGTCTCATTACCTTTCTTCTTCTTTATACTTTCCTTTTCTTTTGCAAAGAGACATTTCTCTTTGTTTTCTTTGGAATTCTTCTTCTTTCTTTTCGTGGGTATTTTTGGTATTGTATATGAGATCTCTCTCTCTTCTTGATTTTTTTGGAACCCTCATTTCTTTTCTTTTTGCGTGTTCTTATCGTAATGAGATCTTTCTTTTTATTTTTGGTGGGTATTTTTCGTATTTCTATTCTCTCTCTTAATTGAATGAGATCTTCTTTTAGTTTCTTCGTAATTTTTCTTCTTATTTTTTGTAGGTTTTTCGGTATTTTCTATGCTCTCTCTCATTGCTCTGGCCCTCTCCTAACCTCTTTTCTTTTCCTTTCTTGTAATTTTCTTTTATATGTGTTTTTAGTGCAACGAGATCTTCTCTCTCCTCTTAATTTTTTGGTATTTTCCACCCGTATGATATACATACACAGAGGCGTCCTTCTATACGCACGGGCACACCTTTCCATACGTGTCATACGTGTAAAATCCGAACGGTCCATGTCATGTGGCACCCCATGAAGCCTTCAACGGCCGTTCAGATTTTGGGCTCATAGAAACTCACGAGAACTGGCGCGCAACTAAGTATTGGGATATTCGACACACATCACGGTGGGCCCACATAGCTCGACCTCTTGGGAAGTCGAGCTGTGTGGTCCCCACCGTGATGCTCGGTCTCATGCCCTAAAATGATTTCGCAAAATAAACAGATCGATGTGAACATAAGACATAAATCATGGTAGGGCCCACCAAATTTGTGTCCACACACCTGGTGAGTCAATCTCCTTCCATTCTGGTGCAAGCGGATTCGGATTGCGTACTGAGTAACTCAGTACCCTGAGCGTACTGAGTAAACTCCGTGGGGCCCACCTTCATTTATGCATTTTATCCAAACCGTTCATTCATTTTAGCAGATAATTTTACTGTTTTAATAAAAAAATGAAGCCTACAAACAGATTAAGTGGACCACACCAATGTAAAAAGTGTGAATTGAACTTCTGCCGTTGAAAAGTTCTTGGGGTCCACGTAAGTTTTAGATCAAGCTGATATTTGTTTTTTTCCCTTCATCCATATCTGTTTGATCTTATGAATAGGTTGGATGAAAAATAAATATCACTGCATGCCTTAGAAAGGTTTCAATAGTGAAAATCAATATTTCCACTGTTTCATGTAATATGGTCAGCTGAGGTGTGGATATACTTCAATTTTGGTCTCAACGCTTACAATGATCTTTAAACACGGATGGACGGCGTGGATGAACCACCTGCATTCACGGTGGGTCCAACAGAGTTTACTCAGTATGAGCGTACTGAGTAACTCAGTACGCAATCCAATTTCGGTGCAAGCAACTTTACTTTTTTCCGATTAATGTCACATTAATGCAAACAGGTATGCAATTAATGGACACATTTGATCGATCACCTGGTCAGCTACTCTGTATTCATGGACAACAGACGGTCTGATCTAACATGCAGGTGTGCCCAACCCAGGGATCGGATGAGCCTGATTTTCTAGACTGATGATTTTCATAGTGGTGCCTGTTATTTTCATGGTACTTATACACAATAAACGTGGTTTACAAAGATGGTACGGTGCCACAAGTTGAAGAAAGTGAAACATGCTTTTAAACAAAGGGTGTGGAGTACACATTCTCACCTCCCAGTAACATTGATAGCTGTAACAAGCTTTTCGCAGTATCAGCTTACATGCTTTATTGCTCGCCCGTTGAACATGTAAACCCAATTTGTTATCATGTGCGTGGGCAACATCACTCATTTAATGCATTAGTGCTGATAAAGTCGATAAAAATACGGACCAAACATAAGCCATGAAAATGATATACTTGTCACATACCCGGATTCTCACATTCCAAGAGAGAAAACACTTGTACTTTTGTAAGAAAAACCTTCGGGTTTTCCGGGGACTGTTTGGGAGCGTGGATTTAGGACCTCTGATTTGAAATCCTCATATGTTTAGCACCTTGGATTGAAAATCAACTTTAATCCAAAATAGTTGTGCATGGTATACTTATAAGGGTTGGAATTTAATTACTAAATTTATTTTAATACCTCTAATAAGTGAACGCCTGTAATGCTTAACATAATGATTATAATAAGCCAATGAAAATATATACTTTACTTAAAAATGATGAAATTATAAGTTTCATATGAGCAATAAGTATAAAATTTTGTCCAAGTGATTGACTAACCAACGAATTTTAACTGTTGATTTACATGGAATATGGACAACGCTTGAATAGTGCTAATCATCTTATTAAAATAATTATAATGATGTAACTGATAATCTAATTGTTTTGGGACATAATTAATAGGCCATATGCCCAATAAAATGATTCGGGTGACATATACGTTACACATGCAACGGTTGAAAGGATTTTAAAATTTTCAAATTCCACTATTGTATTGCTTGGCGTCATGAAGCGGACGTATCCCACTGGATAAGTAAAAAGAGATTATGAAATTACTCATGTACTTTCCTGACATACATTGTTGCCGACTCCAAATCAGCTAGATACTTTTGGGCGCGGTTTCGGTGGATTCCCGAATCCACGAAGGTGGTTGGGACCCTGTGGGGCTTACATGGATGGATGTCTTAAATCCACACCGTCCAACCATTTTGAAAACACATTTTTAGGGCATTATCCCAAAAATAAATCTGACCAAATCTTAGGTGGACCACACCAGAGGAAGCGGTCATGATTGAATCCCACCGATAAAAACTTCTTAGATTCTAACAGAATATTTATTTGTCATCCAAACCTATTGATAAGGTCACAAAACCCTAAACGAAGAGATCACACAAACATCATCTTGATCCAAAGTTTTTATGAACCTCAAGAAATTTTTAATGGTCAGTTACCTCCGTTTCATTTACTATTGTTCATCTAACATCTGGATCTGTTTCATTTTTTATTTTTTTTCGTTTTACGCCCTAAAATGTGCTTCCAGTACAGATGGACGGCATGGATGTAACCACATACATCACGCTGTGCCCCACATTCAGACGTCCCCACCCGCCCTGGATCCACCGACGCCGCGCCCGATACTTTATTTTTCTTTCGTGGTGGGCCAAGCTGCGAAGTGTCTGCACAATGGACACGTGTCTTATTTTTTTTGGGAACTTTACCGACCGAGTGAATGATAAAAGTTAATGCATGCTAAAGACTTTTTATATAGAAAATATTTTAATCTCATTTTTGATGTACTTGTAGGGCGAACGGCGATGATGATGTAACGCTCAAGGTACTCTACTGCGGAATCTGCCATTCGGATCTTCACTCCGTTAAAAACGATTGGGGAAATTCCGTCTACCCCTTGCTCCCAGGGTAAGATCGTCTTAACGCCGTTATTTGTTGTTTCTGGGAAGGGAATATAAAATGAAGAGGCGATTCGCCTGTTTGGCCGGGCAGATCCCATGGTATTAGGAGGGATGCGATGAATTTTAAGGTAATGATGGTGGTGCCAGTGGATTGTCTTAAGTTCCATGGGATTGCTTATATCCTGGGACAAGTTCGCTGGGTCTGTTTGGCACGCCCCACATATCCTGAGATTTTACCTTCCAATCCATTCAACCAAGAGATATGATCAATTTTAAGATAATGATGGTGATTTCAGTGGATTGTCTCAAGATCCATGGGATGACTTACATTCCGGACAAGTTCACCTTATCTGTTTGACTGGTCATGCCTATCCAAGGATATAGTCGATCCCATCCCTCCTAATACCATGGGATCTACCTGGCCAAACAGGCATTAGGAGGGATGGGATCAATTTTAAGGTAATGATGGTGGTGTCAGTGGATTGTCTTAAGATCCATGGGATTGCTTAAATCCTGGGATAAGTTCACGGGTTCTGTTTGGCACACCCCCTATGTCTCGGGATTTTATCTTCTAATCCATTCAACCAAGGGATAGGATCAATTTTAAGGTAATGACGGTGATGTCAGTGGATAGTCTTAAGATTGGATCGCTTATATCCCGGGACAAGTTCACCGGACTTGTTTGGCTCGTCGTGCCGATCGAAAGATATTGCCGATCCCATCCCTCCTAATACCGGGGGATCTGCCTGGCCAAACAGGCCCTGAGGGGATATCAAAAAGGTGATTTGTGGCACGCTAGTGTGAAATGTCCAAGCCGTTCTCAGGTGAGGCCCACTCACTTTGAGCATGGTCTGAACCGCTAAATGGTGTCTGGATGGTGCAAAAGAGAGAAAGCTGGGCCAATGAATGGCTTGGATGTTTCACACGTGTGCTTCGCTGGCATATGGAGCGACCCTTTTATCCCCTCTCCCTTATAATAATCAAGCACACGTGCAGACCCAACTGTGTTGGCAAGATAAGCTTTTTATCTCCTTGTGAAAGGTAACTGTTAACTTCTTCATCATCCACCTTTTACAAGTGCAACCCAATCCAAACCACATGATTGGAAGGTCAGGATCTCCGATCAGTGGCACATTCAGGATGGCCATGAATCTATCTTATTTGCCATCCATATTAATAAGGTGACACAAGCATGCAGGAATGGATGAAAGGAAAACACAAATATCAGTTAGATCCAACACTTTTCCTGTGGTGTAGTTCACATGAGATTTGGAATTGCTTCATTTTTGGGCCCATGACTTAAAACTAAGCTAGAAAATGGATGAACGGCATAGATACAAAACACATACACCATGGTGGGCTTCACAGTCCCAGGACCACCAAACTCAAGAGGCTTTTGGGGCGTGCTTGATTTTCCGGTGAACCGGTAAATATCGTTTAAAATAGTAATAATTATTTCTCCATATATTTCCAACATAACTGCTTACATTTTTTGCACGAAAATTAAGAATATTATAAAATATCTTTGTATCCAACTGTGATACATTTCTCTCATCCACACCCTTCATCCATTATTTCAGTTAAATTTATAGCACGAGTAAAAAAAATGAGGCATATGCAATACTCAATTGGACCACATCATACAAAAGAAGAAATAAAAACTTGATGGGGCCACTTTTTCTTTTATCATGGGCCCGTTGAGTGTTAGATCCGCTTCATCTTTTTTTATCTTATGCTCTAAAATATTGTGATAAAATAGATGGATAGAATGGATATATCATATGCATTACCATGCAGTTCAAAAATTAAAATTATCTTTTTTAACTAATTTCACATGCACCGATTCCTATGAATTTTCAAAGACAGTGAATTCTTCATAATTACTATTTAGTGTGTATTTCCCTTGCTTTGAAAAAACAAATAGGCTTAATCTCACTGGGACCCACTTGAAATCTCACTAACCGACTCATCCGATTTTCGAATCAAATCCTACCCACCTGATCATCATTTAAAGAAGCATATAAAGACCCTACCCGCCTGATGATCATTTAAAGAAGCATCAGAAATTAATGTAAGCCATCTGTTCCTGCAGGCACGAGATCGTCGGTATAGTGACCCAAGTGGGGCCCAAGGTATCAAAATTCAAGGTTGGAAATAAGGCAGGCGTCGGGTGCATGGTTGGATCCTGCAAATTATGCTCCAGCTGCGAGCAAGGCTCGGAGAACTACTGTCCCAAGATGATTCTCACCTACAATTCCACGCACCACGATGGCAGTATGACGTACGGTGGATACTCCGATTTTCTGGTGGTCAATCAGAACTTTGTGATCCACTTCCCGGAGAGCTTGCCACTTGATAGGGCCGCACCGCTATTGTGCGCCGGTATTACAGTGTACAGCCCAATGAGGTATTACGGGCTCAGTGAACCAGGCAAGCATCTGGGAGTGGTTGGGCTCGGTGGACTCGGTCATGTAGCAGTTAAGTTTGCCAAGGCCTTTGGGTTGAAGGTCACTGTAATCAGTACATCCCCTAGCAAGGAGAAGGAAGCAATCGAAGGACTCGGTGCTGACTCATTTCTGGTCAGCCGTGACCCAGCCCAGATGCAGGTGAGTCAGGCTTCATGTGACCAACATGGCCATGCATGTGTGTTTCAGTCTATCCAAAAACTCACACACATCATAATTAGGGCTGTACACAAGTAGAGCTAGCTCGAAAAGCTCCGTCGACTTGGCTCAAGTTAGCTCGGATTGACTCGGTTTGAAAGGCCGACTTGGGACAAATCAAGCTTATTTTCTAAAGCTTGGTTTGAGTTCGAGACAAGTTTGAACGTGGTACATTTCAACTCGACTCGACTCGAAGCTCGAGCTCAACTCGGTATAATATATATATTTAACTCTTTTTTTAAAAAAAAAGTTAAACAAAAAGACTCTACCCGACCCTACCCGTCCCGTTCCCTCTCTTTCTTTCTCTCTCTTTGTATTTTTTAGCCAAAAATATAATAAATTGACATATGAAGAAGCTCAACTAAAGAGAAACTTAACTGGACTCGAACCATTAGCTCGACTCGACAGCTATGACAAGCGAGCCAAGCTTCAATGTTGAGCTCAAGGGCGAACTCGAGTATAGCATGGACTGAGTCAAGCCAAGCTTGGCCCACCTCTGACTCGACTTGGCTCGCCCTATTCAAAATGAACCATGACTACTGGAAGTGGGCCCCACTTGATTTTAAGGACCATGTAAGTGGGGCCCACCATTCTGCGATAAAAATGGCGATGATTTACTTAGCAATCTGTTATTAGGATTGAAAAGGTCATGTAATTATGACCCAGTTAACACTATACGGTGATGATCTAATCGTTTCATATTTTATGGTGTAGGCTGCCATGGGCACCATGGATGGTATCATCGATACGGTCTCGGCGGTCCACCCGATCCTGCCGTTGATAGGCCTGCTTAAGACTAACGGGAAGCTGGTTATGGTGGGTGCACCAGAGAAGCCTCTTGAGCTACCAGTATTCCCGCTGCTTTTTGGTAAGGAAACTTCCTTTCATTGTCTTTAACTGTCCCATAGATTTGTGTAATTCAAATATTTAGTGAAGGCAGCGTTTGGCTGCACCAAATTTCATGAATCATGATATTTAACATTGCAAAATTTCATCACTGATCACAAATGAACCGGCGGGAAGATCCTTGCCCGTCTATTATTTTCCCTCACTGACATTGTTCTGATATTGCAGGGAGGAAGACCGTGGCCGGAAGTATCATTGGAGGAATCAAAGAGACCCAAGAGATGATTGACTTTGCCGCCAAGCACAACATCACGGCCGACATTGAAGTTATTCAGATGGACTATGTGAACACGGCCATGGAGCGGCTCGCGAAGGCGGACGTACGATACCGGTTTGTCATCGATGTGGGGAATACCTTGAAATCTCCGTGAACCATCGATTTGAATCAGCATCCATGTGGCCCACTAGTCATATAGTTTTTAGGGTGCTATGTTTTCGTTGGTTTGAGTCAGAATCCATGTTGTCCACATAGTCATGTGTTTGGTCACATGTTTTCTGTTGCTACATATGCCTGGATTCTTGCTAGGTAAACTGCCTTTCTTAGGTTTTCATTGCTATTAGAGGCTACGTGAGTATCACATTCTGTTGGTATGTTTCAATAATTTTGGTTTGTAGGGGTCAACGTGGCTGCAAGGTGATATAAATCAAACACATGAAACAATGATTTAATACATGGGGATTAGTCAAAAAAGGCTGTCGGGTGACCCTTGCCCCACTTTGATGTGTGTGTTTTACGAAGTAGATTCAACAAATTTGGAGAACCAGATGTGTGTGTGTTTTATGATGGTAGATTCAATGATTCAACAAATTTGGAGAACCAGATGTGTGTGTTTTATGTTGGTAGATTCAATGAATTTTGAGATTTGATTGGGTCACGTGGTGCTGTGAAGGTTTGGCCATACTAATAAAGCCAACGGCTTAAATGCAGATGGATTATTTGCGGCGGTGACTATAGAGCCCACCCTGTTGTGTAGTCCACACGTGCTGTTGGTTTATTTTTCTAGATCATTTTAGGGCATGAGACAAAAAAAAAAAACCCCTCAATTTGAAACTCCAATTATTTTATGCTGCCAAATGAGGGGATTTGAAACCCTTCAAATCCCCTCCAATCCAAGATGCCAAACGGCCCTTAGCATTCTGTTGGTGTATTTTTATGAGTGGATCTTTTACTCAACCCGTCCTTCGCCTGCACAATAACAAATACAAAGGAGACCCTGGCTATGGCTGGGGAATCTCCGATGCTTAAGTCAATTACGGGAACAATGGCAAAGGATTTAGGATTTTTCCGTTGCGTACCTCCTACCGTAAAGGAGATGGTCATTTATGAGTTTAGGAGAATCCTGTTGTACGAGGATTCTTCTCCTTCATCTTCGGAGATTTGATCCTTTTGACAGATTTCGCCCGATCCCGAGGATCTCGGGATCGGACACCTGTACTTCTGAATTTTCGGGACGGTATTCGTATTCACACCGCCTTTTCTTGGCTCAGCTCGGTCGTTATCGACTCTCGAAGAGTCTCGGCTGGCTTAAGAGAATAAGTCTTTTGCCTTCTTACGGACGGAATAGTCTCGGTATTTATCCGTTATCCTTCCTTACTCCGAGGCCGATGAAACCAACTTATTCGGTCGGTTTATTCTGTCGGTCGGGTGGCTTATAACTTATTTGGCCTTTAGTCGGCTTACGCAGACGCTGTTAACTCGCAGACCGAGTAACTTAAGTCGTCTTATACTTTTTCCTCTTGGCCTTGTGCACTATCCTCTCAGCTCTAACTATCGTCTCAGACTCCTCTGGCAGTGTCAGCAAGGTTGACATACTCCATATCCAAGTCTCTGGACTTAAACATATTTTTCTCCAACAGTGAGCCTCCTTACTCCTTGTGTCTTTCTCGGCACCAAGGAGTAATGAGTTTTTAAGTCGGTTCACATCAGAGGCCGAGGTCATAATGAGACATTTAATGCTTTTTGAGTCGTCCTTAACGTATGACGGTTTATTTCCCGAGGCCGCACGAGCGGCTAGCCGTCAGGTCGTTTCTTCCACGTATAGGCGAAGGACGCGTGGCGAAGGCATTATCGCCGTTAGTTGGCGTGCGCCACGTGTCGAGCGGGGGAGTCGAGGTAAGCGTCATTTCATCTGCCCATTAAATGCCCTTGCCACGTGACAAGGCTATAAAAGAGGGCAGGAGAAGCGTGCAAATTTTATTTTCACCATTCGCTCTCCCGCTCCTCTGCTTTCTTCCGATTTTCTCTTTTTCTTCTCCTTTTCTTCCTCCGCGGCTTATCGCTAGGTCTTCATTCGTGTCGTTTTCTTCCCTGTCATCTTCTTTTGCATCCATTACTGCCTTCTCGGGTGAATTTTTTTCCTCCCTCTCTATCGACATTAATGGCTACGCATGGCTCTCAGAGCCCTCGGGAGGGAACTTCAGGTGATGAGGGTGATTCACAACATTTTTGGAATGTTACGGAGCCTCCCTCTTTGTTGGCGGAGATCACCGTTGAGGTGGAGACACTTTTCGGCTTGTCAGGAGGGCCGCCGAATCGCCGGTAGAGCGTCCTGCTCTAGCCAGTCCTTCTAGTGGTGGGTCGTCTCCGGTAACCAGTCCAGGGAGACCCAATCCAACGTTGGATTCGCTGGAGGAGGAAGAGGGAGAAGAGGAAATAAGGATCGTTGAGGGGGCCGCTGTGTCGGCCCCCATAACTCGATTGGCGTAAGCTTATGAGTCATCTTCCGAGGGAGAGGGGGCCAAGGACAATCTGAGCGGTTTCGTTACATTAATTTTAACCGATTCTGATTTGAACCGAAATCGAGCCGGATACCATGTCCTGGACTCGGTTATACTTCAGCTCCCTCGTCCGGAGGATTTGCCTGATCATCCCCCTGCTGGGATGGTCGCAATTTTTCAGGTCTCGATGCAATGTGGCTTGCGTCTGCCTCTCTAGCCCATTGTTAGGGATTTTCTATCTTGTGTCAAACTTGCTCCCGGTCAGATAGTCCCGAACGGGTGGAGGAATTGATTCGGGTGAGCAGTGCTATGGGTTGAGCTTGAGCAGCCCCCACTGACAGTCGATGAATTCCTCTACTTGTACCAAGTAAGACTGAATCCAAATTTTCTCGACTTTTACTTTCTGAGCGCATGGCGAGGCAAAGGTGGCTCTCTTATAACCGACCCACCGACTTCCAACAAACACTGGAAGGAGAGATGGTTCTGGGCCTGCGGACAATGAGAGACGGCTGATCCGTGGCCCTTCGAGCCTCGAGTCTCCCGTTCGTTTCGCAAAGCAGGTGACTCGGCATAATACCTTTTGTTTCTCCACATTGTAAAGTGTTAAATCTGACCTTATGGTGCCTTGTAGATATTTCGAAGAAAAGGGGGAAGCTCGGATTAAGGATTTGAAAAAGCTAAGTGCAGAGGATCAGTCTTGAAAATTACTGCTGCAACCAGAGCGTCTTCATCTTACAGGTTTAGACTCGTTTGTATCAGGTAACTTCTACTGCGTTGTCATTTCCTCTCGGCGCATTGTCTGACTCGCCTTTTTCCTTCTTTTCAGATCTTTTCGAGGCTCGACCCTTTCTTAAGTCGGCCTCCGCTGGCATGGCTGAGTCTCGTCTTTCCCTCAAGCTGATCTCTAAGGTGAAGGCTTCTCCAAGGTCTGCCCTTTTATCAGGGACTCAGCCTTCGAAACAACCGAAGACAGCTCCAAAGGCAAAGGAGACAGCGGTCCCGTCTACCTCTGTTCCAACCGCTCCACCTGTAGTTGTGCTCTCCGACCCTGATGAGAGGACAGAAGAGGTGAATGCAGCACTTCCTGTGTCTCAGTCAGCCCCTGAGCCGAGAGTCGTTGCAGAGGAGGTCCGAGACAGAGAGGGGCCGAGTGGAGAATCTTCAAAAGGAGAGATGACTCAACAGGCAAGAGGGGAGATGACTCGACAGGAGCCATCATCCTTTCAGGAGATTATATCGGGAATGATTCCTTGGGTCATTGCTCACAGAAGCGAGAAAGACTTCGCCAGCTTTTACAATGCTCCCACATTGCAGACCCTCGGTCATACGGCGAGGTTACTCTTCGAGGTAATATCCTTTCTTTTTATTGCTCTGTAATTTCTGATTTCGAGCTCCTATTACAACTCGCTGTTTCCCATTTGCAGTTGGCCCCCTGCTTGGTTAAAGCTTGCTCGGAGTTGTCTGTGACTCAAAAGCTTGCGGCTGAGGCAGAGATGACTAAGAAACTTGCAGCCGAGGTAGAGAGACGCCGAGAGATCGCCGAAGGTCAGATCGGCATTATGATTGGTGACTTGTCACTTGCCAAGAAGGCTGCCGAGGATGCGAAGGCCACTCTTGAAGGCGCTAAGGCTGAGAGTGCTTGTTTGGCTTCGCTTCTGACAAAGGCCGATGAAGAGAATTGACATCTTAATCACGTCCATGGCGCTTGCGAGAGTAATCTAACTCGAGTCAAAGCCGACGTTGCGATGCTCATCCAACAGGCTCGAGATGAGGCCAATCGAGCCAAAGAGGCTCAGGACCGGGCCGTAGATGCCTTTCTCGAATCTTTGGATTTGAAGAGGAGAGAGATCGCCTTTATCAAGGTGATAACAAGGCTTGTGTTCTGAAAATGAGGGTTGCCTTCCCCGACCTTGATATCTCTGCATTTGAGGCCGATAGTCCTGAGGCCGAGGCTACCAGAGATGGTCATGTTGATGTCACTGCTGATGAAGAGGCTCTCACTGCTTCTGTTGCTGGCCACGAGGCCGATCCCTCTGGGACTACTTAGGGAGTAGTCCAATCTGGGACTACTTGAGGAGTACGCCTGACCGAGGGATAGTGGTCGTATTTCATTTTTGACACTCACACCAGCGTAGTCTCGACCGAGTCTAAGTTTCTTTTGGTACCATCATCAGCTCCTCAAGATGACTTTTATCCAGGGCCGATTCAAGAGCATCTGTAACCGAGAGAGTCTACTCCTTTTGTCAGAACTGAGTATGTGCTTCTTCAATGTAATCGAAGTAGAGTCTGATGTAACCTGATGTAAAATACTTAGAAGTGATGAATGAAAATTCTCAGTTTTATTGAATCGACTCCATTTACATTTCCTTTTTACTCTCTTTTTTTCTATGGTCGTCTTAAGGGTAATAGATTTTGAGATGCTCGACGTTCCAGGGATGAGGAAATAGTTACCCATTTAGGTTTTTCAACCGATACGCTCCAGGTCGGATGGTACTCGAGATGACATAGGGTCCCTCCCAATTGGGTCCTAGTGTGCCTGCACCAATTTCTTTTGTATTTGAAAATATTTTTCGGAGGACCATATCCCCGGCACGGAATCGTCTCACCTTGACTCGGGTATTATAGAACCGAAATACTTATCTCTGTCGAGCCATCATTCGTAGCCAAGTTTCTTCTCCTTTCTCTTCCACTAAGTCAAGGCTGAGCGATAGCAGTTCCTCATTCTCTCATTCAATGAATGAATTAACTTGGGCCGAACGCATCCCGATCTCGACCGGGGCAACGACCTCCGAGCCATAACAGAGAGAGAAGGGAGTTTCTCCCGTGGCAGTCCGAGTCGTGGTTCAGTAAGCCCACAATATGTTCAGGAGTTCTTCGGCCCATGCTCCTTTGACTTCATCGAGCTTCGTTTGGAGATGTTGTTTGATGATCTTATTAATGGCCTCGACCTGTCCATTTTTCTGAGGGTGATGAGGCGAAGCGTACACATTGCGGATCATGAGATTATTGCACATCTCGCAGAACTGTCTATTGTCGAACTGCCTTCCATTGTCAGTGATAATAGTCCACGGTATCCTGAATTGACATACGATGTTCTTCCAAATAAAGCTTGTAACCTTCTGTTCAGTTATCGTTGCTAATGGCTCGGTTTCAACCCATTTCATGAAATAGTCCACCGCAACCATGGCAAACTTAATCTGTCCCTTTCCTCAAAGGAAACGGTTCGATGATGTCGATCCCCCACTGGGCAAAAGGCCAAGGACCAGTCATCGAGGTCAATTCTTCTGGGGGCTTCCTCAAGACAGCTGCGAATCGCTGACACTTGTCGCACCTTTGGACAAACTTTTTAGCATCATGTAGTATAGTCGGCCAGTAATATCCTTGTCGTAGTACTTTGTGGGGGAGTGAACATCCTCTTGAGTGATTTTTACATATCCCTTCGTGTACCTCCCATAATACGTAGTCAGCTTCATGGAAATTCAAACACCGTAGTAAGGGAGCGTAGAATTCTTTCTTGTACAGTATCCCGTTCAAGATAGTGTAGCGCGACGCTCGGATCTTTAACCACCGAGCCTCAGTGCGATGTTCAGGTAGCTTCCCCTCGTTGAGATAATGGACGATAAGGTCGAACCAAGTAGGTTCCGACTCAATCGCATGTATAGCCGAGTCGATCGGTTCATTGATACTCGGCTTGGTCACGTATTTAATTGGAACTGACCTGAGTATATCGTCTTCGTTGGCCGAGGCTAGCTTTGCTAACAAATCAGCTTTGACATTCTCAGTTCTGGGGATCCGAACTGCTTCACATTGCTAAAATTCGCTGATTAATTCTTTGACCTTCTCCATGTATGCCTTCAGTTGCACTTTTCGTGTCTGGTAAATACCAGTAACCTGGTTGACGACTAACTGTGAATCACTGAAGACATTCAGATGAGTCACACCTAAACTCGCGGCGAGTCGAAGGCTAAGTAGTAAGGCTTCATATTCTGCTGTGTTATTCGATGCTTGAAATCCAAGTCGTAAGGCATATTACATACAAGTTTGATCAGGAGTCTCCAATACTACACCAGCCCCACTTGGCTTAGAGTTGGAGGAGCCGTCGACAAATAATTTCTAGGGGAGAGGGTCGGGTGAGGGGTCTAGAGAAGAGGATGCCGATGTGCCGATAATTCTGTCAGACTCAGACATTGTGTTGATCTGTGGAGTTACTTCGACAATGAAGTTGGCCACGGCTTGTCCTTTAATAGCTGTTCTTGGCCTGTACTGTATATCGAACTCGCTCAATTCGATAGACCACTTCGAAAGTCGGACGGAAGCTTCTGGTTTCTGAAGGATCTGAAGCAATGGCAGGTCGGTCATGACGATAATGGTGTGAGTTTGAAAGTATGGCCGGAGTCGTCGCGAGGATACTACCATGACCAAGGCTACTTTTTCAAGGGGAGGATACCTCGTCTCTGCCGGTAATAATGCTTTGCTAACATAGTACACTGGTAATTACTTTCCGTCACGTTCTCGTATGAGAGTCGAGCTAATCGCTGCGTCGGATACAACTAGATATAATAACAAAGCTTCTCCCAACTCGGGGTTGGATAACAGGGGTGGAGACCCGAGATAAAACTTCAATTGCCGGAACACTGCTTCACACTCTTCCGTCCATTCCAACGACTGTCGCCCCTTCAACTTCTTAAAGAACGGGAGACATTTATCAGTGGCTCGGGACATGAAACGGTTGAGTACAGCTACTCACCTGGTCAACCTTTATATGTCTTTAATCATCTTAGGGGACTCCATATCGAGTAGAGCCTTGATTTTCTCAAGATTCGCTTCGATTCCTCGCTGACTAACAAGGAACCCGAGAAACTTCCTCGAGCTTACACCAAAAGCACACTCTCTCAGATTTAACTTCATTTTATACTTGCGCAAGGTCAAGAACATCTCTTCTAAGTTCGTTATATGGTCAGTCGCGTGTATACTTTTGACGAGCATATCATCTATATACAATTCCATGGTTCGGTCGATCTGTCAAGTAAATATTTTGTTCATCAACCTTTGATACGTCGCTCTGGCATTTTTCAAACCAAATGACATCACTCGGTAACAATAAAGACCTTTGTCAGTGATAAAAGTAGTCTTAAATCTATCAGATTCATGCATTACAATTTGATTATACCCAAAGTAATCATCCAAAAAACTAAGTAATTCATATCCTGCAGTACTATCTACCAACTGATCAATGCGGGGAAGATGGAAGTAGTCCTTGGGGTAGGTTTTGTTCAGATCTGTATAATCAATACAGAGACGTCACTTCCTGTTGGCTTTTTTTACGATCACGACATTAGTTATCCACTCCAGATAGTATATCTCTTGTATGAATTTAGCATTGAGGAGTTTGCCGACTTCCTCTTCGATGATAGCATACCTTTCGGGGCCGAGAGGACGTCTTTTCTGTCGAATTGGCCTATAGGTCGGATCAATATTAAGTCATTGTTTCATGACCGAGGGATCGATCCCAGGCATATCTTCGTGGCTCCAAGCAAATACGTCCGCATATCGTTGAAGCAAAGTGATCAAATCATCTCTGAGAGGCGACTTTAGGGACGAGCCGATTTGTGCTACTTTCGATTCGTCTGTCTCGGTTAATGGTTCCGAGACAAGATCTTCTATCGGTTACCCCCGTTCATGAGATCCAACTCAAGGGTCCAGTGACTCGATCATTGATATCTCCGTCGGGGCTTTTACTATTGTTGCATAGCAGCGTCAAGCATCTTGCTGATCTCCTTTTATTATACCCACTCCCGACTGCGTCGAAAATTTTATGGAAAGGTGGTACATGGATACAACGGCTTGTACGAGGCTTAGAGAAGGTCGACCGAGTATGGGGTTGTAAACGGATGATTAGTCGATGATCAAGAAGTCGACTATTATAGTCGTCTGGTGCGGAGGACTCCCGGCGGTGAGTAGTAATGAAGCGATTCCTTCAGGAAGCACCTGTCCACTAGAGAATCCTATGAGCGAGGTTCGGACTGGGCGTAAAGTTGATCGTCCAATGCCCATTTTGTCGAATGCCTGAGTAAAAAATATGTCTGCAGATCACCCAGTATCCACTAGTACGCGGAACACTTTCCTGTTGGCAATAGTGAGAGCAACGACCAGCGCATCATCATGAGGATGATGAATGCCTCGGGCGTCGTCTTCAGTGAATGAGATACAATACTTCTCTCTCCTCTTTTCTTTTGAAGGTCGAGACAGCAGGAGAATCTTGGATTCAGGATGATTAATGCTTCTAGCGTGATTTTTCCAAGCGTTATTGGAGTCTCCACCGCCTTGATGCCCACAAATAATAGTCCGGATCTCCTCCGTGGGTCAATTTTTACTCGGGCGTTCTTCTGTAGCGCCGAATTCTTCCACATGTTCTCTGAGTCGGCCCTCTTTGATGAGCTACTCGATTTCATCCTTTAAGTGATAACAATCACTTGTGTTTTGACCATGGTCACGATGATAATAACAGTAAGTATTTTTACTCCGTCAATTCGGATTCCCTCAGAGTTTTCCAAGCCAGTTGACAAAGCCTTCATTCTTGATTTCTATCAACAACTACTCCTGAGATTTATTCAGAGGGATGTATGTAGAAAACCTTCTGTCGGGTCGTTTGCCCGACCTACCGTCATCTCGCACCCGATCATCTTTTCACTTCTTTCCTCCAGCTGAGTCGGCTTCTTTCTTAGCCGACTCTTTAGCCGAGGGTTTTGCGTTCTAGACCGTCTTGCGCAGGAGTCGCGTTTCTTCAACATCTGCATATTTATCCGAGCGAGTCATAAACTCGCCCAGAGTCTCCAGCAGATTTTTATCTAGGGATGCTAGAAAGGGCTTATCCTTGACTCCTTGTATAAGCGCGTTAAGTGTCTTCTCCTCTGAGTATTTTCAAACCTGAAGAGATTCGAACTTGAAACACTTGATGCAGACTTTCAGTAGCTCTCCTTCCTTTTGAACTATGTTGTTCGGGTGTGCGGGTGGCTTCAGTTTCTTCTTCCCGTGGATGAAGTTAGTAAGGAAGGCATCGCTGAGTTCTGCAAATGAACTGATTGACTGCAGTTTCAACTGCTTGAACCAAAGCCGAGCTACATCAGTTAACGTGAGGGAGAAGGCTCGGCACATAACAACATTCGAGGTATCATGCAACTCCATATAAGTTCTGAAGCATTCAATATGCTCAGTTGGATAGGTTTTTCTGAAAAAGGGAGTAATCTGGAGTAGGCGAAACCTCTCCGGTAACCGAGCCTACATTACTTCATCCACAAATGGAGAAACTTTTACCTCAAACTTGATCGGGTATGTATTCTGACCATGCTTCATGTCTGCTATCTCTCTCACCATCTCTTTCTAAACTTCTTTTTTAAAGTCCTGGATATCAGCTCTCTAAGGTTCTACACTCTTTACTGTTTCTTCCATGGGAAGCCGACTTCGCCTCCTTTGATCTATTCTATGCCGTAAATCAGAGGGGGGCAATACGGCTATTGCCGAATGAGCTGGTGCTGGTTGACTCGGACCTTGATACTGACTCGGCTGTTGAAGCGACTGCGGGGCAGCAGGCTGAGCATCGGATGCTGGTGGAGGAACCTGCGTTGTTTCGCGATATGTCTGCATCTGTTAATTATACAGCTGCTCCAACATTGCTTCATGAAATTCATCTCGGAACGCATCTCTTGAACCTCTCGATCTAGTTGCACATTCCCTTGGTTCTGCTGACTATTGGTTGCAGCAGATGCCGCAAGCGGAGCTGCTGGCAGGACCACTAGCGGAGCTTCTTGAGCTACGCTGGCATCGGCTTCCCCTGCTTCATCTTGATCCACTCTTCTAGTTCTTGCCATTGAAACTTGTTCTTCAGCTTTTCAGATAGAGCGTAAGAAATGACTTTTTGCATGTTTCCCATAGACGGCGCCAAATTATTGGTGAATTTTTATGAGTGGATCTTTTACTCAACCCGTCCTTCGCCTGCACAATAACAAATACAAAGGGGACCCTTACTATGGCCGGGGAATCTTCGATACTTAAGTCAGTTACGGAAACAATGGTAAAGGATTTAGGATTTTTCTGTTACGTACCTCCTACAGTAAAGGAGATGGTCATTTATAAGTTTGAGAGAATCCTGTTGTACGAGGATTCTTCTCCTTCATCTTTGGAGATTTGATCCTTTTGACAGATTTCGCCCTATCCCGAGGATCTCAGGATCGGACACCTGTACTTCTAAATTTTCGGGACGGTATTCGTATTCACACCGCCTTTTCTTGGCTCGGCTCGGCCGTTACTGAATCTGGAAGAGTCTTGGCTGGCTTAGGAGAATAAGGCCCCGTTTGTTAAATCTGAAGTCTAAAGCCTGAATCTGAAATCTGAAGCTGAATCTGAAATCTGAAGTCAAAAAACTTGTTTGATAATTATGGTTAAAGTCTGAAAATTAAGTACTAAATTTGAACTAATCTGTTTGTTAACAAACATCTGAAATGTCTGAAATATGTTAATTTAACACATTTGCCCCCATCTCCTATTTGGAAATGTTTTACACCTGATGCAAATTTCCCGCCAACTTTGATATCCTTTAAACCGTTCGTACAACTCAGAGCTCAATGATCATAAGCGTTATATAGCTATTGATTCCTCTCATGTGGCCCACTCGAGTCTTGGATCCTCCTCTTTTTTGTCGCTTGTACTAAAATTAGCTTGCAAAATAAATGAACAGAGTATATTTCCTAAAAACATGGTGGTGGGCCCCACCCAGCATCCTTGCGCTAGAACTTCCTTCGAACGGCTTTCGCAGGAAATCCACGTCCATCCAATCCATGCCCAGTGTACCACACAAAAAATTGATTAATTCCTTCGTGTGGACTTGAGTCCTAAGCTCACGGGCTGGACTTGAACTATGCCTTGACCCAGTGCAACAAGTACTCAACCGGTGCACTCCGTTACAGGCCTGAATCACCAAATCAAGACATAACCTCTCTAGTGAGCCATGGATAAAGAACTACACCAATTTCAAGGTTTTATACTTGTGAATTAGAAGCCTAATATGCATTGGTCTACTCCTATTTGTATCATTTCATTCAAATTGGGCCCGTTGTTGGCATCAAAGCCAATAAAAGCCCACGTTTGAAAATCCTAACACTTCAATTAGAGTGCATCAACCAGTTAGTTACAAAACAAATTAATCAACGGTCCATACCCAATAGGGAAATTGATGGAGATCCAATGAACATGATACCCAACTTGGAAATTAATCAGTTACATGCCATGCATACCATTCATAACGTCATTCCTACTGGAATGAACTAAAAACACAAATATTAGCATAATTCAAAACTTCAGTGGCCCCACGAATATTTCAACTGTGGACGTTTAGTTATCACGTTTTCTGCCCACCTGAGCATTGGATACAGTTCATCTTTAGCCTCATGTCCTAAAATGAACTCACAAAACGGATGAACGGTGAGGATTTCTCACAAACATCCCAATGGCCCCACCTGCGTTCCCAGTGCAGGAACTTCCCATGGAAGGCTTTATCAGGGGATCCGCATCCTGGACCGGACAAAACGGATTGGCTACTCCCCCAGCCACCATAGTCAGTACTCTGTTAGCCCCTTCATGATGTATGTGTTTCATCCATTCCGTTCATCCAATTTTACCGATCATTCTAGTGATTCATTCCAAAAATTAGAGGGATATAAATCTCAGGTGGACCACACCATAGGAAAACAATAATGATTGGATATGCATCATTAAAATCCTCCTAAGGCCCATTGTACTGTTTATTTGAAATCCAATCTTTTTATTAGGTCATACAGGCCCAGATGAAGCGAAAAAACAAAGTTCAGCTTGATCCAAAATTTGTATGGCCCCCAAAAGGTTTTTAATGGTCGACGCTCATTCAACACTGTTTCCTGTAATGTGGCCCACTTGAGATTTTGATATACCTAATTTTTTGTCCCATATCATGAAATGATCTGAAAAAATAAATGGATGGCATGGATGAAACACATACATCATGGTAGGGCCCACAGATCACCAACCATCAGCCACTTGCCGGTGGCAGTGGAAGTAGCCAATCTGTGCCCGTCTTGCGTCCAAGACGTGCTCCACGAGGATGCGGATTTCCTGCAAAAAGCTTTCACAAGACGTTCCTGCACTGGAAACTCAGGTGGGGCCCACTGTGATGATTTTGAGAAATCCCCTCCGTCCATACATTTTGTGAATTCATTTTAGGACATGAGACCAAAAATGAACCGTACTAAATTCTCAAGTGGGTCGAAAATGTGAGAATTGAATTTCGACAGTTGAAATATTCGTGGGTCACAGAAGTTTTGAATCATTCTAATATTTGTTTTTTCAGTTCATCCCACTAGGAATGAAGTTATTGACGATATGGATGGCATGTAAACATCACTATAGAACTCAGGGAAGTTTCAACGGTAGGAATTTCCCTAACCACCTTTTCCTTTAATACAGCCCACTTAAGTCATGGAGCCTACTCAATTTTGGTCTCATTGCCTAAAATGAGCTCACAAAACAGATGGACAGGGTGGATTCCATAAAAACATCATGGTGGGCCCCACCAGGTTCCCAGCGCAGGAACTTCCTGCTAAAGGTTATCACAGGAAATAGGTCTCCGCTCCACGAGGACGCCGATTGCCTACTACCCCCACCCGTACCTGGCTCCGAACGAGCAGTTCTGTGGGCGGGCCCACCGTGATGTATATGTACATCCAAACCGTCAATCCCTTTTCTCAGATTATTTTAAGGCATGAACAAAAAAAATGAGGCAGATCCAATGCTCAAGTGGACCACACCAAATAATAATCTTATTTGCATTAAAATGCACAAGTTGCATTAAATGGAAGAGTCATCTGTGATGTGGTCTTTGATCGTTGGATCTGACTCATTTTTGTTTTGATGCCTTAAAATAATATGAGAAAAGGGATAAAGGGTTTAGATGTACAGATATATCACAGTGGGCCCGCCCATAGAACTACCCATTCGCAGCTAGGGATGGGGGTAATACACAATCCGCGTCTGTTGTTGGAACGGTTCAAAGAGATCAAAGTTACATGGGCCAATGTGATGCTTTTTTACAATCCAACCTATTCATTAGGTCATGTAGACGTGGATGAAGTGAAAACACAAATATCAGCTTAATCTGAAACTTCTTCAGCTCTCAAGAAGTTTCTAACGGTGAACGTTCAATCCCCACCTTATGGTCCAATTAATCATTGGACCTGCTTCTTTTATGGGATCACACCTTAAATTATCTGAAAAAGTTGATGGACGGTGTGGATCAAACACATAAATCATGGTGGGGCATAAAAAACTTTCACAGGTTAAAGGTTGATTTTGTATTGCGCCGAAGTAACTTGAAAGGGGTATTTTTGGAAGCAAAAAATTTTTGTTTAATGAAAAATCACGGAGGGCATTCCGCGTTCACCATTAAGCCAGACTCCTATCACGGAATGAATTCAGTGAAAAACCACTTAGCGCTTTCCGTCTTCCGCGTTAACACATTAACAAACACTACTAAACACGAAAATTTTTTCCCATTCCGTGTTAAGTGTAAAAATTCAGCGTTAACAAACACGGCCTAAGTCTTTTACCTTCTTACGGGTGGAATAGTCTCGGTATTTATCCATCATCCTTCCTTACTCCGAGGCCGACGAAACCAACTTATTTTGTTGGTTTATTCTATCGATCGAGTAGCTTATAACTTATTTGGCCTTTAGTCGGCTTACACAGATGTTAACTCGCAGACCGAGTAACTTAAGTCGTCTTATACTTTTTCCTCTTAACCTTATACACATTCTCTTGGCTCTAACTATCGTCTCAGACTCCTCTGGCAGTGTCAGCAGGGTTGACCTACTCCATATCCGAGTCTCCGGACTTAAACATATTTTTTCCCAACACATTCCACCGTAATGTGGGCCACATGAGCTTTGTATCTACATATTTTTCTAGCTCACGCCTGAGAATGAACTGAAAAAATCATATTTAGGGAGTAATTTAAACACATGCATCATGATGCGCCTTATAGGGCTCGGGCGGCCTGTTCTATGTCCACCTAAAGAGTGAAAGTTCTGACTCATAGGAAAGAAGATCCAACGGTATTACCGACCTTTCCATGAGTTCGGATCCCGCGTTTGTGTGCCACTTTTGTAAGTTGGATTGTGTGTGAATGGTCATCATTTTAAACGCGCGTGCACTTGCGATCAACCGAACGAATTAGGTGAGACACGACCTCACCTAAGATGGTGCCCCCCTTAATGTGGGGCCCACCTTGACGTATGTATTCTGTATCCATTCCATTCATCTCTTCTCCCCAATTATTTTAGGGCATTATCCCAAATAAAACAAATCCAATTATTAGGTCCATCATACCATATAAAAAAAAAAAACAATGGTGACTGAACAAACTACCATTAAAAACTTCTTATAGTGCACCTTAATGTTTTTATAGTATTTATTTACCATCTAATCTGTTCATAAGGCCACATAAGCCTGGATGAAGAGAGAGAGAGAGAAAGAGAGAGAGAGAGAGAGAGAGAGAGAGAGTGTTCACTCCCCAAGTGCAGGGTTGTGATGTAGTAATAACTCAGTAAGACCGAGGTCGAATCCCAAGGGACTGAAACTTGTACGTTATCTAAAACTAACCAGAACTAGAACTAGATTAAGATGAAATCTAAACTAAATGTAATTTGAGAAATAATGGTGAAATAATTATATAAACTTGAGAGAAATCAGGAGAAAAGAAAACTAGGGATTCAGAGGATCCACTTGTAGAGATCAGGGAGAATTCATGCTTGCATCAAAAATCATGGAAATTACTGAACTGCCGTTGATCTAGTTTTCAAAGAGATGAAAGGTGTATGAATTAGAATGGATTCCATCACCAAACCATGCCCACAGACTATGGCAAACAACAGAATTAAACTAATTACCAACCAATCATATGTATGAAGGTTAAGAAGGGTACCGTCATCCAACCATGCCCAGGAGACTATGGTGAACAACAGGGCTTCCTAACGTCATAAACATTAAAGAGAATGGGAATATTAAAAGTCATTGCAGACCCATTGTAATTTCAGTCACAATAGACCATTAAAAACCTAAAATATTTCCATTAAAATCAAACTAAAACCAACTTCAATTCAAAAATTAAAATTAAATTAAAAGCATATAATCTCTCATCTCACTACAAGCTTCACCTCCTAGCCCTAGCTAGGAGGATTTAGCCTGCCATGGATGGGCTCAATCCAAATAAATAAAGAGAAAAAGAAAAGGAAAAGAAAAGGGAAAGAAAAAACCAAGCTCCTCTCTCTCTCCTCTGCCCACGTTGAAACCCAAGCTCGAGCCCTCTGTTCTTCCTCCTAAGACCTTGAATGAATCCTCCCCACGTCCAAAAACCTCTTTTTATAGCTGCTGGAAGGCTGGAGTCAGTGACAGAGTTGTAGCAGGACACGGAGTGCAATTTTCGCAGCCAAGTTCGGTGCCTCGAAACACGCCACTTTCCTTGCTCAAATTTCAAAAAAACACCGTCCCTTAGTACTTTCTTGGGTCCTCTACATGATAGACGGTTCAGATCTGCCATATGATCAAAGATGGTGGGCCAAAACCGTCCGGAAAAGTCAGTTTTCGCGGATGTGCAAAACCTTTCGCACCATTTCGCTGTTGTGGTCGGTGGGCCCCACAGAAGCATTTTTTGGAAAATCCACCCCGTCCATTGGATTCAGAACGAAATTTCAGTCAAGAATGGGTGGTTTTGAACGTCCATTGACGTGTCCCAGAGAAGAAATCACAAAAGAATCAGTTTTGAACGCTACCGAGCAGCCCTTTTGTGGCCTCTGTATCTCACACGTGTGCACGCATGGGTGAAAAGTGATAACATGGTTTTGTAGTGCTCAAAGCCCTCTACACGGTGGACGGATCGGATTGAGCTTATGGGGCACGTGTGAGGCCCACAACTGATCGCTAAAACGGCCAGCGCCGTGCGTTTTTTTTTTTTTTTTTTTTTTTTTTTTTTTTTGTTTGAGTTGTAGACGGAAACGTCGGTCAGCTGCGCTGACCGACTTTTAGAAAATTTGGTGCACGGCGGGCGTGTGTACACTATGTACACACGCTGTACATATATGGTCCACTGTGAAGCTTCTAAGAAATCCACTCCACCCATTCTGTTCCTCACATTATTTTACCCGTTGAGAACAATTATCAATCATATCCAGCTGGCGGGTGGGCCCCAAATTGAAGATTGATGGGCTGATCTGCCCGTTAGGCCACTTCCGCAATGATCCAATGAATGATTTTTGACGTGTACGGTTAATTTATGGTCCTCAGGCGACGTATGAAGTTTCGAGCCGAACGGATGGTGGGAACCTCGTGATCTTGTATTCTGGACGTCCTTCAGGCCACTTGAGCTTCAATTTCTAACTTTTCTCGGATTTCTGACCATGTATATTTGTCAATCTTGATCCCATGGAGTGTGTCCCTTGCCTTTGGCGTCATCAGATCGTTAAATCTCAACTTTTAACGTCTTTTTTCCATCCCTGCTCATAAAATCACTTTGCCACACAAGAATGAGAAAACGAGCCATTAGACAGCATTATATTCGTAAATCCAGACAATATCTGGGGTCTAACATGCAATATTTGACCCTCAACACAACCCCCAACCAGCATTTTGCTAGTCTCGAGCAAAGTATGCGAAAAATAAGTTGAAAATTATAGGAGAACTTTCTATGAAATCAAGTGAGATTTTGAACAAAATACGAGAAATTTAATATTCATGAATGTTAGAAATTGTATTCTCCTGAGCTCAAACGCACCGTAGACTTCATAATCAAGTGTAAAGCATTAATCCATCAATTAGAAAAATTTTAAACATTGAGATCCATGGATGTATAGTGTAATCTCAGCTAATCACATTAAGATTGAATTTATTATTTCAGGATCTCATTGGTAACCAGCAAGAGAATTCATGATAACCAAACTTAATCCAAAACTTGCCTCATAAATTTCATCTTTTGATCTTTTCAACTTTTTATTTTTTCATTAATAGTCATGCCAAAAAGAGGAATCAAATCCTTACCAATAGGGAGCAAACCTATGGCAAAAGACCAATTACCTAAAAAAATTTTTTTTTTTTTTGTTTTGAATGTTTAACCTTGGGGAATCAAACCTTCACCTGTAGGGAGCAAACCCATGGTGAAGATTAATTGCCCAACCTGTTCAATTTTTATACCCTGATGGCAAGATATTTTAGACTGGTTCCCTTCGTGCTTAGTGATTACCAAGTTAATCCTTCGATATGGAACTGAAATCTTAATGTGTAAGCAAGACGTGTCCTGAAATCATGATTCAATCAATGTTTACAACTTCTAATCATGGATTAATAATTCACTTAACTATGAAATCTAACAGATACGGAATCCAAGAGTCATAAATCCACCATTATTTATCTTGAAAATCTAAATTAGGGGTATCTGTCAAAATCACTGCGAATTCATAAAAATTTTCAGAAAAATTCAAAAAAATTTTCACAATTGTTGCTCAAGACCAAGAAAATACTGATTAGGAAACCTAATCTCCCACCCCCAACCTAAAATCTACATTGTCCTCAATGTAAAAGATATGAGCATGCAATGCACATGGGACAATGAAAGTAAATGAGAAGTGATGGGAAGATAGTACCTGAATAACGAAGCAAGAGAGTTTCCAATAGATCACGGCATGGAAGCTTGTTAGCATGAGAGAGAAAGCAGAACAAAAATAACAAAAATAAAATCCTACCTATACCACTTTCGCAGGTGCTCTCGATTGCATTTAGCGTATGCAACAAGCCTTTAAACCCCTAGGTTACCCCTAGCGGACGAGTTGTAGTCTCGTGAGGGTTTGCAGTAATGTTACCCACAAACATTGAATTGATCATGCCGCAAGGTTCCCCTTCCGGCCAATATCTTGATAAGTCTCTCAGTAAGTTCCTCAACAGGATCATCCAAAAGCCCTTTTTGCAATAGGCTTGGGCGCCCTGGAGCATGACTTTCCAGAAAGACTTATGTACCTCATAAGAAATCTTCCATTGAATTGCTGGAGGTATCCGTAATATATACGATTCACCTAAGACAGAAGAAGTTTCAACGTTAGTATTACATGGTGAATCAAAGACTACAAGTAAATAAAGTTTAGAAAACTTCTTAAAAAGTAATGTAGTCTCAACATATTCTGAAGTTCCAAACTTCGGTTTTAGATTCAGCTCCTCTTCCTTTACTAGTAGACGTTTAGGATCAGGGGAAGAGAGGGTTTCAGAATAAGGGTTCGTTTGGTCAGTGATGACTACCGAGATGTTGTCTAGTAAGGTATCCACTTTGTCTTTTAACATGAAATCGTTTGAAACCGCAAAGTGTGCCAAGCAATCCCACGAGTTGGAAAATTCAGATGAGTGTGACTCGTTTTTGTGGCTTGTGATGATCTGCGCAAAGAATCCCTCATTTTTGAAAGTGGATGGAGGTGCGCTCTCTTGCTCCAGTCCTGCACAGATAGATTGAAAATCAGTAATTGAAGCATTGATGTGATCACTCTGTTCATTGAAATTACTCAATTGAAGCGCTGAATTCTCAATTGTTTGCAGCTCAGATGGTGGCCTCAACTGAGTGGTTTCAAATTCCAGAGTCGTAGCGGGCAACTCCTCCTCCCGAATCATATCATCATTCAATTCAAGGGAGTGGTCTAAACATGCCTCACAAGAGTTAGAAGAGTCGGTTGTAAGAGGTTCATTCTCCACATTTAAATCAGGCATGTCAGATGAGTGGAGTAGATCTTCCTGACCGATCACTTCGTGCACGTCTTGATCGTTGACCTGGACCAGATTTGAGATTGATTCAGGGAGAATTTGGGCTGCACATTCATGACCATCATCCCGAAACGCATCATTGTCTAGTCCAGTGCAGTGCACATTCGGGATGAGATCACTTTCCTCACATTCTACACCTAACATGGGTTGAGGTTTGCATAAACTAACTTCTTCCTCATCATTGAAATCTTGTGTGTCATGTAAGGAAACTGTGTCATCATCAATATATTTAAAAGACACCCATGTATCTTCACCATTCTTTCGGACAGTCATCGAGATTGACTCATCGGAAAATTGAACCACATGCTCATTAACGGAATCCAACTCCTCATTCCAAATTCCAGATTCTTTTAAAAGTGAGTGCGGATCACTTTCTTCGCATTGTATTTTTAGATTAGGTCGTGGCTGGGATGACCGAGCCTCCTCTATCCTATCAAGACGCGCATCGAGTCCTTTCATTGTTTCCATTACTTTTCTCATTTCCACAAGACAGGCTGAAAGATTACGCTGATACGAATCCTCTTGGATCGTTTCTGGATGGATTTCAAAGGTAGGGGATCCAAGAGAATAATCATTATAACATGTTATTGGTTCATCTTCACGGCTTTGATGTTTCCACTGGTTATAGTCATACTGATCATACATGGGAGAATATGATGGCTGATAATAATCCTCATTCCCATAATTACGATCGTGTACAGCCCTATTAACCGATGGAAGATAACGTTCTAGTCGGTTCTCAATGTCTGTTTGTGATGGAGAAAAATCTTGAGGTATACGTTGAATTCCACAACCCTCGGGCATTCCCCAATATCTCCTATCCATCTCAGCGTATGCATGTACCCACGATTCCATGGTAGAACCCTGACTCTGAGTCTAATCCTAGAACAAAAGAAAAGTCCTATAGAAATATGGAAAGAAAGAGAAGAAGTTAGAAGGGTGTTACCAAGTAAGAAGTTCCTATGTTAAAATCCTGCAGAAAAAAAAAACAAAACAAGTTAGTTTCTAAAACAGTTAGTCTAAGATTATAAAATTTCTAAAAATCCTAATAGAAAAAAATAAAGAAATTAGAAAAGATATCACCAAATTAGAAGTTTCTATCTCAGAATCCTACAAAACAGGAAAGACAAGTTAGTTCAAAAAAAATCAGAAAAATCTAAACCTAAAACTGAAGTTAGTAAAAATCCTAATCTTAAACTAATCCTAAAACTAATTAATTTCAGAAAAACGTAGCCGACAGTCCCCGGCAACGGCGCCAAAAACTTGTTCACTCCCCAAGTGCAGGGTTGTGATGTAGTAATAACTCGGTAAGACCGAGGTCGAATCCCAAGGGACTGAAACTTGTACGTTATCTAAAACTAACCAGAACTAGAACTAGATTAAGATGAAATCTAAACTAAATGTAATTTGAGAAATAATGGTGAAATAATTATATAAACTTGAGAGAAATCAGGAGAAAAGAAAACTAGGGATTCAGAGGATCCACTTGTAGAGATCAGGGAGAATTCATGCTTGCATCAAAAATCATGGAAATTACTGAACTGCCGTTGATCTAGTTTTCAAAGAGATGAAAGGTGTATGAATTAGAATGGATTCCATCACCAAACCATGCCCACAGACTATGGCAAACAACAGAATTAAACTAATTACCAACCAATCATATGTATGAAGGTTAAGAAGGGTACCGTCATCCAACCATGCCCAGGAGACCATGGTGAACAACAGGGCTTCCTAACGTCATAAACATTAAAGAGAATGGGAATATTAAAAGTCATTGCAGACCCATTGTAATTTCAGTCACAATAGACCATTAAAAACCTAAAATATTTCCATTAAAATCAAACTAAAACCAACTTCAATTCAAAAATTAAAATTAAATTAAAAGCATATAATCTCTCATCTCACTACAAGCTTCACCTCCTAGCCCTAGCTAGGAGGATTTAGCCTGCCATGGATGGGCTCAATCCAAATAAATAAAGAGAAAAAGAAAAGGAAAAGAAAAGGGAAAGAAAAAACCAAGCTCCTCTCTCTCTCCTCTGCCCACATTGAAACCCAAGCTCGAGCCCTCTGTTCTTCCTCCTAAGACCTTGAATGAATCCTCCCCACGTCCAAAAACCTCTTTTTATAGCTGCTGGAAGGTTGGAGTCAGTGACAGAGTTGTAGCAGGACACGGAGTACAATTTTCGCAGCCAAGTTCGGTGCCTCAAAACACACCACTTTCCTTGCTCAAATTCCAAAAAAACACCGTCCCTTAGTACTTTCTTGGGTCCTCTACATGATAGACGGTTCAGATCTGCCATATGATCAAAGATGGTGGGCCAAAACCGTCCGGAAAAGTCGGTTTTCGCGGATGTGCGAAACCTTTCGCACCATTTCGCTGTTGTGGTCGGTGGGCCCCACAGAAGCATTTTTTGGAAAATCCACCCCGTCCATTGGATTCAGAACGAAATTTCAGTCAAGAATGGGTGGTTTTGAACGTCCATTGACGTGTCCCAGAGAAGAAATCACAAAAGAATCAGTTTTGAACGCTACCAAGCAGCCCTTTTGTGGCCTCTGTATCTCACACGTGTGCACGCATGGGTGAAAAGTGATAACATGGTTTTGTAGTGCTCAAAGCCCTCTACACGGTGGACGGATCGGATTGAGCTTATGGGGCACGTGTGAGGCCCACAACTGATCGCTAAAACGGCCAGCGCCGTGCGTTTTTTTTTTTTTTTTTTTTTTTTTTTTGTTTGTTTGAGTTGTAGACGGAAACGTCGGTCAGCTGCGCTGACCGACTTTTAGAAAATTTGGTGCACGGCGGGCGTGTGTACACTATGTACACACGCTGTACATATATGGTCCATTGTGAAGCTTATAAGAAATCCACTCCGCCCATTCTGTTCCTCACATTATTTTACCCGTTGAGAACAATTATCAATCATATCCAGCTGGCGGGTGGGCCCCAAATTGAAGATTGATGGGCTGATCTGCCCGTTAGGCCACTTCCGCAATGATCCAATGAATGATTTTTGACGTGTACGGTTAATTTATGGTCCTCAGGCGACGTATGAAGTTTCGAGCCGAACGGATGGTGGGAACCTCGTGATCTTGTATTCTGGACGTCCTTCAGGCCACTTGAGCTTCAATTTCTAACTTTTCTCGGATTTCTGACCATGTATATTTGTCAATCTTGATCCCCTGGAGTGTGTCCCTTGCCTTTGGCGTCATCAGATCGTTAAATCTCAACTTTTAACGTCTTTTTTCCATCCCTGCTCATAAAATCACTTTGCCACACAAGAATGAGAAAACGAGCCATTAGACAGCATTATATTCGTAAATCCAGACAATATCTGGGGTCTAACATGCAATATTTGACCCTCAACAAGAGAGAGAGAGAAAATAAAAATGAATATCAGTTTGATCCAAAATATTGTGTGACCTATTAATGATCAATCATCACAATTTTCTATATGTATGGTCCACTTGATTACTTGATCTGATTCATTTATGAGATAATGCCCTAGAAATTATCTGTAAAATCAGATGGATGGCATGGATACAGAATACATACATCAAGGTTAGGCAGAAATTAAAACTAAACTGCACAAGATATTGGTGTTTTAGATGTACCAAGAAAAATAAGCATGCTTATTTTATTACCTAACTGTCGGATGGAGGATATTTATTGGACGGCTAAAGCTGAAAAATCCAACAGTCTTGATGCAAAGTGCCTACGAATCAGTGGTCAGGACGGCCCGACAAGTGCCAACGAATCCGATTGTTCAACAAATCAATCTGATTTTTGTACTTTAATGAATTAGAGAATGTGGGTTAAACTATTTAATCTGTTTAGTATGAGTCAATAGGGAAGCTGATTGGCTGGTGTACCACATGTTGATGCTAAAATCTAGATCACCCACCACTGAGCTCCGAGTGCTCGGAGCGAACCTCTTAGTCCTGTACAAATGGAAAGCAAAGGAGACCCTAGCTGGAGGAAGGGACCCTCCGATGCATAAGTCAGGGTAGGAAACCGGGTCTAAATAGTGTAGAGTAGGGTGAGGGTGTGAGATATTATGTACCCCTTTTAGTAGGAATGACTCCTATTTATACCTTAGGGTCCTACTGAACGTGCCCGACAATCTCGACACAGCCTTCGCCATTACACGAGAGCTACGGGTGCGTGGTTGTCGATTGTTCTCCGGAGATCGTGCTCCGGATGATGCTTCAGATAGGCATTACGGGAAACAACTCCCTAACGCAATAGTCGGCCACGTTCTTATCCGAGGTGAAATCTACTGGGCTCGGCTCACAATCCTTTAAGCTTATGAGTGAGTTGAGTCTACTCGGAGTGTATGTGTCGGATATATAATGACTTCTTCTGAGTATCAGATCGACGTTGTAGTTCTGCAAGAGTCATTAGAATCGCCTCGGGTCGGATGTTGTCGATCTGAGGCTTTATTTGTTGACATCTCGAAGTTAACATCGGTACCGCTCAGTTTGGTTTTACCCATAATAGAAGCCCCCTACTCTCTGAGTGCGAGATCGGACTCAGGGAGTACATTCCTGGGGAAGCGATCCGTCGTATCTCTTATAATGAAGAGTCGGCCTGTTCGGGTCATGTCGTACTCTTGCATTTATACTTCTTCATCATTGAGGCAGCGCATTGCTACATCCCTTCGACTGCGAGCCCATCACTACAGAACACGTGGCAACAATTACAGATTCGAATCACCAAGACTCGTGCGAGACTGCCGCGTGGACTCTCAGGAGTGAAGTCAAAGTGTAATAATGATCAGCGGCACATAGCTCGGAGCATAGCAACTAATGGTTTGTTGCCACGTGTTTTCCCAACTCAGCTTCTATCAGTTTAGCTTCGGAGATAGTTGTTCATAATGATGACAATCAGTCACACTGGGGCTATATAAATCACTCTTTCATTCTTCTGGACATCTCTATGCCCTAAAAGCTTTTGAGAGTTTCTCGCCTCCAGAAAATCCCCGGAGCGATAATTTTTGGTGAGTTTTTCCCTTTTTCGATCTTCTTCTGTTCCATTTCCCTTTTGATTTTCGGTCACAATGTCAGATGACTCAGATGATGCCTGAGGAGGTAGTGGCTACCAGAAAGAATCCGAGCCTGAGTGCATAGACTCCAGGCTTGAGGCCTCAAAGGAGCCTCGGGAGGCCATCCCACTCTACCTGTGCCTGCAATAGGGGAAGAGCAATAAGGCTAGCTCACACCCCAAATGTTCAAAAGAATACTCCGAGACCCGATGAGGAGAGCCTTAGCTAGGCCATCGGGTGGTCAGTCGGAAGAGCTCGTTTCTAGGGGCTCCATGCTGGTTGAGTCCCAAATGGGTCAAATTCGTGAGGAGTTCCAGATCCTAGACTCTATAGACATACGAGCTCCAGCACCCCATGAAGCTCCTGGAGATCCTGTCAAGGGCGACGTTGTTATCTTCATCTACTCCTTGCAGTGTGGACTCTAGCTTTTGTTGCACCCTTCCTTTAACATTTAACTGCATAATTAAGACTAACTCTGGGTCAGCTCGTCCCTAATGCTTGGAGGATTTTGATGGCCTCATATATGATTTGGCGCCAAGCTCGAAACCAGGAATTGATGCCAGATGAGTTCCTATCCTTGTACCAGGCCAAACATGACCACAAAGAGCTGTGTTAGTACTACTTTGTTGCTAGAGCCCATCAGGGCTCAGGTCTCATCCTCTGACCCCCTACTTCCAACAAAGATTGGAAGAATAAGTGGTTATGGGTTCTTTCACTCATTTCAATACATTGACTGTTACTTCTACTCTTTCAGTTGGTGCCCATGTTCCTCTCGACCCAGGCGCGGTTGAGAGAAATAACTCAAAAGGATGGGGAGATCAAGGCTTTCCAGGCCGAGGTTGAGGCGCTCAAGCAAGAGCGGGAGGAGCTGCAGGGCCAATGTCCAAGGTGAAGGTCAAGGAGCTGCTCTACCAAGGGGATGTTTATGAGCTTCAGAGCTACGGCCAGGGGGTTGAGTCTGCACTGGCCAAGACCAAGGCCGCCCTAGGTTTCCCAGATGAGCATAATGCCCTTCTGAAGGAGAAGCTGGAGCGGGTTAAGAACGACGCTGCGACATAGCTAAAGGCCAAAGTTGCGAAGAAGGTGGCCACTCAACTAGTCGAGTTTGAGGCCTCTGCCGCTTCGATGACCGTTACTGCTGTCAAGGCGTACAAAGCTTCAAAGGAAAGGGACGTCGAGGCAAGAAAGTTCTACTATTGTGGGTATAATGTCTGTGTAGAGGACATCTGGGAAATGTATCCAAACCTTAACCTCGACGCCATCGCCACTGATGATGAAAAGCAATTGGCTGAGGATGTCCCTTCCGACCGAGCCCCCGACTCCCGAGCTTCTCCTACCGCCTAGGTCCAAGGGGCTCTTCCTCCTCCGACTAGCTAGTTATATTTTTTTAAAACAATTTTTAGGATTCAACGGATGTTGCAATGCCTCGGTGTTTCTCTGGATATTTTAATTTTGTGGATGATTATGATGATTCTTTTGAATGTGTAGATATTTAGTGTTTTTCAAATGCGTAGATACTTAATGCTTGTCGGATAGTAGGTACTTGATGCTTGTCGAATAGTAGACACTTAATGCTTGTCGAATAGTAGGCACTTAATGCTTGTCGAATAGTAGGCCGATCTCTTCTTTATGTGTCGGCCTACTGAAGAGTCCCATGCATCCATGCACATGAGGGATGGCTCTTCGAAGCATTCCTTATTGAATAGTCAGCTCACTCCTCAGGATAGAAATGTTGTATAGGTTGAGTAGAACGAAACGAATGACTTGGGAGAAAGAGAACATTCCTTATTAAGGTCATCAACTGTTGACGAAATGGAGTGATTTACATTGCTTTTCATGGGTAGTACATCCTCAGATGCTCGGAGTTCTAAGGATGTGGTAGAGGTCGCCCTTCTAAGTCCTTGAGTCGATAAGAGTCGGGCTTTGCCGAGCTTACGACTCGATAAGGACCTTCCCAGTTAGGTCCTAGGGTTCCCACCCCTAGTTCCGACGTGTTTTGAAATGCAGGACTAAGTGCCTTGGTCAAAATCGCCTTGCTTTGACGCTGGAGTTGTAGAAGTGGGCAACCTGCTGATGTCGAACTATGACTCAGAGTTTGACAATGTCTCGTACCTCTTCATGTAGGTCCAAGTTTGTCATGATCTACTTGCCATTCTGTTCTTCTTGATAGTTCTTCACTCATGTGGTAGGGAGCCCTATCTCGACTGGGACGACTGTCTCTAAGCCATAAGTCAGGGAGAAAGAGGTTTCTCCCGTGGATGACTGAGCTGTAGTCATGTAAACCCAGAGGACAAATGGGAGCTCGTCGACCCAGTTGCCCTTGACTTTCTCCAGTTTTGTTTTGAGGTGATGCTTGATAACCTTATTTATAGCCTCCACTTGTCCCTTGGACTGCAGGTGACAAGGCGACAAGTATGCGTTGATGATACCGAACGCCCGACACATGCCTTGGAATCTGTCGTTGGAGAACTGCCTCCCATTATCGGACACGATGGTGCGTGGGATTTTGAATCGACATATGATGTTCTTCCACACAAAGTTTGTCACCTTCTGCTGGATAATCTTCGCCACCGGCTCGGCCTCAGCTTATTTGGTGAAGTAGTCGACTACCACAATCGTGAACTTAATCTACCTTTTTCTAGGAGGCAGAGGTCTTATGATATCGATTCTCCACTGAGCAAACGGCCACAGTCCACTCATGGGGGTCAGCTCTTCCGCTAGATGCCTCGAGATGGCAAAAAATCTTTGGCATTTGTCATGCCTCTGGACAAAGCTTTTGGAGTCTTCTCGGATCGTTGGCCAAAAGTACCCCTGGCGAAGCACTTTCTGAGCCAAGGCGCGGCCCCCGGAATGATTTTCACAAATTCCTTCATGGATTTCTCGAATCACATAATCTGCTTTATCTGGTCGGAGACACCTGAGGTATGGTTAGGAGTACCCTTTTTTGTACAATGTGTCATTCAGGATCACATACCGCACTTTCCTGATCTTCAGATGCCGAGTCTCCAACTTATCTTGGGGGACTTCGCTAGCGGCGAGGTATCTGATGCTTAAATCCATCCAGCTCAGAGTTACTTACATTGGGTTGATCATCTCTTGGTCAACTAAGTCGATGCTTAGGCTATCTAAGAATTCCACGGGGACAATCCTCGGGATCTTCCCCAAGAATTTTCAGCTCTCGAAATCTAGCTGAAGTAAGCTATCATCATTGCCTCGTTAGCCTCATACTCTGTCGATATATGGTTCGCAACGAGGTGAGAATTGCACCACACATCAAGGAGCTAGACTCCCAGAGTAGCGGCCAATCTGAGTCCAGCCAATAGGGTTTCATTGTTGGATGCCTTGAAACTGAGCTTGATTGCATACTAGATGGTGGTCGAGTCGGGCATGACCAGATCGATCCCCACTCCACTTCATTTCGAATTGGATGACCCATCCACGAATAGGGTCCATTTACTACCTCCTCCTTCTGTCTCGGTGTTCTTGAGAATAGGAAGTGTTGGGGGAATAACAAGGGATGCCTTGGAACTTGTTAAGATCTCTGCACTGGTATCTCCGATCTCACAACTCGAAGCGGTAAATTCAGTTATGAAGTCAGCCACGGCTTGGCCCTTGATGGCAGTTCTCAGTCGATATTGTATATTAAATTCTCTGAGTTCTACCGTCCACTTGGTCAGATGTCCGGATACTTCTGACTTCTGGAGTACTTGTTGGAGAGGTGAATCTATGACGACGATGATGAATTGTGCCTGGAAGTACAGGTGCAGCCTCTGAGCATAGACGACTAGGCTTAAAGTCAATTTCTCCATGCTTAGGTATCTGGTCTCTACTGGAACCATAGCCTTGCTAGTGTAATAAACAGGGCACTGCTTGCCCTCCACTTCTCGGATGAGTGTTGAGCTGACAGACGAGGCAAAAACCACCAAGTAGAGAAACAAGGGCTTGCCCTCTTTGGGCTTAGACAGCAACAGTGGTGACCTCAGGTACTACTTTAACCGTTGAAAAGCCTGCTCGCAGTCCGAGGTCCATTCCTCTTTCATATGACCCTTCAGTTGCTGGAAGAAAGGAAGACACTTATCAATGACGCTAGATATGAACCGACTGAGCGCAGCGACTCATCTGGTGAGGCATTAGATTTCTTTCATCGTCTGAGGCAAGCTCATGTCGAGTAGAGCCTTAATCTTGTCGGGATTTACCTCGATACCCCTCTGACTGACCTGGAATCCAAGAAACTTGCCTAACCCTACACCGAATGCACACTAGGCCAGGTTCAACTCCATATGATACTCTCATAGGATCGAGAAGGTCTCTTCAAGGTCTGTGATGTGATCGGATGTTTTGACACTTTTGATGAGCATGTCATCAACGTAGACCTCCATGGTCCGACCAATCCGTCGGGCAAACATTTGGTTCATTAGCCTTTGATATATTGCCCCAACGTTCTTCAGGCCAAAGGGCATGATCCGATAACAATAGAGTCTCTTATAGGTGACGAATATTATCTTTTACCTGTATGGGGGTACATTGTTATCTGGTTATAACCAGAGTATGAATCCAGGAAGGTGAGAAGCTCGTGCCCGGCCGTGCTTTTGACTAACTGATCGATCCAAGGTAGGGCAAAGCTGCCCTTAGGGCATGCCTTGTTAAAATCTAAGTAATCCATGCAAACCTGCCAATTTCCACTGGCTTTTTTCACAAGGACCACATTAGCTATCCAATCCAGGTACTGGACTTCTTTAACGAAACCCACACTGAGTTTTGACACCTTGTCGGCTATTACTGCATATCTCTCGGGCTGAAAAGCTCTCCTCTTCTGTTTCATTGGTTTATGCTCTGGGTCCACATTCAGCTTATGGACCATGATCTCTGGAGAGATGCCCGGCATGTCTTGGTGTGACCATGCGAAAATGTCTTTATGCTGTCGAAGGAAAGTCAACATCTAAGCTCACTGCTCGAAATTTAGTGACAGCCACAAGGTCTTCAATGAGGGAGTCCTTTACAAGATTGTCTTCTCTGGAGTCGAGTACGTTTATTGTGAGGGCTTGCTTTGCAAAGCCCTTTCTCGCTGCTATCAAATAGCACGTCGTGCCTTATGCTGGTCTCCTTGAACATATTCGACCCCTTCGTCAGTAGGAAACTTCATCATCAAATGATACGTAGACACGACCACCCTCATGGAATTAAGGGACGGTCGCCCTATGATGGCATTGTGTGTTGATGGTACATTTATCACTAGGAAGTACACCAGCACAGTCATCTGATTCTGCCCTTCTCTCGTGTAACTGAGAGGGAAATAGCACCCTTGGAGATCACCTTATCTCCAACAAATCTGTGTAGCAGAGTCTTATAGGTCGGAGGTACAACCTATCTATACCCATCTTGTCAAATACCTTTAAGTACAATATATCGATCGAGCTTCCAGTGTCGACCAGGATGTGATAGACCTTGTGGTTGGCTATCATCATCGCAACCACCAGGGCATTATCATGGGTATGTTGGATTCCCCATGCATCATCTTATGTAAACATAAGGCTACAGGGCCTTACTCGAAGTTCTTTCCTCAGTCTGTCGACCAAGTAGATGTAGTGTTCGGGGTCGATGCTCCTGGAGTGGGCTTTATGAGCCCGATTCGAATATCTACCACCGAATGGGCCACCATAGATCGTTTGGATCTTCGTGGCCTTGTCTACAGCTTTGCCTTGCTGGTCATCCTTTTGGGTCTGCCTTTCTTCCTTCACGTGCGGGCATAGATGACCCTTAGAATGAGGGTCTTGATCTCTTCCTTTAAGTCGATGCAGTTACTTGTGTTATGATCGTGGTCGCGATGGAAGTGATAGTATTTGTGTTTGTCCTGCTGGCCTGCCTCTGTTTTCATACAACTCAGCCAATGTAGTAGCCTTTGATCTCGGATGTCAAGTAGAATTTACTCCGAAGATGTGTTGAGAAGAGTATACGAGTTGAACTTGCTCTCGAGCCTCCTGCTCGGCCTCCTATCTCAGGAGGCGTTGTCGTCCGACCTCCTTTTGTCCGAGTGTTATGGCACTTCGTCCCTCCACCTCTTCCCTTTAGACGAGAGCTCGAAGGTCTGATTGCTCTTGTGCGAGCTGAAGAATTCCTCAACATTCGTGTACTTTTGTGGGCAATTGATAAGTTCACCAAGAGTTGACAATGGGTTCTTCCCTGTTAAGAACAGGAATCTCCCTTCCTTGAGGCCCCTGATCATTGTGGACAACGCTATCTTGTCAAAGTAGTCATCTACTTGTAAGGCCTCTTCATTAAGTTGTCAATACCAATTCCTTGTGGCCGCAATAAGAGTTATCGAGAGAGCTCGACACATCATCTCCTTTGAGGCAGACTAAATTTATATCCACGAGTGGTACAACTCCACGTGCTCTATTGGGTCCCAAAACCCTGAATACTGAGCGATGTGGGGCATCCTGAACCTCGAAGGCATTTCTGCGCTCCTAACGTCGCTAGTGAAGGGAGGTTCAATTTCTTCCATCATTGCTTCTATTACAGTCAAAGCAGGGCTCTGCAGGTTTCGTTGTAGGGTCTTAATTTGATTTCGGAGCTCATCAAGCCAAGCTTCCTAAGGGCTTCAATTTTCCGCCATGGTCTCTTGAGGAACTTCAACCTCAAGCGTTCTGCCCCTTCTTCTCCTCTCCAGCTCTTGATGGAGGTCAATCAGGGCTAGCATCAAGGTCGCAAATATGTAGGTCAGCTCTGTATGCCGTGTAAGATCTAGGGCTCGAGCAGACAAGTTGTGGGAGGCTCTATACAATGCCCCATACCTTCCCGTACTCGGGACTTACCAACTAACCCAAGTTAGTACGTACAAACCTAACTTCTTTAAACGTCTATGTTCATTCTAGTATAAATCCATCATTCGTCAGGTTTACAACGTTCCTTAAATGGTCCATCCTTTGAAGACATAAATCAGATTGTCTGGGTTCATATTCAACCCCTGGATCACACCAAAAACTCCTTAAAAAACCCTTATGGTTATTAATAACTAGATACGTGTTGATCCAACCGATGGGTTGGTTGAATGATTAGGATGTAGGAAATTAGTAATCAAGTATTCATGTGTTATGGCCCACATAATAGTTAAAGTTAGTTAAGGAGTAGATACATGAATTATAGCTGTTGATCAACCATAAGGATATCTTTGTTTAAGATTAGGCCCTATAAGTGTAACGTAAAATAATAATAATCTATATTATTGAAGATGTCATAGCTGTGACACTCAATGTTGTAAATCCATGGAATAAGTGGTACCAATCATCTAAAAAAATTTCAAGACCATTGAAGTTCAGATCGAAATCAATCCCACCGTTCGATTAATGTGAATAAACAAATATGACTTAAATTAAGTAGTGGGGCCCACCTGAGCTATGGATCTGAACTTCATTAATATGACTTAAATTAAGTAGTGGGGCCCACCTGAGCTATTGGTTGGGGTGGATCAAATTTGGAAATCCATTTGAATGATAAACTAGTAGGAATCATAAATTGGTCATGAAATCACTTAATATGACTCATCTGAACTATGGGTCTACCTCACCTATTGATTCTTGTCCTAACTTGGACAATCGAAGTAGTGATCAGTGTAGGTCCCACAATGGACCAACTCTAGGACCACAATACGCTTTCATTGACCAAGTAGAAGATCAGATCCATCCATTAGGCCCATAGCATATCATTAAACGATATCCACTAAGTGACCACCTAGTTCAGAAATTCCTAGGACCATTGATGGTCAAAATTGATAGAATCCGACCGTTAGATTGACGTAACTCAACATTTGAAGTCCCACCACCTGATCATCACACCTAGGTTACCGGAACACTAACTCAACCATTGAATCTTATCTAGGTAGACCCTTATAATCATGGATGATCAGATTGAATGCAATCTGACCATCGAATCGGTGAAAACTTGCAATTAAAGGACAAAAATCGAAGTGTATGGCCCATCTGGCCATTGGATCGGTTGAAATCCTGAATGAAGACCCATTAGTAGTAGTGGAATCTCATGAATGGAGTGGATTTTCTTAGGGCATCACCGTGGGCCCCACATTGGTGTGCACATACGCCAGTGCTAAAGAATTCCGAAGAAGGAAACCTCCTTCTTTCTCTGCCAACATCTATTTCAAACGGACTGTCTCTGTGTATGTTGATCTGTGTCCCACCATCACGGCTCAAGGCCATGATCTGACCCGTCCATTTGATAGAGGACCCACATGTGACCAAAACCCGATAGGTTTTGCATGATTCCACACGTGTACAAGCACGCGATTCTTGATGCAAGTACAACCTACAAGCACAACATTTCCAAAAATGGAAACTGTTTACACCACCAGGTTGGCAATCCACACGGGAGGAGGGATCCTCCAATCCCAACACTCCATTTAGGCAGATCCCAACTATCTACTCCAAACCTCCTAACTATCTACTCCAAACCATCTTGGGGTTTTTCATTCGTGGTAAAGAGAAACCGGCGGTCGGTTTGGGTTTTGTCAGTGGCATTTGAACATTTGATGTAAAGCCAGTCAATCCCAATCATCCGTTCTTACCTACTCCTCTCATTAATAAACCCTAGAGATGTGTATTCAAGCGCACCTCCTCACTTCTTACAGCTGTGGGAGAAAACCAGCCGTTACCTTCCTCCATTCGAACTCACCAACCTAACCATCTCCAAGTTTCGAAGAAACTCATCTATATGCTTCACAGGGTCCAAACGGATCATCCTTAAGGATTAGATTAGAGGAAGGAGCGAGGAGGTCGAAGCTACCATTATCGGATGTCTTCTTCTTCGCCAAGCAACAGTTCTAGTGCGGCTAGACTGCATCATGTCTGGCCTTGTCTAGACCTTGCAGAGCATACCCAAGTAAAAAAGGAGAGAGAATGCAAAGAGGGAGAAGTGAGGAGAAGAAGAAGATAAAGGAGATAGAGAAGGCAGTGGCGAAGAGGATGTTATTTCCCCACCATCTCAACTCAGCTCGATCGAGCTTGAGTCAAGCCTAGATGTCCATTTCTAGATGTTCCCTACTGGAAGAGAAGAGGAAGAAGAGGATGGTTCATGAGGAAGGAAGGAAGGAATCAGAAAGGAGAGATGAAGAAGAGGAAGAGAAGAAGGGTGCAGTTCATTGCACCAACTTGACCCGACCGAGTTACTGAACCATGCCCTGATTGCTATTAAGTTACTCTAAGTCAAACCAAGTCTGGGCTTAGTTGAGTGCGGGCCTGGCCTAGTCCAGTAAAAAAAGATGAAGGAGAAAAAGGGAAAGAGAGAAAGAGAGGGGGACTAACTCAGCGGGGCTGACTCACTGACTTCCAAGTGGTAGCTGAGTCCATAACCAACAGGGAGATCTAGGGCTATACCTAGACCTGGTGTGAGTCCAACTCGTCGATGGTTCAGGTAGAGAAGGATGAATGTGGCATGAGTTCGACTTGTGGTTGGATCACGGATTTAAAACTGGGTTGACCCAAGTTACTCCAATTTGATGGGCAAACTGACTCAACCGAGTCGACTCAGCTAGCCAATGGTGTAGGTTCCCTGCCCTGCTCACAGGTTTGATCCAAGTCTCACCTCCCCAAGTGATTTTACACCAAGTTGATAATAGGCTAACTTAGTAAGTTCACTGACCCATGCCCGCTTCAAACAAAAATTGATGACATTTACTCTATTCCAACAAATGTCGTATAGCCTAGACCCATGACCTACTCCGAGTTGCAACTGAAGGGAGATAAGGCCAAGTGACTTCAATCAGTTTCGAACTGAGTCGACGTAGGTGAGTCGACACTTTCTTTCCATACTAAACTCATTTTAATCATTATCATTGTTACCACTATTTTATGAGGATTGATAGCATTATATATAGTTAGCCATTGGTAGATCATTTGTGCTCAACCTAGTTATTATAAATAAAATTATAACTATCAAATAGTAGTGTTTTATTTAACTCTCTTAAATATTATCCTTAATGATAGATTATAGTATCTATTATCATGACTGGATTCATTATTAATAGCTATTATTATTATCATTAGTATTATGATAATAATTACGATTATTAAGCAGGATTAACCGCTAATAGATTATACATGCTAATAACAGCCAGATCCATAGCTCAACTGGTAGACTGAGTGGAGATACGTCTCTTTTCAACACTTGAGGTCTTAATATCGATTCCCAGTGGGGGGTGGCTAACATGGAGTGTGTGTACTAACAAGGTAACCAAAAAAAAATATTATACATTTTAATTATTAAGGGTCAAATATTACATATTAGACCCCAGTTATTATATGGATTTATGAACATTGTATCATTTAATGATCTGATTTAATCATGTTTATGATGCAAGGTGTATTTATGAGCTTGGACTGAAACAGGATACTAAAAGTATGAATTTAACGCTCAGGCATCACCAAGGCATTGGATGGGACTCCATGGGACCAAGATCGAGGATTTACACACTATAGATCAGAGAAATTCCAGCCACTCACCTTAAACAAGCCTGAAAGACGTCCAGAATGTAAGATCAAAGGGTTCCCACCATCTGATTGGCTCAAAACTTTATACAGGCTTAGAGGACTCTAAATTAATCGTACACATCAAATTTCAGCCCGTCTGAAAGTGTCCCAACGGACAGATCAGCCCATAAACTATTGATTTTGGGCCCACGTGATTTCTGGATATGCTTTAAACTTGGGTTTGACCCATTAAATGAGATGATAAAACATATGGATGGAGTGGATCTCTTAGAAACATCATCGTGGACCCCACCTGAGTCAGGGTGTACATGGTGCACAAGTGCACCAGATGTGCATAACAACTGCATCTCCTTTTGTTTGGTCCCGTGACCAACTCAAAAAGTGGCGCGGAGGCCATTTGCTGAAGCCAATGGATCGATCCACACCGTCCATCAGATATCCCGAACTGAGTTGCTCAAACCCAAGTTAACTTGTGCGAGCTTGATCACAGTGGCGCTCGTGAACTCTAGCCGAACAAGGACCTCTATAAAACGAAACCGATGGGCAACGTCCGGTTGTGATGACTGTAGGTCCACCACTCCGACTCATCTGTCCAATCTGAACCATCCATCTTGAAGGCAGGTCAAGTCCTTCCAAACCCCAGTAATTTCATGCCAAATCTGGTCATGCACTCAAGATGAATTCTGTCCACAAGATGCTCCCGTAATAACACCAATGTGGTTGGTATTTCTGATACGTAAGGACCGGTCAGGAACGTGTAGACACGTTCGACCGTGTCCACGTTAGCAGATAGGAAGAGCAGTTCAGCAAAGAACGACACTCTCCGTTTCTTCTGAAAAGATACCGTAAAACGCAACTATGCAAAAAGGTCTCTTGCAACTATTCAAAGACCTTATGCACACCATCAATCTGGTGGACCAGGAATGATCAGATGGCCAATCCAATCCAACTGGAGGCGTTCAAACGTGATGGAAGTGCACTAGGAGAAATCTGCCATTAAAACAACACCAATCATCCACCGTTACACTTTATGCAATCAAAGTCCGTAGGAAACGTCCGGAACCAAGCTACGTGCGTAAACCGCCTCTCCACCGACCAACACTCAGCCATTTCACTGACATTCTGGCTACTTAAAAAGAGGAGAGATGGGGGATCTAATTCCATCGTGGAACGTGAGAGAGACAGAAAGATAGAGAGTTATTTTTTTTTCTATTTATTTTATTTTTTGTTTTGTTCAAGGGATCCAGCCCATTCACGTTGGGCTAAACCTCTTAGCTAGGGCTAAGAGGAGAAGCTTGTGGAGTGATGGGACTGATTCCTACAGGGCTGATTTATGTTTGAATGAATTTGATCTTAGTTGATAATTAAGGAATGCCTTAGTTGTTAATGGTTTGTTGTGACTGAAATTACAATAGATCTGCGGTGGCTTGAGTATTTCATTTTCCTCTTTGTGATTATGAAGTCAGGAAGCCCTATTGTTCATAATCGTCTCTTGGGCATGGTTGGATGACAGCACCCTTCTTACCGTTCATACATCTCTCAGATTGACTGTAAATCGGTTTAATTATGTTGTTTGCTTTGTCTCATGGGTATGGTTTTATGATGGAATCCAATCTAATTTACATCAATCTTATCTCTTGAAAACTATATCAAAAGACGTTCAGATTTAATTTTCAGGTTATATATTCCAACTGGATGAAGATGGGACTCAAAGTCCAGTTGGGCTCATGAATCGACCGTAAATCTCCCTGATCTCTACAAGTGGATCCTTGACACCCTAGTTTCCTACCTTTGATTTCTACAAGTTTTAGATCAATATTTCACCATTATTCCCTTAAATTCTCTTGATTTAGAGTTCATCTTATTCTAATTCTAGTTCTGGTTACTTTCAGATTACGTACAAGGTTCAGTTCTTGTAGATTTGACCTCAGTCTTATCGAGATTATTACTACATCACAACCCTATACTTGGGGTATGAACACTAATAGTGGTTATTACAAATAAAATTTCGGTTATTAAATACTAATATTTTATTTATCAGTCTTATGTACAATCATTGATAGTAGATCATACTATTTACTACATCGCAATGATTATGAACGTCGCGTAACTAATCTTAATCATATCATTAAGGATAATGGTTTGTTATTATACTTCAATTAATATTCAAATCCTAAAATCTGAACCTAAAACTAAACCTTAGGATGAAAATCCTAATTCTACAGTAAAACCCTAAAGATAAATAATTCAAACCCTAGGCTATGACCTTAAATATAGGTAATGCATAAACACTATGCCAAAAAGGTCAATTTGCGACGTATTTTTGCGACGGACTTTGTCTGTCGCAAAAATCTTTTGGTTTAACGGCCGATTTAATCTGTCGCTAACGAAAAAAAGTCCGTCGCTACACTCGTCCTCGAATATCTGTAGGTCGAGCGTCGCGGAATTTAGCGACGGACCAAAATCGGTCGCTTAAGTCTGAATTACGACGTATTTGACTGATTTTTGTCCGACGTACATATGCGACGGACGAAATCCGTCGCCAATTTTGATTTGGCTGCGTCTGCAGATCCCGCCCAAAATAGCTGGCGGTGCACTTTTCAGTTGCTTTTGCGACGGATCATGGTCCGTCGTAAAAGGACTTTTGCCTTCAATTTTTTTTTTTTCATTTTTTTTAGAATATGGTGAAATTTTAGTTTTTTTTATAGTCTAATAATTGTTTTTTTAATAGAATTTCAATGGTTTAATTGTACATATTTGTTTCTAAGATTATTTCTTAACAATTGATTGAATGCAAAAAGAAAATATATTTTGTTTTTATATCAAATGAGTGGAATTTTTATTTTTATTTTTTAATTTAAAACTAATATTTAAATGATTTGTAATATCACATGAAAAAGAATATTGGGAAGTTTAAATAATTTAACAATGTTTGAGGAAAAAAAATTAGATTTTGAAAAAATAAAAATTGTGATTTAATAAAAATCTATTTTGTGGGAACAAAAAAGAATATTTAATGAAGTCGATAAATTTGAAAAAAAAAACATTTGATTTTGAGAAAAAATAATATCTTGAAAAAGAAAATTTAAAATATTTTAAAAACTATGAAAATTTTCACAATGTTGAAAAACAAAAATATTTAAAAAAAGAAAATGAGAGTTTGAAATTTGAAAAATGAAAAAAAAAATTGTGAAGTTTAATAAAAATTGACAAGTTCAAATAAAATTCTTTTTAAAAAAATGGAGAAGTGGAAAAGAATTGAAAATTTTAAAATAAAACGATATTAAAAAATCGATAATTTATAAAAATAACAAACATTTGGAAACGAAAAATAAATAAGTTGAAAATTTTTGTGATTACGAAAAATAATTGAAAATATTCAAAATTCGAAATTAAAAGAAAAAGTTATTTATAAAAACACTAAGATTTTGAAAAAATATTTATAATTAAATTTTTTTTTTTGAAATGTTGAAAACAACATGATGCTTTTGAAGAAAAAAAAATCGGCATTTTGAAATTTTTGGGAAATAAAAATAAAAATTGTGAAATTTTAAAATATTTTGAAAATAAAAATTTAGAATTTGTATTTTAATTTATTTTTTGAAATAATTTATAATAAAATTAAGAGTAAAAAAATATACATTTTGAAAAAAAATGTTATTTTTAAATGGAAATAAAAATTTATCTGTGAAAAAAATATCTTTTAATAAATTATTAGGCACATCCACTAATTGAACATTTAACCGTTTTTTGACAATCGAATTAGTCCAGATTGAAGAGTAAATAACTTCATATGTTTAAATCAAATTTCACTCAAATTGTGGATCGATCTTGTATTCTCAATACCTTTCTCACATGTAGCTAGCTTAATTGGGGTGAGTAACTAGTCTAATTGAGGGTATTGATTAATAAAATAGAGTGAATGGACTATACATATAAAATGAGTTAAATATTATTGTCAAAATTGTGACCCAGCTTATTGACCTCGCGAGAACCTACGAATTAATGTTAATAAGTTTTATGGGCCTCATCTTGATGTGTGTCGAACATCAACACCGTGCATTTAATGTGTCCCCTATAGATTATAAGTTATCTTAAAAATCATCCATAAATGAAACGCAAGTAGGCCATATCATCTAAAACCTTGACAAGACATCTTAAAAAATATAAAAACACTTGGTGGGGCCCATATGAGTTTTGGATGTGGCTAAAACTTGGTCTGACCCCTCATTCAAGTGGGACACACATAATGAGTGGGTTGGATATATGAATCACATTAAGACAAGTCTAATATATGATTATAAATATTTTAAAGAAACCCCTCTACATTTAGGTGAGTCATTACCCTTACTGGAGTAAACTCTGTGGGGTCCACCATTATTTATTTATTTTATCCACTCCGTTTATCTATGTTAATAGATAACTTAAGGTCTAAAGAACAAAAATGAAGCATATCCAAAGCTCAAGTGGACCACACCACAGAAAATAGTGTGATTGAACCTCTACCATTGAAAATTTATTAAAAGCCATAGAAGTTTTGAATCAAGTTGATGTTTGTGTTTTATCTTCATTCATATCTTTTATGATATTATGAACAGGTTGAATGACAAATAAACATTATTGTGGGCCCGGGAAAGTATCAATGGTGGAAATCATTATTCTATGTTATATTGTGTGGCATGGTTCACTTGAGCTTTAGATTTACTGAAAATTTGGGATCAACCCACATCGTTCATCTATTTTTCGAGATCATTTTAGAAATTTATCCAAAAAATGAATCCTATCCAAAAATTAAATGGACCACACATAATTACCAGAAGGGGTTATGATTTTCACCTTTAAAAAATTTGTAGGGCCCACTATACCGTTTATTTTCCATCCAATCTGTGCATAAGGTCACAAATACCTGGATGAAGAGGAAAAACAAATTTCTTATTGATTCAAAACTTCCCTGACATCCAAAAAGGTTTCAATGGTAGATGTTCAATTCCCCATTGCTTTTGATGGTGTGGTCTACTTGATAGTTAAATCTATCTTATTTTTCGCCTCAAGCCTTATGACGAGCTCGCCATATGGATGGACGGTTTGGATATAACACATACCTTATGATGGGACCCACAGAACTTGCTGACGTCACCCAGCTCATTTTCGGACGCAGGTTGGCTATGACATACTAAAGTAACGTCACCAAGTTATGTGGGCCACACCATGATGTATTTTTTGTATCCACACCGTCCATCCATCTCGAGAGATCATTTTAGGGTAATATCCAAGGAATGAGTCACATCCAAATCTCCAATGGACCCCACCACAGAAAACAGTGAGAAGAGTGACGCCACTGTTAAAAACTTCTAAAAGGCCACAAAAGTTTTCAATCAGGTTGATATTATTTTTTTCCCTTCTTTAATGTCTTTTTTAACTTTTGAACATGTTGGATTTCTAAAAAAAAAAACATCATGGTAGGCCTTAGGAAGGTTTCAACGGTGGGCATCAATTTCGCCACTGTTTTCTGTGGTGTGGTCCACTAAAGATTTGGATCTGCCTCATTCTTTGGCTCATGTATTAAAATAATATCTAAAATTGGATGGACGTTGTGGATATAACACATACATAATAATGGGGTCCACAGTACTTGGTGACGTCACTTCAGTACCGGGTCCAGCTACTTAACCGCCAGTATCTAATCTGTTTCCCCATTCCATCCGCGAATGCCATGTCTGGTTAGGGCGCCGGGCCTAACCAGTTCTCTCCCTCTCTCTCTCCTCTCCCTCTCTCTCTCTGCTTCTTCGTGCAGCTCTCTCTATCTCTACAAAGATGATAACATCTCTTCCTATTCCTTCATCTTCTTCATCACTTCTTCTAGAAGCTTCCCAAATCTCTTGATCGAGAGCTGCTTCTACGATCTGCAATGCCCAGAGAAGTAACGCCTAGATTCCAAATCTCGAGCCTTTCAGCAGGAGCAAGAGCAAGAGCATCAAGGAATCAAAGAGCCTTCCTCCAGAAATCAGAGAATGAGCATGCTATTATGATTTCCTTTTCCAGATTTCTTTTGTAATTTTTTAAACATTTTTTTGAAACTTAAATCGCTGAAGATCTGCCATTCACACAGGTTCGATCTCTTGAAATCAAAGGAATCCGAGGCTCCTCTCCAAAAGTTCGATCTCTTCCTCTCTCTATCTCTCTATGTCGCTCTTTTTCTCCAAGGGCCTCGTTTTCTCTCTTCTTCGCTGAGATTTGGGTTTTCTCTGTAAGCTCTCTCTCCCCCTCTCTCTCTCTCTCAGATTTTGTTTTGCCATTCAGATTTTTGGTGCATGGACCATAATATCATCATTTTAGGTCTCTGACTAATGTCCCCACTCGTAAAAACTAAAAAAACCCATTGTGTAATACCTCTTATATTTCATCCATGCTAATTGTTTGATGAAATGGCTCAACAAGGAATGATTTGTGTTGTGGTAGCTGAACAGAGGGTTGTTCTGCTTTGATTTTGTGGATTAGAGTTTGGGCTGTAGTAGGGTTTCTATTGCTAAACAGTAACAATAAAATTAGTTTTAGTGCATCTATTAACTAAGTTGCAGGAAGCAATTTTATTACACTATGGTGGCTGAATCTGTGCTGAATGCTGGACCAGCAGTTTATATATCTCCATCAGGGCCAAATCCTATAATGGTTCAGGTTATTATTGATTTATGGTGCCTACAATGTATGATATGTCTATAAACAATGCTTTAAATCTCCACCTTCTCAGTCTAGGTTGCAATGCTGTAAAGGATAAGAAACAAGCTCCCCGTTCATCAGTTGTTTAGGTGACCGTATCTTCTGAAAGCGAGAATAATTCATACGCAGTATCTCGGTTTGTTCATCTGTCCGAACACACAGCTTACACGTGTCAGCACAGACTGTCCAGATTGTGTGTCCCACAGGCATAAACCACGTTTAACTAAGCAGGCGGTAGCAAATATCAAAAGCAAAACTGCTGGTAGCATGACATCAGTAGGAAAACCATAAAGAAGAAATGTTTACTTGGTGTGCATTCGTATGTCAATAGATTGAGATGGGAACTTAGGAGCATTTCAGTAATACATGGTTGTCAGCAACTAATTGTGGAAGTCCTTGCCAGCTCCAAAGTTTGCGACCTTTTGTTGTGTGATGCTTATATTTGTGCAGAACTTCTATTTTGTGGCTGTTAGTTCATTATTATTTTAGGACAGGATTGGATGGGGACTGTCTTTTATTTTTCCAGCATATATGACTGAAACATGACCATGGTGGCCAGGGGTTTGTAAATGATCAGTAGCTAGTAACAGAACTGCTTCTGGTGAACTCATTCTTTAATGAAATTTTGGCTGGTTGGATGACTCGATCAAAGCATTAGAGAAGTTCAGATGTGTCATTTAGGGCCGTTCAGATTCTTTGGGATCAAAGTCTTTGCATATTGTATCGACACTGTATCATTTGAATGGTAGTCCTTCAATTATAAAAAAGAAAAGGCAATAGAAAGTTATCCTACATTCTTAAAGATGACTCGATCAAAGTCTTTTCCAGTTTTCAGTTTCTTTCTTCCTTTTGTCTTTGTTTCTCCATAAGAAAGGACATTTCTAACAAATCACATGCAAATCCCCACACTGCAACTGTGTGCCTAATCATGATTGACAACACATGATTCATGATGCCAAGTTGCCAACTCCAAATAGTTGGGATAGGGCTATGACTACGATGAGTCTTTTGAGAAAGGTATACTTAAGAATCTCGAAGGTACTGCTTCTTATGCTTCCAAATTCAAAGAAGCGGTTTCTTTTGGGTCTTCTATTCAGAAATGAAAATTTTGAGATGCATAGAATTTTCTCTGCCTTAAAGAGTAGGTATGATCTTTGTTTCTTTTATTTGGATTTGAATTCTCCTTTGTTTGGGTCTGTTGTACGGAACATTAGAGAGATGAAGCAATTAGAACTTTCAGATAAATAAAATTCTGGTTTACTTAATGTGTTGTATCTTATGAGCCTTCTTTTGTGAGGGAATACTATAAGCATCAAGCCCATGGATGTTCTAGATGAGTTGTATTAGCCTCCATTTCTTTTGTATATTGCGCTAGACATGAGGAGCAAAGAGACTGATTGTTGCGCGTGGCGTATCTGATGGAAAGCTGGGGTCTCATACACATGTTCCATATTGGCATGTGCGGCTGCATGTTGATGGTCATGAATCCGTATACATGTGGGTGTAACCTCTGTTTTATGTTAACTTGATATGGTTTTTGACTTATTTGGTCCCATAATATTGTAGGCATTGCAACATGTATAATCTTCAATTGCATAGTGTAGTTTTGTTGTATATAGAGAACTCAGTGAGGAGCCAATGTTTTTGGATTTGTTTGCATTCAATTTATGCTCTCAAGCCCATATTGATGAATATAGTTATTTCACACATTGATCAAAACATAAAACCATGTCTTATCTGTTGCCTTGATGGATCTTTTAACCTTTTGGAGTTACGAAAGAAATAATATGAGATGTGGTTTATCATCTGGTACATACTCTCTTTTCTCTATGCAACTCCAAGAAATTCGTTGTTCATTTTTCTCAAGGGCTTTCTTACTGACTACAGGCCTATCTGTTATTCGGAGATGGGGAGTATTTGTTCATATTCCAGGAAGCTTACAAGGTTGCAATGCATTATCTATACCATGATCCTTGGTGATTAGTTATTATTTCTGGTCCACAAATCTTACTATTCATGTTTCACTCATTTAGATTTTTGAGTTGCAATTTTGACTCAATATAGGTACGTGGAGGAATTTTGCTTCCATGGTGTGCCATTATTTAACAGTCTTCAGGCATTCTAGCCTGTCCACCACGTACTTTTTCTTTTTTCTTCCTTTTTCCAAGGATTTCTAGTCTTCATCCCAACGATATGTTGTGTTCTTGGATCTTGAGTTTGCATGATTGGGGCCCATGAACTTGGTATCGAGGTAGTTGATTTGAACTCGTCCTATCTTTGGCATTTTTTCCATTTAATATGAACGGTTACTGTTTTTTTTTTCGACCGTCTATTTTCAGGCACCAATCTAAAGGTTATGAATGCCCCATTGCAATTCTATGTTTCATGGCCAACTTGCAACTATGGGAATTGTTGTTTGGGTTAGCCCTACAGGCCATTTGTGAATAGGATTCTTATTAAACAATCCTGTGAATTATTTTTTGAATGACTATCAGGTGTAACATTCAAAAAAATAATAATAATAATAAATTGATTATATATTTTTTATATACATATTTTAGCGACAGACCAAATCCGTCGCTAATTTCTGAACAAGTTGCATATCAATGGATTTGAGGTCCGTCGCTCTAATTATTGGCGACGGACCTTATCCGTCATAAATATTTTAATGACGATTTACTCGAGTGGTGTTTTTGAATTTATGAGGGATTTTTTATTTTTTACGACGGATATTATCCGTCACTACTATACGACGGATCTTATCCGTCGCAGATTAAACGACGGATTTTATCCGTCGAAAGAGAAAAATGACCCTGTAAACAGCGACGGACCAAGCGACGGACGAAATTCGTCGTTTATTTGGTTTTACGACGGATTTTGTCCGTCGTAAATTCGCGATTTTGGCGTAGTGAAAACTTGGATCTAATTGTATAAGTTCATGATTTGTGGTAGGATTTGACTTTAAGGGCACACGCATTCCCTAGCAACACTAGTGGCGATTCGATCGTAAGGTGATGATTTCTTCCCCTTAAGCTTTCCATTTTCAAGTTAGTCTAAGTAATAGTCTTGATTTGAAATTACAGATGTTTTCTCATAGCATGCGATTTTTTATAAATTCTTAAAGCATGGCTTATACTTGAATTATAGTTGACAGTTATAAACCAAAATTTCATACAATAGCTACTTAAATGATGGTTTTCATTTAAATTTCAATTGATGGTTCTTAAAATGAATTATTACGATTGTTATAAATCAACTTATGTCTGGCATACCATAACTATATACTTTCTCATGTATTGTTGTGAGTCGTTATGGATCTCTATTCACTACACTTACTAGCAGGTGATCCCTCTTGTGTATGTGAACTCATATTTAGGATATAACAAGATAGAGTGTGGTAATAAATGGACCTTCGATTTGGAGGTTACATGGGACATGGAACATTGTTATGGGATTTACCATCCATAGGTAATACGGCTTGAGTGGCTCAGAAATGACTCCTTTAACCGCTCTAATTTAATCTTACCTGACCCATTTGCTATTACGATCCCAACTCGAAAATCAAGCTCACAAAATTTTTGATCAACGAATCTAGTGCCGATAGCCTCCACAATACCCCATTCTCAGTTTCCAGTGCCTATATGCTAGATTCTGATCCTGGGATTTTAAAAGGAGGATTTTTCAACCTACATTTAACTCGTAATAAGCATAACCATAAGTTTACCTAAATCACAAAGGCAACATCATCTTATGTACATATCCATTAATATAAATAGTTGAATATAATGCTGAAAAGGAAATACATATGTCGAAGCTCCAAAAGATTGTTACGCGCTCTAAGTTCCAGAAGACCGCTACGCGGTCCAAGCTCAATGCTGCTGCAACCTAATGCCACCTACACGCATCTATCGTGCATAAGCTTATAGAAAGCTTAAAGAGTGGTGTGTGTGCGATGCAGTGCCAAACATATAGATATTAGAGAGTGAAAATACTGTCAATCCATAAATCGTACAATATCAGAGTAATGCGGACACATGCTAGTAAATCAAATATCATATATTGATAATACAATGCAATATCCAATCCTGATGAGTCCACAAATATCGTCAGGATCATCTAGGCCATGTAAATGCAGAAACATAGCAACCTAAAATGTCATATATTGTGGATGCAGTATGTGGTGTGAATGAAATGACCAAGCTGGAGTGTGAAGTCGAGATAATAGTGCTTAGTATCACAGGCTACGGGGTCCATCACAAGGAACTTCTATCTAAACTAGTGTCCTATCTAAATTTGAATAAATAGGCTCAATGTGATAAACTTCTGATCTCAGGTTAGTCGCGTGTCCCAACCGAAATCCTAGTCATTGCGAAGGTACACACATCAATTAGTTGTGAACCACCAGCCCGAGTGGATAGTGAATGAAGGAACGAATGAGTATAATGATGAGTATGTAACTTTTGCTCAATAAGTTCATATATCGGTACCATACATCTCTGGGATCATCACCAAGGTCTATTACACTCACGCCAGCTTATCGCCCCTATCCGAGCGCACAACTTGGTAAGTAGAAGAGACCTCACTATCCACCTACCAATATTGGGTCCGACTCATCCATAACAGACTCATTCCTCAAGCTGGTCAAACTCAACCTATATATTGCCCCCTCACTCAGGTGAGTAAGTCACACCTCCTCCCAACCAACCACGACACAGTGGGAGATGCGGCCTACTGATATACAGCCCTCATGTGCTCATATATATCCACTTAGTTTCGATGTTTGGGCGTCTCTTAGCCACGGAGGTTTAAAAATTTTCACCCATGGATATTTATGGCACCCGTATACTAAAACCAAGTATTTTTTATGTCTCATCTGGTCATCCACGATATGCCTGTGGAGGCTATGACCTTAATATTATTAGGGTGTACAGTAGTCATATCACAAAATACTTGATGCATGAGTCATACAATCCAGTCATACATCAATCCTGCGTATATCGTGTACTCATGTGAGATAACTCCGCCTATCAGGGAGTCCCATAAATAACCTACCCTATGGATATGCAATGGTCAACCACATTTCATAACAAACATGTAGATGATGCGTATAGGCATATATCATGATGTTATGCTGTCACATACTCATAATCGGTATCGATAACCGGCACCGATAATCAGCATTGATAATCGACATCGATGATCAGTATCGGCCTCGATAATCGGCACCGATAATCATTATCAATAATCACCTCGATAGTCGACCTTGATAATCGGCTTCTATAATTGACCTTAATAATCAACCTCGATAATTGGCCTCGACATTCGGCCTCGACAATCGGCCTCGATGATCAGTATCGGCCTCAATAATCAGCATCAATAATCAGCTTCGATGAGAATGAGCCTAACAAGGCCTAAGGGAAGGTCACAATATGAACTTTTAATCATCATTGCTTATCAATGTGGACATTTAACCAACATTGCTCCCAAATAGTGACCCACATAGAGCCAAACTATCGTGGGCCCATGGCCTCACACAAGGACCTAATACACATCACTCATATACATCACGATAGGCCTCGACACTTGAGCCATAATTACATCACATTGGGCCTCACTCATGGGCCACATCTCAGGGCCTCATATACATCGCAATGGGCCACAAAAATGGGCCTCAAATGAATTATAGTGGGCCTTGGTACATGGGCCATAAATACATCACATCGAGCCTCATATACATCAAGTGGGCCGCATCAATGTGCCTCACCAATGGGCCTCATAAACATCAAGTGAGCCACATCAACGGGCCGCACCAATGGGCCTCATATACATCAAGTGGGCCGCATCAATGGGCCTCATGTACACAAAGTGGGCCGCATCACGAGCTGCACCAATGGGCCTCATATACATCAAGTGGGCTGCATCCATGGGCCGCACCATCAACACCTACTCACCTATTTTTAGAGATCATTTTGGAGCATTACCCAAAAATAAATTGTTCACTCCCTAAGTGGAGGGTTGTGATGTAGTAATAACTTGGTAAGACCGAGGTCGAATCCCAAGGGACTGAACTTGTACGTTATCTAAAATTAACTGGAAATAAAACTAGAATGAGATGAAATCTGAATTGAATTATAAATTGAGGAATAATTGTAAACTATTAATCTAAAACTTATAGGAGAAATCAGAGGTAAGGAAACTAGGGATTCAGAGGATCCACTTGTAGAGATCAGGGAGATCTTATGCCTGTTTCATGAATCATAGAACTGAACTGCCATTGATCTAGTTTTCAAAGAGATAAAAGGAAGATGAATTAGAATGGATTCCATCACCAAACCATGCCCAAAGACTATGGCAAACAACAGAATCAAACTAATTACCACCCAATCACATGTATGCAAGTTAGGAAGGGTACTGTCATCCAACCATGCTCAGGAGACTATGGTGAACAACAGGGCTTCCAAACGTCATAAACATAAAGGGAAAAAGGACATGCTCCAAGCCATTGCAGACCCATTGTAATTTTAGTCACAACAGACCATTAAAGACTAAACAAAACATGTCATTAATAATCAACTAAAATCAACGTCAATTCAAGAATTAAAATTAAATTAAAGACATAAAATAAAATCTCCCATCTCACCACAAGCTTCACCTCTTAGCCCTAGCTAAGAGGTTCAGCCCATCACAGATATGATGAAGCTGGACATGTTAAAAGAAAATATGAAGAAGGAAAAAAATAAAAATAACAAAATTACTCTACTCCCTCTGCCCACGTTTTCAGCCCAAGCCTCAAGCTCTCGACCTCCTGATCTCCTTCCAAGACCTGAATGAATGCTCCCCACGTCCTAAATCTCCTTTTATAGCTGCTGGAGTGGTGAAAATCGGATTTGAATCGGATTTGGAAAGCTATGCATGCCTAGTGAAAGCTTTTTCGCAGCCAAGTTCGGTGCCTCGAAACACACCACTTTCCTCGCTCAAATTTTAAAGAAACATCGTTCCTTAGTAGTTTCTTGGGTCCTCTACATGATAGATGGTTCAGATCTGCCATATGATTAAAGATGGTGGGCCAAAACTGCCTATAAAAGTCAGTTTTCGCAGATGTGCGAAACCTTTCGCACCATTTCGCTGTTGTGATCGGTGGGCCCCACAGAAGCATTTTATGCAAAATTCACCCCGTCCATTGGATTCAGAACGAAATTTCAGTCAAGAATGGGTGGTTTTGAACGTCCATTGACGAAGTCCAGAGAAGAAATCACTAAAAGATCAATTTTGAATGTCCCAGGACAGCCCTTTTGTGGCCCCTGTATCGCACACGTGTGTACACATGGATGCAAAAGGTTAGCATGGTTTTATAGTATTCGAACTCCTCTACAAGATGGATGGCTTGGATCAGACGTACAGTTAATGGGTAAGGCCCACAACCGTCCGCAAAAACGACCAGCGGCCGTGCGTCCGTTGCAAGTTTTTTTTTTTTTTTTTTGAATTGTAGATTGAAACGTCGGTCAGCTGCGCTGACCGACTTTTGGGAAATCTCGTGCACAGGTAGTGCACATGTGCACTATGCACACTCAATCTAAAGTGGGGTCTACTATGATGTTTTTGCGAAATCTGATCCAACCATCTAATTGGTCTCCTCATTTAAGGCGTTGATACCAAATTCGAGGTAATTCCAGATATCAGGTGGGCCCAGAATCGACGGTTTATAAGCTAATCTGTCAGTTGGAGCACTTTTATAGTAATCCAAGAGCTGAAATTTGAAATGTACGGTTAATTTATGGCCCTTATCTCATGTATAAAGTTTCGAACCGATCAGATGTCGGGAACCATGTGATCTTGCATTCTGGATGCGTTTCAAGCCACTTGAGCTTCAGTTTCTTAGTTTTCTCAGATTTTTGACCGTGTATATCCGTCAATCTTGATCCTCTGAAGTCCGTCCCTTACCCTAGTGATCATCAGAACGTTAAATCCAAGCTTTTGGCATCCTTTTTTAGTCAACTCTCCTAATCACACCCTGCAACAAAACACGATTAAAACTGGGCATTAAACACTATTATGCTCGTAAATCCAAGTAATAAATGGGGTCTAATATGCACTATTTGACCCTCAATACAACCCCCAACCAGCATTTTTCTAGTCCCGAGCAAATTTTGTGAAAAATAAGTTGAGAATTATAGGAGAACTTTCTATGAAATCGAGTGAGATTTTGAACAAGATACGAGAAATTTAATATTCATGAATGTTAGAAATTGTTTTCTCCTGAGCTCAAGTGCACGGTAGACTTCATAATCAAGTGTAAAGTATTAATCCATCAATTAGAAAAATTTTAAACATTGAGATCCATGGATGTATAGTGTAATCTCGGCTTATCATCATTAAGAGATTCAATCGTCAATTTCATGATATCATTGGTAACCAACAGAAAATTCATGACTACCAAAACCTAATCCAAAACTTGCCTCATATATTAACCTATTAACTTGTGATTTTTCTATTCAAAGTAATGCCAAGGAAGGGGAATCAAATCCTCACCTATAGGGAGCAAACCTATGGTGAAGATCGTACACCTGACTCTTTTTCACATATCATTCATGGGGAATTAACTCTACACCTATAGGGAGAAAACCTATGGTGAAGATTAATTATCCAACCTTTTCAATTTTTATATCGTGATGGCAAGATATTTCAAGCTGGTTCCTTTCGTGCTTAGTGATTACCAAGTTAATCCTTCGATATGGAACTGAAATCTTAATGTGTAAGCAAGACGTGTCCTGAAATCATGATTCAATCAATGTTTAAAATCTCTAATCATGGATTGATAATTCAAACTCAACTGTGGAATCTATCAAGTAGCTAAATCCAAGAGTCATAAATTACCAACATCACGTATCTCGTAATTCTAAATCAAAGATAGATGTCAAAATCACATTGAATTTACAAGAAATGTTAGAAAAATTTTAAAATTTTTTCACAATTTTCACAATTTTTGCTCAAGATCAAGAAAATACTGATTAGGAAGCCTAATCTCCCACCCCCAACCTAAAATCTACGTTGTCCTCAATGTAAAAGATCTAAACATGGAACAACAAAAGTAAAGTGATGGGAAGATAGTACTTGGATAACGAATCAAGAGAGAGACTTTCTAAGAGATCATAGCATGGAAGCTGGTTAGCACGAGAGAAAAAGAAAAACAAAAATAACGAAAATAAAATTCTACCTATACCACTTTCGCAGGTGCTCTCGATTGCATTTAGCGTATGCAACAAGCCTTTAAACCCCTAAGTTACCCCTAGTGGACGAGTTGTAGTCTCGTGAGGGTTTGTAGTAATGTTACCCACAAACATTGAATCATCTAACTAGAAAAATGAAATGAAAAGCTGGGTTACCTCCCAAGAGCGCTAAATTTACCGTCTTCAGCCAGACAAATAAAGCAACAATCCTAGTCCTGTGAAAGCGATAAACCTACCTATACCTCCATCAGACTAGGAGATCAGTCCTGGTAAACAGGAGCAATCAGAGGCATGGACATGTCCTCTGAATCAAATGTCTCGACAAATGGCTTTAATCGATGTCCATTTACTTTAAACTCCTTACCATTGTCGAGATCTCTTATCTCGACGGCCCCATGAGGATAAGCAGTGACAACAATTTAAGGGCCGGTCCAACGAGATCGAAGCTTACCCGGAAAGAGATGTAGTCGAGAATCGTACAAAAGGACTTTCTGACCTGGCGTGAATGATTTTCGTAGAATATGATGATCATGAAACGCCTTCATCTTGTCCTTGTAAATTCTCGAGTTTTCATATGCATCGTTCCGGATTTCTTCAAGTTCATTTAATTGAAGTTTGTATAGCGAGCCAGCGTTGTCCAGATTGAAATTCAGATTTTTGATCGCCCAGTATGCTTTATGTTCCAATTCTACAGGCAAGTGACAGGCTTTCCCATAGGCAAGTCTAAAGGGAGATGTTCCAATAGGAGTTTTGAAAGCAGTACGGTACGTCCATAAGGCATTGGTCAATCGGATTGACCAGTCCTTACGATCAGGGTTAACCATTTTTTTTAGGATATGTTTGATCTCCCTATTGGAAATCTCAGCTTGTCCACTTGTCAGTGGATGGTATGGGGTGCTCACCTTATGAGAGATACCGTATTTCTTTATTAGACTCTCAAATGGTCTATTACAAAAGTGTGAGCCCCCCTCACTAATGATGGCTCGAGGCGTTCCGAACCGCGACAGGATATTTTCTTTCAAAAATTTAATGACCGTGCGATGGTCATTTTTGTGGCACGGAATTTCTTCGACCCATTTAGTGACATAGTCTACAGCGAGCAAAATATACAGATTTTCAAATGATTTGGGGAATGGTCCCATGAAATCGATGCCCCAACAATCAAATGCTTCTATAATAAGGATGGGATTCAAGGGCATCATATTTCGTCGGGACAATGCTCCCAATTTCTGACAACGCTCACAAGCCTTGCAAAACTCATGAGTGTCCCTGAACATAGTGGGCCAGTAGAAGCCACACTGTAAAATCTTGACCATGGTCTTTTTAGCAGAAAAGTGACCACCACAGGCCTGTGAGTGACAGAAGGAGATGAAACTCTGATGCTCATCGTCTGGTACGCATCTCCTTAAGATTTGGTCTGGGCAATATTTAAACAAATATGAATCGTTCCAGAAAAAGTTACGCACCTTGGTAAAGAATTTCTTCTTATCTTGTGACGCCCAGTGTGTCAGTATGGCACCTGTAGTAAGATAATTAGCAATATCAGCGAACCAAGGTGAATGGGAGACTCTAAACAGTTGTTCATCAGGGAACATGTCATTGATATAGGTCGCCTCAAGGGAATCAGAGGTATTAAGGCGAGAAAGGTGATCAGCTACTACGTTCTCTACTCCCTTTTTGTCTTTAATTTCTACATCAAATTCTTGGAGTAGAAGGATTCATCGTATTAGGCGGGGCTTAGAATCATTCTTGGAAAGAAGATACTTAAGTGCCGCATGATCTATATAAATAATGATCTTGGATCCGATCAGGTATGACCGAAATTTATCCAAAGCGAACACTACGGCTAAGAGTTCCTTTTCCGTAGTCGAGTAGTTCACTTGGGCAGGATTTAGAGTCCTACTTGCGTAGTGAATAACGTAAGGCCGCTTATCTTTTTTTGGCCTAGAACCGCTCCAAGAGCATAATCAGAGGTGTCGCACATAAGTTCAAAAGGAAGACTCCAGTCGGGTGGCTGCATGATAGGTGCAGTGGTTAACATGCCCTTAAACTTAGTGAAAGCTTCTTGGCACTGCTCAGTCCATTCGTATGGTGTATCCTTTTGAAGAAGATTACATAAAAGACGAGAGAGGAGACTAAAGTCCTTTATGAATCGTCTGTAAAAGCCTGCGTTCCTAAGAAGGATCGCACGTCTCTGATATTCTTTGGTGGAGGTAGGTTAGAGATAAGATCAATTTTTGCCTTATCTACCTCGATTCCTTTGGACGAGATGATATGCCCAAGGACAATTCCCTTCTGAACTATAAAATGACACTTCTCCCAGTTAAGTACCAAATTTTTTTCTTCACATCTTTTCAGCACACATTTAAGACTTGCTAAGCATTTGCTGAAAGATGAACCAAAAATAGAGAAATCGTCCATGAAGACCTCTAGATATTTCCCCACCATGTCAGAAAAGATACTCGTCATGCATCGCTGAAAGGTGGCAGGGGCATTACATAACCCGAATGGCATCCTTCTGTAAGCAAAGGTGCCATAGGGACATGTAAATGTGGTCTTTTCCTGATCCTCAGGGGCAATTTCAATCTGATTATAACCTAAATACCCGTCAAGGAAATAATAATAGGAATGACCAGCTAGCCTTTTCAGGATTTGATCAATGAAGGGCAAAGGAAAGTGGTCTTTCCTTGTGATAGTATTCAGCTTTCTGTAGTCAATGCATATTCTCCAACCAGTAGTAACTCTGGTCGGCACGAGTTCATTATTGGCATTGGCTACGATGGTGATCCTGGACTTCTTAGGAACCACCTGAGTTGGACTCACCCATTGACTATCGGATATGGGGTAAATGATCCCCACTTCCAATAGTTTGAGAACCTCGGCCTTAACCACTTCCTTCATGTTTAGATTTAGTCTACGTTGTGATTGTCGAACAGCCTTTGCATTGTCCTCAAGATATATACGGTGAGTACAAATCGATGGGTTAATTCCCTTGAGGTCCGCTATCGTCCATCCAAGAGCTCCCTTATGCTCAATGAGAGTAGATATGAGCATACTCTCTTGTTCCTTCTTGAGGTGGGCAGAGATCACCACCGGATATGTCTCATCTTGACCTAAATAGACATATTTTAAATCAGAGGGCAAAGGTTTTAGGTCAAGCTTCGGTGGCTTGTAGTTTGACGGTAGAGGCACTACATCAGTTTGGGACAATTCTTCAATTTGTGGCCTCCACCGGTTAACTTCAAGTACTGGTGCAGTATCCAGCATGGCACACGTCTCCCTAATTATATCATCATCAAGATCATGGGAGTGGGCCAAGCACATCTCTAGAGGATCAGAGGATAAGGTGAGAGGTGTTCTATCTTCCACAAAAGAATCAATTATGTTAACATCGTGAAAATGTCATCATCCTCTGAGTTGCTGCCGTTATTGAAAAAGATATTCGATTCCAATGTCAAATTTTCAAAAGACATAGTCATAACACCATTCCTGCAATTGATAATTGCATTTGAAGTGGACAGGAATGGGCGACCAAGGATGACGAAAATTTGAGTGCTCGTGTCATTGATGGGTTCGGTGTCCAAGATGATAAAATCAACAGGGTAGTAGAATCTATCAACCTGGACCAACACATCCTCGATGATCCCTCTTGGTACACGAACAGAACGATCAGCAAGTTGTAGTGTGGTTCGGGTGGATTTTAATTCATCCAAACCTAACCGTTGGTATACCGAATAGGGAATCAGATTGATGCTTGCTCCTAAGTCAAGAAGTGCGTGATCAATTCGATAGTTCCCGATTACACATGATATGGTTGGGCAACCAGGATCTTTGAATTTTTACGGCATATCTTGTTTTAGGATGGCACTCACTTTCTCAGTCAAGGAGATCTTCTTTTGAACACTTTTCCGTCGTTTGGTCGTACATAAGTCTTTTAGGAATTTAGCATATAAAGGTATCTGTTTTACAACATCAAGCAGAGGAATATTGACTTTCTCTTGTTTCAACACCTCTAGGATATCCTGAGAGTTAGATAGACGTTTTGGTTCAATCAACAGTTGGGGAAACGCAGCAACTGGCTTCTCTAGAGCCGGTTCAAATTTTTGTGGGGCGTCATTAGATCCATCATTGTTGTCCTCTTCTGGTTCTTGAGGCTTTTCGGGCCTAACCGGAAGGGTTTTATCAATAACCTTCTCACTCCTAAGAGTGGTGATGGATTTAGCGTGCCCCATTTGATTTGAAGAGCTGGGATCACTATCTCCATAATGCGGTTTAGGATTGGGAAGAGGTTGAGCCGGGAAGCTCCCCTTGTTTCCAATCGTATTTTCAGCCTTAAGTTCATGTATTGCTTTTGTAAGGTCTTGAAAGGCTTGCATCATACCCTGATTGAAAAGCTCTTGCTTTTGAAAATGTTTTAGAACCAAATCCTCTTGAGGTTTCTCTTGAGTTGGATTTTGGTTTAGGAAACCTTAAGGTGTAGCCGTTGGTCCATTCCTCCAACTGAAATTTGGATGATTTTTCCAACCAGGATTGTATGTATTAGAGGGTGGTCCATTGAAAGGTCTTTGATAGTTATTTACGGCATTAGATTGTTCATTCAATACTTCTCGAAAGGTAGGTATTGAAGGAAAATTTTCAGTAGTATGAATGTTGCAATCACAGATGCCGCAAACACTTTCATTAACCTTTTCCTTCTTTCCTTTCATGGCCTCAAATTTTCTGGTGAGATTAGCCACCTTAGCGTTAAGATCATCATCATCTTTCAGGAGATATATTCCTCCTTTTTCCCTTGAATGAGTTGGCCTAGACGTAATGTTCGTCTTTGGGTAATAGTCCCATGATTGTGTTTTTTCAGCGAGACTATCGAGGTAATCCCATACCTCGTCGACATTTTTATTGATGAAATCTCCGTTACACATTGTCTCGACCATTTGGCGCATGGAAGATGTTAGCCCATCATAGAAAAAATTGGTAATGCGTCATATTTCAAAGCCATGTTGTGGGCATGCATTAACCAGATCCTTGAACCTTTCCCAACATTGGAAGAATGTTTCATCTTCCTTTTGGGCAAAGTTCATGATTGCTCTCCTGAGGGTAATTGTCTTATGATGTGGGAAAAATTTCTTTATAAATTTCCTCTGCATATCATTCCATGTGCCAACGGACCTAGGACGCAGTGAATGTAACCACGTCTTGGCTTTTTCTTTCAAGGAAAATGGGAAGAGTTTCAGCCTAATTGTATCTTCAGATACATTAGGGAAATATAAGGTGCCTATCATTTCATCGAACTCTTTCAGATGCAAGTATGGTTCTTCAGATTCAAGCCCATGAAACTTGGGAAGGAGTTGGATGACCCCTGGCTTGATGTCCATATGTCCTGTATTCGCAGAAAAAATCATGCATGAGGGCGTACTCACCCCCGCCGGTTGTAAATAATCTCGTAAAGTACGTGGCGGGGGTGCGTGGTGCACCTCATTCTTATCATGTACTTCCTCAACCCTAGGTTGAGGTAGTGCTTGAGGTTGATTTTCAGCCATAACCTCCTCTGTCTCAGGAGAATTCAAGTGGTGTCTAGTCCTGCGATGGACAGTCAACCCCTCAACTAATCCTCCTTCAATCACGAGACGTCGAGTGTTGTCGCGTGCCCACTGGGGCATAAAACACACTCAGCCCTCGATTTAAATTCTACCTAGACCTAAGAGAAAAGAAGTAGAAATTTAGAAAATAAAAGGGAAAGATGGAAAGAAGTTACCAAATTTTGAGTCCTAGGTTAAGAATCTGCAAAACAAAACAAAATAAGTTAGTTTCTAAGAATAGGAAGTCCTAATTAAGAGTAAACTAATTTTTAGAAAAAAGAAGAAATTCCAAAGAAAGAGAAATTAGAAAGAGCTTACTAAATTAGAAGTTTCCTACAAAACAGAAAAATTGAGTTAGTTCTAAAAATTAGATAGAATGAAGAATAACAAGTTTCTAAAGTTAGAAAAAATTTCTAACAAGGAAAATAACTAAGCTTCTAAACCTAGAATTAGAAAGTTCTAAAAAAATGATCTAATCTTAAACTAATCCTAAAACTAATTAATTTCAAAAAAATATAGCCGACAGTCCCCGGCAACGGCGCCAAAAACTTATTCACTCCCCAAGTGCAGGGTTGTGATGTAGTAATAACTCGGTAAGACCGAGGTCGAATCCCAAGGGACTGAACTTGTACGTTATCTAAAATTAACTGGAAATAGATCTAGAATGAGATGAAATCTGAATTGAATTATAAATTGAGGAATAATTGTAAACTATTAATCTAAAATTTATAGGAGAAATCAGAAGTAAGGAAACTAGGGATTCAGAGGATCCACTTGTAGAGATCAGAGAGATCTTATGCCTGTTTCATGAATCATGGAATTTACTGAACTGCCATTGATCTAGTTTTCAAAGAGATGAAAGGAAGATGAATTAGAATGGATTCCATCACCAAACGATGCCCAAAGACTATGGCAAACAACAGAATCAAACTAATTACCACCCAATCACATGTATGCAAGTTAGGAAGGGTACTGTCATCCAACCATGCTCAGGAAACTATGGTGAACAACAGGGCTTCCTGACGTCATAAACATAAAGGGAAAAAGGACATGCTTCAAGCCATTGCAGACCCATTGTAATTTTAGTTACAACAGACCATTAAAGACTAAACGAAGCATGCCATTAATAATCAACTAAAATCAACGTCAATTCAAGAATTAAAATTAAATTAAAGACATAAAATAAAATCTCCCATCTCACCACAAGCTTCACCTCTTAGCCCTAGCTAAGAGGTTCAGCCCATCACAGACATGATGAAGCTGGACATGTTAAAAGAAAATATGAAGAAGGAAAAAAATAAAAATAACAAAATTACTCTACTCCCTCTGCCCACGTTTCCAGCCCAAGCCTCAAGCTCTCCACCTCCTGATCTCCTTCCAAGACCTGAATGAATGCTCTCCATGTCCTAAACCTCCTTTTATAGCTGCTGGAGTGGTGAAAATCGGATTTGGAAAGCTATGCATGCCTAGTGAAAGCTTTTTCGCAGCCAAGTTCGGTGCCTCGAAACACGCCACTTTCCTCACTCAAATTTCAAAGAAACATCGTTCCTTAGTACTTTCTTGGGTCCTCTATATGATAGACGGTTCAGATCTGCCATATGATCAAAGATGGTGGGCCAAAACTGCATGGAAAAGTCAGTTTTCGCGGATGTGCGAAACCTTTCGCACCATTTCACTGTTGTGATCGGTGGGCCCCACAGAAGAATTTTATGAAAAATCCACCCCGTCCATTGGATTCAGAATGAAATTTCAGTCAAGAATGGGTGGTTTTGAACGTCCATTGACGAAGTCTAGAGAAGAAATCACTAAAAGATCAATTTTGAACGTCCCAAGGTAGCCCTTTTGTGGCTCTTGTATCGCACACGTGTGTACGCATGGATGTAAAAGGTCAGCATGGTTTTATACCATTCGAACCCCTCTACAAGATGGACGGCTTGGATCAAACGTACAGTCAATGGGTAGGGCCCACAACCGTCCGCAAAAACGACCAGCGGCCGTGCGTCCGCTGCAAGTTTTTTTTTTTGAATTGTAGACGAAAACGTCGGTCAGCTGCACTGACCGACTTTTGGGAAATCTCGTGACGGCTAGTGCACATGTGCACTATGCACACTCAATCTAAAGTGGGGTCCATTATGATGTTTTTGCGAAATCTGATCCAACCATCTGATTGGTCTCCTCATTTAAGGCGTTGATACCAAATTCGAGGCAATTCAAGATATCAGGTGGGCCCAGAATCGACGGTTTATAAGCTGATCTGTCAGTTGGAGCACTTTTATAGTGATCCAAGAGCTGAAATTTGAAATGTACGGTTAATTTATGACCCTTATCTCATGTATAAAGTTTCGAACCGATCAGATGTCGGGAACCATGTGATCTTGCATTCTGGATGCGTTTCAAGCCACTTGAGCTTCAGTTTCTTAGTTTTCTCGAATTTCTGACCGTGTATATCCGTCAATCTTGATCCTCTAAAGTCCGTCCCTTACCTTAGTGATCATCAGAACGTTAAATCCAAGCTTTTGGCATCCTTTTTTAGTCAACTCTCCTAATCACACCCTGCAACAAAACACGATTAAAACTGGACATTAAACACTATTATGCTCGTAAATCCAAGTAATAAATGGGGTCTAATATGCACTATTTGACCCTCAACATAAATCACATCAGAAAACCATCTGGACCATACCATAAATAATAGTGGAGATAATGATTATCATCATTTAAAAATTCAAGGGCCCACCATCACGTTTATTTTCCATCCAGTCTATTCATAAGGTCACAAAGACCTAGTTGAGAGGAAAAAAATATCATTTTGATCCAAAACTATTGTGGTCCTAAAAGGGTTTCATTGGTAGGCATTCATCTCTCCATTGTTTTCTGCAGTGTGGTCCACCTGATAGATCTGCCTCATTTTTCTTCTCAAGCCTTAAGACGTGAACGCAAGTTGGATGGAAAGTTTGGATCTAACACAACCTCATGATCAGTCCCATGGAACTGCTGACATCAATGCATCAGTTGTGCAGCTGTTAGGACCCACAGAAATTACTGATGTAAAAATATAGCACATGTATTGCTGGTGGGATGCTGACCCACCAGCAGATGGACAATTAGGATATAAACATACCTCATGGCGTGGCCCACCATCCAACCATCTGGACGGTGTGGACCATCACTTACATCGCGGTGTGGCCCATCCAAATGGACAAACGGCGTGGATGGAATCCACGCATCAGGTGGGTCCCACTAAATTTACTACATTACATCAGCCAGTCTGTTTTCAACAACAAGTGAGTTCCCACGTGGATGCGCCATATATATATATATATATATATATATATATATATATATATATATATATATATATATATAAGGCAATCAACATCCAGACCCTGGACAGCCTGGATGCAAGGCACATACCTCATGGCATATATATATATATATATATATATATATATATATATATATATATATATATATATATATATATATATAAAGCAATCAACATCCAGACCCTGGACAGCCTGGATGCAAGGCACATACCTCATGGCAATCCCACCGACACAAATGATATGGTGGGTCCCATTGTCCCAGCTAGACGGTGTGGATGCCACACATGCACCAAATCAAGGGATGAAACAAATACAGCATGGTAGGTCCCACGCGTGGCCCACCAACTTGGGAAAAAGGCTGATATTTGTGTTTTCTCATCACCCAGGCCGGTCCAAATAGACAGCCAGCGGTGGGCCCCGGACATGGCAACGACGTGAGCCCCGCTTAGATAGCGGCGTGGTCCACTAAATGCACAATGTGCATAAAATACTTACATCATAGCAGGCCGTAACCAAAGAAGAGAGAAATATAGAGAGAGAGCAATGAGATAAAGGGACCCCGCCACCATGGGCCCCTCTTGCTTTCAACACATACATGAAAAATGGGTCCCATTACAAATGAGCCTTACATAAAATAAATCACGATATAAGGCTATGAACACCCATCGTTAGATCTTGGACTCCCCTTTCCACCGATGGGTTTTAGAGCTTTTAGGGATGAATTTCAATGGTTGAGATGATCTTTAGAGGGTGGGATTAGGTGGTAGGAAGGTGGGCCACACCTAGCTCTTTCTCATGGAGAGCTTGGACGTTCTCTCTCATGATGGAGTTGCTTGGGAGTGAAGAGAGAGATGAGAGAGAGAGAGAGGTGATGTAAGGGATGGGTGATGGATGGAGTGATGGGTAAGTGATGAGTGGAGAGTGAGGGAGAGTTGACTTTAGGGTACTTGTGTAAGAGAGATGTAAGGGTAAGATATGGGTTGCTTGTTCTTGACTTAAGGTGTAAAGGTACTTGTGTAATAGAGATGTAAGGGTAGGGTATGTGATGCGTACTTGATTGATGAGATTGATTTGAAAGGTTCTCTTGGGGTTTACAAATGCTCGGCGTTTTTCTAGAAATGAACGCGGGCTCACATCTTCCATCCTTGGTATCGCATCGGTGCGCGAGACGCGGCGTTGAAATCATAGCAATAGCGTGGTCATAAGGGTAAAAGTCTCGGGTTGAGCCGACTCAGATCGATAAGATACAACTCAGGGTCACGCACAAATGCCGATTACGGATCGCAGGTTGCCAGAATTCGACTGGGAGGACCGCGGAATCCTACGAAATGATACGGTTTAGGATACAGGTCTTACATTTGCTGTCTCGATTTAATGTTCCGAGCATTCTTTTACTGCTACGATTTAATATCTGTCCCAGGTTTTAATAATTTTCTTGCGTGGCTTCAATGGCCTATACCATGCGACGATAGTCCCTACTTATGGAATTTGATTGACCACTAGTCGATAAGCATCCATTAAACATCCTAATCTGAAAAAATCTCATGAGCCAAGGATGGTGGTCATGGGACACAATACCCTAGCTATCGGCATACGCTGGGCGACGAGCCCGCCGTAGTGATCTTTGAGTTTACTTAAATTGACTGGTTGTAATTGAAATAATAATGGTTTAGCTAATCATGCATTTAGATCATATTAGCGATGATGGGTGGTTAATTCTAGATGCTATAGCACATGCCCTTAGGCTTAGTGGAGTATCACTTCGCTAGCTCCCAGATCATAGACACTACGTGAAAATGGAAAAAGAATGACGGATTTCGAGACGGTTATGGACCATCTCTAAAATTGCTTGGTTTAAAGATGCTTTAAAGATAGCTGTAAACCGTCTCTAAAATTTTAGACGGCCCCTGAACGTCCTTAATATTGTCTTAAAAATTTAAACGTCCACAAATCATTTAAGACGGTCGTTGACCGTCTTATATGCGGTCATCTGATACAGTCAGTGGCAGTCCGCATTAGAGATGGTCTTTGACCGTCTTATATGCAGTCATCTGAGATGGTCATTGGCCGTCTTTTACTTGTAATTTGAGACTGTCAAAGACCGTCACTATTAGAGATGGTCCTTAGCCGTCTTATATCCTTGTCAAAGACCGTCTCTATTAGAGACTGTCAAGGACCGTCTCTATTAGAGACGGTCCTAAACCGTCTAATAGCCCTGTCAAAGACCAATCCTAAACCGTCTCTAATGCTCAGGTCAAAAATTAAGAAGCTCAAAAAAATTATGAATTTCGAAAAAAAAATTGAGAAGCTTAGAAAAATAATTAACAATGTTTAAGAAAAATTTAAATTTCGAAAAAAAAAACTGTAATTTTATAAAAATCTAGATTTTGAAAAAAAAAAATTAAGAACTTTGAATAATGTTGATAATTTTGAAAAAACAATTCAATAAAAAAAATGATATTTTGAAAAAGAAAATTTAAAAAATTAAACAAAATTGTGAAAAAATTAACAAATTGTAAAAAAATATATATTTTAAAAAAGAAAACTGGATTTTATATTTTGACAAGAAAAATTAAAAAGTTATATAACAAAAGTGAGATTTAAAAAAATGATATTTTGAAAAAAAAAATTTAAAAAAATTAAACAAAATTATGAAAAAATTGACAAATTGTCAAAAAATATATATTTTAAAAAAGAAAACTAGATTTTGTATTTTGACAAGAAAACTTAAAAAGTTATATAACAAAAGTGAGATTTAAAAAAATGATATTTTGAAAAAGAAAATTTAAAAAATTAAACAGAATTGTGAAAAAATTGACAAATTGTGTGTGTGTGTATATATATATATATATATATATATATATATATATATATATATATATATATATATAAAGAAAACTAAATTTTGTATTTTGACAAAAAAAATTGAAAAGTTAGATAACAAAAGTGAGATTTTGATGATGTGTTGTATATCCTTGTTGTCCTTATGTTTCTCCAACCCATTTTTGGGCCGGGTATAAAAAATTATGTAGATTTAAATCTTAAGTGGACCACACCACTGGAAAGAGTGATAATATAGCCTCGCCATTAAAAATTATAACGAGCCCATCGTAAGGTTTTAGTAATGTTTATTTGCAATCCAACTTGTTGATAATATAAAGAAGATCTAGATGAAGGTAAACTACAAAGATCAAATTGATCCAAAATTTTTGTGGCCTTCAAAAGGTTTTTAATAGCTATTCATTATTATTTTGATTGGTATAACCCACCTGAGATTATTGAGTTCTTATGATTTGAAATCACATCCTAAAATATGATGGAAAAATATATGGACGGTGTCGATATACATAAACTATATCAAGGTGAGCCTTACACGGTTAGAGTAACTGATGAGGGTCGAATATTACATATTAGACCCTGATTACTGCCTGATTTCACGTACATAATAATGCTTAATGGAGTAGTTTAATTGTATTTTGTTGCAGGATAAAATAAAGAGCGTTGATTGAAAAAGTGTATTAAAAGCATGGATTTGATGCTCCGAAGTCACCAGAGCAAGGGACGGACTCCAGAGAACCAAGATCAACGGATTTACATGCTTGGGATCCGAGAAAATCAATCCGTTCACGTTAAAGGGGCCCGAAAACCAGCCAGAATGCAAGATCATAGGGTTCTCACCATCCGATCAACTCAAAACTTCATACATGTGATGGGGGTCATAAATTAACTGTACATTTCAAATTTCAGCTCTCGGATCACTGTGGAAGTGATCCAACTGACAGATCAGCCCATAAATCATTGATTCTGGGCCCACCTGATCCTTCAATATGCTTCAATTCTGGTCCCAACTGTTTAAAAGATATGATGAGACAAATAGACAGAACGGATTTCTAAAAAACGTCAAGGTAGGGCCCACATTATGTGATTGGCGTGCATACAATACACGTCCACTCGCATTGCATTGAACCAACAATGCAGTTTGACTGCCTTTGACCGATTCCATTTTTAAAAAAAACGGCAACTGCCGTGTTTTGCATCCGCGAACAGAGGTTTGCGGATGATTCTTGTGGCCCACCACCGTGTCGCAAATGTCTGATCCGGACTGTCCATCAAGATGCTACAGTCCATATCACCAAGACCTAGATGGCAGAATTTCAAAAGACAAGCTAGGATTGGTTCCAGACCATTCAAAAGCAGGTTGAATGGCGGAGAAAAATATCATGTGGGCCTCATCAAAAGAAGGTAAAAATTGTATATTTCCAACCGAAATTTCGAGAGGAATTCGGTGGACGGATTGGATTTCTCAAGTGTCTGACAAAATGGGCCCCACAAGTGCCACAGCGGAAGTGTTCCGCAACCGTCTTCAAAAATGAAAGTTTCCGTTTTAGCGTCAGCGAACGAACGGCCGCTGGCCGTTTTGCCGATGATAGTGGGCCCCACATGTGCCTTGTAAGCTCAATCCAAACCATCCACCGTGTAGACAGCCGTGACCACTACAAAACCATGTTTAAACTTTTCACTCATGCAAACACATGTGTGAGATACAGGGGCCATAAAAGGGCTGCCCTGTAGCGTTCAAATCTGATCTTTTAGTGATTTCTTCTCTGGGACACGCCAATGGATATTCAAAACTACCCATTTTTGACTGAAATTTCATTCTGAATGCAATGGACAGGGTGAATTTCCCCAAAAATACCTCTATGGGGCCCACCGATCACAACAGCGAAATGGTGCGAAAGGTTTCGCACATCCGCGAAAACTGACTTTTCCATGGGGTTGTGGCCCACCATCGTTGATCATATGGAAGATCTGAACCGTCTATCATGTAGAGGACCCAAGAAAGTCCTAAGGGACGGTGTTTCTTTGAAATTTGAGCGAGAAAAGTGGCGTGTTTCGAGGCACCGAACTTGGCTGCGAAAAAGCTTTCGTTGGGCATGCATCACTTTCCAAATCCGATTTTCACCACTCCAGCAGCTATATAAGGAGGTTTTGGAAGTGGGAAGCATTCATTCAGAGCCAGAGAGGAAGATCCAGAGCCAAAGTGAAGAAAGAGAAGAGAGAGAGAAGAAGGAAGAAGAGAGATAAGGGAGATGTTTATATTGTTTAAATTTTATATTTCTTTTTCCTATTTAATTTTATGGATTGCTAGACTTCTCGGCTAGGGCTGAGATGAAGCCCCTAATTTGAATAATTCTTGTTTACTGTTGAATTTATTTTAATTTGATTGATTTATTTCTTTCGCTAGTGTGCTTTCCTGAGATTTTTGTACTTCTCCATTCTATGAGCTCGACCAAAGTCTAGATATGGATGTTGTTTGGAATATTATACTAGGTGCTTGTGTCTGACCATGAACAGGTTTCCTATAGAGGAAGAGACAGGATTTACATCTCTCCATGCCTGACCATGGATGGAAAGATGTGATCCATATGCTTTAAAAGATTATACATTCTGTGTGCCCGACCAAGGACATAGGGTGTGCTTTGTTTATTAAATTTATATCAATCTGAATTAGGGTGAATCAACAGGTAAAACAAGGGTTAGGATAATTAGGGATGGATTCGAAAGTCCTAGTCTTCTCCTTAATTGAATTTTTCTCATTATTGCTCGTAGTTATTTTTCATAGATTTATGCTAGTTTACTTATTAGTTTGCTAAAATATTTATTGGATTAGTTAAGAAGAGTCTTAAATTTCAAATTGCGACAACCAGTCCTCGTGGGAACGATCTCATAATATGTACTATATCTACATCTGATTCGTATACTTGCGAGTTTAAAATCATTTAAATCAGATTGGTTTAAAACAAAACATCAAGTTTTTGGCGCCGTTGTCGGGGATGTTTCGGTCCAAATTGGATTTAGGATTCTCTCTTATCATAATTCATAGCCTTAGGATTTTACTAACTATAGGTTAAAGTTTTTATTTTGTTTTATTTTAGAAACTAACATATTTTCTCTTTTGTAGGGTCTTGATTTGAACTTCTATTTTGGTAATCCCTTTTTATAATTCTCTACTTTTCTAATTTCTATTTTTTTTAGGAATTCTCTAATTCTAGGTTTTTTTTTTCTTCTTAGAAAATTTCTAATTTCTAGTTTTAGATTTAGATTCTTCTTTCAATTAACTTTGTATTTTCTAATTTAAAAAATTTTTCCCTTTTTAGAAACTAACCGTTGCTTAAGATTTTTTTTTTTTCTAGCATTATTGCATTTGTTTTTATTTTTATTTTTACAGGAATTGAAGAAGGAAGCTGTCAAATAAGATTGTCTTCAAAAGGAGAAGCTCCCAAATCTTCAGACATCCATCATCTCCTTTTTCGAGTTCTTTCTTCTAATTCTTGTTTACATAGCTTTCTCTTATTTTTAGGAATTCATAATTTTTAGCTCCAGTCTTATTTCTCTTAGGTTGCATCTTAGTTTAGTTTAGTTTTCTTTCCTGCATTTCAGTTATTCAGTTTATGCTAGGGCGTAGATCTTTGAACATAGAACTAGCACCCTTTGATCCTGAAATAGAAAGAACCTTTCGTAAAAGATCTAGAAACATCCTATTCGAAATGACGGACGAGAATGTAATTAAAGCGCTTAGAGATTATTCAGCTCATATCCAATTTAATGCGCCATCATGTATAGTGTTGCCAGCCACCACGGCAGCACACTTTGAACTTAAACCAGGGGCATACAATTGTTACCATCTTTCTATGGTTTAGACAAAGAGGATCCATATCATCATGTAAAAGAATTTCTAGACATTTGCTCGACCTTTAGGTTTCAAAACTTCTCAGATGATTCGATCCGTTTGCGCCTTTTTCCTTTTTCTTTGAAGGATAAGGCAAAAGCATGGTTGAATTCTCTAGGAGTTGGGACGATCACTACATGGGATCAACTGTCTAAGAAGTTCTTAAACAAATTCTTCCTTGTTCACAAAACGAATGCTCTCCGTAGAGAAATCACTAATTTCATACAAAAAGAAGGAGAACACTTTCATGAATGTTGGGAAAGATATAAGGACTTGCTCCTTAAATGTCCACACTATGGCTTTGAAAAGTGGCAACAAGTTCAATACTTCTATGACGGTTTGACACCCCAAAACCGTTGTATGGTTGATGCCACCAGTGGAGGGTCATTCATGACCAAAAGTGATGTCTGTAAGACCCGTATCTTGGTCTGTACCTTTCCGTAGACTTCCGCGGTCTTACCGGTCGAATTCCAGCAACCTTCGACCCTTAACCGATATCGACGCACGACCCTGATTCATGTGCCGACAACCCGAGTCGACTCAACCCGAAACCAATACCATAGCGACCGCGCCGTCGTTGCGGTTCCGATGCTGTGACTCGCGCGCCGAGGTGATACCCTGGTCAAGAGTTATGGGCCAACGTTCGGTGCGAGAAAACGCCGCGCGTTGCGAAAACCAAGGGAATCTCTACGATATCTCACATCAATCACATCAATCTCATCAATCAATCAATCCATCAAGCCATCACATGTCAAGTACACATCACTTTATTCCATTTTCCTAAGCAACTACAAAAGTCTCCCAAAACCATACCTCTCTTACACAAAAAGCCACAAAAGTCAAGCTTTTCTTACACAAAAATCCTCAAAAGTCAAGCCATCTCTCTCTACATCACTCTCTCTCTTTCTCTCTTTCTCATTTCAAAAATCCCAAGCAACAAGAGCCCCCACGTATGGAAATTTTTCAACTCTTCTAAGCTCCAAGTGGCCCACCTCTTCATCCCAAAATCTCTCATCTCAACCCTCCATTCTTCGTCTCATCCATTGAAGTTAAAGCTAAGGTGCCAAGGAACCCCTAGGAGCAAGAAGATCGGATGGTGGGTTCTATATCATTCTAGTTTTTCTTATTTTTATGGTGGACCAAGTGAGGCCCACCGATCAATGGTGTGGATCTCACTTGGGACCCTAAGATAAGACCGATGGCCTACTCGGATCATCATGATGTTTATTTTCTTTAGAAAGGTCATCTAGACCATCCATATTGGTGGGGAAAGGATCCCCACCGTTAATCTTCAGTTTTGATGGTCACGTGTGCAAAATGACCCACTTGATGTATGATTTCATGTAAGGGAGGGCCCATAATGATGGGGTCCTTCCATCACAAGCCGTGTCCCACTCTCCATGTGTCTCTCTCTCTTTTATTGCTTTTATTTTATTTTATTTTATTTTTTTGCTATAGGATTGTGGCCCACTTGAATGGATCCCACCTTAAATGTTAAACCCGTGTCACCCATCATGTGGTGGCCCACTTCATCAGGGCCCACCATTTTTAAAAAATAAAAATAAAAATAAACCGTCCAGCGTCTGGGACGCTGGACGTTTCAAGGGAAAGAAGAAAAAGGAAGAAAGAAAAAGAGGAGCTTTTGGGTGGTCCCCTTGCATAGGCCCCACCCTGATGCATCGTTCTAATCCAAGCTGTCTATCCTCTTACCTACGGCATTTTAGCCGTTGGGTAGGAGTTTGGGAATGATAGGAAGACCTGGTGGGCCGTAGCGTCAAAAATTTTATCCTCACCATTTAAATGTCATTTTCCTATTTTATTTTACTTTCTAAGCATTTTAAAATCCAAACTTTAGACTCATTTGGACGGCCTCAGGCCACTGATTGCAATGGCCGGGACAGATTTCATTTTAGCGGGCCCCACGTGCGAAAAACCCTGAGAAAACGGATTTTCCCTTTTTTGTAAAATGCATTGGCAGAGGCTTTGCCTCTGCCTCTGACAACGGCCAGCGGCTGCACGCAGGCGCGTGCAGCCTTGTATATGCGGGCAGACGGACGTGGGGAAGGGTGCCCACGGCCCTACGTGTAGGCCCCACTATAATGTTTATTTGTTATCCCACCCGTTCATTAGGTGGGCCACCCCAGTGGTGGGCCCCCCTCCAAAAATGAGACAGATCCAAAACTTAGGTGGCCCACACCACGTGAAACAGTGTGAATTGAATTCTACCGTTGAAAAGTTTTTGGGGCCCACAGAAGTATTGGATCAAGCTGAAATTTATATTTTCCCTTCATCCAGGTCAGAGTGACCTTATGAACAGCTTGGATGGCAAATGGACATTTTCATGGGCCCCACGTGGAGCCCACAGTGATGTATGCATTTTATCTCCACCGTCCGCTGGACGGTGGAGCCCAGAGAGATGTGGTGACGATGGAGCCCTCTGAGGCGTGCGTGTGTGCGTGTGAGCATGCAGAGTGTGTGCGTGCTGTGTGGGTGTGCATGCGTGTGTGGGTGTGTACATGTATATATATACATGTATACATATATATATTATATGTAATATATGTACATATTATATACTGTTGTAATAAATATGATGGTAGGCCCTCATGTGGGCCCCACCCTTGATGCATGTGATGGATCCATACCGTCCATCCATTGATTTGTAACAGGTCTATGTGCTAGGCCCATTTGATTTATGAAATGCTTATGGGCTAGGCCCATTTGACCCATTTAGGCCTAAGAACTTAGGCCCACTTGATATGTTGCAAGTCCATGGGTCTAGGCCCATTTGATGTACTTCAAGGCCCATGAAATTGGACCCTTTTGTTGAAATTTTAAAGCCACGGGAGTAGGCCATTTGATATATGTAAGACCTAGGGGTTTAGGCCCACTTTGATATGCATGTAAGCTCATGGGTTAGGCCCATTTGAATTGTTTAAGGCCTAGGGATTTAGGCCCATTTGACTCATATAAGGCCTATGGGTTGAGGCCCATTTCATGTACATGTGGGGGGCGCAATTGGTGTGGCCCATTTGATACATATTAGACTCATGTGACTATGTCCAATTGATGCAATCTAAGGCTCACGGGTTATGACCCATTGCAATATACCTAAGGCCCATTGGTGTGGCCCATTTATGTGACCATCTGATGAATAAAAGGCCCATAGGACATGGCCCATTTGATATATATATGAAAAGCCCAATGGGATAAACCTAAGGTCCATTACAATGTGTAATCTCAATACCGATTATGTAGCGATGTTTAAGGAGATCGTGCCTGGGAAGCAATGTTGGTTTGACGTCCACATTGCGAGCGTAATGCTGGTTGGATGTCCACATTACGACTCTCCTTAGGGCCCATTACCGGGCCGTACTTGTTGTGTATAGACCGTCCAGGCCCATCTGCGTTGTAAGAATGGTTCATCACTCATTTACATGTTTAGTATAGTTTCATGACCCATGATCATACGCATCATATGTATGCTTGATATGAGGATTGACTAATCATAGCATATGCCTTTGGGCAGGTTGTTTATGGGCTCCTGGTTAGGCAGTGTTGCCTTACATGAGCGCATGATATGCGTAAGATTGGTTGTATGACTGAATAGCGTGATTCATGCATTCCGCATTTGTGTGACATGGTTATTGTACGCCCTAGCGACATCGGGGCCGTAGCCTCCACAGACAGATCGTGGTTGGCAAGATTGGATACCAGAAATCTTGTTCTACATGGGGTACTATAGATATCCCTGGGTGAAAGTCCCTAAACCCTTATGGTACCAAGAGGTTGCTCCAACATCTAGACCGAGTGGGTAGATGAGCGCTGAGTGCCAAATACTAGTTGGCTGTGCTCTCTACTGTGTCGTGGTCGGTTGGAAGGGGGTGCGGCCTTATCTGCCCGAAAGTAGGGGGCAATGCTAGGCTGAGTTTGACCAGCTCGAGGAATGGGTCCGATATCGACGAGTCGCGCCCGATATTGGCAGACGGATAGTGTGGTCTCTTCCACTTACCTTATTGCGCGCGATGTGGTGGCAATCTGGTTTAGATTGTACTAGACCCCGGTGATATCCCATATTTTGAGCTGTATTGATGTATGGACATAGATGAGGATCTGTATGCTTGAGTTGCATTGCACATCGCATGGCCTTGGGATGGCCGATACCATTCATGTCTTGCATCACATAAGCCTTGGTACGGCTCATGATATTATGGTTCCATCTGCATATTCCGCATTACTCAGACATTGCATGTTTATATTACTACCTTGCGCACACACTTTCACCACCCTCTAAGCTTTCTGTAAGCTTATACACTACCGTTGCGTGCAGGTGACGTTGGTTCGCAGCAGCGCTAAGGCAGGATCACGTTGCAGAGCATTTTGGAGTTTTTATTCTTTACCATTGTATTTTTCTTTATGCTCATTGTACTTGTAAAGTTTTTAATTATAGTGGAAATGTAATGGAGTTCTTGGTTGTTGTTTGTAGGTTATGCCTTTGGTTATGCTTATTACGATTCAAACTGACATTTAAAATCCTCCTCGTAGCATCCCAGGATCGGAACCTGGCGAATGGGAGCTACGATCTGAGAATGGGGTTCTACGGAGCTGTTGGCGCCGGATTCGGCGATTGAAAATTTTGTGAGCCCAGTTTTTGAGTTTGGGGAGTTACAGAAGTTGGTATCAGAGCATAACTTGGGAATAACCGAGAACAACATTACATGTCTGCTATGAGTGAAGAATGACTAAGTCTCGAAGTTCGGATAGCTTCGCGACCTTTCAATACAGACCGTTAACGTGTGTACCTTCAAGAGTTTTGAAGTTGATAGGAGCCTTCGCTATTTCCTGTAGGACATGGCGCCTGGGAGAGTTACTCGATCGACTCCCGCACCACCACCTGAGGATTCTGCTTCACCATCGGGGGCTCCAGCTTTACCACCTTCTTCTCCCGTTCTACCCTCAGAGATCCCTGCTTCCTTCCCTGAGGATGACATTCCTCCACCTGAGGCCGATGAGGAGCCGACCGTGACTGTGAGTGCCTCTCAGTTACAGTAGATGTTACAGGCTGTGACAGCCGCACTCTAAGGACAGGGCAGACGCCCAGCTGTTTCACCAGCTCAGGCAGAGCAGGAGCGAGCGAGCACCTTACTTTGTGAGTTCAGACGGCTTGATCCCCCACGTTTCCAGGGCGAGCCAGATCCGACCGCAGCAGAGAGATGGCGCTCCGATGTGGAGAAGATTTTCGACACCATGTCATGTACGACCGAGCAGCGCGTCCGGCTAGCAGTATTTCTCTTTCAGGGTGAGGCCAAGCATTGGTGGACCTCTGTTACCCGTGTTGCCGGACCTGATTATATCTGGACATGGGAGGACTTTGTTGACCGATTCGAGGAGCAGTACTTCTCCGACCACATCCGTCGTCAGCGAGCTTTAGAGTTCGAGACTCTAGTGCAGGGAGACATGACTGTGGCGCAGTACGCAGCCCGTTTTGTGGCGCTCTCGAGATTTGCATCATATATGGTTGATGACGAGGGGTGGAAGGCCCGCCGCTTTGAGCACGGCTTACGTTACGGCGTTCGAGGTCGTGTTATTGGACATAAGCTCTCTACTTTCTAGGCAGTAGTGCGGAGAGCTCGGATTTATGAGACTGAGTGGGTCGGTTCTCAGTCTGATCGCGGTCAGAGGAGAGACCGAAAGAGGCAGGCTTCTTCCAGTCCTTTCCAGCAGCGTCGACCACAGCAGCAGAGGCATACAGGTCGTCCGGCCTTCCGTGCACCATCAGCACTAGCAGCACCTCCACCACCACCTCAGAGGCAGTTCATCGGCACTTGCTTTAGGTGCGGTACGACGGGACACCGTTCATGGGAGTGTCTCAGCCCCCAGCAGCAGCAGAGAGGTCCACAGCAGTAGAGACCCCCACAGCAGCAGCGACAGCAGTCTCCACCACCGAGGTCACCTCAGCAGCAGCATCAGCATCAACACCAGTCTCAGAGGCCACAGCAGAAGAGGCAGCAGTTTCGACCGCCTCAGCAGCAGCATCAGCATCAACATCAGTCTCAGAGGCCACAGCAGAAGAGGCAGCAGTTTCGACCGCCTCATCGACCCCATCAGCAGCAGCAGCACGCTCAGAGGGGACATGCACCTCCCCAGCCAGCTCAGGCTACATTATATGCGGCTCAGCAGGATCCGCAGTCATCTGGTGGAGTTGTTGAGGGTATACTTCCAGTTTCTGCATGCATTGCACGTGTGCTGTTTGATTTCGGTGCATCGCATTCTTTTGTGGCCGAGAGCTTTTGTTGATCGGCTGGCTTACCGTTGGAATCTGCTGGTGAGGGCCTATCAGTATCGACTCCCTTGGGGAGGACTGCAGTGTTGGGACGATTTTGCTCGTCTTGCCCCGTTCTAGTTGGGGATACCTTCCTGCCCACTGACTTGTTTATTTTGCCGATGTCCGAGTTCGACGTCATCCTGGGCATGGATTGGCTCACCGAGTACTATGCTATATTGGACTGCGCCGCGAAGACCGTCACGTTCTGTATACCCGGCGTGCCACAGTTTCAGTTCGTTGCAGAGGCCAGAGGAGAGCGGTTGTCTTGTTTGATGTCTTGTGCTATAGAGGAGCTTGTCGCCATTTGCATCGACCATTTGCCGATAGTATGCGATTTTCTCGATGTGGTCCAAGAGATTCTGGGATTACCGCCTCGTCAACTCACCGAGTTCCAGATTGATCTCGTGCCTAGTACCCCGCCTATTTTAAAGGCCCCGTATCGTATGGCACCGTTAGAGTTATGCAAACTGCAGAAGTAGTTGGACGAGTTGTGAGAGTTGGGTTTTATCCGTTCGAGCAGTTCACCGTGGGGAGCACCGGTACTCTTCGTGAAGAAGAAGGATGGTTCGTTGAGGCTCTATGTTGACTACTGCGAGCTCAACAAAGTCACAATCAAGAAAAAGTATCCGCTCCCTAAGATTGATGATTTATTCGACCAGCTGCAGGGTACACAGTTCTTTTCGAAGATTGACCTGTGTTCCGGTTATCATCAGATTCGGGTCCGAGATGATGACATTCCGAAGACAGCATTCAGGACGCGTTACGGTCATTTTGAGTTTCAGGTCATGTCCTTTGGACTGACCAATGCGCCCGCGGTCTTCATACAGCTGATGAACGAGGTCTTCCGTCCATATCTGGATCAGTTTGTTGTAGTCTTCATCGACGACATTCTGATCTACTCGAGGGCTCGGCACTTGGAGATTACCTTGCAGACCCTCCGCGCACACCAGCTTTATGCGAAGCTGAAGAAGTGCGAGTTCTGGCAGGAGGAGGTGAAGTTCCTCGGTCACGTGGTGAGGAGGGAGGGTATCGCAGTGGACCCCTCGAAGGTCGAGGCAGTGCGTCAGTGGGGCCAGCCCACGACTGCGACAGAGATCCGTAGTTTTCTTGGTTTGGCGGGCTATTACCGACGTTTCATCGAGAGTTTTTCTCGTATTGCAGCCACGCTGACCAGGTTAACTCGGAAGGGTGTAGAGTTTATTTGGAGTGACGCCTGCGAGCGAGCATTTATGGAGTTGAAGGACCGTCTGACGTCCGCTCCTGTCCTCACTCTTCCCTCTGGGAGTGACAGCTTTATTGTATTCACTGCTACCTCGCATATCGGTTCGGGTGTTGTCCTGATGCAGCACGGGATACCAGTGGCCTTTGCGTCTCGTCAGCTCAAGGTCCATGAGCTGAACTATCCTACACACTGAAGGTGTGGAGGCACTATCTTTATGGGGTCAGGTTCGAGCTCTTCTCTGATCACAAGAGCTTGAAGTACCTCTTCTCGCAGTCTGAGTTGAATATGAGACAGAGGCACTGGATGGAGCTCTTGAAAGACTATGATTTTGATCTCTAGTACCACCCGGGTAAGGCGAACGTGGTGGCAGATGCCCTCAGCCGTCAGCCATGAGGCCTAGTGGCACATATGATGATTCAGGAGTGGTGGATGCTTGAGGATATTGCTGCGTATGACTTTAAGTTTGACCTGCAGTCTTCCATCGTACAGTTATCGAGCTTGTCGATTCAACCTTCTCTTGTCGCTAGGGTGATCGAGGCTCAGCAGGCTGATGAGTCGTTGCAGAGTTATATGGCTGAGGTGGCATCTGAGGGTCAGGGTGATTGGCAGATCGGTACAGACGGTGGACTTCACTTCAGAGGCCGATTATGTGTCCCGGATATTCCAGAGTTGCGCAGAGATCTTATGACCGAGGCACATCGATCGCGGTTTTCTATCCACCCGGGCTCGACAAAGATGTACCGTGACATGAGGCGACAGTATTTTTGGGCGGGGATGAAGCGCCAGATCGCCAGTTTTGTGATCGAGTGTGACACGTGCCAGCGTGTCAAGGCCGATCATGAAAGACCTCCTGGTCTATTGCAGCCGTTGAGCATCCTGATGTGGAAGTGGGAGCACGTGTCGAATGATTTCATTATGGGTCTGTCGAGGACTCAGCGCGGTCATGACGCCATTTGGGTTGTTGTGAATCGTCTGACGAAGTCGGCACATTTCCTTGCGATGTGTGCGACTTGGTTTATGGACCGGCTTGCGAGATTATTCATCGAGGAGATTGTGAGACTGCATGGCGTTCCAGTCTAGATCGTTTCTGACCGAGACTCGAGGTTCACGTCTCAGTTTTGGGGGAGCTTCCAGCATGCGATGGGGACTGATTTACAGCTCAGCACCGCGTACCATCCGCAGACCGATGGCCAGACCGAGAGGGTCAATCAGATACTTGAGGATATGCTTCGGGCCTGCGCGATTGACTTCGGGGGTAGCTGGGATGAGCATCTGCGATTGGCTGAGTTCGCATACAATAACAGCTATCAGGCGACTATCGGCATGGCTCCTTTTGAGGCACTATATGGCAGACCATGCAGATCACCGAGTTGTTGGACCGAGGTTGGAGAGCACCGTCTCCTTGGTCCTGAGCTTGTGCAGGAGACTTCAGAGGCTATTGACATCATCAGGCAGAGGATGCACACAGCTCAGAGCCGACAGAAGAGTTCTGCTGATCGTCGGCGTCGTCCCTTGAAGTTTGATGTATGGGACCATGTGTATCTCAAGGTCTCGCCCATGAAGGGCGTAGTTCGATTTGGAGCGAAGGGCAAGCTTGCCCCAAGATTCATAGGACCTTTTGAGATCACTGGGCGCGTTGGCGCCGTGGCCTATCGGCTTGCCTTGCCATCACAGTTGTCTGGCATCCACGACGTTTTTCACGTCTCCATGTTGAGGAAGTGTGGGTTAGACATAGTTCCCGTTATTGATTGGCAGCCGTTGGAGGTTCGTGAGGACGCTTCTTACATTGAGCAACCAGTCCGTATCCTTGATCGGAAGGAGCAGGTCCTCAGAACCAAGGTCATTCCGTTGGTGAAGGTGTAGTGGGGTCACCATTCTTTAGAGGATGCTTCTTGGGAGCGTGAGGCTGAGATTCGAGAGCGTTATCCTCATCTCTTTGATGGTTGATCATGTGATGTATTTTATATGCTATCTCCAATTCTATATGATGACGTTATATTTCTTATTCTTCGCGAGTTATGCTTAGTTGCGATGCTTGTGTAAATTTCGAGGACGAAACTTTTATAAAGAGGGGAGAGCTGTAAGACCCGTATCTTGGTCCGTACCTTTCCGTAGATTTCAGCGGTCTTACCGGTCGAATTCCGACAACCTTCGACCCTTAACCGATATCGACGCGCGACCCTGATTCATGTGCCGACAACCCGAGTCGACTGAACCCGAGACCAAACCATAGCGACCGCGCCGTCATTGCGGTTCCGATGTCGTGACTCGCGCGCCGAGGTGATACCCTGGTCAAGAGTTATGGGCCAACGTTCGGTGCGAGAAAACGCCACGCCTTGCGAAAACGAAGGGAATCTCTACGATGTGTCACATCAATCTCATCAATCAATCAATTCATCAAGCCATCACATGTCAAGTACACATCACTTTATACCATTTTTCCAAGCAACTACAAAAGTCTCCCAAAACCATACCTCTCTTACACAAAAAGCCACAAAAGTTAAGCTTTTCTTACACCACCCATGCCTCTCTTACACAAAAGCCTCAAAAGTCAAGCCTTTCCTTACACAAACATCATTCATCCATCCATCCATCTCTCTCTACATCACTCTCTCTCTTTCTCATTTCAAAAATCCCAAGTAACAAGAGCCCCCACGTATGGAAATTTTTCAACTCTCCTAAGCTCCAAGTGGCCCACCTCTTCATCCCAAAATCTCTCATCTCAACCCTCCATTCTTCATCTCATCCATTGAAGTTGAAGCTAAGGTGCCAAGGAACCCCTAGGAGCAAGAAGATCGGACGGTGGGTGCTAGATCATTCTATTTTTTCTTATTTTTATGGTGGACCAAGTGAGGCCCACCGATCAATGGTGTGGCTCACTTGGGACCCTAAGATAAGGCCGATGGCCTACTCGGATCATCATGATGTTTATTTTCTTTAGAAAGGTCATCTAGACCATCCATATTGGTGGGGAAAGGATCCCCACCGTTAATCTTCAGTTTTGATGGTCACGTGTGCAAAATGACCCACTTGATGTATGATTTCATGTAAGGGAGGGCCCATAATGATGGGGTCCTTCCATCACAAGCCGTGTCCACTCTCCATGTCTCTCTCTCTTTTATTGCTTTTATTTTATTTTATTTTATTTTTATGCTATAGGATTGTGGCCCACTTGAATGGATCCCACCTTGATGGAATTATTTTTATTCAAGTGGGGCCCACCTTAAACGTTAAACCCGTGTCACCCATCATGTGGTGGCCCACTTCATCAGGGCCCACCATTTTTAAAAAATAAAAATAAAAATAAACCGTCCGGCGTCTGGGACGCTGGACGTTTCAAGGGAAAGAAGAAAAAGGAAGAAAGAAAAAGAGGAGCTTTTGGGTGGTCCCCTTGCATAGGCCCCACCCTGATGCATCGTTCTAATCCAAGCCGTTTATTCTCTTACCTACGGCATTTTAGCCGTTGGGTAGGAGTTTGGGACTGATTGGAAGACCTGGTGGGCGGTAGCGTCAAAAATTTCATCCTCACCATTTAAATGTCATTTTCCTATTTTATTTTACTTTCTAAGCATTTTAAAATCCAAACTTTAGACTCATTTGGACGGCCTCAGGCCACTGATCGCAATGGCCGGGACAGATTTCATTTTAGCGGGCCCCACGTGTGAAAAACCCTAGGAAAACGGATTTTCCCTATTTTGTAAAATGCATTGGCAGAGGCTTTGCCTCTGCCTCTGACAACGGCCAGCGGCTGCATGCAGGCGCGTGCAGCCTTGTATATGCGGGCGGACGGACGTGGGGGAGGGTGCCCACGGCCCTACGTGTGGGCCCTACTATAATGTTTATTTGTTATCCCACCCGTTCATTAGGTGGGCTACCCCAGTGGTGGGACCCCCTCCCAAAATGAGACAGATCCAAAACTTAAGTGGCCCACACCACGTGAAACAGTGTGAATTGAATTCTACCGTTGAAAAGTTTTTGGGGCCCACAGAAGTATTGGATCAAGCTGAAATTTATGTTTTCCCTTCATCCAGGTTAGAGTGACCTTATGAACAGCTTGGATGGCAAATGGACATTTTCATGGGCCCCACGTGGAGCCCACAGTGATGTATGCATTTTATCTCCACCGTCCGATGGACGATGGAGCCCAGAGAGATGTGGTGACGGTGGAGCCCTCTGAGGCGTGCGTGCGTGCGTGTGAGCATGCAGAGTGTGTGCGTGCTGTGTGGGTGTGCATGCGTGTGTGGGTGTGTACATATATATATATATATATATATATATATATATATATATATATATATATATATATATATATATATATATACTTATATATACTATATGTAATATATGTACATATTATATACTGTTGTAATAAATATGATGGTAGGCCCTCATGTGGGCCCCACCCTTGATGCATGTGATGCATCCATACCGTCCATCCATTGATTTGTAACAGGTCTATGGGTTAGGCCCATTTGATTTATGAAATGCTTATGGGCTAGGCCCATTTGACCCATTTAGGCCTAAGAACTTAGGCCCACTTGATATGTTGCAAGTCCATGGGTCTAGGCCCATTTGATGTACTTCAAGGCCCATGAAATTGGACCCTTTTGTTGAAATTTTAAAGCCATGGGAGTAGGCCATTTGATATATGTAAGACCTAGGGGTTTAGGCCCACTTTGATATGCATGCAAGCTCATGGGTTAGGCCCATTTGAATTGTTTAAGGCCTAGGGATTTAGGCCCATTTGACTCATATAAGGCCTATGGGTTGAGGCCCATTTGATGTACATGTGGGGGGTCCAATTGGTGTGGCCCATTTGATACATATTAGACTCATGTGACTAGGTCCAATTGATGCAATCTAAGGCTCACGGGTTATGACCCATTGCAATATACCTAAGGCCCATTGGTGTGGCCCATTTATGTGGTCATCTGATGAATAAAAGGCCCATAGGACATGGCCCATTTGATATATATATATATGAAAAGCCCAATGGGATAAACGTAAGGTCCATTGCAATGTGTAATCCCAATACCGATTATGTAGCGATGTTTAAGGAGATCGTGCCTGGGAAGCAATGTTGGTTTGACGTCCACATTACGAGCGTAATGCTGGTTGGATGTCCACATTACGACTCTCCTTAGGGCCCATTATCGGGCCGTACTTGTTGTGTATAGACCGTCCAGGCCCATCTGCGTTGTAAGAATGGTTCATCACCCATTTACATGTTTAGTATAGTTTCATGACCCATGATCATACGCATCATATGTATGCTTGATATAAGGATTGACTAATCATAGCATATGCCTTCGGGCAGGTTGTTTATGGGCTCCTGGTTAGGCAGTGTTGCCCTACATGAGCACACGATATGCGCAGGATTGGTTGTATGACTGGATAGCGTGATTCATGCATTCCGCATTTGTGTGACATGGTTATTGTATGCCCTAGCGACATCGGGACCGTAGCCTCCACAGACAGATCGTGGTTGGCAGGATTGGATACCGAAAATCTTGTTCTACATGGGGTACTATACATATTCCTGGGTGAAAGTTCCTAAACCCTTATGGTACCAAGAGGTTGCTCCAACGTCTAAACTGAGTGGGTAGATGAGCGCTGAGTGTCAAATTCCAGTTGGCTGTGCTCTCCACTGTGTCGTGGTCGGTTGGAAGGGGGTGCGGCCTTATCCGCCCGAGAGTAGGGGGCAATGCTAGGCTGAGTTTGACCAGCTCTAGAAATGGGTCCGCTATCGACGAGTCACGCCCGATATTGGCAGACGGATAGTGTGGTCTCTTCCACTTACCTTATTACGCGCGATGTGGCGGCAATCTGGTTTAGAGTGTACTAGACCCCGGTGATATCCCATATTTTGAGCTATATTGATGTATGGACATAGATGAGGATCTGTATGCTCGTATGGCCTTGGGATTGCCGATACCATTCATGTCTTGCATCGCATAAGCCTTGGTACGGCTCTTGATATTATGGTTCCATCTGCGTATTCTGCATTACTCAGATATTGCATGTTCATATTACTACCTTGCGCACACACTTTCACCACCCTCTAAGCTTTCTGTAAGCTTATGCACGACCGTTGCGTGCAGGTAACGTTGGTTCGCAGCAACGCTGAGGCAGGAGCACGTTGCAGAGCATTTTGGAGTTTTTGTTCTTTACCATTATATTTCCCTTTATGGTCATTGTACTTGTAAAGTTTTTTATCATAGTGGAAATGTAATGGAGTTCTTGGTTATTGTTTGTGGGTTATGCCTTTGGTTATACTTATTACGAATCAAACTGACATTGAAAATTCTCCTCGTAGCATCACAGGATCGGAACCTGGCGAATGGGAGCTAGGAGCCGAGAATGGGGTTCTACGGAGGCTGTCGGCGCCGGATTCGGCGATTGAAAATTTTGTGAGCCCGGTTTTTGAGTTTGGGGCGTGACAATGTCGAAGCGTGGAATTTCTTTGAAACCTTATGTGAAAATTCCCAGCAATGGGACTACTCAAATAAAGGTGAAAGAAGTTTCCAACTACCAAAGAATGGTGGTATATATGAGATAGGAGTCACGCCAGATCTTTATACGAAAATTGATAGCCTGACACAGAAAGTTGATGCTCTAATGTTGAATAATGGACCTTCACAAACAACTCAAATCGAGTCATGTGTCATATGTTCTAGTCCTGGCCATCCTACGCAGTCATGTCCATCTGGTGCAGCATTCCCAAAATTTCTCTCTGAACAAGTACATGCTATGAACACCTTTCAGAGACCTGGGAATGATCCTTACGCAAACACCTACAATCCAGGGTAAGCTCGACATCAAAATTTTTCTTGGGCAAAAGGACTTCAACAAGGAGGACTATCTGGAAATCCTCCAATGCAACCTCACCCTCAAGTTGGTAATCAACAACCTCAGCAGTTTCCACAGTATCAACAAGTACCTCTACAATCTAGGAAACCATCTCTTGAGGATACACTCAATCTTTTTATGCAGAATTCACTTCAATTTCAAAAAGACACCCAACAAAATTTCCTAGCTACCCAGCAAAGCTTACATACATATGTGCAATCTATTGTCAAGCTGAAAGTACAGTTGGGTCAACTTGCTGCCACATTGAGTGAGAGAGAGAAGGGGAAGTTCCCTAGCCAACCTGTTGCAAATTCAAAAGAACAGTTTGAGATTGACTCTAATTCAAACCAGGAACAATATCATGAGTAAGTCAAATCTATCATTATCCTTAGGTCCGGTAAACAGATCGAGAACAAAGTAGAAATTCCTAGGGAAGAATCAAATCCTAAACAGGAGGAATAAAATGAAGCGGAGAGACATACTAGTGCATCTAAAGTCCGAAAGCACTCTGATCCTCCAGAAACCACTCCTGTGTCATCCTATGTGCCTAAAGCACCTTTTCCTCAACGTCTGACACCAGTTAAGAAAGGAAACAACTTTAATGAGATATTGGAGATGTTTAAGCAAGTACGAATTAACATTCCATTGCTTGATGTTATCAAGAAAGTCCCTGCTTACGCTAAGTTTCTTAAAGAATTATGCACTCAAAAGCGTAAGATGCAAGTTCATAAGGTCTTCCTTACAGAACAACTCAGCTGCATGATTCAACACAACACTCCTCCTAAATTTAGGGATTCGGGAGCTCCTACCATTTCTTACGTCATTGGAGAGCATAAGATTGAGAAGGCATTGCTTGACTTAAGGGCGAGCGTTAATTTGTTACCATATTCTGTATACGAGCAACTAGGACTTGGTGAACTGAAACCAACTAAAATAACACTACAACTAGCTGATAGATCTGTCAAGGTGCCCCGTGGTGTTATTGAGGATGTGTTAATCCAAGTTGATAAGTTTTATTTTTCAGTGGATTTCATCGTCCTAGATATTCAGCTTGTCCAGAATCCTACTAGTCAAATCCCAGTTATCCTAGGACGTCCATTGTTAGTCACGTCCAATGCTATCATAGATTACAGGAATGAAGTTATGAAGTTGTCTTTCGGTAATATGAAGCTTAAACTCAATGTTTTCAATGCCGGACAACAACGTCAGAGTCGGATGATATATTTGAAGTGAATATGATTGAGAGTCTAGTGTTTGACTCTTTCCTTGAATCTTTTGAAGATACTCTTGAGACTTGCTTAGCGTATTTTGCAGATTCAAATGATCCCCTGTTACAAGAAATAGTGAATGCGTTACAAAATAATACCTCGACAATTGTCATGAATCGAGAGAACCCGTATTCTGAAGTACCTCTTTCCTCGAATCCTGAATGTTTACTATGAAATGAGTTGAAAATTAAACTACAGAGTGAAACATCGGCATTTGTTGAGACTACATCACCTACTATAAATTTTTCTGAATTTCATCTACATGTAGTCTCTGATTCATCATGGTGTACTAACTTCAAAATTTTTTCTGCCACAGGTGAATCATATATACTTTGGACACTTCAGACGATAAAAAGTACACTTTATACTGAGGTCCTTCAATTTCTTTGGTTATTAACGCTTCAGGACATCTAAGCCTACTGCAAAACGGGCTTTTGGATGATCTTATTGAAAAATCTTCTGAGAATTTTACCAAGATACTGGCCGATGGTCCATGATTTCTTTCATTGCTTGTCTGGCTGAAGACATTAAACTTAACACTCCTAGGAGGCAACCCCGCTTTTCTTTTTATTTCTTTTTTCTAGTTAGTTAGTTCAATGTTTGTGGGTAACATTGCTACAAACCCTCACGAGACTACAACTCGTCCACTAGGGGCAACCTAGGGGTTTAAAGGCTTATTGCATATGCTAAATGCAATCGAGAGCACCTGCGAAAGTGGTATAGGTAAGATTTTCTTTTCTGATTTTACTTTTGTTGATTTCTCTCTTGTGCTGACTCGCTTTTAAGTTGATATTTTTGGAAAAGCCTCTTAAATTCTCCGTCCAGGTACTATCTTTCCATCACTCCTCATTTACTTTTGTTGTCCCATGTGCATTACTTTTTTTTATTTATTTCTTTTACATTGAGGACAATGTAGATTTTAGGTTGGGGGTGGGAGATTAGGGAACCTAATCAGTATTTTCTTGGTCTTGAGCAAAAAAGTGTGAAAATTTTTAAATTTTTCTGAAATTTCTTTGAAATTTCTTATGATTTTGAAGTGATTTTTAAGGATAATTGTGATTTTAAAATTAAAAGATACATGATGTTGGTAGTTTATGACTCTTGGATTCAGTTGTCTGTTAGATTTTATATTTAAGTTTGAATTGTTAACCCGTGATTAGAAGTTGTAAACATCGATTGAGTCATTACACATTAAGGTTCTGGTTCGATATTGAACGATTAATTTGGTAATCATTAAGCATAAAAGGAACCAGCTTGAAAAATTTTTTTCGCATCAGTTTATAAAAAAAAAATTGAAAGGATAAGTCATATAATCTTCACCATAGGTTTGCTCCTTATAGGTGTAGATTCGATCCCCTATCGTCGATAGTTAGAAAAAGTTAGGCGACAAGTTTTCACCATAGGTTTGCTCCCTATGGGTGATGATTTGATTTCCCTCCTTTGCGTATCAAAGGCTGAAAGAATAAAAGGTTAACCTATCAGGCAAGTGTAGGTTTCAGCTATCATGCATTCCGTTGTTAATTACCAATGATATCATGAAAATGACAATTGGATCTCTTAACAGTGGTAAGTCGAGATTACCCTATACACTCATGGGACTCGATGTTTAGAATGTTCTAATTGATGGATTAATATTGTGAACTTGATTATGAAGTTTACCATCAGTTTGATTCCAGGAGAAAATTCTACACACCATTCATGAATCTTAGAATTCTCGAATCTCAATTATTTGTTCACAAGTCACTTGAGTTTACAAGCATTATCCTTTATTTTTAAAATTATTTTTCGCAGGTTTTGCTCGGGACTAGTAAAATGCTGGTTGGGGGTTGTGATGAGGGTCGAATATTACATATTAGACCATAATTACTGCCTGATTTCACGTACATAATAATGCTTAATGGAGTAGTTTAATTGTGTTTTGTTGCAGGATAAAATAAAGAGCATTGATTGAAAAAGTTATTAAAAGCATGGATTTGATGCTTCGAAGTCACCAGAGCAAGGGACAGACTCCAGAGAACCAAGATCAACGGATTTACATGCTAGGGATCCGAGAAAATCAAGTCGTTCACGTTAAAGGGGCCCGAAAACCAGCCAGAATGCAAGATCATAGGGTTCTCACCATCCGATCAACTCGAAACTTCATACATGTGATGGGGGTCATAAATTAACCGTACATTTTAAATTTCAGCTCTCGGATCACTGTGGAAGTGATCCAACTGACAGATCAGCCCATAAATCATTGATTCTAGGCCCACCTGATCCTTCAATATGCTTCAATTCTGGTCCCAACTGTTTAAAAGATATGAGGAGACAAATGGACGGAACGGATTTCTAAAAAATGTTTAGGTAGGGCCCACATTATGTGATTGGTGTGCATACAATACACGTCCACTCGCATTGCACTAAACCAACAATGTAGTTTGACTGCATTTGACCGATTCCATTTTTTAAAAAAATGGCAACTGCCGTGTTTTACGTCTGCGAACAGAGGCTTGCGGATGATTCTTGTGGCCCACCACCGTGTCACAAATGTCTGATCCGGACCGTCCATCAAGATGCTACAGTCCATATCACTAAGACCTAGATGGCAGAATTTCAAAAGACAAGCTAGGATTGGTTCCAGACCGTTCAAAAGCAGGTTGAACAGCAAAGAAAAATATCATGTGGGCCTCATCAAAAGAAGGTAAAAATTACATATTTCCAACCGAAATTTCGACAGGAATTCGGTGGACGGATTGGATTTCTCAAGTATCTGACGAAATGGGCCCCACAAATGCCACAGCGGAAGCGTTCCGCGACCGTCTTCAACAATGGAAGTTTTCATTTTAGCGTCAGCGAACGAACGGCCGCTGACCGTTTTGCGGATGATAGTGAGCCCCACATGTGCCCCGTAAGCTCAATCCAAACCATCCACCGTGTAGACAGCCGTGATGTAACACCCTGAAAATTGGGGGTCGTGTATAAACTCAACTCCTGAGTTCCAGACCGTCACTTATGCAACAAAAATGATTATGATTTAATGTTGTCTGAGTTAAAGCATTCACATGAGTAAAAGTATACCAAAACTGCAATTCATACTCCAGATTCAGTGATAAAAGCAAGCGGAAGACTAGAGAATATACATATCACTGTATGGAAAAAAAATAAATCTCAACTGTCTCCAAAGTATGAATACATCTCTAAGTCTCATATACATGTAAATAAACAGAAATCAAATGTAAAAAATAGTCCCACTGAGAAGTCCCGTCAATCCAGGCCACCTAAGCAAAGCCGTCGTGGTACTGCATATATGAGAACTCGTCCTGGTCCTCATCATAATTCGGCTCTGCCTCCTGAATCGCTACCTCACCTGCATTTAAGACAGAGTCTGGTGGGTGTTGCAAATACCATCCCGTAACGTGGGAGTGAGTAGCTAACTCAGTGGAATAATAGAGCAAAGATTAGCATGTTCTCAAATCAATCATGCGATAATAGTAAAGCAGTAAATCAAACATTCCTAATACTGTTGTTAATGCAATATGACGTGACATGATGGATGCCCTCACCGACGATCTCCCTCATACGGCACCATCTTACGCCCGCGGCATGCTTTCATCCCACAGTGCTCCACATCTTCCAAGCACATGCAATATGATGGTGATATGATTACCGAGTTATTATTAGTCCAATCATACAGCAGGATTGGGAAACTAAGGTACTTCCCTTATATCAATCCCAACACAGATCCTGTCTAGGGTCGTCACTCCTAGTAATCTCATACGATGTGTATTTTGTAGGTTGCTGCAAGGGCTGTCAGGGCTGTTGTTCGCACTCATTACACCGCTCCCCCATCACCTTATCAATACAGGCCTACTGTACTCTCATTGCTACGGAAGGGTCGTCGCCTCCCGTAGACTCAGAATACGCTCGCGGTCACTACAAAGGGCTCGTCGCCTGATCAGTGTAGGCCGACAGCAAGAATATAGTATCCCATACCACCATAATCTGCTCACGAGTCATAGGTGCTCACTGGTCACTATGGGGATGTTTGTGGCCCCAGCGTAGGCCGACAGCTCGACCACGGTGTCCCATACCACCATTCTCGACTCATGAGTCTTCGTGGATCAAGGTACCATGGTTGACAGGGTTTACAATGGTAAGTTCAGCACCCTAGGTTCAAGCAGTTATGACTCATACAGGGTGAACATACAATGGCCAGTCGGGTTACTTGACGGGCTCGACTAGTACGAGTGCATCTAAAGTCGAACGACATGAAGTGCATAAAACACTTCGTGTGGCCTAACCACTGCCGCCAACTCCAAAACACGACTCGCGTTCATTGACGCGTCGTTCGTGGCAAAGATAAGCCAACCACGAATTTACTCAGTTACCGACTGCCTGGACTAGGTATAGTCCCAAACAGTTATGAATCCACATCAGCAATCATATAGGAGTAATGGAAGTGAAATACAACAATGTGAGCATGTTAACACATGTTATAACATACAACTTAAGTAAATCATCCAATGCATGCATTTCATACATATAATGAAATCATGCATATAACTAACATGCAGGAAATCATTTACATCAGCATATTAATTGAGAATTCAATCTTAAACTAATTCATAACACCATTTAATTCAATACATACTAATACAAACATTTATACAAACACTTAGTCTACACATTTAAGTCTACATATAGTATGTCGACTCAAAGTGTGCATTTGGGCGAATCTCTTCGCCAAACTAATTATGCACGCATTCCTAATATCCTAATGCGACAAGAAGTCATGTCAATCATATCAGCAAAATATGGATGAAAACAGTATTTTCTACAAATGACTAAAATGCCCTAAATCTCACATTTTTTGTCTACTTATGAAACAGGAAACGGACAGCATGTTGTACATGTCAAACGGCGTTGCCGTCGATAATCTACTATTAAACGACATTGAAAGCGTTGAAAACAGTCAATCAAAGCGTCTAGAATCGCACCTTTTATCCGAGAAGTGTATTGATTCGAACGGAGCGTGTACGCTTCGTCTACGGCGAACCGGGAACCTAATACACAAGATCTATAAGCTTCCATGCTAAGGAACCGAAGGAACCTTAAATCAGCAAGTATTTGGGATATTTTCTTACCTAAAAATGCGGTGAAATCACCGAAAAAGTGATTGAGGCACGTTGCTTAAGCACGTATAACCGGTAGTGCAAGCAGCAGGAAATTCTCTCACACTCTCTTACAATCTCTCACCTTTTCTCTCACACCAGCTAGGGTTTCTAGCAAATTCGGATGGGTGAGAGAAGTGAGGGTTTAAGCCCCTTTTATAACCTAAAATATGCCCAAAACAGGCTTGGGAACAATGTTTACTTGATGCCTAACCAAATTGGGGCTGTTTCGGTCCAAAAAGACATTTCTGGAGGTCTCCTGACCGAACGCAATCGGACTTAAGTTCATACACGTCGGATGTCACTCACATCCCATTTTCAGACCAGTAGCGTTCGTAGATCGCACGTGGCGGTCCAGTTTCAGTTCAGCGGTCATCGCACATAGATCAGGTCTACAAGTCTCATGATATGAAATAGAAATTTTTCCTGATCCGAGGGTGTAATTTGGCTGAATTTTGACGGTCAGAACGCTTAATAATAACGCATCAAGTCGTGTGCCAGATTTGAATTTCAAATTCCAAATCTAACCCTATTCTTACTCTCTTCACTCCAGGCTCAATGAAATAGCCTCTGAATGTCGGTTGGACTTAATTTTTGAAATGATTGTCAAGTCCAGCTAGACGGTTATAACGGTTTAAGATTGTAGGTATCAGACTTTCGACGCGCGGTATAGATCCAATACAAAGTTTCAAAGAGGTCATGAGAACAAACCGGTTTAGAGTTTGATCCGAGGTTTTAGAGTATTATAGCGTCATTGGTTCTACTCGCTTTGGGTCTTGTAAAACGTATTTAAAGTGATCAGGGACTATTTCCCAGCTACTCTAGCGTTGCGCTAGCTAACTTACACTTATTTTCCAAAGGAATTAATCCTACACAATTTCTGGTCGAGTTGGTACTCGAGTCCAAGTACGAATTTTTTCAGGGCGTTACACGTGACCACTACAAAACCATGTTTAAACTTTTCACTCATGCAAACACATGTGTGAGATACAGGGGCCACAAAAGGGCTGCCCTGTAGTGTTCAAATCTGATCTTTTAGTGATTTCTTATCTGGGACACGCCAATGGATATTCAAAACCACCCATTTTTGACTAAAATTTCGTTATGAATTAAATCCAATTCAAATCCGATTTTCACCACTCCAGCAGCTACATAAGGAGGTTTTAGACGTGGGGAGCATTCATTCAGAGCCAGAGAGGAAGATCCAGAGCCAAGGCGAAGAAAGAGAAGAGAGAGACAGAAGAAGGAAGAAGAGAGATAAGGGAGATGTTTATATTGTTTAAATTTTATATTTCCTTTTTCCTAATTAATTTTATAAATTGCTAGACTTCTCAGCTAGGGCTGAGATGAAGCCCCTAATTTGAATAATTCTTGTTTACTGTTGAATTTATTTTAATTTGATTGATTTATTTCTTTCGCTAGCGTGCTTTCCTGAGATTTCTGTACTTCTCCATTCTATGAGCTCGACCAAAGTCTAGATATGGATGTTGTTTGGAATATTATACTAGGTGCTTGTGTCTGACCATGAACAGGTTTCCTATAGAGGAAGTGACAGGATTTACATCTCTCCATGCCTGACCATGGATGGAAAGATGTGATCCATATGCTTTAAAAGATTATACATTCTGTGTGCCCGATGCTACGCCAAAACAGCGAAAAAAAGACGGTCGAAAATCGTCTCAAATGGCCATAAAGGACGGTCTTGGACCGTCGCAAGGGCCATCATATTTTAGGGCGTCGTATTACTTAAAGGACGGCCATAAACCGTCTCTAAATAAGGACGGTCATGTACCGTCTCTAAAGAAAGACGGTCTATAACCGTCTATAAGGGTAGACACTATATGGCTCTATTGAAGCTAAAAAAGACGGTCTTAGACCGTCCGAAAAAAGGACGATCCATGACTGTCAACAAAAAAGACTGCTATAGGCAGTCTCTGATGAACTGTTAAAGGACGGACATGGACCGTCCCTGCGAAGAACGGTCATCAACCGTGCTTAAAAAGGACGGTTATAGGTCGTCTCTGATGAGCCTAAAAAGGACGGTCTTAAACCGTCCTTAAAAAGGACTGTTTTGGACCGTCCTTTTTAAGGACTGTTTTGGGCCGTCTCTGATGAACCTAAATAGGACGGTCTTCGACTGTCCCTGATTCTGAAAGACCTAGTTATAAAAAATCAGATATATTTCAATTGAAACCTGTATTTTTGAATATTTTAAACATAAAAAAATGTTGCAATACAATTAAAACTAAATATTAAACAAAATTTATATTACTTCATAATAAAAAAATATATAATATTTACAACAATAAATTGAAAATGGTCTTGAATAAAAATAAATAAATAAAAAACAAATCCTCTGTGGTCTACTCCTAGCACGAGTGGCGTCAAAAGGCTGAAGTGATTATAGGCCTAAATTTAGGCACAATTAATTAAAATCCTGCACAAGAAAAAAAAAAGAGTCAAAATGTAACATTCAATAAAGATAAAAAAAATGAATTAAAAAGTATGCCATTAATTACAAGGTTGAAAGATTTTACCAACCATGACTTATGCAAAGCACTAGAATATGCTTTTAGGGAAATCGATTGACCAAAATACCTTTTTTTTCCTTTAGATTTTCCCCTAGAAAGTGTTAAGGTAAAGCATTTTTAGACTCTCATGGTGTGTTCATCACATTCAACCCATACAACATGTTCATTCCACCATGATGATCATGTGAGGCCAAAAAATTAAGTCCAATAATCAGGAGGGCTACATATGAATTTGAAGGTCTTTGGGGGGTTTAGGCCAATCTATTATTCCATTCCAATACAATAAACATTGGATTTAGCAGACGATGTGGAATTGAAAATAGGTTAACGTTTAGGTTTAGGAAATCGGGTTCGAGTTCGGGATCGGGTTTAGGTTTGGGTTTTCAACTTTAGGTTTAGGTTTAGGTTAGGGAGTTGAGATTAGGATTAGGTGTAGGTTTAGGTTTAGGGATTTGAGAATACATTCGGGTTTGGGATCGGGTTTAGGTTTGGGTTTTCAAGTTTAGGTTTATGTTTAGGTTAGGGAGTTGAGATTAGGATTAGGTGTAGGTTTCGATTTAAGGAATTGAGAATACATTCGGGTTTGGGATCGGGTTTAGGTTTGGGTTTTCAAGTTTAGGTTTAGGTTTGGGTTAGGGAGTTGAGATTAGGATTAGGTGTAGGTCTAGGTTTAGGAATTCGAAAATACATTTAGGTCTTAGGTTTAGGTTTAGGGAATTGAGAATAGGTCAAGGTTTAGGTTTAGGAAATCGGGTTCGGGTTCGGGTTCGGGATCGGGTTTAGGTTTGGCTTTTCAAGTTTAGGTTTAGGTTTAGGTTAGGGAGTTGAGATTAAGATTAGGTGTAGGTTTCGATTTAGGGATTTGAGAATACATTTAGGTTTTACGTTTAGGTTTAGGGAATTGAGAATAGGTTAAGGATTAGGTTTAGGAAATCGGATTCGGGTTCGGGATCGGGTTTAGGTTTGGGTTTACAAGTTTAGGTTTAGGTTTAGGTTTAGGTTAGGAAGTTGAGATTAGGATTAGGTGTATGTTTCGGTTTAGGGATTTGAGAATACATTTAAGTTTTAGGTTTAGGTTTAGGGAATTGAGAATAGGTTAAGGATTAGGTTTAGGAAATCGGATTCAGGTTCGGGATCGGCTTTAGGTTTGGGTTTTCAAGTTTAGGTTTATGTTTGGGTTAGGGATTTGAGATTAGGATTAGGTGTAGTTCTAGGTTTAGGGATTTGAGAATACATTTAGGTCTTAGGTTTAGGTTTAGGGAATTGAGAATAGGTTAAGGTTTAGGTTTAGGAAATCGGGTTCGGGTTTGGGATCGGGTTTGGGTTTGGCTTTTCAAGTTTAGGTTTAGGTTTAGGTTAGGGAGTTGAGATTAGGATTAGGTGTAGGTTTCGATTTAGGGATTTGAGAATACATTTAGGTTTTAGGTTTAGGTTTAGGGAATTGAGAATAAGTTAAGGATTAGGTTTAGGAAATCGAATTCGGGTTCGGGATCGGGTTTAGGTTTGGGTTTTCAAGTTTAGATTTAGGTTTAGGTTAGGGAGTTGAAATTAGGATTAGGTGTAGGTTTCGGTTTCGGGATTTGAGAATACATTTAAGTTTTAGGTTTAGGTTTAGGGAATTGAGAATAGGTTAAGGATTAGGTTTAGGAAATCGGATTCAGGTTCGGGTTCGGCTTTAGGTTTGGGTTTTCAAGTTTAGGTTTGTGTTTGGGTTAGGGATTTGAGATTAGGATTAGGTGTAGGTCTAGGTTTATGGATTTGAGAATACATTTAGGTCTTAGGTTTAGGTTTAGGGAATTAAGAATAGGTCAAGGTTTAGGTTTAGGAAATCGGGTTCGGGTTCGGGATCGGGTTTAGGTTTGGCTTTTCAAGTTTAGGTTTAGGTTTAAGTTAGGGAGTTGAGATTAGGATTAGGTGTAGGTTTCGGGTTCGGGATCAGTTTTAGGTTTGGCTTTTCAAGTTTAGGTTTAGGTTTAGGTCAGGGAGTTGAGATTAGGATTAGGTATAGGTTTCGGTTTAGGGATTTGAGAATACATTTAGGTTTTAGGTTTAGGTTTAGGGAATTGAGAATATGTTAAGGATTAGGTTTAGAAAATCGGATTCGGGTTTGGGATTGGGTTTAGGTTTAGGTTAGGGAGTTGAGATTAGGATTAGGTGTAGGTTTCAGTTTAGGGATTTGAGAATACATTTAAGTTTTATGTTTAGGTTTAGGGAATTGAGAATAGGTTAAGGATTAGGTTTAGGAATCGGATTCAGGTTCGGGATCGGGTTTAGGTTTGGGTTTTCAAGTTTAGGTTTATGTTTGGGTTAGGGATTTGAGATTAGGATTAGGTGTAGGTCTAGGTTTAGGGATTTGAGAATACATTTAGGTCTTAGGTTTAGGTTTAAGGAATTGAGAATAGGTTAAGGTTTAGGTTTAGGAAATCGGGTTCGGGTTTGGGATCGGGTTTGGGTTTGGCTTTTCAAGTTTAGGTTTAGGTTTAGGTTAGGGAGTTGAGATTAGGATTAGGTGTAGGTTTCGGTTTAGAGATTTGAGAATACATTTAGGTTTTAGGTTTAGGTTTAGGGAATTGAGAATAAGTTAAGGATTAGGTTTAGGAAATCGGATTCGGGTTCGGGATCGGGTTTAGGTTTGGGTTTTCAAGTTTAGGTTTAGGTTTAGGTTAGGGAGTTAAAATTAGGATTAGGTGTAGGTTTCGATTTCGGGATTTGAGAATACATTTAAGTTTTAGGTTTAGGTTTAGGGAATTGAGAATAGGTTAAAGATTAGGTTTAGAAAATCGGATTCAGGTTCGAGATCGGCTTTAGGTTTGGGTTTTCAAGTTTAGATTTATATTTGGGTTAGGGATTTGAGATTAGGATTAGGTGTAGGTCTAGGTTTAGGGATTTGAGAATACATTTAGGTCTTAGGTTTAAGTTTAAGGAATTAAGAATAGGTTAAGGTTTAGGTTTAGGAAATCGGGTTCGGGTTCGGGTTCGGGATCGGGTTTAGGTTTTCAAGTTTAGGTTTACGTTAGGGAGTTGAGATTAGGATTTGGTGTAGGTTTCGGTTTAGGGATTTGAGAATACATTTAGGTTTTAGGTTTAGGTTTAGGGAATTGAGAATAGGTTAAGGATTAGGTTTAGAAAATTGGATTCGGGTTTGGGATCAGGTTTAGGTTTAGGTTAGGGAGTTGAGATTAGATTAGGTGTAGGTTTCGGTTTAGGGATTTGAGAATACATTTAAGTTTTAGGTTTAGGTTTAGGGAATTGAGAATAGGTTAAGGATTAGGTTTAGGAATCGGATTCAGGTTCGGGATCGGGTTTAGGTTTGGGTTTTCAAGTTTAGGTTTATGTTTGGGTTAGGGATTTGAGATTAGGATTAGGTGTAGGTCTAGGTGTAGGGATTTGAGAATACATTTAGGTCTTAGGTTTAGGTTTAGGGAATTGAGAATAGGTTAAGGTTTAGGTTTAGGAAATCGGATTCGGGTTTGGGATCGGGTTTGGGTTTGGCTTTTCAAGTTTAGGTTTAGGTTTAGGTTAGGGAGTTGAGATTAGGATTAGGTGTAGGTTTCGATTTAGGGATTTGAGAATACATTTAGGTTTTAGGTTTAGGTTTAGGGAATTGAGAATAAGTTAAGGATTAGGTTTAGGAAATCGAATTCGGGTTCGGGATCGGGTTTAGGTTTGGGTTTTCAAGTTTAGATTTAGGTTTAGGTTAGGGAGTTGAAATTAGGATTAGGTGTAGGTTTCGGTTTCGGGATTTGAGAATACATTTAAGTTTTAGGTTTAGGTTTAGGGAATTGAGAATAGGTTAAGGATTAGGTTTAGAAAATCGTATTCAGGTTCACGATCGGCTTTAGGTTTGGGTTTTCAGGTCTAGGTTTATGTTTGGGTTAGGGATTTGAGATTAGAATTAGGTGTAGGTCTAGGTTTAGGGATTTGAGAATACATTTAGGTCTTAGGTTTAGGTTTAAGGAATTAAGAATAGGTTAAGGTTTAGGTTTAGGAAATCGGGTTCGGGTTCGGGATCGGGTTTAGGTTTTCAAGTTTAGATTTAGGTTAGGGAGTTGAGATTAGGATTAGGTGTAGGTTTCGGTTTAGGGATTTGAGAATACATTTAGGTCTTAGGTTTAGGTTTAGGGAATTCAGAATAGGTTAAGGTTTAGGTTAAGGAAATCGGGTTCGGGTTCAGGATCGGGTTTAGGTTTGGGTTTTCAAGTTTAGGTTTAAGTTTAGGTTAGGGAGTTGAGATTAAGATTAGGTGAAGGTTTCGGTTTAAGGATTTGAGAATACATTTAAGTTTTAGGTTTAAATTTAAGGAATTGAGAATAGGTTAAGGATTAGGTTTAGGAAATCGGATTCAGGTTCGGGATCGGCTTTAGGTTTGGGTTTTCAAGTTTAGGTTTGTGTTTGGGTTAGGGATTTGAGATTAGGATTAGGTGTAGGTCTAGGTTTAAGGATTTGAGAATACAATTAGGTCTTAGGTTTAGGTTTAGGGAATTGAGAATAGGTCAAGCTTTAGGTTTAGGAAATCGGGTTCGGGTTCGGGATCGGGTTTAGGTTTGGGTTTTCAAGTTTAGGTTTAGGTTTAGGTTAGGGATTTGAGATTAGGATTAGGTGTAGGTTTCAGTTTAGGGATTTGAGAATACATTTAGGTTTTAGGTTTAGGTTTAGGGAATTGAGAATAGGTTAAAGATTAGGTTTAGGAAATCGGATTCGGGTTTGGGATCGGGTTTAGGTTTGGGTTTTCAAGTTTAGGTTTAGGTTTAGGTTAGGGAGTTGAGATTAGGATTAGGTGTAGGTTTCGGTTTCGGGATTTGAGAATACATTTAAGTTATAGGTTTAGGTTTAGGGAATTGAGAATAGGTTAAGGATTAGGTTTAGGAATCGGATTCAGGTTCGGGATCGTGTTTAGGTTTGGGTTTTCAAGTTTAGGTTTATGTTTGGGTTAGGGATTTGAGATTAGGATTAGGTGTAGGTCTAGGTTTAGGGATTTGAGAATACATTTAGGTCTTAGGTTTAGGTTTAAGGAATTAAGAATATGTTAAGGTTTAGGTTTAGGAAATCGGGTTCGGGTTCGGGTTCGGGATCGGGTTTAGGTTTGGCTTTTCAAGTTTAGGTTTAGGTTAGGGAGTTGAGATTAGGATTAGGTGTAGGTTTCGGTTTAGGGATTTGAGAATACATTTAGGTCTTAGGTTTAGGTTTAGGGAATTCAGAATAGGTTAAGGTTTAGGTTAAGGAAATCGGGTTCAGGTTCAGGATCGGGTTTAGGTTTGGGTTTTCAAGTTTAGGTTTAAGTTTAGGTTAGGGAGTTGAGATTAAGATTAGGTGTAGGTTTCGGTTTAAGGATTTGAGAATACATTTAAGTTTTAGGTTTAAATTTAAGGAATTGAGAATAGGTTAAGGATTAGGTTTAGGAAATCGGATTCAGCTTCGGGATCGGCTTTAGGTTTGGGTTTTCAAGTTTAGGTTTGTGTTTGGGTTAGGGATTTGAGATTAGGATTAGGTGTAGGTCTAGGTTTACGGATTTGAGAATACATTTAGGTCTTAGGTTTAGGTTTAGGGAATTGAGAATAGGTCAAGGTTTAGGTTTTGGAAATCGAGTTCGGGTTCGGGATCAGGTTTAGGTTTGGCTTTTCAAGTTTAGGTTTAAGTTTAGGTTAGGGAGTTGAGATTAGAATTAGGTGTAGGTTTCAGTTTAGGGATTTGAGAATACATTTAAGTTTTAGGTTTAAATTTAATGAATTGAGAATAGGTTAAGGATTAGGTTTAGGAAATCGGATTCAGGTTCGGGATCAGCTTTAGGTTTGGGTTTTTAAGTTTAGGTTTGTGTTTGGGTTAGGGATTTGAGATTAGGATTAGGTGTAGGTCTATGTTTACGAATTTGAGAATACATTTAGGTCTTCGGTTTAAGTTTAGGGAATTGAGAATAGGTTAAGGTTTAGGTTTAGGAAATCGGGTTCGGGTTTGGGATCGGGTTTAGGTTTGGCTTTTCAAGTTTAGGTTTAGGTTTAGGTTAGGGAGTTGAGATTAGGATTAGGTGTAGGTTTCAGTTTAGGGATTTGAGAATACATTTAGGTTTTAGGTTTAGGTTTAGGGAATTGCGAATAGGTTAAGGATTAAGTTTAGGAAATCGGATTCAGGTTTGGGATCGGGTTTAGGTTTGGGTTTTCAAGTTTAGGTTTAGGTTTAGGTTAGGGAGTTGAGATTAGGATTAGGTGTAGGTTTCGGTTTAGGGATTTGAGAATACATTTAAGTTTTAGGTTTAGGTTTAGGGAATTGAGAATAGGTTAAGGATTAGGTTTAGGAATCAGATTCAGGTTCGGGATCGGGTTTAGGTTTGGGTTTTCAAGTTTAGGTTTATGTTTGGGTTAGGGATTTGAGATTAGGATTAGGTGTAGGTCTAGGTTTAGAGATTTGAGAATACATTTAGGTCTTAGGTTTAGGTTTAGGGAATTGAGAATAGGTTAAGGTTTAGGTTTAGGAAATCGGGTTCGGGTTTGGGATCGGGTTTGGGTTTGGCTTTTCAAGTTTAGGTTTAGGAAATCGGGTTGGGGTTTGGGATCGGGTTTGGGTTTGGCTTTTCAAGTTTAGGTTTAGGTTTAGGTTAGGGAGTTGTGATTAGGATTAGGTGTAAGTTTCGATTTAGGGATTTGAGAATACATTTAGGTTTTAGGTTTAGGTTTAGGGAATTGAGAATAGGTTAAGGTTTAGGTTAAGGAAATCGGGTTCGGGTTCAGGATTGAGTTTAGGTTTGGGTTTTCAAGTTTAGGTTTAAGTTTAGGTTAGGGAGTTGAGATTAACATTAGGTGTAGGTTTTGGTTTAAGGATTTGAGAATACATTTAAGTTTTAGGTTTAAATTTAAGGAATTGAGAATAGGTTAAGGATTAGGTTTAGGAAATCGGATTCAGGTTCGGGATCGGCTTTAGGTTTGGGTTTTCAAGTTTAGGTTTGTGTTTGGGTTAGGGATTTGAGATTAGGATTAGGTGTAGGTCTAGGTTTACGGATTTGAGAATACATTTAGGTCTTAGGTTTAGGTTTAGGGAATTGAGAATAGGTCAAGGTTTAGGTTTAGGAAATCGGGTTCGGGTTCGGGATCGGGTTTAGGTTTGGCTTTTCAAGTTTAGGTTTTGGTTTAGGTTAGGGAGTTGAGATTAGGATTAGGTGTAGGTTTCAGTTTAGGGATTTGAGAGTATATTTAGGTTTTAGGTTTAGGTTTAGGGAGTTGAGAATTGGTTAAGGATTAGGTTTTGGAAATCGGATTCGGGTTCGGGATCGGGTTTAGGTTTGGGTTTTCAAGTTTAGGTTTAGGTTTAGGTTAGGGAGTTGAGATTAAGATTAGGTGTAGGTTTCGGTTTAGGAATTTGAGAATACATTTAAGTTTTAGGTTTAGGTTTAGGGAATTGAGAATAGGTTAAGGATTAGGTTTAGGTTTAGGTTATAGGTCATAGGTCTTAGGTTATAAGTATAACTTTTGGGATTTCAGAATTGGTTTAGGTTATAAGTTTAGGTTTAGGTTATAGGTTATAAGTTTAGGTAACTGAGAATAGGTTTAGGTTATAGGTTTAGGGTGTGGTTTAGGTTAAGGGTGAGGTCCCTGCAAAAAACAAATAGAAACATGGCCTGTCCAAATTGCCAGGCCCTTTCAATGCTGTCTATAGGAAATGGATAGCTTCATTATGGTCAGCGATTCCCACCTTCCAGGGACCCCCGCTCATCCGGATAGCTCCGACGCACATCCGGGTATACTTCATTAATTTTGAGCAAATACATAAACACGGCCTGTCCAAATTGCCAGGCCCTTCTAATGTTGTCCATAGGAAATGGACAGCTTCATCATGGTCAGCGGTTCCCACCTTCCAGGGACCCCCGCTCATCTGGATAGCTCCGACGCACATCCGGGTATACTCCATTAATTTCGAGCAAATGCATAAACACGGCCTGTCTAAATAGTCAGGCCCCTCTAATGTTGTCCATAGGAAATGGACAACTTCATCATGGTCATCCAGATAGCTCCGACGCACATCCGTGTCTGCTCTATTAATTTCGAGCTAATATATTTAAAAACAACATAAATATATCTAAAAGCATCTGGATACCTGGGGAAGGCCTCCCATATTTGTATTGTTGGTTACTCATCCCTTTGTCCACAAGCCACAATTGACCAAAGGAATAATATGATTAAAGGACCTGTACACATAATTTAATATTTACACATCATTAAATGTTTACACATCATTAAAGATATAATATAAGGAATAAGAAAAAATGAATTTACCTGTACACATCATTAAATGTTTCCCTATAAGGTGGTGATATTATATCTTTGATAGCCACCTGTATGAGAGAGAAAAATGTAACAAAAAATAACCTAAAAATCCTCTCTCTCTCTTTGAGAATCACTCTGCAAGGTACGCTTTATAAAGTGCAGTGGGAGAATCGTTCTGCGAGGTACGCTTTATAAAGTGTAGTGGTCGTGAGTGCACTTTCCACCGGACACAGATTGCCTACTCACACTACTAATAGCAAGTCGCTATTGGACTGTACGCTGTACACTTTCCACTCAATAAGTTTTATTTATTTATTTATTCATTTATATAATGGTAATCACCACTGTTTTCATTCGGTATGGTCCAACTAAAACTTAAATCTACTTAATTTTGAGCTCACACAGTAAAATTGCAAGCAGAGTATCCGAATTTTATATATATATATATATATATATATATATATATATATATATATATATATATATATATATATATAATTTGGATCCTCAGCTTGTAAGAAAATCATTCTTGTTGCAAACTAATTAGACCACATCATCGCATACTTCATTTAACGCAACAATGTTAACAATGTTAGTGGTGAGGAAGACCATTTTGATGAAATAAAGTAAGATTTTCCTCCCATGGCAAGAAGAGGATGCAGATTTATCATCATTGCTGGGTCATGAAACAACATTCAATAGGTTTTTTTTTTTTTTTTTTTGGTTAGTACACTCACTGTCAGTTAACACCAATGTTAGCCACCCCCACTAGGGAATCGATACCAAGACCTTGGCATTGAAATGAGGTATCTTTCACTCAATCTACTACTTCAACTATGGATCCGGGTATACATTCAATAGGTTAGTAGACAATCTGCACCCCTTTCCACCACTTGTTATGCTAACACGTGGCTAGGCACACCTGTATAAGGTGGTGATGATACTGGTTCAATGGTGCGCGTCTTGAGTTGTACATGACCCAAATCAAGTCAAGGTTTCGGGTTCAACTTGGTCCTCAAGCTTGACTGGCTAGCTTGGCTTGGCTCAGTTAGCAGCTGGAGTTGAGTTCGAGGTTGATCTTTCAAGTCGAATTCGAGTTCAAAATTGAGTTTGAGCTGAGTTAGAGTTTAGATTGTAGAATTTTAATGTATATAATATATAACTTATTTAATTATAAATATTTACAAAATATTTATATTAAGTGAACCCGATTCAAGTCAAATCAATTCAAACCAAGTCAAGTTCCGAATCGGGTTGAGTCGAGAGCTCGGTCTATCTTGCACTAGGCTTGAAATTTTTTCAAGCTCAAAATATCAGCTCGAAATCAGTTCTAAATTGATTTGAATCGACCTTTTCCAAGTCAAGTGGAGCAAGTTAATCGAGCTAACTTGATTTGTGTACAGCTCTAAGTATGACTCGTAAGATCCCCAGTTTAATCTCAGAAACCTAGATGAAGGGGCAATACAAATATCAGCCTGATCTGAAACTTTTTGTGGCCCATGAGAAGTTTGTAATTGTCAATTGTTGTTGGTTCTTGTGGTATGGTCCACTAGAGATTTTGATCTGCTTTATTTTTTAGATCATGTTCAAAAATAAGCTGTCAAAATGGATGGACAACATTGATGTAAGGCACATACATTACTGTGGCCCCACAGCCAGCTGGGATCCAACGCATGCAACCAGTTTCAATGACAAAGCTTTGATGCTCAGGGAGTGTGATGGATGATACTCAGGCAGCTAGAAATTACTTGCAATTTTCATACGTGGAGTGCAAGTAATTCAAAATAGACCTTCCAACTGTGGGCACCATCTTATGTGTTATGAACCAAAAATTACTTTTATTTAATAAAGTCATTATCAGACTGCTGGATAACTGTTGGTCAGTAAAAATGAAAAGCATCCAATGGTCATATTTAAATATTTAAAAAATGTTTCCACAATCAGAGAATAAGATTTTTCAATATATCTCATTTTCAGAATGGAACTTTAAAACAGTGGTTTTTACAATTTAATCCGTTCAATTTGAGTTGATATATTCTGCATGTAGCAGCTTATGCACCAGTGTATCAAGCATCATGTGCAGTCAGAGCATCATATAACTCATGTTATAATATGGTAGAACAATAATATCTAATGAGAGGCTAATTCCCTAAAACACTTCCCTACAACAATAAGCACTGTGGGGCTGATGGGGATGTTTGTGTGACATCCACTTTGTCCATCAGTCTTGCCAACTCATGGCAGTCAGAAAATTAAAGTTGCCCACACCATAAGAAATAATGGAATACAAGAGCTCATCATCGAAGCCTTACTATGACCATCCTGATGTTTCATATACAAGCCATCCAAGCTATTTAGAAGGTTAGTTTCACTAGCATGAAATGGAGATTATAATAAAAAATAAAATTAAATTAAAAAAAATCAGCCCAATCCAAAAATTCGGGAGGCCCTAAGAACAGCTCAATGGTGGGCATCTTCATCCCCATCCCTAACATTCTGAAACACACACAGGAAAGAATGGGGATTATGACATCCACCGTTGAGACTTTCGTAGGGCCCACAACAATGTTTATTTGTCACCCAACTTGTTCATAAGTTGACACAGACAGGGAAAACACAAATATCAGCTTGATTCGAAACTTCTGCTGCCCTAAGAAGTTTTCAACAGTGGGTCTTCGATTCCCACTGTTTCCTATGGTGGGCCCACTTAAGCACTAGATATGCTTCCATTTGGGCTCATGCCATAAAATGAGTTGAAAAATAGATGGCCTGCATGGATATTTGTCACCTTCTCTGGCAGAGACATTTCATCAAACACATGTTGTGCACGCCTTAAACATCACAGAAATGAGTACCTGGCTGGGAAAGAGATGAAGCGCAGGGGCTGCTGGCCGCACCAGATCTGGGACCAGGAGAGAGAGAGAGAGAGAGAGAGAGAGAGAGAGAGAGAGAGATACAGAGAGAGTCGGGGTAGGAAAAAGTTCTCCCGCGCGGGTCTGGGACCGGGACGGAGAGAGAGAGAGAGAGAGAGTCATGCAGGTCTGGGACCGGGACGGCGAGAGAGAGAGAGAGAGAGAGAGAGAGAGAGAGAGAGAGAGAGAGAGGGGGGGGGGGGCGGGCGGTTGCTGTTGAAATGGGGGTGGGGCGGGACATTGGGCGCGCGGCTCTATTTTGAGCGCACGCCCTAATTTGGGTCGGACGGTGTTGCTTGTTCGCTGCTCTGTGGGTCCCACCATGATGTACATGTTTCATCCGTTCGGTTCATCCATTTTTACAGATCATTTTAGTGCATGATGCAAAAAATGATAGGGATATGAATCCTGGGTGGGCCACACCACAGGAGAAAATTAATGAATGGATATTCACAATTCAAATCCTCTTAAGGCCCACTGCACTGTTTATTTGACATCCAATCTGTTGATTTGGTCATAAAGACCCAGATGAAGGGAAAAAATAAATATCGGCTTGATCCAAAACTTTTATAGACCCCAAAACATTTTTAATGGTCAAAATTCATTCAACACTATTTCCTTTAATGTGGTCCACTTGAGATTGAGATATAATTCATTTTTTTTATCATATCATAAAATGATATATAAAAATAGATGGACGGCATGGATGATACACATGCATCATGGTGGGCCCCACTTGGCCAATCCTGGGATTAAACCTTCCCATCCCTTCTAATCCCTTGAACCAAACATGTCCCTAGAAAATTTGAACGGATTAGGGTGGATTGGATGGGATTTAAGGGCCTGTTTGGACGGGCATGTTGGATGGGATTAGATGGTATTAGACTGGATTGCATGGATTTCAAGGCAATGATGGTGATGTCAGTGGATTGTCTATATCCCTGGATTGCTATACCCGGTCTGTTTGGGCACACCCGGCCAGATCTGGGATTAAACCTTCTAATCCCTTTTAATCCCTCTAACCAAACACATCTAGGAAATTTAATTTGAAGGGATTAGGATGGATTAGATGGGATTTAAGGTAATGATGGTGATGTCAGTGAATTGTCTTAGGGCCTGTTTGGCCGGGCAAATCCCATGGTATTAGGAGGGATGGGATCAATTTTAAGGTAATGATGGTGGTGTCAGTGGATTGTCTTAAGATCCATGGGATTGCTTATATCCTGTGACAAGTTCACTGGGTCTTTTTGGCACGCCCTGCATATCCCGGGATTTTAATTTCCAATCCATACAACCAACGGATAGGATCAATTTTAAGGTAATGATGGTGATGTCAGTGGATTGTCTTAAGATCCATGGGATTGCTCATATCCCAGGACAAGTTTACCGGATCTGTTTGGCTCGTCATGCCTATCCCAGGATATTGTTGATCCCATCCCGCCTAATACCGTGGGATCTGCCTGGTCAAACAGGCCCTTAAGATCCATCGGATTCCTATATCCCGGGATCACAATCCCATGTCTGTTTGGGCATGCCTTGCCAATCCTGGGATCTATTTTCCAATCCCACATAATCCCTTCCAATCCCATCCAGCGTGCCCGTCCAAACAGGCCCTAAAGGTAATGATGGTGTTGTTAGTCGATTGTCTTAAGATCTATGGGATTGCTATATATCCTAGGATCAGATCACCCAATTTGTTTGGCACGCCCAACCATTCTAGGGATTTAACTTCCAATCCACCCGTCCAAACGGGCCCTAAAATGATTTGGAAAAATAGATTGACAGTGTGGATCACACCACATGAAAACAATAGTGATTGGATATCCACCATTAAAACCCTCCTAGGCCCACTGTACTTTTTATTTAACATCCAATCTGTTGATTAGGTCATACAGGCCCGGATGAAGGGAAAAAAAAAATTAGATTGATCCAAAACTTTATATGGCCCCCAAAAGGTTTTTAATGGTCGACGCTCATTCAACACTGTCTCCTATTAATGTGGTCCAGATATCTCATAAGCTAAAGGGGAGATATCAAATGCACGGTGTTGATGTTCGACACATATCGTGATAGGCCCATTTTACATGTCTGGTCCATTCACTCTATTTTACTAATATTTACCCTCAATTTGACTAGTTACCTGCCTCGATCATACTACATATGAGAAAGATATTGGGCAAACAAGATTGATCAACAATTTGAGTGAATTTTGATTTCAAAATCTGAAGTTATTTACTCTTCATGTCGGGACTGATCAGATTGTCCAAAAACAGTTAAAGGTTGATATCAAAAATATATAAATGAATAGAAAACACAAACATCAGCTTGATCCAAAACTTTTATGGCCTCCAAGAAATTTTAAATGGTAGAGGTTCAATCACACTATTTCCTATGGTGTGGTCCACTTGAGCTTTGGATATGCTTCCTTTTTGTTCTTTATACCTCAAATTATATGTTAACATAGACGAATGGAGTGGATAAAATAAATAAATAATGGTGAACTCCACAGAGTTTACTCTGGTATATAAAGGTAACGAGTAACTCACTTAAATGTAGTGGAGAAAGGTTTCCTTAAAACACTCATAATTATATATTAGGACTGCCTAAATGTGATTCACATATCCAACCCACTCATTATGTGTGTCCCACTTGGATGAGGAGTCAGACCAAGTTTCAACCGCATCCAAAACTCATGTGGGCCCCACCAAGTGCTTTTATATTTTTTAGGATGTTTTCACATAGTTTTAAATGGTATGACCCACATGAGTTTCGTTTACCGATGATTTTTGAGATATCTCATAACCTAAAGGGGACACATCAAATCCACGGTGTTGATGTTCGACACACATCATGATGGGGCTCACAAAACTTACTAACATTAATTCTTAGGTTCTCACAAGGTCAGTAAGTTGGGTCACAATTTTAACCAGAATATTTGGCCCATTTTACTTGTTTGGTCCATTCACTGTATTTTACTGATCAATACTCTCAATTTGACTAGTTACTCGCCTCAATCAGGCTACATATGAGAAAGAAATTGGGCATACAAGATTGATCAATAATTTCAGTGAAATTTGATTTAAACAGCTGAAGTCATTTACTCTTCAATTTAAACTGATTAGATTGTCCAAAAATGATTAAAGGTTCAATTAGTGGATGTGCCTAATAATTTAGTAATTTTAATTTTCACAAATAAATTAAATTTTTTTTATTCAAAATGTATATTTTTTTTTACTCTTTTTACTAAGTATCATTTTTATTATAAAATATTTCAAAAATATTTAAAATACAAATTTTGAATTTTTATTTTCAAAATCTCAAAAAATTTCTCATATTTTATTTTTTTTCTCAAAAATTTCAAAATTCCAATTTTTTTTTCCTTAAAAACATTATTTTGCTCTCAAAATTTTTCTTAAACATAGTTAAAATTTCTGAACTTTTCAATATTATTTTTCATGTGATATTACAAATCATTTAAATATTACCTTTAATTATATATAAAAAAAAATTTCCATTCATATGATATAAAAACTATATATATATATAGCGGAACGCTCACCTGTGAATCGGTTCGTACGTACTACGTACGAACTTTTTTGAAAACCCATAATACGTGATTTGGATCCAAAATCTGAACCGTTCATGTGAAACAGCACCTTGTGAAACCCCCCAGGCCGAAGTTTTACTTTGATCTAAAACTTGATGGGCCATGAAAAATGAAAACAGTTTCCTCCATTGATTTGCATTTCTCTTTGCTCTAGCCCACCAGAATTTTTGATTGGGGTGAAAATTTGTCAAATGGGTTTCATGGAATTCTGCATCACATGAACCGTTCAGATTAGACACCCATGGCACGTGTGCAAAGGTGCGCACGTGCGTAGGTGCACAGGGGAGCATGACTCTCTCTCTCTCTCTCTCTCTCTCTCTCTCTCTCTCTATATATATATATATATATATATATATATATATATATATATATATATACACACACATACATTTTTACCGACATAAATTTTTAAAAATTAAAACATTTTTACATTATTATCCGGCCTAGAAATGAGTTGGGGAAACATAGGGGGCGGCAAGGATATACAACACATCATCAAAATCTCACTTTTGTTATCTAATTTTTCATTTTTTCTTGTCAAAATACAAAATTTAGTGTTTTTTTTTTAAAAAAATATATATTTTTTACAATTTGTCAATTTTTTTACAATTTTGTTTAATTTTTTAAATTTTCTTTTTCAAAATATCATTTTTTTTTTAATCTCACTTTTGTTATATAACTTTTTAAGTTTTCTTGTCAAAATACAAAATCTAGTTTTCTTTTTTAAAAAATATATTTTTTTACAAATTGTCAATTTTTTTACAATTTTGTTCAATTTTTAAAATTTTCTTTTTCAAAATATCATTTTTTTAAAAATCTCACTTTTGTTATATAAGTTTTTAAGTTTTCTTGTCAAAATACAAAATCTAGTTTTCTTTTTTAAAAAATATATTTTTTTACAATTTGTCAATTTTTTCACAATTTTGTTTAATTTTTTAAATTTTCTAGATCTCTTATCATTTTTTTTTTAAATCTCACTTTTGTTATATAACTTTTTAAGTTTTCTTATCAAAATACAAAATCTAGTTTTCTTTTTTAAAAAATATATTTTTTTACAATTTGTCAATTTTTTCACAATTTTGTTTAATTTTTTTAATTTTCTTTTTCAAAATATCATTTTTTAAATCTCACTTTTGTTATATAACTTGTAAATTTTTTTTGTCAAAATACAAAATCCAGTTTTCTTTTTTAAAAAATATTTTTTTTTTTACAATTTGTTAATTTTTTCACAATTTTGTTTAATTTTTTAAATTTACTTTTTCAAAATATCATTTTTTAAATCTCACTTTTGTTATATAACTTTTTAATTTTTTTTGTCAAAATACAAAATCCAGTTTTCTTTTTTTTAAAAAATATATTTTTTTACAATTTTTCAATTTTTTCACAATTTTGTTGAATTTTTTATATTTTCTTTTTCAAAATATCATTTTTTTCACAATTTTGTTTAATTTTTTATATTTTCTTTTTCAAAATATTATTTTTTTATCGAAATCTTTTCTTTTTCAAAATATCATTTTTTTTTATTGAAATCTTTTCCTTTTCAAATTTATAAACATTATTCAAAGTTCTTAAATTTTTTTTTCAAAATGTACATTTTTATAAAATCACAGTTTTTTTTAAAAACATCGTTAATTGTTTTTTCTAAGCTCCTTAACTATTTTCTATTGTAGGTTGTACCTGAGCATTAGAGACGGTTAAGGACCATCTCTAATATAGACGGTCTTCCACGGTCCTAGAAGACGGCCAAGGACCGTCTTTAATATAGACGGTTAGTAACAGTCTCTAAAAGAGACGGTCATTGACAGTCTTTAATAGAGACGGTCTATGACAGTCTCTAATAGAGACGGTTTTTGCCAAGGCAGTAAGACGGCTAAGGACCGTCTCTAATCGAGACGGTCTTTGACAGTCTCAGATTATAAGTAAAAGACGGCCAATGACCGTCTCTAATACGGACGGCTAGTGACCGTCTCAAATGACCGCTTATAAGACGGTTGAAGACCGTCTCTAATGCGGACGGTCTTTGACCGTCTCACATGAGGTATATAAGACGGTCAAAGACCGTCTTAAATTATTTGCGCACGCAGAACATATAAAGACAATATTAGGGACGGTCAGGAGCCGTCCCTAATTTTAGAGACGGTTTTCGATGGTCTCTAAAGCATCCTTAAACCAAGCAATTTTAGAGACGATCTAGAACCGTCTCTAAATCCGTCATTTTTTTTCATTTTTCACATAGTGCGACCAAGGACATAGGGTGTGTTTTCTTTATTAAATTTATATCAATCTGAATTAGAGTGAATCAACAGGTAAAACAAGGGTTAGGATAATTATGAGTGGATTCGAAAGTCCTAGTCTTCTCCTTAATTGAATTTTTCTCATTATTGCTCGTAGTTATTTTCCATAGATTTATGCTAGTTTACTTATTAGTTTGCTAAAATATTTGTTGGATTAGTTAAGAAGAGTCTTAAATTTCAAATTGCGACAACCAGTCCTCATGGGAACGATCTCGTAATACGTACCATATCTACATCTGATTCATATACTTGCGAGTTTAAAATCATTTAAATCAGATTGGTTTAAATAAAAAAATCAGTAACACCCATGAAGGAGTTACCTAAATAGTGAAATGATACTATATGGTCACCTTATGGAAACTTCCCATGAGGTTAATCTGTGCGCGCCCCACCATGATGTATGTAGAACATCAACACCATGCATTTGATGTGTCCCCTTTAAGTCCAAAAATCAGTCGTATACGAAACTCAGGTGGGTCATAGCATCTAAAACTATATATGTGAAGACATCCCTAAAACATATAAAAGCATTTAATTGGTGGGGCCCACATCAGTTTTGGATGTGTATGAAACTTGGGCTGACTCCTCATCCAAGTGAGACACTTTTGAATGTTTCAATGGGAGGGTAACCCTCTTAACTATAGTATGTGGTGTGGCCCACCCAAGTCATGGATTGACTTTATTTTTAAGCTCGTGGCCTACCATGGAATGGTGCATCTGACTAACGAGGCAGATCCAAAGTTCGAGTGGACCCACACCATAGAAAAGAGTGGGATAGTGACACCCACTATTGAAACCTTCTTAGGGCTCACCGCGATGTTTATTTGAGATCCAACATGTTTATAAGTTAATACAGACATGGATGCAGTTGAAACTTGGTCTGACCCTTCATCCAAGTGGGATATAGGATATGTGAATCACATTTAGGCAGGCCCAATATATGATTATGAATGTTTTAAGGAAACCCTTCTCTACTACATTTAGGTGAGTTACTCATTACCCTTACCAGAGTAATTAAACTCTGTGGGGTCCACTGTTATTTATTTATTTTATCCACTCCATTCATCCATGTTAATAGATAATTTGACGTTTAAAGAACAAAAAGGAAGCATATCCAAAGCTCAGGTGGACCACACCACAGGAAATAGTGTGATTGAACCTCTACTGTTTAAAATTTCTTAAAGGCCATAAAAGTTTTGGATCAAGCTGATATTTGTGTTTTCTATTCATTCATATATTTTTGATTTATGAACAACCTTTAACCATTTTTGGACAATCTGATCAGTCTAGATTGAAGAGTAAATAACTTCAGGTGTTTAAATTAAAATTCACTCAAATTATTAATCAATCTTGTTTACCCAATATCTTTCTCATATGTAGCATGATCGATGCGAGTAACTACAATGATTAGTAAAATAGAGTGAATGGACCAGACATGTAAAATGGGTCAAATATTCTAGTCAAAATTGTGATCCAACTTATTGACACCCTGAGACTCTAAGAATTAATGTTAGTAATTTTTACAGGGTTCATCATGATGTGTGTCAAACATCAACACCGTGCATTTGATAGAAGTTTTAGATCAAGCTGATGTTTGTGTTTTCCCTTCATTCATATCTTTTTGATATTATGAACATGTTGGATGACAAACATTACTGTGGGCCCAAGGAAGGTATCAACGGTGGAAATCATTATTCCACACTGTTTTGTGTGGCATGGTCCACTTGAGTTTTAGATTTACCAAAAATTTGGGATCAACACACACCGTTCATCCATTTTTTGAGATCATTTTATAGAATTATCTAAAAAATGAATCATATTCAAAGATTAAATGGACCACACCTCAAATAAGGGAAATAGATTGGCTACTACCCCTACGCCATCCAATGGCTAATGGTTGGTCCTGTGTGGGCCCCACCATGATTTATGGCCCCACGACCATTTTTTTTTTAACTTTTGAACCAGTTGGATTTCAAATAAACATTACGATGGGCCTTATGATAGTTTCAACGGTGGGAATCACCCTCCCGTTATTTTCTGTGGTGGGGTCCACTATAGATTTTTATTTGTCTCATTCTTTGGCTCGTGACATAAAATGATATCTCAAAATGGACTGACGGTGTGGATATAACAAATACATCATAAGTTTTTATATTTTTAAAATATTATATATATATATATATATATATATATATATATATATATATGGAAAAGGTTCTATACATCGAGCTCATGGGAACTCCCCATGAGGTTGAGTTGTGTGGACCCCACCATGATGTGTGTCGTAAATCAACATCGTGCATTTGATGGGTCCCCTTTAAATTAAAGGATATCCCAAAAATCAGTCGTATACAGAACTCTGGTGGGCCCATACCATCTAAAATCATGTGAAGACATGCCTAAAACATATAAAAGCACTTGGTGGGGCCCCACCTGAAATTTGAATGCGTCTAAAACTTGGTATGACCCCTCATCCAAGTGGCACACACATAATGGATGGGCTAGATTTGTGAACCACATCTCTGTGAGCCCAAAAAATAATTATGAATGTTTTAATGTAGGGTAACCCCTCTCAACTTTTGTGCTCGGTGGTCTGTGGGCGCCACCATGATGTATGTGTTTCATCCATGCTGTCCATCTATTTTTACAGATCATTTCATGATATTACAAAAAAAAAAAAAAAAAAGAGTTATATCCCAATCTCGAGTGGACCACATTACAGGAAAAAGTGTTGAATGAATGTTGACCATCAAAAACTTTTTGGGAGCCATAAAAGTATTGGATCAAGTTGATCTTTATTTTTTCCCTTCATCTGGGCCTTTATGACCAAATCAATAGATTGGATGTCAGATAAACAGTACAGTGGGCCTTAGGAGGATTTAAATGATGGATATCCAATCACTATTGTTTTCTTGTGGTGTGGTCCACCTAAGATTTATATCCCTCTTATTTTTAGGACGAAGGCCTAAAATGATCTTTAAAAATGGATGAACGGATTGGATGAAACACATACATCATGGTGGGGCCCACAGACCACCGAACACCAGCCACGGGGCTGGATTCAGGGGGAGTAGCCAATCCGTTCCACCCCAAAAACCATCTCGCGCGCGTCCACAACCCCAAATCCCTAAATCTCTCTCTCTCTCTCTCTCTCTCTCTCTCTCTCTCTCTCTCTCTCTCCGCAATCCGCTTTCCCTCCCTCTCCCTCTCTCTCTCTCTCGTCGATAGCTAATCCGCGTCCCCCTCTCCTCTCTCTCTCTCTCTCTCTCTCTCTCTCTCGCACTCCTCTTCTCTCTCTCTCTCTCAACCTGTTAAGCTAATCCGCGTCCCCCTCTCTCAACCTGTCAATAGCTCATCCGCATCCCCCTCTCCTCTCTCTCTCTCTCACCTTCCTCTTTCTACTCCAAATCCTAATCCATCATCCACTGACGATGTCCATAGTCTTCCCCATCAGCGATAGCAACGGATCAAGTCCCAATGCATGGCCACCCAACCTCCATCAACAATAGCTACCGTCAAATTGAAGGTACTCTCTCTCGATCTCTCTTCCTTCATCTCTGTCTATCTCACTTCCCCTTTCGATTTGGGGATTTTAGGTCTTACAGATTTGGGGATTTTAGGGCTTACAGATTTGGAGATTTTAGGGCTTACAGATTTTAGGATTTTAGGGCTTACAGATTTGGAGATTTTAGGGCTTATAGATTTAGGGATTTTAGGGCTTACAAATTTGGGGATTTAAGAATCAGAGTCGTTGGCCTGATGGAAACCTTGGATCTAATCAGAGTCATTGGCTTGATGGACAGCTTGGATCTTTCACAAGTGTGCCAAATCTGCGTATGGGGTGTTGGGGTGGTGGAAATGGGTGGCCTGATCTAGTTATATACACACCAGGTTCAAACTTTCAATGAAAAGAGAGAAAGAAGAACACTTCTGTTTTGGAAAAGGACTTTTATTTTCTTTCTTTCTTTCTTTGTTGATTTTAATTTGGGTCTTAGAGGTCTAATATATATATAATGTGAGTGATCATAGATATATGAATTTGAATGATTTTCGGCTATTCTTAGATTTTGATTTTGTTTTTATAGCATGATGATATCCTGTTGAGGTTGAATCATTAAAAGTCTGATGCATTAGATGTGAATTGACCCGGTTCATTGACCCAGACTGTTGTTCTAGAGGCATCTCCTGCTCACTTGGAAATCACATCATCAACCTCTGGAGAGGTGAAAATTTCTCTGACTTGCAACTCTGCCATTGATCGGTCAAATTTCCGTATGCCAAATCTAGATGCAGTTTAAAAATTGGTCAAGGATCAATGTCTCATACCGTACAAATCTATTAAGCCCACTCTTCAGTCATGAAAGTGATGAAAGAATTGTGCCAATGCTTTTTGGAACTGGGTACTGATTCTACTAATGATAAACATGAAAAACATGTAAATATCATTGCAACCATTGATTTCTTAAAAACATCTAATGTACAAAATGTTTTAGGTGCTAAATGTGATCCCCTATAAGGAAATTTCAACATTCCATCGGGTTCCTCAAATGGTTCTGCAAAATCTCATGGCTCTGCTGAGTTGTTACACTAAGTTCGAAGGTTTCTTCTACCTTTGAATGGTCGGGATGGTTTTTGCCGCTGCAAGCAACCTAACCGGAATGCTTCTAGGAGTTCTGATAATGAAAGGTGAAGGAAAAAAAGGATTCGAAAGGTACAAAACCTCCAAAGCCAAATTCAAACAGCTTGCTGGTTATTCAACAATGCCAAGTCCCCTTAGATGATGCAAGGCCACTACATGATGTCTACCCAAATGCTTATGTTAATTTCTAACAGCATCATATTTTCAAATGCTGAAAGAACAAATAGTAGAATTTTGAGTTCTAATAGTTTCCCTTTAAATTTTGAAAATAAATTTATAAATTATCTTCTTTTGTTCCTAAAGCCCATTTTTCTCCTTTTGGTTTATTGGTTCTTAGCGTATGATATGTATTGCATATGACATGTGTTTTTGACATCATCTCCAACAACTTCCTCATCTCAAAGCTAGTTTCTATGTATTGTAAATTCAGTCATATTCATCACACCCACAAGGTGTTTGAAAAAACTCCCCACAGAAATATCTTCTCCTTCAATGCATGACCATTGCCTATTCTCCACATGCTAATATCAGGAGATGTAGTGGGGTTAATTTAGAAACTTATATTCTCTTGATATTGCCTATTATCCATTGATTTCTATTTGGACTATGTCATCAAAACATTATTCCTTTTTATCATGCAAGCTTCTATATATTATCTATCTGCCAAATCTGTCTTAATGACTACTTCCCCATATTCGAACTATGTTTTTTAGTAGCCTTATAAATCTATCATCCAAGAAAAACTAACCACCCCATCTATTTTTAAGTACTTTAAATGAAAAAACAACCATTCATTTCTAAATTAGTGGACCTCTTATCTTTATAAATAGCCATTTCTTCCTTTATTTCATCGTTCAGCTATCTAAACATACATACAAGAAAGAGAGAGATGGGATGTTTATAATAATATTTAAAAAATCAGTTTATATAGATGCATCATGCATGATTTTATGATAAAACACATGTATGTATAAAACAAATTATTTGTTCCAAACAGGACATTTATGATAAAACGAATTATTTGTTCCAAATAGGACATTTATCAAAGGAGCACTATCAGGTGATATTTAAGATTTTCATTATAAATAAATTAAGAGCCAATGATAATTATAAGTAGACTTGCAGCCAAAAATAAAGAATTTGATTTTTTTTTTTCAAAACATGGAAAGACTAATTAGTCCTACTTCTTGTAACTTCAGCCACTGCTTCAAATGGAGGGATTGCACAAAGATTTGGTTAGGGAGACTACTGATGGTGAACTAGCAGCTGCAACAAATATGAGAGTTACAAAGGTGAAAAGAAACATAAGGCGGTCGGTAAGATAAGATGTATGATTTTTCTTTTCAACTGTTAGTCATAAATTGACTGTACTTGTTTCAATTTTCTTGGATGGATGATGAATGTATTTGGGAATGTAAATGAAAATTAAAAAACTTATAATATATATATATATATATATATATATATATATATATATATATATATATATATATATATATGTTATCAATAGAGGATACCTTATTTAGGGGGACATGAAATTCTTGTAGCTTATGGTATGGTGCCCCAATATTGGTTGTATGTTACTAATATGTAGTAGATAATACTAGGTTCAATAGTAGAAAATATTAGAGAATCCCTAAACCTAAACCGACACCTAATCCTAATCTACCCCTTAACCTAAACCTAAACTTAAAAACTCAAACCTAAATCCATACACAAACCTGAACCTGAACTCAATTTCCTAAACCTAAACCTTAACCTATTCTCAATTCCCTAAACCATAACCTATAACCTAACCTAAACCTATAACCTACACTTATAACTTAAACCTAAACCTATAACCTAAACTTGTAACCTTAACCTAAACGTAAAACCTAAACCTAAACCTAAACCCAAACCCGATCTCGAACCCGAACCTGATTTCCCATACCTAAACCTTAACGTATTCTCAAATTCCTAAACTTAAACCTACACCTAATCCTAATCTCAACTCCCTAACCTAAACCTAGACCTAAACTTGAAAACACAAACCTAAACTCGATTCCAAACCCGAATCTAAATCCCTAAACGCTTAGCCTAAACATAAAACCCAAACCTAAACCTGATCTCGAATCCGAACCCAATTTCCCATACCTAAACTCATCTCGAATCTGAACCCAATTTCCTTTAATTAAACCCGATTTTGAACCCGAATTCCTAAACCTTAACCTAAACATATAACCTATAACTTATAACTTAAGCCTATACCTAACCCTAAAACCTTACTTATAACCTAAAACTATTCTCAAATCCTTAAACCTAAACCTATAACCTAACCTAAACCTATACTTATAACCTAAAACTATTCCCAAATCCTAAAACCTATAACCTTAACCTAACTTTTCCCTAAACCTATAACCTAAACTCAATTCCTTAAACCTAAACCTATAAACTTAACTCAAATCCTTAAACCTTAACCTATAACCCAACCTAAACCTATACTTATAACCTAAAACTATTCTCAAATCCCAAAACCTATAACCTAAACCTGAATCTAAACCCAAACCCGAACCCAAATTCCTAAACCTTAACCTAAACATATAACCTATAACCTATAACCTAAGCCTATAACTTAAACTTAAACCTAAACCTATAACCTAATCCTAAACCTATAACTTAAACTCAAATCCCTAAACCCTAACCTAAACCTATAACCTAAACCTAAACCTATAACCTTAACTCAAATCCAAAAATCTTAACCTATAACCCAACCTAAACCTATACTTATAACCTAAAACTATTCTCAAATCCCAAAACCTATAACCTATAACCTAAACCCAAATCCAAACCCAAACCCGTACCCGAACCCAAATTCCTAAACCTTAACCTAAACATATAACCTATAACCTATAACCTAAGCCTATAACTTAAACCTAAACCTAACCCTAAACCTATAACCTAAACGCAAATCCCTAAACCTTAACCTAAACCTAAAACTTAAACCTAAACCTATAACCTTAACTCAAATCTGTAAACCTTAACCTATAACCCAACCTAAACCTATACTTATAACCTAAAACTATTCTCAAATCCCAAAACCTATAACCTAAACCCAAATCCAAACTCGAACTCGAACCCAAATTTCTAAACCTTAACCTAAACATATAACCTATAACTTATAACCTAAGTCTATACTTAAACCTAAAACCTAAAGCTAAACCTAAACCTATAACTTAAACCTAAACTCAAATCCCTAAACCTTAACCTAAACGTACAACCTGAACCTAAACTTATAACCTTAACCAAAACCTATTCTCAAATCCCAAAACCTATAACCTAAACCTAAACCTTAACCTCTAACCTAAACCAAACCTAAACTCAATTCCCTAAACCTTAACCTATGACCTAACCTAAACCTAAACCTAAACCTATAACCTTAACCTAAAATAAAACCTAAACCTAAACTTATAACCTAAACCTATTCTCAAATCCCAAAACCTATAACCTAAACCTAAACCTACACTTATAGCCTATAACCTAAACCTAAACCTAAACCTAAAACCCAAACGTAAACACGATCTCGAACCCAAACCCAATTTTCTAAACCTAAACCTTAACGTATTCTCAAATCCCTAAACCTAAACCCACACCTAATCCTAATCTCAACTCCCTAACCTAAACCTAAACCTAAACTTGAAAACCCAAAACTAAACTCGAACCCGATCCTGATTTCCTAAACCCAAACTTATGACCTTAACCTAAACCTATTCTCAAATCCCAAAACCTATAACCTAAACCTAAACATAAATCTAAACCTTAACCTAAACCTAAACCTTAACCTATAACCTTTTCTTTTTACACACGCACACACACCCCCACACACTCACGCCACACGCACACACACCCTACACACGCACACTATGGAATTTCACCACCATGGGTACTCAAACCCTTGACCCGGTGTTGAAACTCCAAGGAGTCTACCACCCGGGTAAGAGTAAGGACCCAAGCTTAACCTATAACCTATAACCTATAACCTAAACTCAATTCCCTAAACCTTAACTTAAACATAAAACCTAAATCTAAACCTATACTTATAACCCAAACCTATTATTATAACTTAAACCTATTCTCAAATCCCAAAACCTATAATTTATAACCTAAACCTTAACTTAAACCTAAATCTAAACTTGAAAACCCAAACTATAAACCTGATCCCGATTTCCTAAACCTAAACCTTAACCTATTCTCAATTCCCTAAAGCTATAACCTAAACCTAAACCTAACACCTAAACTTAAAACCTAAACCTAACAACTAAATGTATTCTTAAATCCCTAAACCTAAATCTACACCTAATCCTATTCTCAACTTCTTAACCTAAACCTAAACTTGAAAACCCAAACCTGAACCCGAACCTGATTTCTTAAACCTAAACCTTAACCTATTCTCAATTCCCTAAACCGTGACTTATAACCTAACCTAAACCTAAACCTAAAACCTACACTTATAACCTAAATATAAACATATAACCTAAACCTATGACCTTAACCTAAACGTAAAACTTAAACCTGATCCCAAACCCGAATCTGAATCCCTAAACCCTTAGCCTAAACCTAAAACTCAAACGTAAACCCAATCTCGAACCTGAACCTAATTTCCTATACCTAAAGCTTAACATATTCTCAAATCCCTAAACTTAAACCTACACCTAATCCTGATCTCAACTCCCTAACATAAACCTAAATCTAAACTTGAAAACTCAAACCTAAACCCGATTCTGAACCTGTAAGACCCGTATCTTGGTCCGTACCGTTCCGTAGACTTCCGTGGTCTTACTGGTCAAATTCTGGCAACCTTCGACCCTTAACCGATATTTACGCGTGACCCTGATTCATATGCTGTCAACCCATATCGACTCAACCCAAGACCATTACCATAGCGACCGCGCCATCGCTGTGGTTCCAATACCGCGACTTGCGCGCCGAGGCGATACCTTGGTCAAGAGATGTGGGCCAACGTTCGGTGCGAGAAAAAGGCCACACGTTGCGAAACCCAAGAGAATCTTTATGATGTGTCACATCAATCTCATCAATCTATCAACATGTCAAGTACACTTTACCTTTCACCTATTCCCAAGCAACCACAAAAGTCAAGATTTCCTTACAAAGCTCATACCTCTCTTACAAAAAATGCCTCAAAAGTCAAGAATCTCTTACACCTCTCATGCCTTTCTTACACAAAAGGCCACCAAAGTCAAGATTTTCTTACACATCTATCACTCACCACATCCATCCATCACCCATCTCTCTCTCCCTTTACAACTCTCTCTTTCTCATTTCTCATTTTCAAATCTCCCAAGCAAGAAAATTCCATACGTATGAGAGCTCTCCAAGCATTTCCAAGCTCCATGTGTGGCTCACCTCTCCATCCCAAAATCTCTCATCCCAACCATCCAAACCTCATGTCATCCATTGAAGTTGAAGCTAAGGTGCTAAGGAACCCATAGGAGCAAGAAGATTGAACGGTGGGTGCTAGTTAATACTAATTTTTCATGTTTTTGAGATGGGCCAAGTGAGGCTAACCGATCAATGGTTTGGATCTCACTTGGGACCCTAAGTTGTGGCCGATGGCCCATTTTGATCATCACGATCATTCCATGATGGGGCCATTCTCCATGGACCCCCATCATGATGTTTATTTTATGGCATTATGAAGGTCATCTAAACCGTCCATATTGGTGGGGAAAGGATCCCCACCGTTGATTTTCAATTTTGGTGGTCCTATGTGTTAAGGGATTCATTTGATGTATGATTTATTTTACAAGAGAGGGCTCATAGTGGAGGAGCCCTCCATCACAAGCGTGTCCCACCCTCTCTCTACTTCATTTTCTTCTTTTTTTTATCACATTGTGTTTGTGTGGCCCACTTGAATAGACCCCACCTTGAAGTATTTATTTTGTCCAAGTTTCTTCAAGTGGGGCCCACCTTATATGTTGTACCCACATCATCCATCAGTGGTGGCCCACCTCAACAGGGCCCACCACAATGTATATTTTTAAGGACCGAACCGTCCAGCGTCTGGGACGCTGGACGTCCCTGTAAAGAAGAAAAAAAAAAGAGAACTTTTGGGGTGAGCCACCTGCATAGGCCCTACCTTGATGAATGTATTCAATCCACGTCGTCTCCGTTTTCAAGTTCATTCTAGGCGTTGAGCCAAAGAATGAGATCAATCCGATGATCAGGCGGGCCATACTATAGAAAATGATATTTTTACCCTTCAAAGGCTATTAGGGCCCATCTTTTTATTTCTACGCGCCAAATCAATGCCAAACATTGAATTTTCACGGCATGTTTGGGCCCTAGAATCTAATAGGCGGAGTGGATTCCCAAGGAGTGGGCCCCACATGCGATATTTCTCAATATATATATATATATATATATAATATGTGTGCAGCAGCTGTTGCCGCTGCCAGCGCTGCTGCACGGACGAGCGGCGGGCGGACGACCAGCCCCACTGCCCAGTCGTGGGCCCCACCCTAATGTACATTTCATACATCTGCACCGTCCATTTTGTGGGCCTTGAGGTCAGCAGTCTGACCTCCAAAGCTCAGCCAAATCCAAGGCTCAGGTGGCCCACAACACTGGAAATAGTGGTGATTGGGTGGCTGCCAATTGAAATCTCCTTTGGGCCCACAGAAATTTTGTATCAATCTGAAATTTGTGTTTTCTCTTCATCCAGGTCCAAGTGACCTTATGAACGGTTTGGATGGCATCTACACATTTAGGTGGGCCCCACATAGGACCCACAGTGATGTATGTGTATTATATCCACCGTTCAGGTGGAAGATGGAAGCCCACCACGATATTTGTGTTTTATCCTCCACCGTCCAGCGAACGGTGGATCTCACCTAGCGCATGTGTTTGTTCATGCCACCCCCCTTCCCTGGCTGAACAACTAATAAAAAAATTATTATGGGCCCCCTGGTCCACACGATGGATGATATATAAATATTATAGTGGGCCCCTGGCCCACATGTTGGATGCCAAATAAATAGCACAGTGGGCCCATCACCAATTTGGGTGGCAAATAAACAATACAGTGGGCCTTTAGGCCCATGAGATTGGGCCCACTTGATATGTTCCAAGGCCCATGGGACTAGGCCCATTTGACGTATTTTAAGCCCATGGGAGTAGACCCATTTGATTTATATAAGGCCTACGGGTTTAGGCCCATTTGATTTGTATGAGGCCTATGGATGTAGGCCCACTTGATAGATAAGGCCTATAGGATTAGGCCCATTTGATATGTATGAAACCCATGGGATTAGGCCCATTTAAGACACACAAGGCCCATGTGATTTGACCCATTAGGATGTACTCCGAGGCCCATGGGTTATGACCCATTGCAATATACCTAAGGCCCATTGGTGTGGTCCATTTATGTGGCCCATTTGATGAATAAAAGGCCCATATGACGTGTCCCATTTGATGTATTTAAGACCCAATGGGAAGTACCTAAGGTCCATTGCAATGTGTGACCCCAACACCGATTATGTAATGATGTTTACAACAATTGTGCCTTGGAAACAATGTTGGTTTGACGTCCACATTGTGAGTGTAATGCTGGTTGGATGTCCACATTACGACTCTCCTTAGGGCCTAGTGTTAGGCCCGTACTTATTGTGTATAGGCCATCCAGGCCCATCTGCATTGTAAGGATAGTCCATCTCATTATAACATGTTTAGTATAGTTCCATGACTCATGATCATATGCATCATATGTATGCTTAATATGAGAAGTGACTGATCATAGCATATGCCTTCGGACAGATTATTTATGGGACCCCGATTAGGCGGTGTTGCCCTGCATAAGCACACGGTATGCGCAGGATTTACTGCATGATTGGATAATGTGATTCATGCATTTTCGCATTGTGTGATATGGTTACTGTATGCCCTGGCGATATCGGGGCCGTAGCCTCCACAGGCATATCGTGGTTGGCAGGATTGGATACCGAAAATTTTATTCTACATGGGGTGATATAGATATCCCTAGGTGAAAGTTTCTAAACCCTTATGGTATGAAGAGATTGCTCCAACGTCTAGACCGAGTGGGTAGATGAGCGTTGAGTGTCGATTACCAGACGGTTGAGCTCTCCACTGTGTCGTGGTCGGTTGGAAGGGGGTAAGGCCTTACCCGTCCGAAAGTAGGGGGCAATGCTAGGCTAAGTTTGACCAGCTCGAGGAATGAGTCCGCTATCGATGAGTCGAGCCCGATATTGGCAGACGGATAGTGAGGTCTCTTCCACTTACCTTATTGTGCGCGATGTGGCGGTGATCTAGTTTAGAGTTTACTAGACCCCGGTGATGTCCTAGAGTTGAGCTGTATTATCATGTGGACTTAGATGAGGATTGTATGCTTGACTTGCATCTTGCATCGCATAGCCTTGGTACGACTCATGATATTATGGATCCATCTACATATTCCACATTACTCTGATATTGCATGATCATGTTACTACCTTGCACACACACTTTTACCACCCTCTAAGCTTTCTATAAGCTTATGCATGACCGTTGCATGCAAGTGACGTTGGGGCAAAGCAGCCCTGAGGCAGGAGCACTTGCAGATCATTTTTAAAGTTTTTGTTTCTTACCATTGTATTTCCCTTTATGCTCATTGTACTTGTAAAGTTTTTTTATCATAGTGGAAATGTAATGAAGTTCTTGGTTGTTGTTTGTGGGTTATACCTTTGGTTATGCTTATTACGAATCAAACTGACATTGAAAATCCTCCTCGTAGTATCTAAGGATCGAAACCTGGCGAATGGGAGCTGGGAGCCGAGAATAGGGTTCTACGGAGGTTGTCGGCGTCGGGTTCAGCGACCGGGAATTTTGTGAGCCCGATTTTCGAGTTTGGGGCATGACAGAAATCGAATCTAAATCCCTAAACCCTTAGCCTAAATCTAAAACCTAAATGTATTCTCAAATCCCTAAACCTAAACCTACACCTAATTTTAATCTCAACTCCCTAACCTAAACCTAAACTTGAAAACCCAAACCTAAGCGCAATCCCGAACCCGAACTCCATTTCCTAAACATAAACCTTAACCTATTCTCAATTTCCTAAACCTATAGCTTATAACCTAAACCTAAACCTAAAGCTAAACCTAAACCTATAACCTATAACCTAAACCTAAACCTAAAACCTAAATGTATTCTAAAATCCCTAAACCTAAACCTACACTTAATCCTAATCTTAACTCCCTAACCTAAACCTAAACATAAACTTGAAAACCCAAACCTAAACCCGATCCTGAACCCAAAGCCGATTTCCTAAACCTAAACCTTAACCTATTCTCAATTCCCTAAACCTATAGCTTATAACCTAAACCAAAACCTATAACCTAAAACCTTAACCTATAACCTAACATTAACCTTAACCTAAACCTTAATCTATAATCTAGAACCTAAACCTTAACCTATAACCTATAGCCTAAACTTAAACCCAAAACCTAAATGTATTCTTAAATCCCTAAACCTAAACCTACACATAATCCTAATCTCAACTCCCTAACCTAAACCTAAACCTAAACTTAAAAACCCAAACCTAAACCCGATCCCAAACCCGAACCCGCTTTTCCTAAACCTAAACCTTAACCTATTCTCAATTCCCTAAACCTATAGCTTATAACCTAAACCTTAACCTTAACCTAAACCTTAAACTAAACTTAAACCTAAACCTATAACCTTAACCAAAACCAAAACCTATGAACTAAAACCTTAACCTATAACCTATGACCTAAACTTATAACCTATAACCTAAACTTAACCTAAACCTTAACATATAACCTAAAACCTAAACCTAAACCTAAAACCTAAATGTATTCTCAAATCCCTAAACCTAAACCTACACCTAATCTAATCTCAACTCCCTAACCTAAACCTAAACCTAAACTTGAAAACTCAAACCTAAACCGGAACCCGATTTCCTAAACCTAAACCTATTCTCAATTCCCTAAACTTATAGCTTATAACCTAAACTTAAACCTAAACCTAAAACCTAAATGTATTCTCAAATCCCTAAACCTAAACCTACACCTAATCCTAATCTCAACTCCCTAACTTAAACCTAAACCTAAACTTGAGAACTCAAACCTAAACCCGATCTCGAACCCAAACCCGATTTCCTAAACCTAAACCTTAACCTATTCTCAATTCCCTAAACCTATAGCTTATAACCTAAACCTAAACTTAAACCGTAACCTAAACCTAAACCTATGACCTAAAACCTTAACCTATAACTTATAACCTATAACCTAACCTTAACCTACCTAAAACCTAAACCTTAACCTAACCTAAAACCTAAACCTAAACCTAAAACCTAAATGTATTCTCAAATCCCTAAACCTAAACCTACACCTAATCCTAATCTCAACTCCCTAACCTAAACCTAAACCTAAACTTGAAAACCCAAACCTAAACCAGATCCCGAACCTAAACCCGATTTCCTAAACCTAAACTTTAACCTATTCTCAATTCCCTAAACCTTAACCTATAACCTACACTTATAACCTAAACCTAAAACCTAAATGTATTCTCAAATCCTTAAACCTAAACCTACACCTAATCCTAATCTCAACTCCCTAACCTAAACTTAAACCTAAACCAAACCCGATTTCGAACCTAATTTCCTAAGCCTAAACCTTAACCTATTCTCAATTCCCTAAAGCTATAACCTATAACCTATAACCTTAACCTAAACCTATAACCTAAACCTAAACCAAAACCTATAACCTAAACCTTAACCTATACCAAGAACCTAAACTTATAACCTATAACCTAACCTTAACCTAAACCTAAAACCTAAACCTAAACCTATAACCTTAACCTAAAATCAAACCTAAACCTATACTTATAACCTAAACCTATTCTTATAACCTAAACCTATTCTCAAATCCCAAAACCTATAACCTAAATCTAAACCTTAACCTAAACCTAAACCTAGAACCTAAACCTAAACCTACACTTATAACCTAAACCTATAACCTAAACCTAAACCTAAACCTAAAACCCAAACGTAAACCCGATCTCGAACCCGAACCCAATTTTCTAAACCTAAACCTTAACGTATTCTCAAATCCCTAAACCTAAACCTATACCTAATCTTAATCTCAACTCCCTAACCTAAACCTAAACCTAAACTTGAAAACCCAAAACTAAACCCGAACCCGATCCTGATTTCCTAAAACTAAACTTATGGCCTTAACCTAAACCTAAACTTGAAAACCCAAAACTAAACCCGAACCCGATCCCGATTTCCTAAACCTAAACTTATGGCCTTAACCTAAACCTATTCTCAAATCCCAAAACCTATAACCTAAACCTAAACCTAAATCTAAACCTTAACTTAAACCTAAACCTTAACCTATAACCTATAACCTAAACTCAATTCCCTAAACCTTAACCTAAACATAAAACCTAAATTTAAACCTATACTTATAACCTAAACTTATTATTATAACTTAAACATATTCTCAAATCCCAAAACATATAACTTATAACCTAAACCTTAACTTAAACCTAAAGCTAAACTTAAAAATCCAAACCATAAACCCGATCCCGATTTCCTAAACCTAAACCTTAACCTATTCTCAATTCCCTAAAGCTATAACCTAAACCTAAACCTATAACCTAACACTTAAATGTATTCTCAACTCCCTAAACCTAAATCTACACCTAATCCTATTCTCAACTCCTTAACCTAAACCTAAACTTGAAAACCCGAACCTGATTTCCTAAACCTAAACCTTAACCTATTCTCAATTCCCTAAACCGTAACCTATAACCTAACCTAAACCTAAACCTAAAACCTACACTTATAACCTAAACATAAACCTATAACCTAAACCTGTAACCTTAACCTAAACGTAAAACCTAAACCTAAACCTAAACCGGATACCGAACCCGAATCTGAATCCGTAAACCCTTAGCCTAAACCTAAAACCCAAACATAAACCCAATCTCGAATCCGAACCTGATTTCCTATACCTAAAGCTTAACATATTCTCAAATCCCTAAACTTAAACCTACACCTAATCCTGATCTCAACTCCCTAACCTAAACCTAAATCTAAACTTGAAAACCCAAACCTAAACCCGATTCTAAACCCGAATCTGAATCCCTAAACCCTTAGCCTAAACCTAAAACCTAAATGTATTCTCAAATCCCTAAACCTAAACCTACACCTAATTCTAATCTCAACTCCCTAACCTAAACCTAAACCTAAACTTGAAAACCCAAACCTAAATGCAATCCCGAACCCGAACCCCATTTCCTAAACATAAACCTTAACCTATTCTCAATTCCCTAAACCTATAGCATATAACCTTAACCTTAACCTAAACCTAAACCTAAACCTATAACCTATAACCTAAACCTAAACCTAAAACCTAAATGTATTCTCAAATCCCTAAACCTAAACCTACACTTAATCCTAATCTTAACTCCCTAACCTAAACTTGAAAACCCAAACCTAAACCCGATACTGAACCCGAACTCGATTTCCTAAACCTAAACCTTAACCTATTCTCAATTCCCTAAACCTATAGCTTAAAACCTAAACAAAAACCTATGACCTAAAACCTTTACCTATAACCTATAACCTAACCTTAACCTAAACCTAAACCTAAAACCTAAACCTAAAACCTAAACCTTAACCTATAATCTAAAACCTAAACCTTAACCTATAACACTACAAGAAATACAGTTTTTACCTACGAAAATCATTTTCGTAGGTAAAGAAGACTTTTACCGACGAACATGTTTTTCGTAGGTAAAAGTCAACTTTTACCAACGAAATTTGATTTCGTAGGGAAAACATATCTTTACCTACGAAACTTTTCGTAGGTAAAGGGTTGAAAACATTACTTTTACCTACAAAATTTAATTTCGTAGGTAAAACATACCTTTACCAACGAAAATATGCGTAGCCAAAGGAATTTTAGAATTTTTTATCGACGAAATATAATTTCGTAGGTAAAAACCAATCTTTAGCTACGGAAATATTCCTAGCTAATGGGTAAAAAAAATCTCATCTTTACCTATGAAAATATTAGTAGCTAAATGATGTTTTGATTTCTAAAAAAAGGAAAACTTTACTCTTACCTACGAAACATACTTTCGTAGGTAAAACCATATTTACCTACGAAACTGTTAGTAGCCAAAGGGTGTTTTGAATAATCTAACCCATCTTTACCTATGAAACTCTTCGTAGCCAAAGGGTGTTGGGTAATAAAAATTCAATCTTTACCTACGAAAATATTCGTAGCTAAATGATGTTATGAATTTTAAAAAATCAAAACTTTACTTTTACCTACGAAATTATTTTCGTAGGGAAAAACCATGTTTGCCTACGAACATATTCGTAGCTAAAGGGTCCATTTACCTCTTTAAAAATACAATACTGAAACCACTGCTTTTACCTACGAAAACAACTTTCGTAGGTAAAAACATATCTTCACCTACGAATATCTTCGTAGCTAAAGGGTCTTCACACTCCTCTTCATAAACAAAATGAAAGCACACCTTATACCTACGAAATATTCATCGTTAAAGGGTAAATTGAACCTTCCTTTTACCTACGAAAGTAATTTTCATAGGTAAAAGATTATATTCACCTACAAAAATTTTCGTAGCTAAAGGGACTGTTAAAATTTGAAATTGCTAGCCTTACTTTTCCCTACGAATAATAGTTTCGTAGGGCAAACACTTATTTGCCTACGAAAATATTTGTAGCAGAATGTATGTGAAGGGATAACAAATATTTGCCTACGAAACTATTTGTAGCTGAAGGATATGTGAAATTTTTCAAATAAATACAAATTGCAAATTCATCCTTTTACCTACGAAAGTATAATTCGTAGGTAAAAACGTCTTTAGCTACGAAACTATTCGTTGCTAAAGGGTCCTTTGATTATAGATTAACGATGTGTGAAATTTTTTAAAGTAAAAAAGAAAATGCAAAGCCTTACTTTTACCTACGAATATTAGGTTCGTAGGTAAAACCTATCTTTACCTACGAAATGATTCGTAGCTAGAGGCTTTTTTGAATTTTAAAAATCGAAAACCTTACTTTTACCTACAAATTATAATTTCGTAGGTAAAACCAGGATTTACCTACGAAACTTTTCGTAGCTAAAGGGCTTTCGAAAATTTCTTCACTTTTGGCGGGGTGGGGAAAAAGTTGGCAGTAAGACTTTTACCGACGAAAATGTTCGTCGGTAAAAGTGCCTTTCCAAAAAAATTTTCCTGACGGCTAAAAACCGTCTGTAATAATGTAAAATTGTTTTAATTTTTTAAATTTTTTGTCTATATCGTAAATGTATATATATATATATAGTTTTTATATCATATGAATGGAAATTTATATATATATAATTAAAAGGTAATATTTAAATAATTTAAAATATCACATGATAAATAATGTTGAAAAGTTTAGAAATTTTAAATATGTTTAAGAAAAATTTTGAGAACAAAATAATGCTTTTAAAGAGAAAAATTGGCATTTTGAAATTTTTGAGAAAAAATCAAAATATGAGAAAAAATTTTGGATTTTGTAAATAAAAATTCAAAATTTGTATTTTAAATATTTTTTAAATATTTTATAATAAAAATGATATTTATTTAAAAGAGTAAAAAAATATACCTTTTGAAGAAAAAGGAAGTTAAATTTATTTGTGAAAAATAAATTTACTAAATTATTAGGCACATCCACTAATTGAACTTTAATTGTTTTTTGACAATCTAATTAGTTTAAATTAAATAGTAAATAGCTTCAAATGTTGAAATCAAATTTTACTGAAATTGTTGATCAATCTTGTATGCCCAATATCTTTTTCATATGTAGTTTGATTGAGGCGAGTAACCAGTCAAATTGAGAGTATTGATCATTAAAATAGGGTGAAAGCACCAAACATGTAAAATGGGTCAAATATTCTGGTCAAAATTGTGACCTAACTTACTGACCTCGTGGGAACCTATGAATTGATGTTAGTAAGTTTTGTGGGCCTCATCATGATGTCTGTCGAACATCAACACCATGGATTTGATGTCTCCCCTTTGGGTTATGAGATATCTCAAAAATCATCGGTAAACGAAACTCAAGTGGGCCATACCATTTAAAAGTATGTGAAAACATCATATAAAATATAAAGCACTTGGTAGGGCCCACATGAGTTTTGGATGTGGTTAAAACTTGGTCTGACCCCTCATCCAAGTGGGACACACATAATGAGCGGGTTAGATATGTGAATCACATTTGGGAAGGCCCAATATATGATTACAAATGTTGTAAGGAAACCTTTCTCCACTACATTTAAGTTACTCGTTACCTTTACCTAAGTAAACTCTGTGGGGTCCACCATTATTTATCTATTTTATCTACTCCATTCATCCATGTTAACAGATAATTTGAGGTCTAAAGAACAAAAAAGAAGAATATCCAAAGCTCAAGTGGACCACACAACAGGAAATAGTGTGATTGAACCTATACCATTTAAAATTTCTTAGAGGCCATAAAAGTTTTGGATCAAGCTGATGTTTGTGCTTTCTATTCATTCATATATTTTTAATATTGGAGATTGTACGCCCACAGCTGATGTTTGATCGAACACCTTCTATGCATCCATGTCCCACAACCCTAACCACTTCGACGAAAGATTTTCCTTTCGTAGTCAGCACCTTTTGGGCTAATGCGGGGGGATTTGAAGCAGCCCTTTGCAGCGGTGGTTGAATGTTGGGTGAATGTGCAGCACGGGCCTTTGCCATTGCTACCATCAAAATCCAACCATCCACCATCTTACCATTGAGAATATCCAAAGTTGTGTTTGCATTTGCATATTGGAATCTGATGAAGGCATAGCCTGGAGATCTTCTTAGATTATAGTTCCAGGATATGTAGGCGTCCATAATCTTGCCATGCCTCCTAAAGATTTTGGTAAGATCATCTACTATCATGTCAAATGAAATATTACCATCAAAGAGGGTGAAGGGGTTCATTTTCACTACTTTCTATGGTGTAGTCCACATGAACATTTGATATGCCTGATTTTTGGGTTCAATCCCTAAAATGATCTTTCAAAATGAATCGGTGGCATTGATAAAATATATACACGACAGTGGGCCCAATAAGACAATCCATCTCTACATACGTCTGGTTACCGTCCCTACCCACTTTATATCACATTACATTGACACTGATTTCAAGGGAAAAGCTTTTTCCATGTGGTTTATATCACCATAAATTATGTTGGACCACTGTGATATATGTGGAAAATCCATTCCATCCATTCATTTTGGAAGATAATTTTCAGACATGAGACAAAAAATTGGACAGATTTAAAACTCAGGTGCACCACACGACTAGAAATAGTTGAAAGGAAATGCCTATCATTTAAACTTTTTCAAGCGGCATTGTGATGTTTATATGTAATATAAAATGTTTATAAGGTGACCCAAATGCTCATAAACTCCTTACCATGAGATTGAACTTGAAAGAATAAAAATATTTTTGTGATCCAAAGCGTCTGCAGCCCTATGAATGTTTCAGCTGTGGGCGTACAATCTCCATTCACTTTAAGAGAAATCAAGATCATGACCCCAAAAAAAATCCATGGGACCCAACTGATGCTTTTAAGAAGCATGGCCCACAATAGGACCGTGATCCCTAAAACCACACAAACAAAGGCCATGACGTTAAGGACTTTGGCCATCAATGGCAAGACTGGCCGGATGATCATTACTATGATAGAGATATAGAATGTGACCATGACTACTAAGAGAAAGAACCTGAACGATATAGGCCGTCCACTAAATAGGGTGGCTGGGGTAAGGTTGTCATTTCCATTGATTGTGTAACTGACACTGAGAAGGCCCACTACGGACGTGAAGGCCATCCCAACGATTACTTTAGCCCGTGGTTGTGGGACAGTTTGCTTCTCAGATGCCGTTGGTTCTGCAGTGGGGCCCACTTCCTGATCATGGCTGAAGTCTAGAACGAAGTCAGTGACCAAAGTACTACTTATATCTCGGATGAAATCGGTGACTGGTGGACTGGAGATGCTGATTGGAAGGTTCAAATGGATTTCATGAGCATCTTGATGGTAAATCTCATTTGTTGATCCGAATGACTAGAAAGATTTTCTAAAACCCTGAAAACAAAAAGAATTTCAATATCATACATGTGGCACAAATATATAAGATCTAGAAATATTCATCTATTGGGCCCTTACATTGGGAGGGAAATCCCCAAAGAAATTTCTCTTTGGTGAATTTTTGTATAACTCAATAGTCTAGAAACCCTGAATCGACTTGCTCGAGTTGACGCTACTCAACTCAACAAGCTTTTTCGGAGACTCGAAAAAACTCGGTTTGATCACCATTCGGTCAAAACTCAAAAGAGAAACTCAAATTGGTCATAACTCAGTCAAAACTCAAGTGAAACTGAGATTATGGCCTGTACCATCCAAAACATCTATATTATGGCCTGTACCAATCATCCAAGCTGATTTTTATTTTTTCCCTTTATCTAGCCCTGTATGACCTAATCAACATATTGGATGTCAAATAAACAATACAGTAAGCCTTAGGAGGATTTTAATGATAGATATCCAATTACTATTGATTTCATGTGGTGTGGCGCACATGAGATTTCTGTGGTGGGGTCCACTACAGATATTTATTTGCCTCATTCTTTGGCTCATGACATAAAATGATATCTCAAAATGGATGGATGGTGTGGATATAACAAATACATCATAGTGGGGCCCACAAAACTTGGTGGATGTTGGTTGGTGCTCTATGGGTCCCACCATGATGTATGTGTTTCATCCATGTCGTCCATCCATTTTTATAAATCATATTAGGGCTTGATGCCAAAAATGAGAGGGATATAAATCTCAGGTGGACCACACCACATGAAAACCATAGTGATTGGATATCCACCATTAAAACCCTCCCAAGGCCCACTGTACTTTCTATTTGACATCCAATCTGTTGATTAGGTCATACAGACCCAGATGAAGGGAAAAAAAAATATTAGATTGATCCAAAACTTTATATGGCCCCCAAAAGGTTTTCAATGGTCGACGCTCATTCAACACTGTTTCCTATAATGTGGTCCAGTTGAGATTGGGATATACTTCATTTTTTGTCCCATTCCATAAAATGAAATGAAAAAATAGATGGATGGCAGGGATGAAACACAAACATAATGGTGGGGCCCACAGAGCACCGACCACGCCACTTGCCGCCCGCGAGTGAGAGAGACTTAGTCTCTCTCGCTCTCTGACCTCTCTCACTCTCACTCTCTCTCGCATCCTCTCACACACTCTCTCTCTATCCTCTCTCTCTCTCTCTCTCTCTCTCTCTCTCTCTCTCTCTCTCTCTCTCTCTCGGTACTCTCTCCACCCCGCCAGGCTCTCCACCGCGCCTCTCTGTCTCTCCCGGTGCTCTCTCTCTCTCTCTCTCCATCGCGTCCTCTCTCCACCGCAGCCTCTCTCCACCGTGCTCAGTTGACGGTGATCGAGGATCCAACGCAAATAGGTATCTCTCTCTCTCTCAATCTCTCTCAATCTCAATACCAATTGAAATGATTTGGGGATTTAGGGATTTAGGGACGATTCATGCATGCAATTTCGTGGTTTTCTTTTTCGTCGATTGGATCTTCTTCTTCTTCTTCTTCTCCTCCAAACAATGCATGAGAAGACCCAACAGTGCATCGTGTAGGGCATCCAGCAGTGCCCATACCTGTCTACATACGTGTAGGGCATCCAGCAGTGCATCGGATGGGTCCCATTGTATGATGACCTGGCCCACAGTCAGACTAGTCAACTAACTAATCAGGCAGGCTGCACATTTATGTATGTTAAATGTGGACCATTAGACTGTCTCTTGTTTAGATACTTGTGTGGACCACCTGAGGAGCTCACTAGCCTGATTTTGGGGACTGAGAATTCCATGGAATTTAACATCTGAGAGAGATGTTGGATGATGAGGTATTTTTCCTATTTTTGCAGGTAAAACTCCTCAGGTTGCTAGGAATCTTTCCTTCAAGGTTGTTGGAAGAAAGGTCGAGCTGATGTAGTCGACTCAATTGCCCAATTTCCAGTGGAATTCTACCAGTAATATTGTTGTCGAAGATTTTTAGCAGTGTTAGATTTCGACATTCTCCCCAATTAGGTGACAACTTACCAGCAATCTATTGTAACTTAGGTCAATGTACTCTAAAACAGGATATACTTCGAAAACTTAGGATATATTTCCAGTGAGCTGATTATGTTCAAGCCGAACTATTGTTAAGCTGGTGCAGTTTCTCAGGCTTTGAGGAATGGGACCAGTGAAATGGCTGTTACTATTACGGTTAGACACAGTGAAGTGTCTGAGTGATCCACCTTGGCATACTTGGGGTAGGTGGCCGGAGAAAAAGTTGTCAGCCAAAAAGAGAATCTCCAAACGTGTTAGATTTGAGATTTCTGGAGGAACTGAACCAGATAACTGATGAATTGAGAGAGAGAGAGAGAGAGAGAGCGAGAGAGAGAGAGAGAGAGAGAGAGAGGCTGAACAAAATGCTGTGAGGAGGAACGGGATCAGATAACTGATTATTAATCAGAAAGAGTCAACTTAGGTTGGTCAAATTGCTGAAAGATGGAGGAATTGGACCACTGAGCTGATTCCTTACATATATGTAGATGGTACAGATTCTTAAGATTGAGAGATCTGTCCGGAAATCTGATTTTCGCAAAGGTATAAACCTCCAAGTTCAGTTAGATTTCCTAGAGTGTACGGTAAGGAACTAGTGAGAGAAGACGATGCACAATTCACTGCGAATTGAAATGCTAACCTGAACATAAAGCATAACAATGGACCCATGTGATCTGTGCAGACCTGGGTGTGGATGTTTCCAGTAATTGATGATTGCCACTCTTTTATCTCTTATCTCTTGATGAATTTTTACTAGTTCCATTATATGTATATATCTTAATTTCTCACTGATACATAGATGTGGTCTCAAATTCATAGCTGTGTTTTTAATGGAGTCATTTTGGAATCCTAGGGTAGGTTATATGGAGGAATTCTATAATCCTGGTGCATATTTCTCCTGTAGGTTATGAAACTGGTTACCATGCTTGCTACTTGTATTGGAAATCCAATCTTGGAAAACCATAGTAAATCATCCACCATAGGATTGTAAATGCAGTTAACAGGTGTACAATGAGTTTTGACATTTTGATTTCTAAAGATGAGTAATTGAATTTAATTGACATGTAACAATATCCAAGTTGATCTGCATTAGGGTTGAACCTTGATGTTTCAAAACCTGGACTGGAACCAAGTAGGTGCTGTTGACGTTTGTTGGTCTTAACCATAGATCCGAAATTCACTGAATGAGACTCAAAACGTATCCAAGTAGAGTCATCTCGGCAATTGAAGTCCAAAGTCTTTTAGTATTGAAAGTGACTTGGCCCTGATTTGGGAAGACTCTTTTAATAAAATGCAGCAGAAGAAATCAAACTCGTAACCCTCTATTTTCTTGCACTTCAACTCCACCAGCAAGCCCCACGCCTGGCTTTGCTGCGTATAGTCTAAATTTTCTATTGCTTGTGCAATATGTGATATTTGAAATGAGGTCTCAAGTCCAACTAGTTGTACCACATGTTAGGGTGGTCCGCCCGGTGAATGATACCCAACCTATAAAGTGCATGGAACATGTGTTGATGATGTTTAAATCAGTTCCACTTGGACATGCATTTATGATGCTTAAATTAGCCCACTTGGACATGTGTTTACAATGCTTAAATCAGTCTACTCTATTTGGACATGGGTTTATGATGCTTAAATCAATCCACTTGGATGTGTGGTAACGATGCAATGATCAGCACACTAGAACCATAAGTTTGTTTAAAAACCTTAAATCAGTCCACTTGGACATGTGTTTACAATGCTTGAATCAGTCCACTTGGACATGTGTTTACAATGCTTGAATCAGTCCACTTGAACATGTGTGTCTAGATGATTAAATCAGTCCACTGGAACATGTGTTTATGATGCTTAAATCAATCAAGTCGGATGTGTGGTAATGATGCTAAGATCAGCCCACTAGAACATGTGTTTATGATGCTTAAATCAATCAACTCGGATGTATCATATTGAATGCTTAATAACTAACTTAGCATTGTGTATTAGTTATCCACCAACCAGCCGCTTAGGAAATCAGACATAAGTTCCATATAGCTTATGGTTTATCACACATCTAAAGTAAGGCATACAATTGCATGTAGAAATAAGGGCATTTCAACATCCATGTATAGCCTAGTCCCTCTCTACACTCACATACATGCCAATATACATGTGAGAGATCCCAACACCCACCATATAGATTCCTTGGCACAAAAGTAAATACAGTAAAAACTCATGAGCAGGGCATATAGTATGAGACAAGTAGATGGAAACCATCCATTAGTTTCACACATTGTAGCTCACCTAATGAGTGGATGGCCTCATTTCTGGGCTAGGGTCCAGAAAAATCGACATGACGAAGTCCACATGATGCATAAGCCCAGATGTTTACTACATGGCTAGAGAGGTTTTTCCTCTAAATGTCCTAAGGTACTTGAGATGAGGCACACACTCGACCAAATTCCTCCACTATATATATATATATATATATATATATATATATATATATATATATGGCAGCCATTGCGGCCAATAAGTGGAGATTAGACAAAACTATAGTGATCTATGCACTCCAAATATGGTTGTATCACCATCATCATAGCTTGCTAGAAGTGATGTGTTTGACTAAAATAGTGATCTATAATGATATATGCACTCCCCCAAATTGAAGTCTTTTATTTGACTTTAAGATATTACATCCATTGCCTTCTGTTCCCTAAAATTGTCCTTACAAATGTTCATGAGCTTGTATATTACATTTTTTTGTCTTAAATTATTATTGTGATTAGTTAGTTTATAGTTGTGACATGTAATTTATAGATTTGTATGTTAGATAATTAGTTACTCGTTTGAGGATTTCTATGGGGTCATACATAAATATGGTGTGTTTTTGGTGACATAAAAATTGCTCAAATTGTCTCATTTTGGACAGTTCAAGGTTAGATGGAAAGTATGCTTTCATACAATCTATTTAAATGTTCATGCCTGATCCGTGGTTCATCTTCTCATTTCTCTCTAGATATGTTTCTTCCATTCCGTATCCAATACCAAATATCTTTACATTGCTTTAGATATTTGACATCGGAATGTAATGTAAGATCTACTTATCTAGAGAGGCATGGGGAGATGCTGCCGGATTTTCGGCGTGGACGTTTAAATGAGAATATGAAAGTATTACAATCTATCCAACCTTGGATGAGTAACTAATTTAGGATTTAATTATATTAGCTTAGAAAATGTTGGAGCAGACCCGGATGTGCATCGGAGCTATCCAGATGTTGAGCTTAGAAAATGTTGGAGCAGACCCAGATGCATGATTTTCTTTTTCAACTGTTAGTCATAGAGTGTCAGTACTTGTTTCAATTTGAATTGGATGGATGATGAATGTACTTGCGAATGTAAATGAGAATAAACAACCTATTAAAATAATTCTAAACCTAAACTTATAACCTTAACCTAAACCTATTCTCAAATCCCAAAACCTATACTTATAACCTTAACCTAAACCTAAACATAAACCTATAACCTTAACCCAATCCCAAACCCGAACCTTAACGTATAACCTATAACCTATAACCTATTCTCAATTCCCTAAAGCTATAAGTTATAACCTAAACCTACACCTAAACCTATAACCTAAACCTAAACTTATATCCTTAACCTAAACCTATTCTCAAATCCCAAAACTTATAAACTAAACCTAAACCTAAACTTATAACCTTAACCTAAACCTATTCTCAAATCCCTAAACCTATACTTATAACCTTAACCTAAACCTAAACCTAACTTATAGCCTTAACCTATACTTATAACCTAAACCTATTCTCAAATCCCTAATCCTATACTTATAACCTAAACCTAAACCTAATCCTAAACCTAAACCTAAACTTAAAAACCTAAACCTAAACTTATAACTTGAACCTAAACCTATTCTCAAATTCCAAAACCTATACTTATAACCTTAACCTAAACCTAATCCTAAACCTAAACTTAAAAACCTAAACTTAAACTTATAACTTGAACCTAAACCTATTCTCAAATTCCAAAACCTATACTTATAAGCTTAACCTAAACCTAAACCTATAACCTAAACCCGATCCCGAACCCAAACCTTAACCTATAACCTATAACCCAAACCTATTCACATAACCTATAACCTATTCTCAAATCCCAAAACCTATACTTATAACCTAAACCTAAACTTATAACCTTAACCTAAACTCATAACCTTAACCTAAACCTAAACATATAACCTAAACCTATAACCTAGCTTAATCTTAAAGCTAGTTCCGTAAACTGACTCTAGTTTTTTCATTTTAGAGATGGATAAGAGTTGGATGCGAGCTAAGAATAGGTTTAGCCCAGAGTATAAACAAGGGGTTCAAGAGTTCATGGAATTTGTACGAAATCTAGCAGATTCAGAGAATAAAATTAGGTGTCCATGTCAAAAATGCAAGAATATCACATATAAGACTTTAGACAAAGTAGAGGATGATTTGTTTATAGTTAGGATTGACCAGGGTTACACTTGGTGGATCTATCATGGTGAAGATATGACCCATAGAGTTGAGGCCACTGAAGTCAACGAAGACCCAATTGTGCCGGATGACAAGGATGAAGACGTTGATGAAATACAAGGTATCATAGGTGATGTGTTCAGGGGAACAGTTGCAGATACTGATTTTGCAGCGATAAGCAGTTGCCAAGATATCCCTTCAATGGGTGAAGTCGAATCAGAAAAGTTGAGTAGATTGTTGAGGGATACGCAACGTCCACTTTATCCGGGGTGTGAGAACTTCTCCAAGTTAAATTTTCTTACAAAGTTACTTCATTTGAAGACAATAAATCGTTGGAGTAACAAATCATTCGACATGTTGCTTGAGTTGTTGAAAGAAGCATTACCGGACAGTGAGACATTACCTAAGTCTCATTACGAGGTAAGATCCTTGATGCGAGACTTGGGCCTTAGTTACACCGTCATACATGCATGTATAAATGATTGTTTATTGTATTGGAGAGAGTATGATAAGGCTGATCAGTGTCAAGAATGTGGAGAGTCTAGGTGGAAGAGTAACAAAGTCAGGAGTAAGAAAATCCCGCGAAAGGTGTTAAGGTTTTTCCCATTGAAACCCAGATTGCAAAGATTGTTTATGTCTCGTAAGACGGTTGAAGATATGAGGTGACATAGGCAGAAACGTGTTCATGATGATACTACACTGAGGCACCCTGCGGACTCTGAAGCCTGGCAAAATTTTGACAAGCAACATGACTGGTTTGTAGAGGATTCTCGTAATGTTCGACTAGGTCTTGCAAGTGATGATTTTAATCCATTTGGTAATATGAGTAGCTCGTACAGTATGTGACCAATAGTACTTATGCCCTACAATTTACCTCCTTGGTTGTGTATGAAAGAGTCATTTTTCATGATGTTATTGCTTATCCCTGGACCCAGGTCACCTGGGAATGACATTGATGTGTATTTGCGACCGTTAGTAGATGAGTTAAATGAGCTATGGAGTCAAGGTGTAGAAACGTATGACACATTTACAGGACAGTCATTTCGATTGCATGCAGCGGTCTTGTGGACAATAAATGACTTTTTCGCGTATGAAAATTTGTCTGGGTGGAGCACGAAAGGCAAGTTAGCTTGTCCTACATGTGGTATTGAGACTTGTTCATTGTCATTAAAGCATGGTAGAAAAACGTGTTATATGGGCCATCGTCGCTTCCTTCCAAGCGATCATAGTTGGCGCAGGAAGACGATGATCTTTGATGGCAAACAAGATCATAGGCCACCCCCGAAAGAGCTATCTGGAGAAGATGTGATACAACAATTGAGTAACATTGGAGAAGTTAGATTTGGTAAGGCATCGCACTTGAAAAAGAGAAAACGTACAGTATTGGACTATAACTAGAGGAAGAAGAGCATCTTCTTTAAGTTGCCCTATTGGAGTGATTTGAAATTGTGACATAACTTAGATGTCTGCATATTGAGAAAAATATATGTGACAATATTTTTGAAACATTGATGAATATAGAGAAGAAAACAAAAGATAGTTTCAAGGCTCGATTGGATCTACAAGAAATGGGTTAAAGGAAAGAGTTGCACTTGCAACCACATGAAAATTCGTATACTATACCAGCAGCCTGCTACACGTTGACAAAACTAGAGAGAAAGAGTTTATGTAAATGGTTGAGATCAGTAAAGTTTCCCGATGGGTATGCGTCAAACATATCTCGGTGTGTAAACGTTACGGACTGTAAGGTAACAGGAATGAAAAGTCATGATTGTCACGTCTTTCTGCAACGCCTACTGCCGGTTGCGATTCGTGGATTCCTAAGCAAGGATATTAGTGTGGCGCTGATTGAGTTGGGAATATTCTTTAAGGATTTGTATTCGAAATCGTTGAATGTAGATGTTATTAAACGACTGGAGAGGGACATTGTCGTAATCCTTTGCAAACTTAAAAGAATATTTCCTCCTGTATTTTTCGATGTAATGGTACACTTAGCGATTCACTTACCGCACGAGGCGAAGCTTGCAGGCCCAGTACAATATCGTTGGATGTATCCGATCGAAAGGTGGTAGAACCATTTAAAATTTTTATTCGTTCCGTAAACTACATATATCCATGTTTTCATACTCTTAACATAGTGGTTTTGTATACAGATACCTTCATACACTCAAACAATTCATGAGGAACAAGGCACTTCTAGAGGGATCCATAGCTGAGGTGTACATTGATAATGAGTGCCTTACATTTTGTTCCATGTATCTTCGTGGCATAGAGACTAGATTTAACCTAGAAGATCGGAATGTCGATGAAGGGCAGGTGCATGAACAAGGACTCATATCTGTGTTTACACATAACGTTCGTCCTTTAGGCTCCTCGACGTTTCAGGATATGGACGTTGAGGATCTAGCAAAGGCGAGGTGGTATGTGTTGCATAATTGTGAATAAATAGAGTCATACTTGGAGTAAGTCTTCTCTCAATTATTATTTTCTTTACATACGATGATCTTAATGTTTCTTTCTTCTAACGTGCCATTTATGTGTAGCAAACACATGGACGAGATGAAGTCCAAATTCCCCACAAGTTATGATCGAATGCATCAGGATCAGTTTTCATAATGGTTTGAAAAACATGTAAGATTTCACACTATCTCACCACACTTAGAATTTTTGTTGTACTGTACATTATTTTAACCTAAGAAAATCTCTAAACAATTACATTCTGTACATGATAATAGATGAAGACGTTACGCACAAGAAACTCTGAGGATGCGTCTGATGCACTATACTCATTGGCGTGCGACGCTGATAGACATGTATCTAGATACACAAGTTGTATTGTAAACGGGATTTGGTTTCACACCGAAGAACATGACAAGTGTAGGACCACACAAAATAGTGGGGTGGTTGTGAAGGAAACCAATGAGGAGGATCAGATTGACTTTTATGGCATTTTGACCGATATTATTGAGCTGAATTATTGTATGAGAAAGCGGGTGTACTTATTTAGATGTGATTGGTGGGACATTGAAAATAAGAAGTTGGGAATACAGACGGACAACTACATTACGAGCGTAAATTTATCTCGAAATTGGTTTAAGGACGACACATTTGTCCTCGTCAGCCAAGCCGAACAAGTATTTTACCTCCCTGACACCAAGTTAGGCGATTCTTGGCATGTGGTGCAGAAAATAAAGCCTAGGAATGTATTTGACGTTCCCATACCAGAAGTTGAAGATAGGGAGGACGAGGGAAATGACACGGCTAGGGTTGAACACGCATATCAAGAAGACGTGTCGTCTCATGTTGATACAGGGATTGATTCAAGTATTGATATTGATGTGGTGCAATTGGACAGAGATGATGTGCCACCTGATTATGTTGATGCCTCAATAATAGATGACATTGTTAGAGATGATAGTAGTTTCATTGATGACAACGTTGCAGACAATGAAGAGGAGATACTGATCAGCGATAGTGATGGTGAAGAAGAAATAGTCCTAAGCGATAGTGATGCAGACAACGATTATTAATGTACACATGATTTACATATCATTTTTTAATTCGAATAATTTATGTATTCCATGTATACATGAAAATTACAAGTCGTGATTTATTCCTCTTATTGACTTGTTTATAATCTACATTTGCAGTTGAGTTAATTTCTGATCATGTCCTCCTCCAACCGGAGCGTAGCAGAAGCGTAACATACTTCATCAGCTGTTGCAAATGGACGTTTCAGCCCTATCTTCTTCTGGTAGGGCCATAGAGATACCCGGTTTAGTCGATGAGTGTAAAGCAGAATATATCGACGACGACTCAGAAGAAAGATTATCCCATCTCAAAGAAATTTCAGAGCTGATGGAGATATATAGTCATGGGAAACGAGATATGGAAGATGCGACTCACTCACTTGCACATCTGAATGGAGTCCTGAGAGATCAGATTTCTCCTATTGTGACTAACATGTTGGTTACAAAAATGTCCAGTGCTTCACACATGATGACATATACTTCTGAAGCATACGATAATTTACGCAGGGAGTACTTCAGATAGTTTACCTCAAAGTTGTTTCGTATTACAATGAAATATGTGTATTTAATATAGAATGACAATATGTAATAGAATTTTCAAGGGTTATAGATTAAAGTTTACGATTTTATTGTATTCTACTTGCATTATAGTGTAATAGTCTAATCATATTTTAATCATCTCTCTAAGCATAAGCACAAATGCATTGTACTGTATAACCTTACTTGTATAATGTTTTAGTATATTCCACTTGTATTGACATTGTTTAAATTTATAAGTTTGTATCTCGCACATATTCAGTGATGGCACCAGGTGGGAGACCACGTTGTTCGCGCACTGGATCTACTCCTACCCGTGATGCGACGGAGCCAGCATCGCCGTCACATATTATATTGCAGACGTCTGATCCCTCAGTCACGCATACACTGGGCACAGCATGTAAGTCTAGACATATTTTTTTAATTGACTTCTGTTTATGTTTAAACTTACATATTTCTTTTGCAGTAGCATCGTCGACCAGCCGACGAGGACGTGGACCCACGCGTGGGTTGCTTTTAGATCGACTTATGTGTGAGGGTAGGGTGACGGTAGAGTTCACACAGAATTGTATTAGACCTGTTGGGAACAATGCTAGCTTGTTTACGTCGGAGATCGGTGTCCTATGTCGATCTCTGATCCCCATCACCACCCCCCGTTGGGCAGATGTGACAGATGATATGCGGCAGCTCATCCGTCAGCGCCTTCAGGTAAATTGTAGTAAATTAAAATTTATTTTATAAAAGTTCATTTACGATCAAGTTATGTTGCTCGAAATTAATAGAGCATACCCAGATGTGCGTCGGAGCTATCCGGATGAGCGGGGGTCCCTAAAAGGTGGGAACCGCTGTTATGACCATGATGAAGTTGTCCATTTCCTATGGACAGTATTTTGGTATTAGCTCAAAATTAATGGAGTAAACCCGGATGTACGTCGGAGCTATCCGGATGAGCGGGGGTCATCTGAATGGAAGGTGGAACCACTGTTATGACCATGATGAAGTTGTCCATTTCCTATGGACAGCATTGGAAGGGCCTGGCCATGTTTATATATGTATTTTCAGGGACCTCACCCTTAACCTATAACCTATAACCTACCTATAACCTTAACCTACCTATAACCTTAACCTATAACCTACCTATAACCTTAACCTATAACCTAAACCTTAACCTATTCTCAAATCCCTAAACCTAAACCTACACCTAATCCTATTCTCAACTACCTAACCTTAAACCTAAACCTAAACCTAAACTTCAAAAATCCAAAGCAAAACCCGATCCCTTTAATAGGGATTTTATTATTGTTGGAGTTGGAGTTAGTGACCTGTTGCAAGCATCCCTTTAGTAATTTTGTCCTTATGTTGGGGGTGGCTATAAGACCAATCATGCGTTAAGGGACATAATGTTGGGCAGTTAAAGAACAACATGTTCTTAGGATGACTGTAGCTAAAATGAGGATTTTGAGATGGATGATTGGCAACAGAAGGAAAGATATAATTAGAAATGAATGCATTTAATAGAATTTAGGAGTAGCACTAATAGGTAATAAGATGAGCGAAAGTAGACTTGGATGGTTTGGTCATGTGCAACATTGACGAAGAATTGCATCGGTTAGAAGGAGTGGGTACAAGTTGAAGGCTCTAAAAGGGCAAGGGGAAGGCCCAATAGGATGTATGTGTAGGTAGTAAGAAAAGACTTGAAGACCTATGGTCCAACTATGGTCATGGGCCTTGATATAGTGTAATGGCATAAAATGATTCATGTGGCCAACCCCAATTTGTTGGGATAAGACTATGGTGATGACAACGACGATGATGATAGAGATGATGGACAATATCCTCCTTTTTTACATATGAAGCCAATGTTAAGGAACCAATTTTTCAGTTCAAAAGAGATACTCAAGGCTGAGAATTTTGTAGTGAAGTGACGGATCATGGAAGGGCTTCAACTCTACTCCAACCTAACCCAAACAAAGGTGTAAGGAGTTCTCCAGTCCTTTCCATAACATGAAAAAAGATAGAAGGATTTAGATGAGAATCAACTGTCCATGGTCCATTTTCACACCCTTGTGAATCCTTCCTATATCATGCATAAACACCTCATGCAACTTTCTCATTACACTTTTGAACTCTTCCATTTTATCATCTTTGAGAATAAGGCTCCAAATCAAGATTCAACATTTGGAACAAATCCTGAACAAGCATGCCTTTCACCATTGCCACATGAACATGTCTCAAAAATTTGATTGCAAGAGGTTTCTTCCCCAAAGAAACATCATTCCAAAAATGCACCATCTGCCACTTTCCCTCACAAACAGCATGCCTCATCCCTTCTCAAATAAATCCCGTACCCTCAATTGGGGATCCTGAAATAATGAAAGATATCGAGGACCAATGTGGAATATTTGAAAGTGCAGCTGTAAATTAATTTACTATGGGCCTCAACAAAATGTAGCTTCATTTCTAAATAACAAGTTCCATTTCAAATATTTCTCATGAAAACAAAAGTTCCTTTTCAAACAGATTCTTCAAACATATTCTCGTCGATATTGAATTAGTATTGCTGTCTAGATATAGCCCCTAATACTTGATCAGCAGACTTACTAATTTGCATCCCCTGTTTTGCTCAAGAATCTTCACTTTCTCTTCTCTATCCTACCCATTTCACTTTTATTAAGATTAACTAAATAGGCATATCAAGGTGTAAACACATTCTGATCTCAAAAGTTTTTTAGACATCCAAATCCATTGTGTGCCACCAAAGTGCACAGTCCAGATCATTGGACCATGGCCCTCACATACTTGTTTGATATATGGAAGAGTGTGATGGGTGATAGGCAGACATTAAAAAATTGTACACATATAGAATACAGTTAAGTTAAAAGGACACGGTTTGCCTAGTGACCCCAACACCAACCAGCTGGCTTGTGTCAAATCTCAATTAGCCCCTCCATTTTCCAGCTTATTTTAAGGCATGAAATTAAAAATGAGGCAGATCCCCATCTTAGGCCGTAGAACACACAATACGGTAAAGATGGGGCCACATTGGCTCAATCACAATGCATGATAGAGCATCCGAATTCCTTGATGTTGATGATTACAAGTTGACATTTCTTTACTTCCACTTAGGTTCGTGTGTCTTTACAGATGTTGGATTCTGAGTTGGCTCTTCAAGGGAATTTCATTGCATTGATTATGAACCATTGCAATTGTAATGCTGTTTAATTTCCACTGGTATCCCAGCTGATTTGACAGTTAGGATCGCCTGATTGGTCATTGACAGTCATGGCTTATGTATGTATGCCTCTATGCATGCATTTATGTATGGTACATGGGGCATCCGTTTTTTGATGATCCAGTGGATCCACCAGAGATTGGTCGAAGAAAGCCTAGCTCTCCCTTTAAGAGAAAAAAAATTGTGATCGAAGGAAAAATGCTTAAGAAGCTTTTTCTAGTAGCATGGGAGGAGACCATTTGGATTTCTTTGGTTGGTGATAATTTCTCTCACAGAACACATTGTCATCATAAATCATCTCTAACAGAAATACAATGGGATTTCTCCTATGCAAACAGGTCCTGACTTGTCTGTTGAAGGGAGTTTGATTGTTGTCCTTTACTGTGCTGAAATTGAACTTTCTGTGAAGTTCTTCATTGAGTTTATGGTAGATGAATATAGGGTCCTGATACATCAGGATGCAAATAGTATCCTGAATCAGTTATATGCCCACTTCAGACAAGTGGGTCCCATGGTTCGTGATCCTGTTGATATGATGGCACCACCACTGATGGTGGATGCCTTAAAATTCTTCCAGATTGTATGGTCCTAGCTACGTAATCTTTGGTCTTTATTCTACATTGTTGTATCTTTCTTACCCATCTATTCATAGAACACTAGTTGAAGGGTTAGGAACTTGGGATCTTCCATTCTGAGAGATTTTGAGACACCTGTCCATGGTGGGGCCTCCCATGCCCACAAGGTCGGGATCACATGACCATGGTCCTACCAGGTGAACTACATGTCAACATGCATTCAGTCTCTCATTCACTGTTTGCATGTTGAAAATTTTTTTAAAATTTTGAAATAGCTTATGATGATGGATTTCCTGATTTTCCTTGCCTCTTGTTCAAAGTCTGTTGTTCAAAGTCTGTTATGCTTAAATGTATGAGATATTTCATTGTGGCAGCTCTTAACATATAAGAGCAATGCCCTTACTCTTTGAAGAAACTATCCTTTTAAAGATATAATCCTGTTAACCTTCTCTACGAGTCATATGCTGACTTTGGTGTCCTTCCTCTTTTTACATTTCATTGTAAGCATGGATGTATGAATACTTATATGCCCCATTTGGAATGTCCATGGGATGTGGATTTGGAAATGCTGTTTACTGCTGATTTCTTCTCGAATGGATGGGGATGACTGCGATTTATCATTTTTAATTCCTCAGTATGCGTAGAATGATATGTGCAAGAGGTTTGCTAAGCCCATAAGTGTGTGCAATAAAGCTCACGTACAGGCCACACATGAACCATGATGGCACGATATGTCCGGGATCCAATCCATCCATCAGAACAGCACCACTGTATTGATGCTCTAGCCCAGGAATCAGGTTGATCCACTGGTCAGGTGGGCTGCAGCTAGTAAAACTAATGTACCGCTCTGAAAAACTTGGCTGAAGTTTTATAACCCATCCACCTGTTTCCAATATTAGAACCTACATGCTGAGTGGAAAAGATTTATTTTTGGGAAAACATGTAAAAGGCCGTACCAACCTGATGGGTGGATTGGATCTTGCACCTATGTGCCATGCTGGCACATGTGTCACGTGTCCATGAGATTTATCACGCACACATGCATGCACAGCAAAGCTCTGTGATGCAATGCAAAATATAGTCTGGAACCCATCAAGTTGACTTGACATAATAACCCATGTCAAGAAACAAGGATAGCTTCTTGAAATTCTAAAGAACTCATATGAGTGGTTGAAAAACTTGAACGAGTACTCAATAAAAACTCAACAACAGAAAATTAAGACCACATCTTAAAGCTTGCTCAAGGGGCGTTTGGTTATAGCACTTTTTCATTGTATTAAAAGATGGCGACAAAAATGCCAAAATTTTCCATTGCATAGCTAGCACCCGGGTGAGATTTAATAAGATTAGAAGCATAGTGGTTGATGGGGTTTGATTGGAAGACAAGCATCTTATATCAACTGAGGCCATATGCTACTTAGTAACCTGCTTCAGGGGGAAGGATGGAAGAGATCCAAACTAGATCACTTGCAGGTGAATCGACTTTCGAGGTGGATGCTAGTTCGATCGAATCCCCATTCTTTATTCTTGAGGTGAAAGGAGCCATAGATGCGTTGGGAGGGGACAAAGCCCCTGACCCGTATGGCTTTTCGATGGTCTTTTTTCAAACTTTTTGGGATACTTTAAAGGGCAACGTGATGGAATTCATGGATGAATTTTATGTTAGAGGAAGGCTATCCAAGGATCTCGGGGAAACTTTCATTGCTTTGATTCCTAAAGTTCAATGGCTTGAATCTCTAAAAGATTTCAGGCCGATCAGTCTTTTAGGGGGCCCTTCTAAGATTCTAGATAAGGTATTGGCGTCTCGTACGAAAGGGGTGATTGGAACTCTCATCTCTGATAACCAAAGTGCCTTCATCTCGAGTCATCAGATAGTGGATAGTGCTCTTATCGCTTTAGAAAGCTTGGATTCTAGCCATAAATCTAAATTACAGGGTCTCCTATGCACATAGATTTATCACTAGATTTATGCACTTATAGAGATTACATGCTATGAGTTATGAGATGAATATACTAGGAAAAATAAAATTCTATGAGTTATGACTTGTGCATGCATCAAAGTCTGAACAAAGGCATAGGTTGAAAGAGGAAAAAATTACTTGGTAATGTCTGTTGATCCTGCTACCGCAGTTTCACTCTGACTTGGATCAAATACCCGATAAGAAATAACGGAATCAATTGGAAATAATAGTGATTTACTAGTAAGGGCTCAAACATTAACCAGATCAATCTACAGGGGACTGTTTCGCCAAAGCCCTAGCTATAGGTTGAAGAAGGCCACACTACAGCTACTTTTCTTTTCACCAAATCATGCTAGGATTATAATCTAGGGGTAGAAACTACCAGTCCATTCTTTTAATAATCTTCTTTCCGACATCGAATACAAAAACAGAACATAGCTGTGGAAAACACAAACACCTTTGGACTACAACATAAAAAGTTTCCTAAACCTAAACCTTAACCTATTCTCAAATCCCTAAACCTATAACCTATAACCTTAACCTAAAACCTAAACCTTAACCTATTCTCAAATCCCTACAGCTATAACCTATAACCTACCTATAACCTTAACCTATTCTCAAATCCCTAAACCTAAACCTACATCTAATCCTATTCTCAACTACTAACCTAAACCAAAACCTAAACTTGAAAACCCAAAGCAAAACCCGATCCCGAACCCAAACCTGATTTCCTAAACCTAAACCTTAACCTATTCTCAATTCCCTAAACCTATAACCTATAACCTACCTATAACCTAAACCTAAAACCTAAACCTTAACCTATTCTCAAATCCCTAAACCTATAACCTATAACCTTAACCTAAAACCTAAACCTTAACCTATTTACAAACCCTAAACCTAAACCTACACCTAATCCTATTGTCAACTACCTAACCTAAACCTAAACCTAAACTCAAAAACTCAAACCAAAAGCTGATCTCGAACCCAAACTCAATTTCCTAAACCTAAACCTTAACCTATTCTCAAATTCCTAAACCTATAACCTATAACCTACCTATAACCTTAACCTAGAACCTAAACCTTAACCTATTCTCAATTCCCTACAGCTATAACATATACCATACCTAAAACCTAAATGTGTGCTCAAATCCTTAAACCTAAACCTAAACCTAATCCTATTCTTAACTACCTAACCTAAACCTAAACCTAAACTCGAAAACTCAAAGCAAAAGTAGATCCCGAACCCAAACCCGATTTCCTAAACCTAAACCTTAACCTATTCTCAAATCCCTAAACCTATAACCTATCACCTACCTATAACCTTAACCTAGAACCTAAACCTTAACCTATTCTCAATTCCCTACAGCTATAACCTATACCCTACCTAAAACCTAAATGTGTTCTCAAACCCTAAAACTAAACCTACCCCTAATCCTATTCTCAACTACTTAACCTAAACCCAAACCTAACCTCAAAAACTCAAAGCAAAAGCCGATCCCGAACCCAAACCCGATTTTCTAAACCTAAACCTTAACCTATTCTCAAATCCCTAAATCTATAACCTATAACCTACCTATAACCTTAACCTAGAACTTAAACCTTAACCTATTCTCAATTCCCTACAGCTATAACCTATACCCTACCTAAAACCTTAACCTAGAACCTAAATGTGTTCTCAAACCCCTAAACCTAAACCTACACCTAATCCTATTCTCAACAACCTAATCTAAACCCAAACCTAAGCTTGAAAACCCAAAGAAAAACCCGATCCCGAACCCAAACCCGATTTTCTAAACCTAAACCTTAACCTATTCTCAAATCTCTAAACCTATAACTTATCACCTACCTATAACCTTAACCTAGAACCTAAACCTTAACCTATTCTCAATTCCCTACAGCTATAACCTATACCCTACCTAAAACCTAAATGTGTTCTCAAACCCCTAAACCTAAACCTACACCTAATCTTATTCTCAACTACCTAACCTAAACCGAAACCTAAACTCGAAAACTCAAAGCAAAAGCCGATCCCGAACCCAAACCCAATTTCCTAAACCAAAACCTTAACCTATTCTTAAATCCCTAAACCTATAACCTATAACCTACCTATAACCTTAACCTAGAACCTAAAACTTAACCTATTCTCAATTCCCTACAGCTATAACCTATACCCTACCTAAAACCTTAACCTAAAACCTAAATGTGTTCTCAAACCCCTAAACCTAAACCTACACCTAATCCTATTCTCAACTACCTAACCTAAACCTAAACCTAAACTCGACAACTCAAAGCAAAATCCGATCCGGAACCCAAACCCGATTTCCTAAACCTAAACCTTAACCTATACTCAAATCCCTAAACCTATAACCTATAACCTACCAATAACCTTAACCTAGAACCTAAACCTTAACCTATTCTCAATTAACTATAGCTATAACTTATACCCTACCTAAAACCTTAACCTAAAACCTAAATCTGTTCTCAAACCCCTAAACCTAAACCTACACCTAATCCTATTCTCAACTACCTAACCTAAACCTAAACATAAACTCAAAAACTAAAAGCAAAATCCGATCCCGAACCCAAACCCGATTTCCTAAACCTAAACCTTAACCTATTCTCAAATCCCTAAACCTATAACCTATCACCTACCTATAACCTTAACCTAGAACCTAAACCTTAACCTATTCTCAATTCCCTACAGCTAAACCTATACCCTACCTAAAACCTAAATGTGTTCTCAAACCCCTAAACCTAAACCTACACCTAATCCTATTCTCAACTACCTAACCTAAACCCAAACCTAAACTCGAAAACTCAAAGCAAAAGCCGATCCCGAACCCAAACTCGATTTTCTAAACCTAAACCTTAACCTATTCTCAAATCCCTAAACCTATTACCTATCACCTACCTATAACCTTAAACTAGAACCTAAACCTTAACCTATTCTCAATTCCCTACAGCTATAACCTATATCCTACCTAAAACCTTAACCTAGAACCTAAATGTGTTCTCAAACCCCTAAACCTAAACCTACAGCTAATCCTATTCTCAACTACCTAACCTAAACCCAAACCTAAGCTTGAAAACCCAAAGCAAAACACAATCCGGAACCCAAACCCGATTTCCTAAACCAAAACCTTAACCTATTCTCAAATCCCTAAACCTATAACCTATCACCTACCTATAACCTTAACCTAGAACCTAAACCTTAACCTATTCTCAATTCCCTACAGCTATAACCTATACCCTACCTAAAACCTAAATGTGTTCTCAAACCCCTAAACCTAAACCTACACCTAATCCTATTCTCAACTACCTAACCTAAACCTAAACCTAAACACGAAAACTCAAAGCAAAAGCCGATCCCGAACCCAAACTCAATTTCCTAAACCTAAACCTTAACCTATTCTCAAATCCCTAAACCTATAACCTATAACCTACATATAACCTTAACCTAGAACCTAAACCTTAACCTATTCTCAATTCCCTACAGCTATAACCTATACCCTACCTAAAACCTTAACCCAAAACCTAAATGTGTTCTCAAACCCCTAAACCTAAACCTACACCTAATCATATTCTCAACTACCTAACCTAAACCTAAACCTAAACTCGAAAACTCAAAGCAAAACCCGATCCCGAACCCAAACCCGATTTCCTAAACCTAAACCTTAACCTATTCTCAAATCCCTAAACCTATAACCTATAACCTACCAATAACCTTAACCTAGAACTTAAACCGTAACCTATTCTCAATTCCCTACAGCTATAACCTATACCCTACCTAAAACCTTAACCTAAAACCTAAATGTGTTCTCAAACCCCTAAACTTAAACCTACACCTAATCCTATTCTCAACTACCTAACCTAAACTTAAACCTAAACTTGAAAACTCAAAGCAAAAGCTGATCCCGAACCCAAACCTGATTTTCTAAATCTAAACCTTAACCTATTCTCAAATCCCTAAACCTATAACCTATAACCTTAACTTAGAACCTAAACCTTAACCTATTCTCAATTCCCTACAGCTATAACCTAAACCCTACCTAAAACCTAAATGTGTTCTCAAACCCCTAAACCTAAACCTACACCTAATCCTATTCTCAACTACCTAACCTAAACGTAAACCTAAACTCGAAAATTCAAAGCAAAACCCGATCCCGAACCCAAACCCAATTTCCTAAACCTAAACCTTAACCTATTCTCAAATCCCTAAACCTATAACCTTAACCTAGAACCTAAACCTTAACCCATTCTCAATTCCCTACAGCTATAACCTATACCCTACCTAAAACCTTAACATAAACCCTAAATGTATTCTCAAACCCCTAAACCTAAACCTACACCTAATCCTATTCTCAACTACCTAACCTAAACTCAAACCTAAGCTTTAAAACCCAAAACAAAACCCGATCCCGAACCCAAACCCGATTTCCTAAACCTAAACATTAACCTATTCATAAATCCCTAAACCTATAACCTATCACCTACCTATAACCTTAACCTAGAACCTAAACCTTAACCTATTCTCAATTCCCTACAGCTATAACCTATACCCTACCTAAAACCTTAGCTTAAAACCTAAATGTGTTCTCAAACCCCTAAACCTAAACCTACACCTAATCCTATTCTCAACTACCTAACCTAAACCTAAACCTAAACTCGAAAACTCAAAGCAAAACCCGATCCTGAACCCAAACCCGATTTCCAAAACCTAAACCTTAACCTATTCTCAAATCCCTAAACCTATAACCTATAACCTACCTATAACCTTAACCTAGAACCTAAACCTTAACCTATTCTCAATTCCCTACAGCTATAACCTATACCCTACCTAAAACCTAAATGTGTTCTCAAACCCCTAAACCTAAACCTACACGTAATCCTATTCTCAACTACCTAACCTAAACATAAACCTAAACTTGAAAACTCAAAGCGAAACCCGATCCCGAACCTAAACCCGATTTCCTAAACCTAGACCTTAACCTATTCTCAAATCCCTAAACATATAAGCTATAACCTACCTATAACCTTAACCTAAAACCTAAACCTTAACCTATTCTCAATTCCCTACAGCTATAACCTATAACCTAAACATATAACCTAAACCTAAAAATAAAAAAATAAACCTAAACCTAAACTCAAAACCTAAATGTATTCTCAAATCCCTAAACCTAGACCTACACCTAATCCTGATCTCAACTCCCTAACCTAAACCTAAACCTAAACATGAAAACCCAAACCTAAACTCGATCCTGAACCCGAACCTAATTTCGTTAACCTAAACCTTAACCTATTCTCAATTGCCTAAAGCTATAACCTAAACCTAAACCTAAACCTTAACCAAAACCCATAACCTTAACCTAAACCTAAACCTTAACCTTAACCTTAATCTTAACCTTAACCTAAACCTAAACCTATACTTATAAATCTTAATTTATTTGATAAAAGTTCATTTACAATTAAGTTATTTTCTTAATAAGTTTATTCCCTTAATCTATTATTAATGAAATTGCAGGATAAATTTGAATTCAATTCGAGTGTTCCGCACATTTCCTATGTCATCAACGACATGATCAAGGAGCGGTTCAAGGAGTACCGCTCATTGCTACACAAGCAGTATAAGCAATGCATGAGTAATGAGGAGGACACACTGTCCGCACCGCCGCACGTGACCCGTGATGACTGGAAGTTACTCTGTGATAGATTTTAGTCTGATTCTTTTCAGGTAATATTTATATATTTACGATATCTTAAAGTAACAATTAAATTCACAACTAATAATAATGTATTATGAATAATGTGTTCAGAAGAGGAGCAAAATAAATTCTAATAACAGGGGAAAGTTACCAGTGAACCACGTAGCTGGTTCAAAGTCATTTGTACAAATTCGTCACGACATAGTAAGAAATTACTAGTAACTATGAAGTTGATATATGTTTTCAATGCATTTTATATTAACTCTATTGTTCTTTCGATTGCGCAGCGAGATTCCGTCACTGACCAGGAGGCTGGACCAATAGACCTCTACAAAGGGACTCACTATCGGCAGGAGACGGGATCTTGGGTGCATCCTAGTGCTGACGAGATTTGGATAAAAATCCTTACATTGTAAAATTTAATTGCATTAAATTATAATAATATCATTTTTTTAAGAAAATTCATATGTTTTCATTACAGGCAGTGATGGACACCTTACGCAGTCAGCCCACTCCCGATGGTACTCAGCGGAGTGAGCCAGAGATCCTGAGTGAGGTGCTTGGCACCCGTTCTGGATATGTGCGTGGGTTTCGCCATGGTGCCAAGCTCACGGCACCCACTAGAGCTGCTTCCACCCGATCCATCGTCGTTGGCGAGAGTGCCACCTGTCGAGCTGATATCGCTGAGAGAGAGGTTCACCAGCTACAGGTCGTCATCAATGACATCAGAGATCAGCTGGAGAAGAAGAGTGAGCAGTTGGAGAGGCAGATGGAGGAGTTGACGAGTCAGAGGGAGGAGCAGGAGAGGAGGAGGATGGAGGAGCAGGAGAGGCTGAGGGAGCAGGAGAGGAGGATGGAGGAGCTGATGAGGCATAGGGAGGAGCAGGAGAGGAGGATGGAGGAGCTAACGAGGCAGAGGGAGGAGCAGGAGAGGATGAGGATAGAGGAGCATGCGAGGCTGAGGGAAGAGCAGGAGAGGAGGATGGAGGAGATGCGGGTGTAGCATGAGCGACGGATAGCGAATATGTTTCAGGCTTTTGCCGCACGCTTACCCATCGATGCCCCACCACCTCTGCCTCCATCTTCGTAATTTTTTGTATTTTATTTATGATGTTAAACTTATATATATTTATGCATGATGTAGTTTATGTTTGGATAAATTTATTTATGTACTTTGGAGTTAAATGGCTGTGAATGTGAATATGATGAAATATATTACATGACAGGTGTATATCAGGATATATTGTAATAGGTGTATATTAGGTGTATTTTAAGAATTTTGTGCTGGAATATAGGGTGGAAAAAAAAAAAAAAACTTTTACCTACAAAAATTTTTGTAGGTAAAAGAAACGTCCAAGTTTTTACCTACGAAAATTTTCGTAGTAAAAAGTATCACAATGTTTTTACCTACGAAAGTATTCGTAGCTAAACGTATTTAAGGTATTTTTACCTACGATATCATTCGTAGTTAAACGTGTGTATTTTTACCTACGAAAATATGCGTAGGTAAAGGAATTTTTAGCTACAAAATTAGTCGCAGGGAAACATTTATTAAATATTTTTGTCTACGAATATACCTTTTAGCTACGAAAGTATTGGTAGGAAAAAAGTCTTATTAATATTATTAGCTACAAAAGTATTGGTAGGCAAAAAGTCTTATTAATTTTTTTAGCTACGAATGTATTGGTAGGCAAAAAGTTTTATTAATATTTTTAGCTACGAAATTTTTGGTAGCTAAAATGAGTTTAATATTTTTGGCTACGAAATTGTTGGTAGGTAACAAATTTTGTAAATATGTTTAGCTACAAAATTGTTGGTAGGTAAAAAGTGTTTATAATATTTTTTTGCTACGAAAGTATTCGTAGGTAAAAAGTCTATGTTTAGCTACGAAATTGTTGGTAGGTAAAAAGTATTTGAAATATTTTTGGCTACGAAAGTATTCGTATGTAAAAAGTCTTGTATATATTTTTAGCTATGAAATTGTTGGTAGGTAAGTATTTTTACCTGCAAAAATATTCGTAGGTAAAAAGTTTTTTCAATACTTTTACCAACGAAATGCAACGTTGGTAAAATTGTTTGCCTACGAAAAATTTCGTTGGCAAAAGTCTTACCTTTGCCAACGAAATTATTTTTTCATGGGTAAAAGGTGTTCCCCTCGGCCTTTTAGCTACGAAATTGCCAATGAAAAATTTCGTTGGTAAAACTTTTTTGCTGCGAAATTATGTCTTTTTCCTACGAAAATTTTCGTTGGTAAAAGTATGTTTTCTTTTAGTGTAACCTATAACCTAAACCTAAACTCAAAACCTAAATGTATTCTCAAATCCCTAAACCTAAACCTACACCTAATCATAATCTCAACTCCCTAACCTAAACCTAAACCTAAACTTAAAAACCCAAACCTAAACCCGATCCCAAACCCGAACCCGCTATTCCTAAACCTAAACCTTAACCTATTCTCAATTTCCTAAACCTATAGCTTATAACCTTAACCTAAACCTTAAACTAAACTTAAACCTAAACCTATAACCTTAACCAAAACCAAAACCTATGACCTAAAACCTTAACATATAACCTATGACCTAAACTTATAACCTATAACCTAACCTTAACCTAAACCTTAACCTATAACCTAAAACTTAAACCTAAACCCAAAACCTAAATGTATTCTCAAATCCCTAAACCTAAACCTACACCTAATCCTAATCTCAACTCCCTAACCTAAACCTAAACCTAAACTTGAAAATCCAAACCTAAACCCGATCCCAAACCCGAACCTGCTTTTCCTAAACCTAAACCTTAACCTATTCTCAATTCCCTAAACCTATAGCTTATAACCTAAACCTTAACCTTAACCTAAACCTTAAACTAAACTTAAACCTAAACCTATAACCTTAACCAAAACCAAAACCTATGACCTAAAACCTTAACATATAACCTATGACCTAAACTTATAACCTATAATCTAACCTTAACCTAAACCTTAACCTATAACCTAAAACTTAAACCTAAACCCAAAACCTAAATGTATTCACAAATCCCTAAACCTAAACCTACACCTAATCCTAATCTCAACTCCCTAACCTAAACCTAAACCTAAACTTGAAAACCCAAACCTAAACCCAATCCCAAACCCGAACCCGCTTTTCCTAAACCTAAACCTTAACCTATTCTCAATTCCCTAAACCTATAGCTTATAACCTAAACCTTAACCTTAACCTAAACCTTAAACTAAACTTAAACCTAAACCTATAACCTTAACCAAAACCAAAACCTATGACCTAAAACCTTAACTTATAACCTATGACCTAAACTTATAACCTATAACCTAACCTTAACCTAAACCTTAACCTATAACCTAAAACTTAAACCTAAACCCAAAACCTAAATGTATTCTCAAATCCCTAAACCTGAACCTACACCTAATCCTAATCTCAACTCCCTAACCTAAACCTAAACCTAAACTTGAAAACTCAAACCTAAACCGGAACCCGATTTCCTAAACCTAAACCTTTAACCTATTCTCAATTCCCTAAACCTATAGCTTATAACCTAAACTTAAACCTAAACCTAAACCTAAACCTAAAACCTAAATGTATTCTCAAATCCCTAAACCTAAACCTACACCTAATCCTAATCTCAACTCACTAACTTAAACCTAAACCTAAACTTGTGAACCCAAACCTAAACTCGATCCCGAACCCGAACCTGATTTCCTAAACCTAAACCTTAACCTATTCTCAATTCCCTAAACCTATGGCTTATAACCTAAACCTAAACTTAAACCTTAACCTAAACCTAAACCTAAACCAAAACCTATGACCTAAAACCTTAACCTATAACTTATAACCTATAACCTAACCTTAACCTACCTAAAACCTAAACCTTAACCTAACCTAAAACCTAAACCTAAACCTAAAACCTAAATATATTCTCAAATCCTTAAAACTAAACCTACACTTAATCCTAATCTCAACTCCCTAACCTAAACCTAAACCTAAACTTGAAAACCTAAACCTAAACCCGATCCTGAACCTAAACTCGATTTCCTAAACCTAAACCTTAACCTATTCTCAATTCCCTAAACCTTAACTTATAACCTACACTTATAACCTAAACCTAAAATATAAATGTATTCTCAAATCCTTAAACCTAAACCTACACCTAATCCTAATCTCAACTCCCTAACCTAAACTTAAACATAAACCTAAACCCGATTTCGAACCCAATTTCCTAAGCATAAACCTTAACCTATTCTCAATTCCCTAAAGCTATAACCTATAACCTATAACCTTAACCTAAACCTATAACCTAAACCTAAACTTTAACCTAAACCTAAACCAAAACCTATAACCTAAACCTAACCTATACCTAGAACCTAAACTTATAACCTATAACCTAACCGTAACCTAAACCTATAACCCAAACCTATAACCTACAACCAAAACCTAAACCTAAAACCTAAATGTATTCTGAAATCCCTAAACCTAGACCTACACTTAATCCTAATCTCAACTCCCTAACCTAAACCTAAACCTAAACTTGAAAATCCAAACCTAAACCCGATCCCGAACCCAAACCCGATTGCTATAATAATGTAGCCCAATCACATGGCAACAAAAAGAATGTATCTTTTTTAACACATGCCCCTTTTTACAAAACTTTAATTTTTGTTGTTGTTTCTATTAACTTGAATTGAAACACCTTTTTGCATTATTTGCTTGCATTAGTTTTATTTTAATGTTCTGTTTTGTTTTTAAAAAATGTGCCCAGTTTTTTGGAAGAAAAAAAAAAGTGAATGAAGTTTCTGCAATTCTTCATGATTCTGAATTGTAATGTTTTGTTGGTTGAATATTTTTTTATTAGACGAAAGATAAAAAGAAATTTGTTGTTAATTTTTTCTTTTTTATTTATGATGTTAAACTTATATGTATTTATGTGTGGATGAATGTAATGTGGATAAGATTGTTTGTGTTTGGATGGATGTAGTTTATGTTTGGATGGATTTACGTAGTTTGGGTTTAGATGGATGTGAATGTGAATATGATGAAATATATTATATAACAAGTGTATATCAGGAAGAATATGAAGAAATATATTTCCAAATATTCAAATCCTTTTAAGGGTCATAAGAGATGGTTCATAGCCGTCATTTTAAAGGACGGTCCATGACCATCCTTCTCAAGTTCATAAGAGACGGTTCACAGCAGTCCTTTTTAAGGACGGTCCATGACCGTCCTTTTAGCATTCATAAGAGAGGCTTCATAGCAGTCCTTTTTAAGGACGGTCCATGATCGTCCTTTTAAGGCCCATAAGAGACGGTTTATGAGTCCTTTTTAAGGACCATCCTTTTTACAAGCGGTTCATGACTATCCTTTAAATGTCAATAGGAATGACGGTTTTCGACCATCCTTTTTTTCCTATTTTGGTGTAGTGAGACTATCGACGTACGTATGTGATATATACAATGACTTAGTCACTATGTTGTACGAGATATGCTACACTAATGACCGGTCTTTTGCATGGGTGGTGAGCCCAAGTCCGACTAGATGAGCATTCCCAAGTCGATGTGTATTCATGCATCCATGCATTTAAAAAGACTGTATCATGTATTATTTTAATTGTCTTGTTATTTTTAACTATGCTTAACTAAGGCGGCGGTGTATAATCTTGAGGAGAATTCATTCTAAGTTAGTCACTCATCCATCAAATATATAACCATACAGGTAGTACAAGTGACTTAAAAGATACTCATATCTAGGTTGATAAAGTGCAAGGTACAATTATCAAGGATGTATGAATATATCTACATGGAGAAGTTGTGTGATCATACGGATCAAGTTTATATACATTTTATTATTTCTCCTGTGTAAATCATGTAATTCTTGTATTTGTTATTATAGAGACATTGGTTTGTATAAGTCATTATGGGCAGTCGCTCATATATTCTAAATGTAGTGCAAATTTTTTTTTAAATTTGATTTATCCATCTTTCACTAAATTGCTAACTCTTAGAAAAGAAAATATATATATATATATATATATATATATATATATATATATATACCTGAATTTGACTATCTATAAAGGTTAACACTCGAGTTTTTGGAGAACGAGTCATGTACTCAGGTTCCAAGAACTCGGGGCGTTACACTCTGGCCCGAGAACTCACAAGCGGCGGCTCTTCCTCAGCCACCGGGGCCATCTCTTCTAGATTGAGAGGCGGTTGTTGTCCCTGCTGTTCTTTCATCTGATTGATCTCGTCCCTTAACATCTGTACTTGATCTTGCAAAGCACTATATTTACCTCCTCATCTTCAGGTCCATTGGGATGGGCCAGTTCAAGCTGACTCGATATGCCGTAGAGAAGACGAGTAAGGTTTCTCGGTCGACTCAGGCTCCATAGTTGTTACTGGGAGCGCTTTCTTCTTTCCTTTGTCCATTTCTGGTAAAGCTCTCTAGTGTTTTTATTTGAATTCATACAGACGATGCCAAAAATGTTGATGTTAAAATCTGGATCACCCTCCGCTAAGCTCCGAGTGCTCGGAGTGAACCTCTAAGTCCTACACAAATGGAAATCAAAGGAGACCCTGGCTAGAGCAAGGGGACCCTCCGATACCTAAGTTAGGATAGGAAATCGGGTCTAAGTAGTGTATAGTAGGGTGAGGGTGCAAGATATTGCATACCCCTTTCAATAGGAATGACTCCTATTTATACTTTAGGGTCCTGCTGAACATGCTCAACAATCTCGGCACAGTCTTCACCATTACGCGAGAGCCACGGGTGCATGGTTGTCGGCCATTACCCGGAGATCGTGCTCCAGATGATGCTTCAGATAGGCATTATGTTCTTATCCAAGCTGAATTCTATAAGCATTACGTTCTTATCCAAGCTGAATTTTACTGAGCTCGGCTCACAATCCTTTAAGCTTATGAGTAGGGCTGTTCATGAGTCGAGCTAGCTCGAAAAACTCGCTCGATTCGGCTCAAGTCAACTCGGATTGACTCAACTTGAATGGTCGATTCAAGCCGAGTCAAGCTAATTATTTAAAGCTCAAGTTAAGTTCAAGCCAAGTTCGACCAGGGGGCATTTCAACTCGACTCGACTCGAAGCTCGAACTCGAGCTCGACTCAGCTCGATTAATAAATATATTAAATATTATATATTATATATATTATATTAATATAAGTTTTAAGTTTTAATTTATTTTTAAAAAAAAAACCCTAGAGTCTCTACCCGACCACACGCACCCTCTTTTTCTTTCCCTTTTTTTTTCTCTACCCACTGTCAGCCGCATGCCCGCCCGGACCGCCACCACCAGGTTTCCTCATCCGATTCGAAGATATGTTTGATTTTTTCATCGGATTTTGCTTTGATTCTCTTAAGGTTTTTAAATTTTTCATCAATAAAAGAGTATCAAGAACAGAATCCATTATTCTCTTACCTAACAAGCTCGAGCTCGACACGAGGTAAACTTGACTCAATTCGAACCACTAGCTCGACTCGACAGCTTTGGCAAACAAGTCAAGCTTTAATGTTGAGCTCGAAGCCAAGCTCAAACTCGAGTACATCATGGACAAGCCGTGCCAAGCTTGGCCCACCTCGAATCGACTTGGGTCAATGCCCACCTCTACTTATGAGTGAGTTGAGTCTGCTTGGAGTGTATGCATCGGATATATGATGACTTCTTTTGAGTCTTGGATCGGCGTCATAGATCTGCAAGAGTCATTGGAATTGCCTCACGTCGGACGTTGTTGATCTGAGGCTTTATTTGTTGACATCTCTTACTTAACCTTGGTGTGGCTTGGTTTGATTTTATCCCTACAAGTTGTGTGGGTCCCATATTAAAGCATGAGTTATATCCAAACCGTTTGCCTACTTGGTGAGCTCGCGGTAAACGTTCGTCACTTGGCATGCTAGTGGCAGGGCTTGAGACTAAAAACAAGACAGATTAGTAGCTCGAGTTGACAACATTCTAGAAAGCAGCCGGGGATTGAACGTCTACCATTGCACTCCTTTTGGGGTTACGGAACTTTCGTATCAATTTTATATTTGTTTTCCTCTTCGTTTAGGTTTGCACGTGATCCTATCAATAGTTTGGATGTAAAATAAGTACTATGGTGGGCCCTAAAAAAGCTTTTACGGAAAACATCATTGTCTCATTATTATTTGTGGTGTGGTTCACTTGAGCTTTGGATATAAGTCATTTTTTGCATAAGATTTAAAATGATATCCAAAAATGGATGAACGGTGTACGAAAAATAGATCATTAGAGGCCAGGTATCTTTGATATCCTTTGAACGAGCTAGAGGAGCGTCAGCGATCGTCTTCGCGGGAACGGATTCGCTATTCACCCTGCCACCAGCCCGTGGCTGCTGGTTGGCGCTCTATGGGCCCACCATGATGTATGTGATTCATCTATTCTGTTCATTCATTTTTAAAGATCATTTTAGGGGTGAAAACCTAAAATTATAGGAATATAAATATTACGTGGATCACACTATAAGAAAATAATAGTGATTAGATATCCACCATTAAAATCCTCCTAAGGTCCATTATATTATTTATTTGACATCCAATCTGTTGATTAGGTCATACGGACCCAAATGAAGTGAAAAAACAAAGATTAGCTTGATCCAAAACCTTTATAGCCCCCAAAAAGTTTTTAATGGTTGATGTTCACCCAACACTATTTCCTATAATGTAGTCCACTTGAGAATGGGATACACCCCAGTTCACTTGAGAATAGGATACACCTCAGTTTGAGTCTCATACCTATAAAAAAAAATAGCTGAATGGCATGAATGAAATACACACATCACGGAGCACCGACCATTGGCTGGTGGTAAGGGGAATGGGGCAGTAGCCAATCCGTTTTCCGTCTTCGCACGACACGTATTCACACTAGGTATGTTGGTGGTGTGTGTGGTACACCAGCTAATCCACTTCCGGTCAATATTTGCCATGGTGGCATTTCTAGATGCCTGCGGGCTACGTATCAAGGAGTCCAGCGAAACCAGAGCGTCGAACGACTGCTAACGTCAGTAATGACGTCAGGAGATGGAACCAACGGGAACGGATCGACTACTCCCCCTAACACCGGCCAATGGGTGGTGGTCAGTGCTATGTGGGACCTACCATGTCTTTTTTATTTCATCCATTCTGTCCATATATTTTCACAGATCATTTTACTTTTCTATCCAAAAATTAGGTATATCCAAATCTCAAATGGACCACATTATAAGAAATAGTGTTGAATGAAGATCGACCATTAAAAACATTTTAGGGGCATAAAAGTTTTGGATCAAGCTGATCTTTATTTTTTCTCTTCATCTGGGCCTGTAGGACCTAATCAAAAGATTGGATGACAAATAAACAGTATAGCGGACCTTAGGAGGATTTTAATGGTGGATATCCAATCACTATTGTTTTCATGTGGTATGGTCCACTGAGATATATTTACCTATAATTTTTGAAATCAAGCAATGAAATGATACGTAAAAATTGATGAACGGTATGGATGAAACACATACATCATGGTAGGGCCCACAGAGCACCAACCACCAGCCACGAAGCTAGTGGCAACGGGAGTAGCCAATCCGTTTCCGAACCAAACTCGTTTCCAGCCATCCGCCCCCTCCTCCATATTTAAGAGGCCCTGAACCCTAAACCCTAAACCCAACTCTCTCTCTCTCTCTCTCTCTGAAAGGAAGAAAAGAGAAATGTCGAAATCTCCAGAGGAAGAACACACTCGGAAGGCGTTTGGGTGGGCTGCAAGAGACTCTTCTGGAGTCCTCTCCGCTTTCAAATTCTCTAGAAGGTATTACTCATTACCCTTCTTCTTCTTTTACTTTCCTTTTCTTTTGCAAAGAGACATTTCTCTTTGTTTTCTTTGGATTTCTTCTTCTTTCTTTTCGTGGGTATTTTCGGTATTGTATATTGTGTAGTTTGTTTCAAGATCTCTCTTCTTGATTTTTTTGGAAGCCTCATTTCTTTTCTTTTTGCGTGTTCTTATTGTAATGAGATCTTTCTTTTTATTTTTGGTGGGTAGTTTTCGTATTTCTATTCTCTCTCTTAATTGAATGAGATTTCTTTTAGTTTCTTTATAATTTCTCTTCTTATTTTTGGTGGGTTTTTTGGTATTTTCTATGCTCTCTCTCTCTGTCATTGTTCCGGGCCTCTCCTAACCTCTTTTCTTTTCTTTTCTTGTATTTTCTTGTATTTTCTTTCATACGAGTTTTTAATGCGACGAAATCTTCTCTTTCCTTTTTCCCTTTGGAATTTTTACTTTTTTTTAAAGGAATTTCTGGTATCTACCAAGCTTAGCTTGTTTAGTCTTATTGTGTTATTACCCATGCTCTCTTCTTAATTTCTGGTACTTTCCACCCCTATGATATATATACAGAGAGGCATCCTTTCCTGCGCACGTGCACACCTTTACATACGTGTTATACGCCTAAAATCCGAACGGCCAAAGTGATGTGGCACCCCGTGAAACTCACGAGAACTGGTGTTCAACGGAATACTGGGATCTTCAACACACATCACGGTGGGCCCCACCGTAATGTGCTTCGAAGATCTACCCCCATCAGTCAAATGCACCAATCCCATGGTGACGTACCATTTCACTCTACTCTAGTGGGAAGTCGGTTTCCATGGTGTCTAACCACACCGAGTTTGGTGGTGTGTTGACGTCACTGAGTTATATATGCCCACCGTAATAATGCATATGTTATATTGGTATTCTTGATCATGCTCTAAAGTGATTTCGCAGAATCAGCAGAGACTCTGCCTCCCGCAATATCATTGGTCCATCTCACCGCCCCTGCCACGTCGGACTAGCAAATACATTTCCGTTTCATATTAAAATAAAAAATAAAAAAAAATGTCTCGGCCGTCTTTCCTAATAGCAACGGCACCACGAGAAAATCTCTTTGCTGTCTTCACTAACGGCAACAGCACCACGAACGGCACTTTCCATTTCTGGTTCACAGTAATTTTTTAGAGATTATTTCTCCCCTCGTTTCTAATTTCAAATTCTTTCCTTTTACAGATGGATTTCATCAAAGCGGAAGAAAAAGAGGAGTTTTTTCTTTTGAAGATCGAGGCCCTCTTTCCCCAATCTCTCACAGTCCCTCTTGCCTATTTTTTACCGGGCAGCCGAGTTCATCCATCAAAGATCCACCCCACCTCACATGTATTTTAATTTTTTTTATATAATTTTTTACAGATTATTATTTTTTATTTATTTTTTCCTCCATTCAAAATCCTTTTTTTTTTTCAAGGCTATTTTTTGTGATATGCAATGGACCCACTAAATGAATGGTTCAGATACCAACTTTTTAAATGAGGAACATTGGATGCTGTTTTTGAATTGCCTGTATGCATGTAGACTAATGGGGAAGTGTCTTTCAATATTATTGTAGCTTAGATCAAGAGTCCTGAGGGATGAGAGCGAACCCAAATAGAGAGAAATGCTTTCATCGAAGGAGTTATCACTGAGGTCAAGGAGCTCTAGGTTGGGCAATCTGGACCTTCTTTCGAAACCTGCATATGGGTGATGTCTTGTATTTAGTGCCTCTTAGAATGGAAAACATCCCATATGGGTGACATCCTGTATTTAGATCCTGCTTAGAATGGGAAAAAGCCCAAACATTCTTAATCTTCTATTAGAAAAATAAATAAATTTCCTCAAATGCATCATGCTGAAGAGGAAACACCAGGGGCCTTTATTTCCAACACACTGCGTCAGATCTTTTGTTCAGCATAAAACAGATGGTGATGCTGGAGTGAATTAAATTGCAATGGTTAAAAATGTTTTCCCTGTATTTATGTAGGAGAAGGCCTAAATTCCAATAACTTTGTTTTTTTTTTTTTTTCCCTCCAAGTCATCCTCGTTGTCATTGAAGCCCTTTTTTTTCAGGTCCAAATTGAAATTGACAGAATTACAATTCAGAAATGAGAAATCACTACATACCTTGACACATTTGCAATTCAATTTATTAGGACCTATGAAGGCAGCCCTGTTTTAAATCATCAAGGAAGAATGTTAAGATTGTAGGAGATAAAGGTACCTTCATGATCAACCCAACCAGCGAGGTTATTCCCGGACTCCAAAGGATAGAAGGAAGTCAGCATTTAGATACCATTCTCCCAATTCCCATTCCCTTGTACGATTGAGAGAAATTTTGGTCACTCGGCATGTTGCATTGTTGCACTTGATTCTTTCCCAACTACAACAATCAGTCCCATCCTCCCATGTAGGAAGAGAAGACCCATTCAGATAATTGATGGAAGCTTTGATCTCCAAGAGAGAAGTCCTCTCCTTGTCCAAGTACCCAAGACACCCATGAATATGGTACTGAACAAAAACCAAAGCCCACAACCACATAGCCAATGCCCAATCCATGGAAATTGTATTAGTTTTCTCCTCTGTATTCTAGCAGGAGAATGTTCTTCAATTTATAAGTGTAGAAGTTCGAAGGTTGGTGAGGGTCGAGGGACGCGTGGGAGAGGTGATGTGTCTAGCTGATTGGGTTCGGTTTCAAGTGACGGTGGCCCACTATAATGTTTATTTTATACATGTTGTCTATCCATTTTGGATTATTATTTCAGTCCATGAGCTAAAAAATAGAGTAGATGAGGAAAACCAAACATGGGGATTAAATGCCCATCGTTGGAAACTTTGTGATGGTGACCATACCACAGTTTATGGGTAGAGGATTTCATGCCTTTACTTAGGTAGGTAGGTGGGGCCAACTAGGAAGCCTAAAAAAAAAATTATAATCCTTGCATTTTTTTAGCTCATTTTAGGACACTAGACAGAAAAAAAAAAAGGGGGTGCATCCAAAACTTAAGTGGGCCAAAGCAGAGAATACTGTGGGGATTGAACGATCACTGTTGATTGAATGACTGCTGTTGAACCTTATATTAGATCTTTAAAAAAAAATAAAAAATGAAATCTGACCAAAATAATGCACCTTTGTAATTTTTTGCTTAGGATATACATAGCTAGGTATTAATCCTACTCAAAGTTATGTTGATGTTCCAGATTACTTAGGGCAACTGGTTGGTGATGAAGTTTATGTAGGATTTTAACTAACTTCTTGATTGATTTTGATATTCGAACACAGAGTCACCATAGCATATGACCCCAACAATTCCAACTACCCAAATATTAGCATTGGCTGTAATTTTCCAATAAGATCTATACATCTTCATTTCAATGCAAGAAACTATGATTAGTTTCCAACAGTGCAAACACAAATTTCAGCCACCAAAATTGGATTTCCAGCAATTAGATATAAAATCTAGCTCATAATCAACCATAAATCCAAATGACCGGAGTGAATTGCAGCACCTATTTGTAGATTCTAACAATCAAAATTCTATAGGAAAATCCACAACTGGCCCATATGCACAACGTACGACAACTGCTGAGTTCGACCATAGTTAAACTTAATTAACTTGCTGAAATAATACCATAGAAACATTAAGCTATTTAAAAGACTTGAAAGTTTCTAACATACAGTAATCAAAATTTACATACAGGACCCATGATAACAGTTGATTTCTTTGCAACCGCCTTGTGGACATGGATACCTTAAAAAAGATAACCGAAAAAATATCCTCAGATTTGGCCTTAGCTTTAGCTACAAGATATTGACATTTCCACCACTGTTAGTTTTGATGTTATTTTGCCACTATACAATAATTTGTAGTTAGAACTAAAAATTAATATGCCATGTGTATGCATAAATTGTTTAGATTATTGTTGTAAAGTAGGTCATTTATTTTCAAAAACTATTTTTTGCCTTTCAGGTCAATGGAAAGTACTATTTTCTTCAAATCATGCACACCACGTGAGGTGGAGGACACGTCTCAATCACAACCTCATATAGACTTTGAATCAGAAAATGACATAAATGAATTAAGAAGCTCTAATGTATATACAGGTGATTCAGGCATAGATGAAAATGCATCTAATTTGAAAATTGGTAATGAATTTGAAACAGAGAAAGATGCATACAAGTTTTACAATAGTTATGGACGGAAAATCAGTTTTAGTGTTCGTATTGATAGTAGAACTATAGACCGTAAGACGAGACTAGTGAAAATGAGAAAATTCGTCTGCTCTAGAGAAGGAAAACGACCATCTGATAAACGTGACGTAAATGTGAAGCAACACCGCGATGAAACAAGAACAGGTTGTAAGGCATTCATGACAATTAGGTTGGGAGTTAACGGTAAATATCAAATTACCAATTTTAATAGTGATCATAATCATATACTTGCATCTCTAGAAGAATCACATTTACTAAGGTCACAACGAAAACTTTCTGTAGCTCAAGTAATGGTAGCTGATGACTGCGACAGATCCGGTATAAAGCCAAAAGCAACATTTGATTTAATGAACAGACAAGCTGGTGGTCGACAATATGTTGGACATAATATAGTAGATTTCAAGAATTATTTACGGACGAAAAGAATGAATGCAATAAAACAATTCGATGCTGAGGGTCTACTGCAATTTTTCAAAACAAAGCAAGTTGAAGATTCAAAGTTCTTTACTCCATTCAAATTAATTCTGAAGATCGTATTACCAATATTTTTTGGGCAGATGGAAGAATGATTTTAGATTACGATCTTTTTGGAGATGTGATTTGTTTTGACACAACGTATAGAACAAATGAGTACGGAAGACCATTTGCACCATTTCTTGGTATTAATCATCATAGACAAACTGTTTTTTTTTTGGGCTGCACTTTTATATGATGAAACCATTGATTCTTTCAGATGGTTGTTTAAAACTTTTTGTGATGCAATGTCTGGAAAAATGCCTCAAACCATTCTCACAGATCAAGATAAGGCGATGTCAAGTGCGATTAAAACAGAATTAACAAGAACAGTTCATCGTATTTGTGTTTGGCATATGTTTCAAAATGCGTGCAAACACCTAAGTCATTTATTTAATTCTTCTGAATCTTTTGGCAACGATTTTAGTAAATGTGTCTATGATTTTGATGATGAGGGTAAATTCCACCATGCATGGGAAACAATGATTCAGAAATATGATCTTACAAATAATACATGGTTGCAACAATTATTCAATGAAAAAGAGAAGTAGGCATTACTGTATGGAAAAAAAGTATTTTGTGCTGATATGAAAAGCACACAACGTTGCGAAAGTTTGAACGAGGATTGGAAGAGATACTTACATCCAGGGCAAAATATTCTCAAATTTTTTGAACACTTCGAACGATTGGTGGATGATAGAAGAAACGCCGAATTAGAAGCAAATTTCAAAATGACTCAAAGTTCACCAATTGTGTTGTTTCATATTAATATCTTGGAGCATGCAGCTAGTTTCTACACAACAACTATTTTTAAATTATTCCAGTCTGAGTATACCAAGAGTCTTGGTCAAACTGTTGAAAAACTAGAAGAGTCTGGGTTGGTGATTAAATACCAAGTACGTGAAAGTAAAAAGCATAAACTCCACATCGTTACTGTGAACTCAACGGATGAGGTTTTTGAATGCAGTTGTAGAAAGTTTGAATTTATGGGTATTTTATGTTCCCATATATTAAAAGCAACAAATCATACCCTTACAAGACTGCCATCGAAATACATCTTAAAGAGGTGGACCCAGGAATCTTCTTCATATTCCTTTCCGTCGGTTGTTAGAGGATGTGGCTTGGATGGAGACTCTAAGAAACTACGTTCTCATCGTTATAACAGCTTGATTTCCAACTTTTTAAGTTGTCATCAATGGGTTATGAAAGTGAAGAGTCATTTCAATGTGTTACTAAATATTCTTAGTTAATGTATCAGGAATTGCAAAAAATATTTAAAGAAAAAGCAACATTAAAAGGACCATCATCCGCTGAAGATTGTTGCAACAATAACGAGAGTTACAGACAGGATAATTGTGTAATTTTAAATGTTGACAATGCACAGTTGAAAGACAAAATTGTTGAAATAAAAAAAGAAGCTCATGAAACAAGAATGGGGAATCTCAATGACTTTAACAAAGAAGATCGTGGAATTAAAAGAAAAGGAGCTGAAATTGTTGAAGGTAAAGAAGCAGCTTATAAAATCAAGAGAAAGGAGCAATGTCGTAGAAGACGTAGATTTAAGAATTGTTTGGAAAAGGAAAAAACAAAGAAACGTGATGCAGGACATGAAAATTAAATATAGTATGCGAGATTTCAGGCTTAAGATCACGTTAGTTCATAAACAATTACACAAATTTCATATCCCACATGAAAGTCCAAACATTCAATTAAGGAGAATCTATGTGGGTCCAGGCCTACATATGATAAGGCTGGAACAATAAGAATTATGAACCAAATGACACTCAAAGATAAGAAATAATCACCCACACATGCATAGTAATCAGCCCTTAATCCAAGGGATTCAGAAATTCCAATTCGGGGAACCCTAGGGTGAGAAAAGAGACAAATAAATTAAGGATAATGCGATCTAGGGTTAGGGTTTATGAAAAATTGTTATGAAAGGATAAAATAAGAAGAAAACCTGAACCGAAAGATACTTCCCACGCGCGGACAGCAACAATGGCCCAAACGCTCGTGCGTGTGATCACGGCCGCACATGTGTGGGGCTCACTATTCAGAAAAAGGCTACCTTGGCCCTGGTTGGCCAGGGATGGACTCCAAAACCTCCAAATATCAGCTCGATCCGATGTACGGTTTGTGCGTGGTGCTCCGCCGAAGTTTCAGCACGCCGGCGGATCGAAATCTGAAAATCTGTTGTAATGAGAAAATTTGATGCAACAAAAGGGATAAATTCGAAGTATGGATGGTGGTGAAAGATGGAAAAGAAGATGATGGAGGATGGGGGTGAATCGGGGTCGATGTGGCTTCGCACCACGGTAGTTAACCCTTCGATGAAGGGAGGGATTCGCACCCAATTAAGCTTCACAACTCAGAGAGTAGAAAAATGTAGAATTTTTATTAATCTTCAATTAATGAAAAGAACTACAAGGGGTGCCTATTTATAGGAAAAATCTTATACCAAAAACTCGCACCATGTGCGTAACCTATTACTTGGCGGTGAAGTAAACTAAAATTAAAATCAAATAAAGAAATCCAAAGCATTCACGATGTTCTAAATAATAACACTAAGTAAAACCTAAAATATGACATCAATCCGACAAGTGGGCCACGATCATGAGATCCCATGATGGGCTTTTCTTGACTATCGGGCCCACCCTTTTGAACCAAAACTTCGTCTTCTAGCTAGCAGGCCCTCCCTGGACGTCGCCATCGAGCCAAATCGATGGTGGGGCCCTCCTTTTACTTACGTACGTGCGTAGGGGGTGGTGTGCGTGCACATGTGCACATGATGTCCCCATCAAAACGCAAAAAGAAAGTGCAGAAAAGTGAAGTAATGCTATATCCTACTATTGAAGATCTCAGAGATGCCTCAAATCCAATCCATTATCATACATGTCTCACACATGTACGTTGTAACTATCTTAATTTAATATGTAGAAATTTAAATATTTTAAAATCAATGGAAAAAATTAAATGATAAATTTATATTTATTTGTGAACTTGATTTTCATGTTGTTACTTGTATCAGGGATACAATGGTGTTTGTTTGGATCCCGTGACTACGTACTTTCAATCAAGGTTATCTCATTCCGTCATTCAACCACATCAAGCTGTCCAGGACCATCTCCAACCCTCGATTCACTTTCCTAATAATTTAAGTTTCACTCAGTTACTTAAGGTAGGAAATTGCATTTATGAACAATTTAAATAATGCATATTAATTCTCTTATATTTTTTTTATACTAACTTGGATTCATGGAATGATTAATATGCAAAATACTACAAATTACGTAGCATTCCAACATCCTGTCGCAGGTTGTAGTAGTTCAATAATTGGAAAAGAAGGACAACAATTCTCGTGATTTATGAATGTTTTACGACAAATTTATTATCTAAATGTCATTGATTTTCTACTCCTACTATCACAAATGTTTGCTTGTATAGACAGTAGATTACAAATTCTAGGCACATTTGTTCTTCTCATTATTTGCTTTAGGTGGCTGTTACTTTTTCCTTACATTTGTAGTTTTTGTGAATGGCATGCATTTTTTCCATAAATAACTAGTTCAAAAATTAGATGATTAAACTATGGGTGCTTTACTCTTTTTGTTATTTATTTTAAACTAGTTCATGAAATTTGTTCTATAGATGACACTCCATTGTTCTCTAGTATATATAGCACATGGACTGCATAAAACCTAATCTGAGATCCTAATCTTTTGATGTACATATCTGTAGAGAAATGTGTTGTTAGCGGCTTACTGTTTATAGTGGCATTCCAATTGTTGTTGATCTTTTGTGGGTTTTACCTCTTGTTGGGTTGGTGATGATGAGATGGGCTTATGGTTTTGAATAGTTGAATGTGACTGAGATTTCATATGTGGAAGCTTATGGTGTTTCCATCAGGCTGTTGATGGTGTGCACCACTCTTCTTCAAGGAGTTGCTGCAAAAGTAGCTATTATAGTGCATTTCGATATTTTCTAATGGCATCAATTTTAGATAGTCATCAAATGTGAGGGCCATCCTGGCAGAATCATCCACAGTTTCTCTAGCAGATGGCAGCTACACCTAACCATTTGATCATCATAAAAAAAATGGCAATGAAAATATTTGTAACATATGTCCTATACTTCTAATTTTCAGATCTTAAACTTAATTTTCCCATTGTTTTCTTAATTTTCAAAATCTATCTTCTAGTGACAGCCAATTCTCTCTGAATTTTCCTTTTGAACTAGTTCCACATCTCTTATATTTGCAAGAGTAATAGACAAGCCCCTAAAGAACATCGACGATTTCGTCTGGGCAATCGATACTCCACTTGCGGGGAAATTCATCAACGACGTTGAGTTCCTCAATTCGAATATTGCAGGGACCTGTTCCCTCTGTTATTTTTATTTTGGAAAACATGACTGACATGTAAGAAAAAGGCTTATTAGTTGCTTCCTGTAGCATATCAAGTTGCATTATAACCAATTATGTAAAAAGTAGTGGAGGGATCTGAATTTGTTGTAACTAGAGCTTCTGGAAATCTTGATATGCAGGAGAATTAGTGACATAAATGGAACAGCCTGGATTTTTCCACCACAAATTGGATGGACAAAAATGGAGACACTGTGAGTTGAATTTTTAATAGAGCATATTAGATCAAAGAAGAGAAAAGACTTAAAAGTGAAGGACGAAGAGGGTTCCCACCCTTCCTTTGGATTGATGCATTACCAAATCCGATTCTTTGTCTTCCCTTTGTCTTCAAAAGCCAAATGGAGCCTAAGCCCCTTTTTAACCATATTAGACTCCATATGGTTGTCACAAGCCAAATGGAGCCTAAGCCCCTTTTTAACTCCGCCAATGCAACTCCTTGCATTGCCGATCCCAAGCCCGGGTAAAGGAGGAGGGAGAATGGGCATCAAGGTGAGTTGTGTACTATTCATTCATTTTGAGTTGTGTACTATTTATTCATTCATGCATTTTATTCTCTCTCATCCCTCAACCCCTCCATTTCTTGTGAAATTATAAAGCAAAAGAGAACAAAAATCTGGGTTTTTGTTTTTCTTTGGGTTTTGTTTTCCAACTGTTTGAATGGTGTTAAGGTGGGTTTTTTTTTTCCCCTTTCAAAATCTTGGTTTTTGGTTTTTGGGATGGTTTGAGAAGGTGGTTGTTAGAGGTGGGGATTTTGTATTTGGGTTTTCGGTCTTTTAGACTAGAAAATGTGTATTTGGCTGATTTAAGATGTGGGTGTTGGTGGTTTTTTTTTCAATTTGTGTTTTGGTAAAGAATCCCTGTTTTGTTTCGTTTTGTTTTTGTTTTGTTTTGTTTTGTTTTTGTTTTTGTTTTTGTTTTTTTTTTTTAATTGAAAGTTGCTGGTTTTTCTACATGCAAAACAATGATTTTTCAGCAGGGTTTATTTTGTTTTATCTTATGTTTTTTAATGTTCTGCTGTTCATTTCTTCAAGACCATTATAAAAGTTGTATATTGTCAGCTCTTACCCTTTCTAGGAGTATTCAAGACCATTATTTTGTAATGCTTTAAAAATTCTCTCTAAAAATCAATAAAGCTTCAATAGAATCCAAAAAGAAGAAAAACCCAGATCAGATTTATACTACAAATCATCAAAAGTTAAGTAGAAATGAGAGTTCCAAACACTCTCTCTTTAAAAATCAATCTTTGATATCATGTACTTAAAAAGGAAAGAAAACAAAGTGATGCTTGCCTTTTTGATAGCAAGGGTGGGTGTTTGCAACAAAGAGAATGAAAGCAAAACCCAAAAAAACCAAATAGAATTTCTGGCAATCCCCATTGCTACTCTCTCTCTCTCTCTCTCTCTCTCTCTCTCTCTCTCTCTCTCTCTCTCTCTCTCTCTCTCTCTCTCTCTCTACTATGGGATATCAAGAGATGGGTGTTTTGCTGTGTTTTTATAACACACTTTCAAACCTATTTAATTAGGTGAGGTAATTGAAAGTCTTTCTGGATCTAATACATACGTTTCTAGATGGGCATAAACTAAAAATAAAATGGACGTCTCTTGTGATGTAAATGGTATTCAATTCCTAAAAATCGAGCCGAATATAAATTCAGGTGGGCCACACCATGTACCTAAATTCTTTACAATCATGTTCTTCTGTCGAACAAATGAGTTTTGGAATGGCCCCGTCTTTAGGTGTCCATTCATCCTGTTTGGATGGATCGGCATATGTAAAATATATGGTGGGCCCCACATATAATCAGCAATTCTTTCAATGGTGGGCATCCCATCCATTGGTGTGAAATTAAAAAGCAGAAGAGAACAAAAATTTGGGTTTTTGTTTTTCTTTGGGTTTTGTTTTCCAGCTGTTTAAATGGTGTTGAAGGTTTTTTTTTCCCCTTTCAAAATCTCAGTTTTTGGTTTTTGGGATGGTTTGAGAAGGTGGTTGTTAGAGGTGGGGATTCAAGAGGTGGTTTGAGAAGGTGGTTGTTAGTGTTGTTTGGTTTTCCCCCACTAGATTTCACATAGTAGCATAATTATACTTTTCCATATTTCTGCGAGGAACTATATAACCATTGTCTCACAAATATGAGGTTTTTGCTCACCATCCAAACAAGACTGCTAGTACTGGAATCCATTTCTTATCCAGCTGGTGGAAATAGTAATTTAGTAATAATTAATGTTATTCCTTTCCTTTCCATTTCTAGTGGGTTTCTGAAAATGAACTAAGCTTTTGCATTTGACTGCTATTGCTTTCTTTGAACAACAACAAGTATTGCTGCTTTACAAATTTGAATTAGCAATCAATGATGTCATGCTTGGCTATGTTGTTCGATTAAATGGATGGCCTTCAAATTAGATGGCCATGTTTAATAAAGATGTGTTTTTCAGTTACTTACCACGTTGATCCCATTCTTCGATTTCAGGCATGGGACGAGACCTCTATCTCTCTGTCAGCTGGCTGTGACTTGTTCATGCAGTATGTAACTCGAATTTCAGCGTTGGAGTACAAGAATTTCAATGCTACAAAGTCCCGTCTGATTGAGCGGGGGGAGAAGTTTGGGGAAATATCTCTTAAGGTATAAATATAATCTACTTCCAGTTTGCTACCAATATCATTTGGCATTTCTTATACATGAAAAACTACACTTATGAAACAAAATGTCAACAAAACCTTTACTTTCAGGCGCGCAGGACCATCGCCATGCTCAGCCAAGATTTTATATTCGATGGGTGTACCATTTTGGTCCATGGTTTCTCCAGAGTCGTATTGGAAGTACTGAAGATGGCAGCATCAGGACAGAAACTCTTTCGGGTCTTTTGCACAGGTTTGCTTTGCATTCAAATACAACAATAGAGATGGAGTGTTATATTTTGGTTTGCTTTGGCAAATGATTTTTCACCTAGGTTTATTTTGTTTCATCTTCTGTTTTTTAATGTTCTGCTGTTCATTTCTTCAAGGGAAGGAGAGTCCTGCCAGCAGTTTCTTGATCTGATTCCTAATGAAAGGGATTGGTTGGTAAGGGATAGAAGATCCTTTCAAGTTACAGAAGAGAAAAAGCTGGAGCTGAGAGGATTCTTTCAAGGCTCGGCCCACCTGGGGATTGGATTTCCAAAGAAAATTGCAGCAGAGAAAGACACCTCTCTGTTGGGTATTTTCCAAAAGATCTCAAGAACAACAATCCTTCTGCTGAACCAGAGGTGGATTATTGTTGGCATGTCAACAGCTGGTTTCAATTGCACTATCTACTTATTTGGTGTCAATGTGTAATATCTGAATATTTTACAGAAAGTTGTCCAACTACAGTTCATGTGCAAGATTCCCTTACAATGGGATTAATTAGGTTTAGTGCAACCCCAAGGAATAATCAGCTATGGATATAATCTATATCGAAAATCATATTGCTACGGATTTTATCCGTAGCCTTTTGTCCTCTTTCTGGTATTGTACATTTGGAATTTCTTCATACATTTTATTTATCAAATTTAGTCGATAAATAAACAAAGTGACGATGCAGATGCAGGCTGGGTGGAGGGATTTAGTCAATGTGTACATTTGGAATTTCTTCATACATTACTTCATACTTTTGTAGCTCCTGATGAGTTTTTAATGGTGGCCATTCAACGACTATTGTTTCCTGCCATGTGGTCCACCTTAAATTTGGATGTCTCATTTTTTTCCTGCCATGTGTTGATAAGGTCACGTGATCCTTGGGCCCACCATAACGTTTCTGTGATGTTTATTTGACATCCAAAATGTTAATAAGGTCACGTGACCGTAGATGAAGGAAAAATAAATAAATATCAGCTTGATTCAAAACTTTTGTAGCCCATTAATGGACAATCACCACTTTTTCCTAAGGTAGGGTTCAACTGAGAATTGGATCTACTTCATTTTGTGAGGTCATGCCTTAAAATAATCTTAAAAATTGGATGGATAGCATGGATATAAAAGACATATATCAAGGTAGTCCCCTCACTAAGGGTTGCACCGTCTTGTGTGAGTTTGCACTTGATCCTCATTAGAGCGTGACTTGGGTGTGACCCGGGAACTAGTGGCGTGGGTGCCTATAGGGCCCACTTGTTAAGGCATGAAAAAAAAAAATCAGAAGATATAAATTACAGGTCTTCCATACTACAGGAAATAGTGGTTGAATGCTCACCATTAAAATTTCCCTAAGGTCCATGGTAATATTTTTTGACCATTTTTTGACCATCTAACCTGTTGATAAGGTCAAACAGACCTGAATGAAAAGGAAAAAAAAAAAACACAAATATCAGCTTGATCCAAAACTTATGTGGCCCACAAAAGGTTTCTAATGGTCATTAACCATTGTTTCCTATGGTGTGGTTCACAAAATTTGTATACACTTCATTTTTGTTTATGAGATGGATGCAGATGCAGGCTGGGTGGAGGGATTTATTTAATTTAATTTTTTAAGCATTTTTGTGTAATTTTTTTGAAACCATGCAGAGACAAATGTAATTTTTTTATTCTAGTTACTTTGTCTAGTGAACCCCGTCACTTTGCACTACAACCTCATCACTTTGTCTAGTGAACCCCATCACTTTTCACTACAACCTCGTCACTTTCTTTAGTGAACCCCATCACTTTTCGCAACAACCTCGTCACTTTCTTTAGTGAACCCCGTCACTTTACACTACAACCTCGTCACTTTGTTTAGTGAACCCCATCACTTTTCGCTAAACAAAAATTTTATCTTGTGAACCCTGTCACTTTGTCTAGTGAACCCCGTCACTTTGCACTGCAACCTAGTCACTTTGTCTAGTGAACCCCGTCACTTTTCACTACAACCTCGTCACTTTCTTTAGTGAACCCCGTCACTTTTCACAACAACCTCGTCACTTTGTTTAGTGAACCCCGTCACTTTGCACTACAACCTCGTCACTTTGTTTAGTGAACCCCGTCACTTTTCACTAAACGAAAACTTTATCTTATGAACCCTGTCATTTTGTCTAGTGAACCCCGTCACTTTTCACTACAACCCCGTCACTTTCTTTAGTGAACCCCGTCACTTTTCACTAAACGAAAACTTTGTCTTGTGAACCCCATCACTTTGCACTGCAACCTCGTCACTTTGTCTAGTGAACCCCGTCACTTTTCACTAAACGAAAACTTTATCTTGTGAACTCCATTACTTTGTCTAGTGAACCCCGTCACTTTTCACTATAACCTCGTCACTTTGTCTAGTGAACCCCGTCACTTTGCACTACAACCTCGTCACTTTGTCTAGTGAACCCCGTCACTTTTCACTACAACCTCGTCACTTTGTCTAGTGAACCCCGTCACTTTGCATGCAACCTCGTCACTTTGTCTAGTAAACCTCGTCACTTTGCACTACAACCTTGTCACTTTGTTTAGTGAACCCCATCACTTTTCACTAAACGAAAACTTTATCTTGTGAACCCTGTCACTTTGTCCACTTTGCACTGCAACCTCGTCACTTTGTCTAGTGAATCCCGTCACTTTTCACTACAACCTCGTCACTTTCTTTAGTGAACCCCGTCACTTTTCGCAATAACCTCGTCACTTTGTTTAGTGAACCCCGTCACTTTGCACTACAACCTCGTCACTTTGTTTAGTGAACCCCGTCACTTTTCACTAAACGAAAATTTTGTCTTATGAACCCTGTCACTTTGTCTAGTGAACCCCATCACTTTTCACTACAACCCCGTCACTTTTCACTAAACGAAAACTTTGTCTTGTGAACCCCATTACTTTGCACTGCAACCTCGTCACTTTGTCTAGTGAACCCCGTCACTTTTCACTAAATGAAAACTTTGTCTTGTGAATCCCGTCACTTTGTCTAGTGAACCTTGTCACTTTTCACTACAACCTCGTCACTTTGTCTAGTGAACCCCGTCACTTTGCACTACAACCTCGTCACTTTGTCTAGTGAACCCCGTCACTTTTCACTACAACCTTGTCACTTTGTCTAGTGAACCCCGTCACTTTTCACTACAACCTCGTCACTTTGTCTAGTGAACCCCGTCACTTTGCATGCAACCTCGTCACTTTGTTTAGTAAACCCCGTCACTTTTCACTACAACCCCGTCACTTTCTTTAGTGAACCCCGTCACTTTTCTCTAAACGAAAACTTTGTCTTATGAACCCCGTCACTTTGTCTAGTGAACCCCATCACTTTGCACTGCAACCTCGTCACTTTGTCTAGTAAACCCCATCACTTTGTCTAGTCAACCCCGTCACTTTTCACTACAACCTCGTCACTTTGCATGCAACCTCGTCACTTTGTTTAGTGAACCCCGTCACTTTTCACTACAACCCTGTCACTTTCTTTAGTGAACCCCGTCACTTTGCACTGCAACCTCGTCACATTGTTTAGTGAACCCCGTCACTTTTCACTACAACCTCGTCACTTTCTTTAGTGAACCTCGTCACTTTTCGTAACAACCTCGTCACTTTCTTTAGTGAACCCGTGTCTTTGCACTACAACCTCGTCACTTTGTTTAGTGAACCCCGTCACTTTTCACTACAACCTCGTCACTTTGTCTAATGAAACCTGTCACTTTTCACTGCAATCTCGTTACTTTATTTAGTGAACCCCGTCACTTTTCACTACAACCTCGTCACTGTGTCTAGTGAACCCCGTCACTTTGCACTACAACCTCATCACTTTACTGGGTGCGACCCTTGCCATCCCTAGTTAAGAACTTATAGGGACTAAGGAGCCAAAGTAATGTATCTATTTTATTTACACCATTCATCCATTTTGCCATATCATTTGGATACAAACCTAAAATTGAGGTAAATCCAAGGCTCAAGTGAACCACACCACGGGAACAGTGGTGATTATGACATTCAATATTGAAACTTCTTAGGGCCCACCATGATGGTTAATTACCATCAAACCTATTCCTAAGGTCGTATAAACCTGAAAGGAGTGAAAACAAAAATATCAACTTGATCCAAAACTTCACTAGCCCCCGAAACGTTTTCAGCAATGGGCGTTTAATTAGTGCTGAATGGTCCACCTGAGCCCGGGAACTCTCCCCTTTTTGGCTTGTAGCTTAAAATGGAAAAATGGATGGACGGTGTGGACAAAACTCATACAACAGGGTGCCCCCACAAAGGCCCTGCGTTATTAGCTAAGGACCGTGGCAGGTAGTACACAAACTGCATCCCACCCTTTTGAATGGATAGGATACTCTTTTCAAGTAAGATGCGTCCACGTATGGTGCATGCATGTTTGAAAATACGTACGTATTTGTCATTTTAATAGAAGATTTGGATACAATTAACATCTGTTATTGTTACTACATCAGTCGTTGCGTTCGCCAAACACGTATGTTATGAGAATAGGAAACGTGATAAATGAATGAGACCGGATTCTCTATAACCCATTTAGAATAAGTTTATTGTACAACTCCTTTTCGTGGGGTCCATCGTGATGTTTAATGCTATCCAATCCGTCCAATAGAGTCTATGAACCATGAAATTTGTACATGTAAAAAATCAGATCGATCCAACTATGATGCAGGCTACCATTAAATCTATATTTTTTAGATGGTTACTTATTGTTTTCTATGGTGTGGCCCACCATATTATTTTTATGTGAAGTAAACTTCGCATCAAGTGATTTGACCATGATGATGGTATTCACGAAAAATTTCAGGCCTACATAATCATCATGTAGTCCGCCCCATAGAAAGCGATGGAAAACCACCCAAAATCTTCAAATTCGTGTGGTGGCCTACATAAAGCCGTAGCTAGGATAATCACCATTATGAATCCTGTTAACAGTTATGCAGTTATAACAATCTGAATTGTCCAATTAAATCCAAAACACATTTAACAGGCCACCACACAAAAAAAAAAAAAAAGAGAAAGAAAAAACAGAAGCCTGTATTGATAGGATGATCCAATTCATAACTTGGATACTTGCCGTTTATGTTGTATAGGTTGTTCCATGGGCATCCCTGGCTATTTTTGTCCCAGGGAGGCCTCTTTTGCTGTAATCCTTCTTTTGTTTAGTAATATACACACAATTCCCCCCCCCCCCCCCCCAAAAAAAAAAAAAAAAAACTTGGATACTCCAATTGAACAATCTAAACTGTTATTTTTAACAGGCTACCATGCAACAATTGCATTCATTGGACACCTTGAAAACAAAAAAAAACTCCTGAGAGGATCATCCCCGACCACATATGAGCAGAAAGAGCTCCATATAGCCAATATACTCCTTGCGAATTGTCATCAACCGACAAGCCTGTCAAAAGAAAAAAAAAATGAAAGAAATGAAAGAACTTAGAAACATGCTTCTTAAGAAATGATTTATTTTGCACATGATTTTATTCCTGCTTATGAAATGATTTATATTGCACATGATTTTCTTACTGCTTAAAAATGATCATCAACCATAATTCAAGATACAAAATTGAAGATTAAGATGATCTAATACTAATGCACCCCAATCAATGAAAGCAATAGTTTTCAAACATCCACCTAGCAGGACCTACCATGGGAAAAATAAAAAATCTTAAGTAGATTCTCCCTCTTACAACCTTCAATATCAGCTTGGAGCCATGAACATAGATTCTCCCTCTTACATTACCTGTAAGATACAAGAATAGCAATCATATGACAGGCAGCCCCCCAATGCTTTCATGGCGTAAATGCTTTAATATCATCTTGGAGCCATGAACAACAATCATATTTAATAGCTATCGAATCGAGTTGGATCATGTCTTCAAGTCGACCCAACCTGGATGAATATCAAATCGAGTTTTTGGGTTTCTAAACTATGGTTAATGGGAACCATTTTCAATAGAAGTGCTTTGAGTCATTCAATGGCATCAAAGTGTACTTTCCTCCAAAGGTATTCTCAACTCTTTTATTATTCCTCGATGATGTGAATAAACCTTCAGACATGGAACTTACAATGCATATAAAAGTCCAACAAATTGCAGCAAAAAAAAAAAAGACAAAAAAAGAAGACTATAAACCAATGGGTATGAAGGTACACCATTGGATGCAAGAACCGAACTTACGTCAGAGATTTCCCTTTGAAAATAATAGGAGGGGCCACAGAAGCAAAGATGCAAAGATGCAGAAACCAATGTGAAGCTGCAGGAAAATAAAGCAGCAGAAGTCAGGCATATGTGATTATCTTTGGGCAGATAACAAGACATTCCAAGGTAGAAAGCCTATCTAAGATAAAATATGAAGAAAAAAAATACCAGGTAGAAAAGGAAAAACCATCCAAACTTCAAAGCACTGTCAGTCCTGAAATGTTTCATATGATTAGCAACCTCAGTCCTTAAATAAATACACTCATGCACACACATATTAAGGGAAAAAATAGGAAAAGGAAAAACTAGCATGCAAGGACGAAATTATTTACATACAATGGAAGGCAGATTCCTAAAAACCATAGAAACATATAACAATGGTACCTCATGGCACGATAAAGAGGGCAATACCACAACACAACCTCCTGGAACCCCTGATATCAAATAGATAACTTCGTGCAAGCCTTCTAATCATATTAAAGGTTAGTGATGCGACTTGTGTTGTGTCAGGTTAGGTTAGGCATGGTGAATCATGATTTTAAGACTCACACAGACTTGTCGCAGTCGATTCGTATTCAGTAGTGCATAAACTGATTTTGATACCCTGACTTGGACGAACCGGGCTGATTCTGCCCCTACTAGGGTGACTCCCGACTTGACTAATAGCCAAACAAGTCTATCTGAATCACCGGGTCTTTTAACCAGAGATTTAAATTTGGCACGATAAAGAGTGTGTAGGTTGCTCCAAGAACAACAATCATATGACAGGCAGCCCCCAATATGACAGGCAGCCCCCAATGCTATTAAATATGATTGTTGTTCATGGCCTGAATTCCATCCACAACAAGACCCATCATGAATTCAAGAAGGGCATATTTGCATCCCGCAACAACTATGATAATAATAAAAAATAAAATCAAAGCACATACCTTCCATTAAAAAGAGCAACAAGATTGTAAGTATGTTTCATACCTATACATTTCACATTACTGTGGTGAAATCATTTTTCCCAGCATCAGTTGTGCAACCAACTTTTTTCGTTCAAAATTCATCGGCCCCTGATGATGAAAGTGGATCGTAAGTTTGTATCATAAATTTTATATAAGAAAAAGGGAAAAAAAAAAAAAAAACAGAAGAAGAAAAAGAAGAATTTACCGAGTTGAAATCAAATATATCTCCACGGGAAAGACATTCCATAAATTTCATTAAGTAGACACCACAATCAACCCTGCTAATAACATACAGAGATAAGTAAATATTATTAAATAAGAGTAAATTCATATTTTAAATGAAAATGACTTACGAATTTGGTTGTTGGGGGCATTCTTGGTCCATAGAGACAGTAAATCCATCACATTCTATTTCACAATATTTTAATAAATGGATCTTCAAACGTAAAACCTACATTTATAATGAAGAAGTATTAAGTACTTTCACAATCACAATTTTTTAAGTTGAATGTTATTCCATTGAACAAATTAATATACATACCATCGTATTGATGTAGGTTAATGTTTGGTGACCTTTGAGAGAGTTGTAAATTGAAAAAAAAAAATCTCTTTAAGTCAATGACAAGCAAGTACCAATGCGACATTTCATTTATTAGGATCATAATTTTTTCTTTACTCTTTAGCTGGTAAGGAATCTTCCTTATAATACATTTAATTTTTGCATCAACACCATCATAATATATATCTTCAATTTTCTTGTCTCCTTTCTCTATAATTCTCGTTGTACACACATATTTCTGCAATGGTTCAATTTTAATGAAATTAACATTATTTAAACAGAAATTACATATATATGATAATTTTGTTACACATATAAATGAGAAAGCTTACATGAAACCATGCGTTGAAGAAGTGGCATTTTAACAAATTATGCCCACCACTATTTTCTCGAATAGCCATCAATTCGGTATATTTGGATATAACCTGCATCAAATTTAACATATTAATCAATTTAGTCATATCCATGAATGATGGATTATAATTTCTCGTAATATAACATTTAAATTATACCTCATCATCTACCCATTTCATTGGATCCAACAATGACTCTAAGGATCTCCTTTCGACATGAAGTGGGTCAAATGTTTCATCCCTAAGGACATATATTATCGTATTAGTACAAAAAGATCTAAAAAAAATTAATGGGTGGATTAAAAATTAAATACTCAAAGTATCTTACTTGATTTTATTCTGAGCTTTAAGAGTCGTAATTGCATTCACCTCTTCTTGGAATAACATATACTCATCAATCTTTTCCATACGTGATTGGATTCCAGGTGTTTCACATATACTTTTACCTTTGGTTTTAATTGAAATTTTAGTGTATGGAGATTGTAATACTTTTGAAGGAATCCTCTTCCTACCTTGCACTTTGATACGCTTCACTAAAGAGTTTTGATTTGTAACAAAAGTCTTTTTAATCTTCGTAGCTTCCCAATCGCAGTTTCTCTTTAACTCTTTCACTTCATCAGACAACCGTTGTATGATTATTTCTTTATCAACTATCTTATCTCTTAACTCTTTGTTTTTCATCAGTAATTCTCTGTACTCAATACTGTCTTCATTTTTCTTATTCTATATATTAAAAAAATAAATAAATAAATAAACATAATATCTTACTTAGATTAAAGCATTCATAATTATTACGAATGAAAAATAAATACATATGAAAAAGGTTTATTGTGATTACTTGTATCAGTAAATTCTCTATAATGTTCACAAATTTAGGTTCAAATTGTCTGCACATTTCATTGACTGCACTTGATATCTCTTATATATAAATCACAAGAATCAATGAAATGGAATTAGTATTCTAACGCATTGAGATCTATAAAATATACACAAATTAAAAATAATTAACATATTCAGAATAATTACATTTTTCTCTTTATTTTCTAAAATTATAGGCTTCAAACGACTACATGTTTCTTGGGTGATATTTAATGCCTATATGCAAATCACAACAAAGATAATAAGGAATTAATATCACAAGATAACATGATTAAAAAATATACGCATATATAAAATATTTGTTAAGTGGGAAATAGTTACAATTTTCTCTAACATGTTGACCAATTTAGGTTCCAAATGATGGTACATTTCTTCTATAGTGTTTGATGTATCCTGTAGTCCAATTAAAAATATAAATATTTTTTAATGTGTGATAACTATTGATTGCATATCAAGTACAAAAAAGAAACACGAATCACTTACACGAGGAGGTAGTAGATTTCTCTCTTCATACGTAGGCTTTATTTCTTCAATAACCTGATGGATATAAATAAATAAATGTATATACTTTATTTGAATAAATTAAATATTAATTTTATAATCTTAATTGAGTTATATAATTGATTACCTGAGTGTAGATGAGATTATCAATATATTTCCTATGTGTGTCAGCATGTTGGTAACCACCTTCTACCCATCTCAATAAACGTGGATATACCATTTTTGTTGTTAATATTGGCTGATGAATGATGTGCTCTTGTAACCATGGCTATGCATAAAAAAAAAATTCATATGAGAAGATATATTAGAACAAAAGGAAAAAAAATGATAAAAGTATTTGTTTACTTACTTCTAGTATCATGACACATCCGTTCATATAGCTCTTCTTCTCCTCCACACATTTAGAAATACTTCTAACCAAGAACTCATAAACAGCAATCGCCCAATCATAATTATTCAACTTTTTCAAGTTATTCACATAGTGCAACAAGAATTTTGGTGTGGCATGATTTGAAGTTAAAAATAAAATAGTATTAAATATATACAAAATAAAGAGTTTAGTAAAGTTGGCTAAACACTCATCCAAAGTTTCTTCCACCACCTCTTAATATTCTCCTCAATTAAATTCCTTAATATAAGAGCATTTGAAAAATATTTATTTTTAAAATTTTCATCGCAAACATCTAGTTTCTTCTTCATATCTAAAGACTCTCCATTCATACTCAACCCCAATATCAAAGCAATGTCTTGAGGTTTAATAAATAGCTTATTTCCTCCAATTGTGAAACTTTTGATTTTGTTATCCCATCTACGTATAATAGTATTTAAAAATGTGCGTTCAACTGTTGACCTTGGAAAACGTAAAAATTCTTTAAAAGGAGTAGTTGAAATTGCTTTTTTATATTCATCTTTTAAATTAATTTGATTGATAAAGTCAAAAAATTTTGATGGAGTACATCTGGTGTTGTAATCATATTTTTTTGATTGAACTGACTCATCCTGCAATCATGAAAATTAATAACGATTAAAGCCATACATAACTTTTGTATCTCATTTTAAAATTTGATTTAAAAAAATTAAGAAACATAAGGAGAGATTACTCGCCATGTTAAGCACAATATGCTTTTGAAGAACTTGCCAAATTAAAGGGATATACACCTGCTTAATGACAAAAGATTACTATTTAAAAAAATATTTAAAAAATAAAAATAAAAAATAAAAAATTTACATGTACGTACACGTGCTTTTATATTATATTTGTACATATCTATAATACTTGTAATATTCAATTTTGTGTATTCCGCCACGTTCAGTGGTTAATGGTTATTGTGCCTTATACACTATGTTCACTGTTTAATGGATATTAGATTGATGTTCACTGTTGCTCAAGGATCCCAGTTTTCCTTGAAGGATGTTAAGGTCTTGACTGCTCAGATTGACCTAGATGCGGTAAGCTATATTTTTCTTACCCTTGATCTTGTATTCTTAAAGTTGATGAGAATTTGAAGGGACATTTGCCTTTTTCTAAGTAGATGATTTCCATTCTGAATTTCATCTAAATCATGGGTGGATGGTGGAGAGTAACCATAAATAAGAGTTAGATTTTTTATTGGGAAAGCAAAATAAGAGTTAGATTTATTCAGTCTATAACAATTAAACTTAAATATTTTGAGTGGTGTATATTATTTTTTATAAATTGCCTCACCTTATGATTGGATATGCCAATTTTTTGTTCGTATAATAATCATGGGAGGGCATGTACTTCCATCCCTCAAAAAGCACATCCACGTAATTCTTAATTGTCTCGGAACTGTTTGGTAAAAATCCAAATCATCAAGGAATTTTGGCGATGACAAAATTACCCTTGCAAACTATTTGGGCCCAACATGCTGTTCTACAAGTAGAACTATCAACCGGTCGGGCTGTGGTTCCTCTCAGTCCAGATTTTAAACTATTTCAGGCTGGCCTGTTTGGCAGAACCTGTTTAAAATTCTGAATTTAGCAGGCTAAAGCCCAACCCATTGACACCCATATGTACAAGGTCCAAGCCCCAACTAACTTTTGAATTTTAAGCCTGAGCCAGCCAATTGACAGACTAATCTTAAACACTTGAAACAGTGGCCCAAAGCTGGGAAGGTAAGGAAAAAATACAGAAGCATAATACATTCAACCCAAAAAGTTAAAACCAATGAAATTTTAAGATGTTCTGTTTATTGAGAGTTTAAACAGGGAATGATCATCTGTGGACCCAGCTGTGATGCTTGTTTAGAATTCTAACAAAACTGTGAATCTAGTGTGCCTCCTCATAATCAACCCAAAAAGTTACAACCAATGAAATGTTAGGATGATGTAAAATTGTTGCTTCAATAATATTCACATATTAGACATGTGGCCCAATGGTACTAGTCACTTAATCCTAATATATAGGTCTAGAGTTCAGACCATGGTATATCTACATTAGTGTTTAAATATCAAATAGCATGTAGCTTAGTGTTCAACTATTTGAAGCATGAGGTACAAGTTACATAGGATTGTTCCATTCAGTAGATCTTTTGGGGGCTAATAAATCCATTGGGGCCCATTAGATCAATGATGTGGATAAATGCTACAAATTGTACATACTACACGCGTATCTTATTGATATCCTTGCTCAAGGATCATATAATTCCTCTTCCTAGATTACCATCTTTCTTTATCAAATTGAAACATCAAGATTGCAGCAATAAGCTTGAAATGGCTATATTCCTGAATCAAGTTTCTTCAACAAGACAGGCATACATTACAATAGAGAAATTGGAAAAGAAGTAAAGAGGTTTTAAAAAAGAAAATGAAAAGAAAATAGATGGAATGACCTTTAGGGAGTTTGATGCTGAGTTGGACAATGTAGATTGAAAACAACCTGCACATGACTAACTAAATATAAGAATCCAGCCATAATGGATCAGAAAACTGGAAAAAAGGGAAGAGATGACATTGGTATACAGACATCTAAAAAAGTTCCAGCCTTGTGGAACCATTAATCATACATAGAACGGGAAGAAACTGTAATGTGGTAAAGCAATCCATCCACATGACACATGGTAGGTTTATGTATTGATCAGGTCCACACATATAGACAGATTGCTCACATTTTAAAATAAAAGCCATGAGAGAATCCCAATCCATTACTTCTAACGTTTATCCTGCTTATGCCACTGCAAATAAGCTCTCTCTCTCTCTCTTTCTCTCTCTTTTTGCAGCAGTGTGTCATTTTAATGGTCGTTTGTACCAGTAAGTAAAAAGGAGCAGTAATGCAAAGGAAGAGAACTCCCAATACACAATGAAAGGCAATGCATGCCCCCTTTAGTTGATCATTAGACAAATCATTCACCTCTTGACCAATATGAGCAAACGATATGTATAGCAGGTAGGCCAAAAGCCGGATTTCATCAAACACATTATATACTTTTCGAGGATTTGATGAAACTCCTTCGGCCCACATGATAACTTTCTTTAGTCACCTTCTCCAATATTTTACGGCATCTTTGATAGAGATAACCAAAAACAAATAGGCAGAAAAATTAAGAACTAATTGACCAAGACAACACTATAGGTTATAGACATTGGCACTAAATGTATATATGACAAGCACGGTTCTAATCTATCTTGGAGTTGTTTTTTGTTTTGTTTGTTTTTTTTTTTTTTTTTGTTGTTGTTAACCATTGGGCCTCAAAGAATGTTTCTGCTAACTCCAAACCTAGATGTCTCAGTACTTAATCGATGATATGCATGGTGTATCATCCTTTTCAGTGAAAATTTCAACAATTTTAGTGTCTTGCCAGCAATAAACACAAAATTTATATGCTAATGTTAGGGTCGAAAAACTGATAAGTATTGCTGATACACATCGTATTGGACAATATTAAGAACCCTACTCAAGAGTAAAGGCAACTGACACTAAAGATAGAATATTAGGTGCCTAAGCCCATGAAGTAACCCCTACTTGTTAAGACTAAAACCAGAGCCAATTCATATGGAGTTCTGAAATCATGTTTTGGAGGGATTTGCCAGTATGCTGCAAGAACATTATAATTGTTGTTGATGCCAAAATTTGGTCGGCCCTCCCTCCACGTCAACCACCACGTATAATCCCTGTAACCTGCACCAGGAAAGCAGGCAAAGGTGACACTGTCTAAGCCGGGGGACCCTCCGATGCCTAAGTTAGGACAAGGGAATCAGGGTCTGAGTAGAGAGTAGAGAACAGCTCAATTTTGCGTACTTGATATGGCGATGCGTACTATTTATACCTGCCTATGAGGTGGTCTGAGTTCGATTATTGTCCGTAATCTACTGATCGTGCAGCGTATCTGGTGGATCGTGCGCTCCTCCGAGCGAAGTTACCGACCACGTCTCGATATGGCAGTTTTCATATTGAACGAGTGGGATATTGTAACATCCCGAAAATCGAGGGTCGAGTAAAAACTCCACTCCCGAGTTTCAGAACATCACTTATGCAACATAAATGTGTATGATTGAATGTTGTCTGTGTTAATGTATTAAACATGATTGAGATTAAGCCAGAACAGCATATCATACTCCAGAGACAGTTAAATTAACAAGCGGAAGACTGTGATATATACCTATAATATATAATTAATTGTAAGTCTCCAGAGTGTGAACATGTTACCAGGTTAAACATATACATGTATACCTCAATATAGAAAGAAAGAATATACATGAGTGCTCTAAAAATATAAAATGACAAGTGTCATGGCATCTAATCAACCTCCCTGTAATCCCGTCAATCAGAACATGCATAAAGGAGGGATCCTCATCATCATCATCAATTCCAGCTCCGCTTCTCAAGCAGTGCCATCATCTGTAACCAAAATAGGGACTGGTGGGTGTCCGAAAACACCATCCCGTAACGTGGGAGTGAGTAGCTAACTCAGTGGAATAATAGAGCAAGAATTAACATGTTCTCAAATCAATCATGCGATAATAGTAAAGAAGTAAATCAAATAATCCAAATACTGTTGTTAATGCAATATGACATGACATGATGGATGCCCTCACCGACGATCTCCCTCATACGGCACCATCTTACGCCCGCAGCATGCAATCATCCCACAGTGCTCCACATCTTTCAAGCACATGCAATGTGATGGTGATATGATTACCGAGTTATTATTAGTCCATTTCATATAGCAAGATTGGGAAACTAAGGTACTTCCCTTATATCAATCTTAACACAGATCCTGTCTAGGGTCGTCACTCCTAGTAATCTCATACGATGTATATTTTGTAGGTCGCTGCAAGGGCTGTCAGGGCTGTTGCTCGCACTCGTTGCACCGCTCCCCCATCACCTTATCAATACAGGCCTACTTTACTCTCATTGCTATAGAAGGGTCGTCGCCTCCCGTAGACTCAGAATACGCTCGCGGTCACTACAAAGGACTCGTCGCCTGATCAGTGTAGGCCGACAGCAAGAATATAGTGTCCCATACCACCATAATCTGCTCACGAGTCATAAGTGATCATTGGTCACTACGGGGAGGTTTGTGGCCCCAGCGTAGGCCGACAGCTCGACCACGGTGTCCCATACCACCATGCCCGGCTCATAAGTCTTTATGGATCAAGGTACCATGGTTGACAAGGTTTACAATGGTAAGTTCAATATCCTAGGTTCAAGCAGTTATGACTCATACAGGGTAAACATACAATAGCCAGTCGGGTTACTTGACGGGCTCGACTAGCACGAGCGCATCTCAGGTCGAATGACATGAAGTACGTAAAACACCTCGTGTGGCCTAATCACTGCTGCCAACTCTAAAACACGACTCGCGTTCATCGACGCGTCGCTCGTGGCAAAGATAAACCAACCACGGATTTACTCGGTTGCCGACTGCCTGGACTAGGTATAGTCTCAAACAAATATGAATCCACATCAGCCATCATGTAAGAGTATTGGAAGTGAAATACAACAATGTGAGCATGTTAACACATGTTATAACATACAACTTAAGTAAATCATTAAGCACATGCATTTCGTACATATAATGAAATCATGCATATAGCTAACATGTAGGAAATCATTTACATCAGCATATTAATTGAGAAATCAATCTCAAACTAATTCATAACACCATTTAATTCAATACATACTAATACAAGCATTTATATAAACACTTAAACTACACACTTAAGTCTACATATAGTATGTCGACTCAAAGTGCGCATTTAAGCGAATCTCTTCACCAAACTAATTATGCACGCATTCCTAGTATCCTAATGCGACAAGAATCCATGTTAATCACATCAGCAAAATATGGATGAAAACAGTATTTCCTACAAATGACTAAAATGCCCTAAATCTCATATTCTTCGTCTGCTTACGAAACAGGAAACGGACAGCATGTTGTACATGTCAAATGGCGTTGCCGTTGATAATCTACTATTAAACGACATTGAAAGCATTGAAAACAGTCAATCAAAGTATCTAAAATCCGTACCTTTTCTCCTAAAAGCGTATCAATTCGAACGAAGCGTATACGCTTCGTCTACGGCGAATAGGCAACCTATTTTATAAGATGCATCAGCTACCATGCTAAGGAAACTAAAGAACCTCAAATCAGCGAGTATTTTGGGTATTTTCTTACCTAGAAATGCGGTGAAATCACCGGCAAAGTGATTGGATTGCGTGGTTTAAACACGTGCAGCAGGTAGCACAAGCAGCAGGAAATTCTCTTCCACTCTCTCTCACAAACTCTCACTTTCTCTCTCACTCTTGCTAGGGTTTCTAGAAAATTCGGATGGGTGAGAGGAGTGAGGGTTTAAGCCCCTTTTATAACCTAAATCTTGCCCGAAATAGGCTTGGGAACAATGTTTACTTGATACCTAACCAAATCGGGGCTGTTTCGGTCCAAAAGGACATTTCTGGTGGTCCCTTGGCCGAACGCGATCGGACTTAAGTTCATGCATGTTGGATGTCACTCACGTCCCATTTTCAGACCAGTAGTGCTCGTAGATCGCACGTGGCAGTCCATTTTCAATTCAGCGGTCACCGCACGTAGATCAGGTCTGCAAGTCTCATGATATGAAATAGAAATTTTTCCTGATCCAAGGGTATAATTTGGCTGAATTCTGCCGGTCAGAACGCTTAATAATAACGCGTCAAGTCGTGTGACAGATTTGAATTTTAAATTCCAAATCTAACCCTATTCTCACTCTCTTCATTCCAGGCTCAATGAAATAGCCTGTGAATGTCGGTTGGACTTGATTTTCGAAATGATTGTCAAGTCCAGCTAGGCGGTTATAACGGTCTAAGATTGTAGGTATCGGACTTTCGACGCGCGGTCTAGATTCAATACAAAGTTTCAAATAGGTCCAGAGAACAAACCGGTTTAGAGTTTAATCCGAGGTTTTAGAGTATTATAGCATCATTGGTTCTACTCGCTTTGGGTCTTGTAGAACGTATTTAAAGTGATCAGGGACTATTTCCCAGCTACTCTAGCGTTGCGCTAGCTAACTTATGCTTAGTTTCTAAAGGAATTAATCCTAAGTGATTTCTTTGGCTATAGAATTGGGTTCTGAGCGATTTTTCAGGTGTTTTAGTTGACCCATTGCCTAAGGACGTCTAACCCTAGGTTGACAAAAATTCGGGGTGTTACAGATATGCACATCGGAGAGTCTGCTCGGCTCGGCTTATCTAAGGATACCACCAGTTCGATCCGCCTGGTCGGCTCAGTTGGTTCCACCATTGCTGGCAGGACTGACTTCAATAAGCGGTGTGGTTAAGGCGTCGGAGGTCATTTGATCGGAGTATGATTCTGAGTCATGCACCAATCGTGTCGTCTGCGCAGATGGATCACGTCCCAAAGCAGGTCAGATGGATCATACCTCGGCTCGGACGGGCGCTTGGGGCAGTGTTGTACCATGAGCTCGGATTTTCCATAACAGAAGCTCCCTACTCTTCGAGCTTGCTCGTGGGCTCGGAGTTACTTAGGTAGAAAATCTCCCTCCCTCATCGTAATGATGGCAGATATCGAATCACGCACGTGCTCGTCGCTTTAGTTAACGCTTGGCGACGGTTACGATCCCGCATCCCTTCTCAGCCTGTGAGAAGCCACCACATAGACCTGAGAAAGCGTGCCCATAATGCTCCGACTGTTGTGGCACTGCTTCGCATATCAAGTTGCACTGCCCGATGTCAGGCATCGTACCGACGATTCGGTACGCGTCCAATGCGGTGTTGCCATGTGTGCTAGGAGATAGGCTCGTGCCGATTCAGCTACTGCCATTAAGGTTTGTCATCAATGCGAAAATCGTTCGCAGCCTATATAAGGGTGCCCCAGACCTTCGCATAGCATTTTAAATTCCGTTTCATAAGAGCATACCGGAGAGGTGATTTCCGACGAGAGGCGATTCCGGCCGACTTCGAAGTTTTCGTCAGTAGGCAATTTTTGGCAACCACCCGGTGAGTCTCACTGACCTTCGCTCTTTTTTCTGCCATGTCTTCCGATCTGGAAATGGTCCATGGATACGGTGATGATTCCGAGCCGGGGACTACTGAAAGTGAGAGTGGGTCATCCAAAGGCCCTTTCAAGACCACTTTACCGTATCCCTCGCCTCGGAAGTAAAAAACATTGGCTTCTAAGACCAAGCAGCCCAGTAAGAAGACAACCTCCCGACCCCACCGAGTAGAGACTGCTACCGCCACTGAGATGCCTGCGAATCTTCGTACTGCAGAGGTAGTCCCCGGGGGTTCTGTCAAGTCAGAATCCTAAATGGAGTGGATCCGCTCGGAGTTCCAAATCCCAAACTCCGTTCAGATAAGGGCTCCCGGTCCGTTGGATGTTGCCAATGCCCCAGCTAAGGGAGAGGTGGCCATCTTCCTATGCGCGTTACAATGCGGGTTCCGACTACCACTACATCCCTTCATCCGGAAGGTAGCAACCTACCTCGGGTTGGCCCCTATACAGTTCGTTCCAAATGCATGGAGGGTGATGATCTCAGCCTACATAATTTGGAATCAAGTTAGGAATCCCGAGTTGACCCCAGAGGAGCTTCTGAGCTTGTACATGGTCAAGCATGATAGCAACGACCCATGGTACTATTTCGCGACTTGGGGGAGTAAAGGGTCGGGGTTGGCAATGCACCTGTCGTCTTCCAACAAAGATTGGAAGAACAGGTGGTTATGGGTAGTGAGTGATTGGGAGGCGTCGGCGGCTGAGTTCAGGACCCCAACTGCCCGGGTTCCGACCCATTTTACCAAGTCAGGTCGGACTTCATTTTACATCTGAGTTGTTGCTTTGATTTTTACTTCAGTCGAAGTAACATTTCCTCCTTTTACAATTTTTCAAAAGGGGCTGCCGCTCCTCGACTCGGACTAGAAAAATCAAGTTGCAAAGGCCAGGGCGTGGTCGGAGTCGCTTCGCTCCTAGGCCGATCTGATCACTGCAACCAACCTCCACTGGTCCGGGCTCTGCAAATCCCAGCCTCTACTTTCATCCCTTAGTAAGTTGCTTTGATCTTTTCGATGAGCTTTCTTTTTGTTATTTAGTAGTTGACATGAAATTTTTTTTTTACAGGTATGGCCGAGGCGTCCGGGGCTCGGAAGAGGAAAGCAGCTCCGACGGCGGCGGAGTTACTCAAAGAACCCCCAGAGTGTAGATCACTCAGAAGAATCTGGCCCTCCCCCACGTAGGGAAACCTTCTGCTGCACCAACTCCATCAGCCCCAACCGTGAAGAAATCTTCTGTTGCACCAACTCCATCAGCCCCAACACTGAGGCCAGTTGGCTCGTCCTCTATACCACCGACTCCATCGTGCCCGGGCACCGTCGCAGTTCCCCTGGTAGTCTCGCGCCCGGTGGTACGTCTTCCGCCCGGCCTCGTCCAGACGACTGTGGTCGGCACCCCTGTCATGCCGAGCACCGTTGCTCCTCGATCTCCCGCTGTCGTCGTTCCCCCCACAATGGAGGTGCCTGCCGTGGTCCCTGAGGCCCCTATCGTTATGTCTTTCTCCTCCGAACGAGAGGAGGCCAATAAAATAGCTGATAATGTGCTTTTCCCCCCGAGGTCGGGGGGGAAGTCCACACCGAGGGTCAAAACTCAACCAGCGGTAGGGTAGGGGCTGAGGGGGCTAAGGCTTCGGCCCAGGCGAGCACAAGCGGCGGGAGGTTTGAGCCCAGTTATCATATAACTTGCTTGGCTACGTGGGCTGCCAAGCATGCTAAGGAGGAGGATATCACTCAGACTCTTGAGCGGTCGGAGGGCGACTTCTTGAACGACTTCGCCTCCGTGTGCTACATGGTATGTCTCCGAGAAGACCCTCTTTTTTTCTTTTGTTATGCACTGTAGATTCTGATCTTTATTTTCTGTTCAGGCCGTTCCGATGCTGCTCTCCATTCGTCAGAGAGTGCGAGAACGTAAGGAGACGGAGGCAGAGTTGGAGGCCCTACAGGCCGAGGCAGCCGCCACGAAGGCTGAGCAGACCAGCCTATGCCAACAGCTCACAGGCGAGAGGGATAAGGTTAGGTGGCTACAAGGTGTTATCATTGGCTTGGAGGGCAGGGAGCTGCAGCTGCAGGATAAGGTAGATGACTTTAAGAAGACTGGCGATGCGGCGACCGCTAAGCTGACCCGTGTCAGGGCCCATACTGACTCCTTGGCCATGGAGACCGCTCAGCTCGGAGAAGCTCTGAACCGTACCAAGGCCGAGGCGACTGAAGAACGGACACGAGCGGTGAATCAGGTCGTGGAAGCCCAGCGAGCGAAGGATGAGGCTTCTTTGGCCGCAACGATTGCTACTGCTGTCGAAAGCTTCAAGACTTCCAAGGAGAGGGACGCTGAAGCTGCAACGTTTTATAATCGTGGCTTCGACGCTTGCCTCGAGGCAGTCCTGGGTTTATACCCAGACCTTAACCTTGATTTCCTCCTACCTGACGACTCTGAAGATGCCCCGGTCGAAGTCATCCGTTCGAATCCAGCTCCTGACGCCCAGGCTCCTGATGCCCAAGCTCCTCCTCTGGCCTGAAGACTATCATTTTGCTTCTTTTTTTTAAAAACTATCAATGTACTTTCAACCATGTACTTTTATCCCTCCGAGAGGATTCAATGAAGAACATTCTTTTTACATTGTCTATTTGTATGTCGAGATGATTTCTTTATGGGTTTAGTCAGCTGCCGTTTAGTTAGTTTTTAGGGTCGGTTGTCTGACCCTTCTCGGCCCAAGTTTTAGTTGGGTCCGATCTTTTTGGATGCCCGGCTCGTCGCCTTTATTTTGTTGTATGCTGAGCCGAACATTTAACCGAAGGGTCGAGTTTTTATTAGGCTTTTCCCCTTGAAGGGGTGCCTTGTCGATCTTTCATTAGGTTGGGTTCCGATTCCTTAAGGGATCGGACCATTTATTAGGCTTTTTTCCCTTGGAGGGATGCCTTGTCGATCTTTCGTTAGGTTGGGTTCCGATTCCTTAAGGGATCGGACCATTTATTAGGCTTTTTTCCCTTGGAGGGATGCCTTGTCGATCTTTCGCAAGGTTGGGTTCCGATTTCTTAAAGGATCGGACCATTTAACTCGTGCTTGTGCAGATAGGGCAATCGAACGAGCATTCAAAGGTAGAATCGATCTTTTATTAAGAGTCTTAAAGGTCAGTCGCTCGAAGGCATACATTTTGTTATGAGCCTTAAAGGCTATTTCCTCATGGGTAGTAAATCTTCAAGTGCTCGGTGTTCAAAGGATGAGGGAGATGACGGCCTTCGAGGTCTTCCAAGTGGTACGAGCCCGGTTTGACAGATCTGACCACACGATATGGACCTTCCCAATTGGGTCCAAGCGGTCCTGCCCCTGGCTCGGCCATGTTCTGAAAAATCCACCAGAGTACTAAGTCCCCTGGTCGGAAGCGCCTGACTCTGACTTTGGAATTGTAGAAGCGCGCAACCTGCTAGTGCCGAGCCTCTGTTCGGAGCTTGAAAATTTCTCTGAGTTCTTCGAGCAAATCCAGATTAGTCGCCATCTGCTCGGAGTTCTGACTTTCTTCGAAACCCCTAACCTGCGCCGTAGGGAGTCCGATTTTCACTGCATCATTGCCTCCGAGCCGTAGGATAACAAAAATAGAATTTCACCCGTCGAAGTCTGGGTTGTAGTCCTGTAAGCCCAGAGGACGAAGGGGAGCTCTTCGGCCCAATTTTCTTTTATTTTTTCCAACCTCGTCTTGAGATGGTGTTTGATAATCTTGTTGACCGCCTCTACCTGTCTGTTCGACTGTGGGTGCCGAGGTGATGAGTAGGCGTTCATAATGCTAAACCCTTGACACATACTGCGAAACTTATCATTGTCGAATTGGCAGCCGTTATCAGAAACGATGGTTCTCGGAATTCCGAACCGGCAGATGATATTTTTCCACACAAAATTGATTACTTTTTACTCGGTGATCTTTGCGACTGACTCGGCCTCGGCCCACTTGGTGAAGTAGTCGACCGCGACTATAGCGAACTTGACCTGTCCCTTCCCAATGGGTAAGGGACCGATGATGTCGATCCCCCATTGAGCGAACGGCCATGGTCCACTCATGGGGGTCATTTCTTCTGCCGGTTGCCTCAGTACAGCAGCAAAACGCTGGCACTTGTCGCACTTCCGAATAAAATTCTTAGAGTCTTACTTAAGGGTTGGCCAGAAATACCCTTGACAAAGTATCTTCATGGCCAAGGCACGACTGCCAGAATAGTTTTCGCAGATTTCCTCGTGAATCTCCCGAATCACGTAGTCGGTTTCATCCGGTCGGAGACATCTAAGGTAAGGCTGAGAATATCCCTTCTTGTACAGCACTCCGTCCAATATGGCGTACCGCGCCGCTCGGACCCTAAGTCGCCTTGCCTCTAATTTATCCGAAGGGGCCTCACAGGTTGATAGGTAATTGAAAATCGAGTCCATCCAACTAGGAATGGACTGGACAGGGTTAACTTCCTTTGACTGGCTAATGTTTGGGTGTTCAATGAACTCGACTAGAACAAAGCGTGGGACCTTCCCCTCGGAGGCCAAGGCGAGCCTCGCTAGGGCATTGGCCCATGAGTTCTCGGCTCTGGGGATCTGCCGGATGGTGTAACTCTAAAACTTCTCAATCAATTTTCTCGCTTCCTCAAGGTAGGAAATCATTCTGGCTTCCTTAGCTTCATACTCCGAGGAGATGTGGTTCACTACCAGCTGTGAGTCACAGCGGACTTGCAGAGTTTGAACGCCTAGACCCGCTGCCAACCTGAGCCCGGCTAACAGTGCCTCATACTCGGCCTCATTATTTGAAGCTTTGAACCCGAGCCTGATGGCGTATTGGATTGTTGTTGAATCAGGTGTAACCAGGACGACAACGGCTCCAGCTCCTTTAATGTTGGAAGATCCATCAACATAAAGGACCCACCCCGGATTCGACGCTGCTTCTTGATTGTTCAGCGGGACAGACGGTGTCATTTCAACTTCCTTTCTGACTTGCTCTTCATCCGGAGTTGTGAATTCGGTGATAAAGTCAGCTACGGCTTGACCCTTGAGTGTTGTCCTGGGTCGAAATTGGATATCAAACTCTCCAAGTTCTACGGCCCATTTGGTCATCTGAACTGACACTTCGGGTCTCTGGAGGATCTGCCTCATAAGAGAGTCTGTTAGCACAACTATAGAGTGGGCTTGGAAATATGGCCGCAGTCTTCTGGCTGAGATGATGAGGCACAGCGCCAATTTCTCCAAAGACTGGTACCTTGTTTCGGCTGGTACTATGGTTTTGCTTACATAATAGACGGGGTACTGCTTGCCTCCGACTTCTCTGATCAAAAGCGAACTGACAGCTGAGGCCGAGACGACGAGGTAGAGGAACAAAGGTTTCCCTTCTTCAGGCTTGGTCAGTAGGGGTGGTGAACTCAAGTACTATTTTAATTGTTGAAAGGCTTGCTCGCATTCCTGCGTCCATTCCACCCTCTTGTGACCCTTCAGCTGCTGAAAGACGGGAAGGCATTTATCCGTAGCCCTAGATATGAAGCGTCTGAGGGCTGCGACTCTTCTCGTGAGACACTGTATTTTCTTGAGAGTCCGAGGCTAGTTCATGTCCAGGAGGGCTTTGATCTTATCTGGGTTAGCCTCAATACCCCGCTGGCTGACTTGGAAGCCCAGAAATTTTCCTGACTCAACCCAAAACACGCACTTGGCGGGGTTAAGCTTCATCTGGTATTCACGGAGGACGTTGAATGTTTCTTCGAGATCAACAAGGTGGTCGGAGGCTTTGATACTCTTCACCAGTATGTCGTCCACATACACCTCCATGGTGTGTCCAATCTGTTTGGCGAACATCTGATTCACCAGTCTCTGATACGTTGCCCCAGCGTTTTTCAAGCCAAATGGCATGATCCGGTAACAGTAGAGTCCTCTGTCCATGACAAAGGTGATCTTCTGCCTATCTGGGGGATGCATGGCGATCTGGTTGTACCCGGAGTAAGCATCCGAAAATGAGAGTAACTCGTGTCCAGCCTTGCTGTCCACCAGTTGGTCGATCCGAGATAACGGGAAGCTGTCTTTGGCATACGCCTTATTCAGATTGGAGTAGTCTATGCAGACCCGCCACTTCCCGTTTGGCTTCCTGACGAGCACAACATTTGCTATCCAGTCAGGGTAGTATACTTCTTCTATGAAGCCCGCATCGAGCAAGACGGAGACCTCCTTAGCAATGGCTTCATATCGTTCGACATCGAGCGGCGTTCTTTTTTGCTTAACTGGTCGGTGGTCTGGGTCCATATTCAGCCTGTAGACTTGCACATCGGGTGAGATCCCCAGCATATCTACATGTGACCATGCGAAGACGTCTCGGTGTAGTCTCAAGAAGGCCAATAACTCGTTCCTCCGCTCGGGATTCAGTGATGATCTGAGCTGAACAGTTTTTCTCAGATCTGATTCATCGAGTAGCACTCTTATCAGATCTTCGACTGAGGAACTTTCTTCTGTCGATCCCCGAGGGTTCAAGGCGTCCACTACGAGCGTTTGTTTGGCGGCCCCTTTCCTTACGGCTATCGCATAACACCTCCGGGCCTCGCATTAGTCGCCTCAGAGATAACCGATCCTACCTTCGGATGGAAACTTCATCATCAGATGATAAGTTGAGACGACCGCCCTCATCGCATTGAGGGAGGGTCGGACCAGAATCACGTTGTGGACTGATGGAACATTAACAACTAAAAAGTCAACCAAAAGCGTGACTTGATGTTGCCCTTCTCCCGTTATTACTGGGAGGGAGATGGCTCCTTCGGAGATGACTCTCTCTCCGGCAAAGCCGTGCAAGGGAGTCTTCACAGGTCGGAGCTTGGACCGTGGAATTTCCATCTTCTCGAACGCCTCAGAATACATGACGTTAGCCGAACTCCCGGTGTCGACTAAGATGCGGAACACTTTGTGATTAGCTATGGTCATAGTGACCACCAGCGCGTCGTTGTGCGGATGCTGGATCCCGCGTGCATCATCTTCTGTGAAGGTCAGGCTGCACGAAGCGATACGGAGTTTCTTGCTGGAAAGTTCCGTCAGGTGAATGTGATGTTCCGACTCGGAGCTCTGAAAATGGGCTTTCCGTGCTCTGTTCGAATCCCCTCCCCCAGTTGAGCCCCTGAATATGGTGCGAATTTTGGAGGGCTCCTCTGGGGGGTTGTTCGACTGCTCTTGTGGTCGTTCTTCTCTCCGAGCGAATTTCTCCTTTTTGGCATAACGACGTATATGTCCTTTGCGGATGAGGGACTCAATCTCGTCCTTCAGATCCACACAGTCTGAGTAGCCTTTCTCCTCGGATATCTAGCAGGATCTGCTCGGCGGATGTATTGAGCGGAGTGTAGGAACGAAATTTCCCTTTCGGCCTATGGTTCGGACGACGATCGCGAGAAGCGCAGTCATCCGTCCCTTTGCTAGCCGGCTAGGAGTCTTCGTTCCGGGGTCTTTTCCCCTTGTTCGTCGAGTCAGACACCTGTGTGCCCTTTCGGGCGTTGGTGAACTCCTCTGCGTTAGTGTACTTCTGAACTTTCACCATGAAGTCTGCTAGTGTCTTCGATGGATTCTTTCCGATGGAGAAGGCAAACTTTCCTTCTTTCAGTCCGCTCAGAATGGCGGCGAGGGCCATCTTATCATCGTAGTCCTCGACATGCAATACTTCTTTGTTGAAGCGGGCGATGTAATCCTTCAACGACTCCTTCGGGGTCTGCTTAATGGAGAGCAGGTGGGTGTTGGGCTTTCGACTTCTCTTACCGCTTATGAATTGCATGAGGAATAGTCAACTCAGTTCCTCGAATGAGCCTACGAAATTTGGTTTCAGATGGCAATACCAAATCCGAGCGGAACCGGTGAGGGTGATAGAGAACCCTCTACACATCATCGCATCTGTTGCAGTCTGGATCTGCATCCATGATCTGTAGGACTCCAAGTGTTCAGATGGGTCCCCAGATCCTGAACACTGGATGACGGGAGGCATCCGAAACCTCTGCGGCATCACTTCAGCCATGATGGCCGAGGTGAAGGGAGGCTCGGTCTCTTCCATCATCGCCTAGATCGTGGTCAGGACTGTCGATTGTTCCTGCTTTTTCTCCAATATCAGGAACTTATCCTTCAGTTCCGTAAAGCGCGCTTCTCAGGGATCCTTATTTTCAGCGACGACCTCCTGCGCATGTTCGACCTCCAGCGTTCCTCTCTCTCTCCTTCGTTCCAGCTGATGACGGAGATCCGAGGGCGGTAGGGCAGATGTCGCTGAATGAACGGTCGTCGGAACCCGAGTAGTAGGGTTCCGCGCGGATACCTCCGCACGTGCCGTAGGAAGATTTTGACCCGAATACGGTACCCCCGAGTGTTGGGGGGCTTCGGGCCTCACACTCCTCGGTACGGAGGGAGTTTCCATGAACAGCCCTATCGGCTCGAGGACGGGTTGTTCTTGAGCAGGGCGTGGCTCTGGCTCTCTCTGTTTCATTCGATTTATTTCGTCACGCAGAGCCTGGATCTCGTTCTGCATGGTGCGATACTTGCTCGATCGATTACGCGAATGCTGGGAAGGCCCTGGTGCGGACTCGGCATGAAGCGATGATGAAGACAGAGTCTGCTCATTGGGTTGTTGCTGCACCGCTGCAGCTTTCTTCTTCTTCGCCATTGCTTGGGAAAATGAGAACCTGACTTCTAGTTTCAGGTTTCCACAGACGGCGCCAAAAAATGTTGATGCCAAAATCCGGTCGGCCCTCCCTCCATGTCAACCACCACGTATAATCCTTGTAACCTGCACCAGGAAAGCAGGCAAAGGTGACCCTGGCTAAGCCAGGGGACCCTCCGATGCCTAAGTCAGGACAAGGGAATCAGGGTCTGAGTAGAGAGTAGAGGAGCTCGATTTTACGTACCTGTAGATATGGCGATGCGTACTATTTATACCTGCCTATGAGGCGGTCTGAGTCCGATAATCTCGGCACAATCAGAGGGATTATAGGATCATGGAGATATTACCCGTAATTTCGTTATCGCACAGCGTATCTGGTGGATCGTGCGCTCCTGCGAGCGAAGTTACCGGCCACGTCTCGATATGGCAGTTTCCATATTGAACGAGTGGGATATGCATGTCGGAGAGTCTGCTCGGCTCGGCTTATCTAAGGATACCACCAGTTCGATCCACCTGGTCAGCTCAGTTGGTTCCACCATGGCTGGTAGGGCTGACTTCAATACGCGGTGTGGTTAAGGCGTTGGAGGTCATCCGATCGGAGTATGATTCCGAGTCGCGCACTAACCGTGTCGTCTGCTCGGATGGATCACGTCCCGAAGCAGGTCAGATGGATCATGTCTCGGCTCGGACGGACGCTTGGGGCAGTGTTGTACCGTGAGCTTGGATTTCCCATAACAATTATGATCCATGGAGTTCTATGATAGCAGTAGTGAAAACCATACTTGCATGACTACCACATGGATCAAAGGTCATGCAATGCTAATTTTATGAAAAAATTCACTCTCTCAATAAAGTTTTAGAGAAGTTACTGATAAAAATTCTGCACATGTACTATGACTGGTGCTGCATTCTTTCCACAGTATCTGGATTCTTGAGATAAGAACTACGAACCTTAAGTGGAAGTTCAAAACTGTAACAGAGCACCTTATTCTTTATGATTATTTAAATTGATCCACTCAAGAAGCCAACTCAAAAGAGAATATATGGGGAAGAATATTATCTCTAAAAGTTTGGTGCGTGCTTTTTTTTTTTTTTGGAAGAAGTTTTTTTTTTTCATTCAATCCAGAGAATTTACAGCCATTCAGGTGGGCCCCAACAAAAAATCAAGGGCCACACCAATCATATACACACTTGCTATGCTAGATAAAACCAAAAAATTACAAGAAAATAGGGTCAAGGTCGGGGGAATATGATTGCTCCTGAACCAGCACTGAATATGAAAAAGTGGCAGCAAAAGAAACAATAATATATGTCCAACATTCTCCCTCAGATACATGCACTGCCTGAATCCTGAATTCAGGTTTTGATGACCACAATACATGATACTTCCCATACTCAAGACTCATAGCATTTCCTTATTAGCACAAGTAATTTATTCTCTACCATGTGAAAGAGATGATGATAATGGTGCAATCTTGGTCTCTTTTCTAACATACATAATTCACTAACTTCACACCTGCCATTGCTTTTTTACCCTTCTAACATAGAAGGCCATGCTGCTGATACCCCATTAATCAATCCATGACAATGAGTTCTTGGCTCCCTGTTCTACATGTGCAAGAGGCTAAAATTCAAGCCCTTTTGGTTCTTTCCCCTTATTTCCAGGCATGCAGTCCCCACCATTTAGAACTTTTCACATGCACTAGTTGAAAATAAGATTTCCACAATGAGGGTAAACAAACAAAACATACTTAGAACGTACATGTGCCATAGAAATCAATCTATCATCACCAATATAAAACCATATAAAATAAAATCTGAAGAAATCTATCACCAACCACATTACCTATCTTTATATCACATTAAACAATACATGAGTAGAAACGACTTAAAACATAAAAAATTCGGATTCACCATAGGAAGAATCCTGAAATCTACATGCATACAGGCAATTCAAAAACAACATACAATGTCCCTCATTTAATAATCTGCATTAGAAAAAAAAAAAAAAAAAGATATACCGCAGGCATTGGAGGCAGATCATAAATAATGTGTAAAAAATTATATAAAAAAAATTAAAATACCTGTGAGGTGGGGTGGATCTTCGATGGATGAATAGACGTAATATTAGAAATCGACTATCGACTGCCCGGTGGAAAATGGCCGAGAGGGATTGTGAGAGATTGGGGAAAGGGGGCCTCGGATCTTCAAAAGAAAAAACCCACCTCTTTTTCTTCCACTTTGATGAAATCCATTCGTAGAAGGAAAGAATTTGTAATTAGAAACAAGGGGAAGAGAAATCTTGAAAAATCACCGCGAATCGAAAATGGAAAGTGTTGTTCGTGGTGTCGTTGCCGTTAGCGAAGACGGCAAGAGAAAATCTCGTGGTGTCGTTGCCGTTAGCGAAGACGGCAGAGAGATTTTCTCGTGGTGCCGTTGCCGTTAGGGAAGACGGCAGAGAGTTTTTTTTTTTTTTTAATAATTATGAAATAGAAATGGATTTGCTAGTCCGACGTGGCAGGGGCGGTGAGATGGACCAATAAGAATGAGGGAGGCAGAGAGTCTCTGCCTCCCGGAGGCAGAGGATCCGCACTCGAACATAAGACATACATCATGGTAGGTCCCACCAAACTTGGTGACCTCAAAACACCTGGTGAGGCAATCTCCTTCCATTATAGTGCAAGAAACTTTACCTTTTTCCAATTAATGTCACATTAATGCATACAGGTGTGCAATTAATGGACACATTTGATTAATCACCTGGTGAGCCACGCTGTATTGATGGACAATGGACGGTCTGATCTAACATGCAGGTGTGGCCTACCCAGGGATCGGAAGAACCTGATTTTGGTTTTCATTGCGTTGCCTGTTGTTTTCATGGTACCGATTCACAATGAAAGCGGTGTATGAAGATGATACGGTGCCACAAGTTGAAGAAAGTGGAACATGCTTTTAAACAAAGGGTGCGGAGAACGTATTCTCACCTCCCAATAACATTGATAGCTGTAAAAAGTTCTCCGCAATATCAGCTGATTTATTGCTTCCCATTAGAACATGAAAACCCCATTTGTTATCAGGTGATCAGGCCTTATCATACATTTAATGCAGTAGTGCTGATAAGGTCGGTGATGATGTGGGCCAGACACAAGCCAGGAAAATGAGTCACTGACCCAGATTCTCACCTTCCAAAAGAGAAAAAACATGTACGTACTCTTGTAGGAAAAACCTCTTCGGTCTGATGGGAGCGTGGATTTGGAACATCTGGATTTGAAATCCTCTTATGCTTAGCACCCTGGATTAGGAATCACCTTTAATCCAAAATAGTTATGCATGGTATACTTACGATGGTTGGAATTTAATTACTAAATTAATTTTAATATATCTAATTAGTGAACCTATGTAATGTTTAACACAATGGATCCAATAAGCCTGTTGAAATAAATGCTTTGCTAAAAAATGATGAAATTACAAGTCTCAAACGGGCCACAAGTACAAAATTATGTCGGATCCTTACTCTTGGATGGGTGGTAGGGGGTGACTGACTAACCAGTGATTTTTAACTGTTGATTTACATGGACAATGTTTGGACGGTTCTAATCATCATATTAAAATAATTATAGTAATGCAACTGATAATCTAAATGTTTTATGACATCATTAGGGGGGGGTTGTGCTTGTGTTAAAAAACAAAAAAGAAAAAAAAAGTATAAAATTATGTCCGAGTGACTGACTAACCAATGATTTTTAACCGTTGATTTAAAATCATTAGGAGGGGAGGGGGGGGGTGCTTGTGTTAAAAATAAAAAAGTACAAAATTATGTCTGAGTGACTGACTAACTAATGATTTTTAACTGTTGATTTACATGGACAATGTTTGGGCAGTTCTGATCATCATATTAAAATAATTATACTAATGCAACTGATAATCTAAATGTTTTAGGACATCATTAGGGGGGTGGGGGGGTGTGCTTGTGTTATATATATATATATATGTCGGATTGACTGACTAACTAATGATTTTTTACTGTTGATTTACATGGACAATGTTTGGGCAGTTCTGATCATCATATTAAAATAATTATAGTAATGCAACTGATAATCTAAATGTTTTAGGACATCAATAGTGGGTCATGTGCCCAATAAAATAATAGTATGGTAATATATACATTACACATGCAACTATTGAAAGGATTTTGGGATTATACTCTTTTCAAATTTCTTAGTTGTTTGGCATCATAAAGTGCACGTATCCCATCCTATCAGTAAAAAGAGATTATGAAAATTACTAGTGTACTTTTATTATTATTATTATTAATTTTTTTTTTTTTAACACACGTACTCCAACCCTTGACCCAGTGTTGGAACTCCAAGGAGTCTACCACCCGGGTAAAATTACTAGTGTACTTTCCTAACATTCATTGTTGCGGACTCCCGATTAGCTAGATACTTTTGGGCGCGGTTTGGTTGGATTTCTGAATCCACCAAGGTGGTTGGGACGGTGTGGGGCTTACAGGGATGGAGGTCTTTAAATCCACCGTGTCCAACCATTTTGAAAGTACATTTTTAGGGCATGATTTCAAAAATAAAGCTGACCAAATCTTAGGTAAACCACACCAGAAGAAGCAGTCATGATTGAATCCCATCAATAAAAACTTAATAGATTCTGACAGAATAGTTATTTGCCATCCAACCTATTGATAAGGCCACGGAGATCTACACGAAGCAATCACACAAATATCGTCTTGATCCATAGTTTTTGTGAACCTTAAGAAATTTTTAATGGTCAATTACCTCTGTTTCATTTACTATGGTCTATTTAAGATTTTGGATCTGCTTCACTTTTTTGGTTCATGCCCTAAAATGAGCTTTCAGTACAGATGGAGGGCATGGATGTAGTCACATACATCATGGTGTGCCCACATTCAGAGGCCCCACCGGCCCGGAATCCATCCAAGCCGCGCCCGATACTTTTTTCTCTTTGGTGGTGGGCCACGCTGCGAAGTGTCTGGGAAATGGACACGTGTCCTATATTTGTGGGAGCTTTACAAACTTTTTAAATAGAAAATATTTTTATCTGAGTTGTGATGTGTTTGTAGGGCCAACGGCGACGGTGATGTCACGCTCAAGATACTCTACTGCGGAATCTGCCATTCGGACCTTCACTTCGTTAAAAACGAGTGGAGAAATTCTGTCAACCCCTTGCTCCCAGGGTAAGATCGTCGTAACGCCGTTATTTATGGTTTCTGGAAAGGGAGTATAAAATGAAGAGGCGATTCGCGCAAGACAAGAGGACATCAAAAAGGTGATTTGTGGCACGCTAGTGTGAAATGTCGAAGCCGTTCTCAGGTGAGGCCCACTCACTTTGAACATGATCTGAACCGCTAAATGGTGTCTGGATGGACAGGGAAAGGAAAAAAGGAAGAAGCAAAGATATTTCACACGTGTGCTTCGCTGATAAGGGAACCAAAAGGACCTACTTACTATTGATCATTTGAAAGGCGGGCCAATGAATGGATCGGATATGTCACACGTGTGCTTCGATTTTCAAATCAAATCAGCATGTGTTAGAACTAAATATGGTCAAAAGACCCCACCCGCCTGATGATCATTTAAAGAAGCATCAGAAATTAATGTAAGCCATCTGTTACTGCAGGCATGAGATCGTCGGCATAGTGACCGAAGTGGGGCCCAATGTATCAAAATTCAAGGTTGGAGATAAGGCGGGCGTCGGGTGCATGGTTGGATCCTGCAAATCATGCTCCAGCTGCGAGCAAGGCTCGGAGAACTACTGTCCGAAGACGATCCTCACCTACAATTCCACGTACCACGATGGCACTATGACGTACGGTGGATACTCCGATTTTCTGGTGGTCAATCAGAACTTTGTGATCCACTTCCCCGAGAGCTTGCCACTTGATGGGGCCGCACCGCTATTGTGCGCCGGTATTACAGTGTACAGCCCAATGAGGTATTACGGGATCAGTGAGCCAGGCAAGCATCTAGGAGTGGTTGGGCTTGGTGGACTCGGTCACGTAGCAGTTAAGTTTGCCAAGGCCTTTGGGTTGAAGGTCACTATAATCAGTACATCCCCCAACAAGGAGATGGGAGCAATCAAACGACTCAGTGCTGATTCATTTCTGGTCAGCCGTGACCCCGCACAGATGCAGGTGAGTAAGGGTTCGTGTGACTAACATGGCCATGCATGTGTGCTTCAGCCTATCCAAAAACCCACACACATCAAAATTAGGGCTCTACACGAGTAGAGCTAGCACGAAAGGCTCGCTCAACTCGGCTCGAATTAGCTCGGACTGACTCGGCTTGAAAGGTGACTCCTGACGAATCAAGCTTATTTTCTAAAGGCCAAGTTGAGTTCGAGCTGAGTTTGAGCATGGTTCATTTCAACTCGAGTTAACTCGAAGCTTGAGTTTGACTTGGCTAGAGTTAAAACTTAAAAGTTAACACAATAAATATAAAATTAAATTAAATTAAAAAATAATAAATAAAAAACAAACCTACTTGTCCTATTCCCTATCTTTCTTTTTCTCTTTTTGTACTTTTTAGTCAAAAATATAATAAATTGACACATAAAGAAGCTCAACTCAACTTGAGTCAAGGGAAACTTGACTCGACTGGAACCACTAGCTCGACTCGAACTCGACTCTACAACTTTGGCAAACAAGCCGAGCTTCAATGTTGAACTTGAGCTGGAACTCGAGTATAGCATGGATGAGTTGAGCCGAGCTTGGCCCACCTCGACTCGACTCGGCTCGATGTACAGCCCTAATCAAAATTGAACCATGACTACTGGAAGTGGGCCCCGATTTTAAGTGCAATGTAAGTGGGGCCTACCATTCTTAAATGGCGATGATTCGCTTAGGAATCTGTCCTTAGGATTGAAAAGGTCATGTAATTATGACCCAGTTAACATTAAACGGTGATGATTTGTTCATCCCGTCTTTTATGTAGGCTGCCATGGGCACCATGGATGGTATCATTGATACGGTCTCGGCAGTCCACCCGATCCTGCCGTTGATAGGCCTGTTGAAGACTAATGGGAAGCTGGTTATGGTGGGTTTACCAGAGAAGCCTCTTGAGCTACCGGTATTCCCTCTGCTTTTCGGTAAGTAAACAACCTTCACTGTCTTTAACTGTCCTATAGATTTGTGTAATTCAAATATTTAGTGAAGGCTGCGTTTGGCTGCACCAAATTTCATGTCAGGATATTTAACATTGCAAAATTTCATTACCTGATCACAAATGAACGGGCTGGGAGATCGTTGCCCATCTATTATTTTCCCCACTGACATTGTTCTGATTTTGCAGGGAGGAAGACCGTTGCCGGAAGTGTCACTGGAGGAATCAAAGAGACCCAAGAGATGATTGACTTTGCCGCCAAGCACAACATCACCGCGGACATTGAAGTTATTCAGATGGACTATGTGAATACGGCCATGGAGCGGCTCGCGAAGGCGGACGTACAAAACCGGTTCATCATCGATGTGGGGAACACCTTGAAAGCTCCGTGAACTGTCGATTTGAATCAGCATCCATGTGGCCCACCAGTCATATAGTTTTTAGGGTACTACTATGTTTTCGTTGGTTTGAGTCAGAATCTATGTTGTCCGCAAGGTTATGTGTTTGGTCACATTTTTTTATTTGCTATGCCGGATTCTTGCCAAGTACACAACTTTTTTTTTCTTAGGTTTTCATTGCTATTAAGCGCTATATGAGTATCACATTCTATTGGTATCTTTCAATAATTTTAACTTGTGAGATAATATAAATCAAACACATGGAACAATGAGTTAATACATGGGGAATAGTCGAATCAGGTTGTCAGGTGACCCCCGTCCCACCTTGATGTGTGTGTTTTATGATGTAGATTCAATGAATTTGGAGAACCATGTTAGGCATGTTGAGGACCTTACACAAAACCTTAGGATCTAGCCCTTCAGAACAAATCAGAATTATGAAATAAAAAACTAAAAAAATAAATCAAAGCAACAATCACACACCACACAAGAGATTTTTACGTGAAAAACTCTCAAAGAGGTAAAAACCACAGGACTTCGTCCAGATCAACAATCCACTATAAAGTAGAATGTTACAACGGATCACAAGCACACCTTGTTATGATCAAACCTTCATCACTCACGCAGGAGGATAAACAATAAGAGAATAAAGGAAAAACAAATAGATCTCACCGATCACGAAGTCGTAGAAGCGCTGAGACAATGACTCCTTTCCACAAGCTTCTTCTCTCTCTCTTTTCTTTCACTCTCTCAACCTAAACCCTTTAGCAAACCCTTGCAAAGCTTATAGGAAACCTTTCTTGTGATTTTTCATACCCAAGAAAAACCCTAGGAACCCCTTTTTATAGTTTTAAGAAACTTCATTCCGCATCTCGATTGCGAAAGGACTTGCGACACAAAATCTGCTCAAAATTGCGGAATGAATCTGTGTAACCACGACCGGTCGTGCACCACCCACGACCGGTTGAGCGCCACCAACGACCGGTCGAGTGCCACCTACGACCGGTCGAGTGCCGCCTACGACCGGTCGAGCACTCCGGAGAAAAATAGTTTGAATTCACTAGACTTTGAGTCGTGTCATGACTCGAACCCATGACTGGTCGAGCACCAGCCATGACCGGTTGTGTAAGGCTCACGACCGGTCAAGCACGGGGGAAAAAAACACCATCAAATCTCTCCATTTTTTACCTAGGAGGAATTCATCTTTTTCAAGCTAGTCTGATTTCTACAAACCTCAAACTTGCCCTTGAATAAAGCCTTGGTTATCATGTCTAATACATTATCGTCCGTGTGAACCTTCTCAGGCTGTAACACCTTCTGTTCCAAAGTATCCCTGATCCAGTGATACCGAATCTCTATGTGCTTCGACTTGGAATGCTAACTTCGATTTTTGCTCAAGTGTATAGCACTCTAACTATCACAATAGACCACGTGTTCCTACTTTAGGCTAAGTTCCTGTAGAAACCTCTTCATTCAAAGTATCTCTTTATATACTTCTATAACTGCAATGTACTCAGCATCTGTCGTCGACAATGCTACGACCCTCTGTAGCTTGCTCTGTCAAGAAACCGCTCCCCCTGTAAATGTGAACATAAACTCTGATGTAGACTTCCTGGAGTCTATGTCACATGTCATATCTGCATCTGTGTAGCCCTCTAACACAGGTTTTCTATCACCATAGCATAGGCTCAACCTGGATGAGCCTCTTAGATACCGCAGTATCCATTTCATCATTGTCCAATGTTCTTTGTCAGGATTGGCAAGATACCGGCTGACTACACCAACCGCATATGTTATGCCTGGGCGTGTACACACCATAGCATATATCAAACTTCCTACAGCAGACGCGTAGGGTATCTTCTGTATCTCTTCCACCTCCGCTTTCTTCTTGGGACACTGTCTGTCGCTCAATCTGAAGTGACCATCTAGTGAAGTACTAACCGGCTTCATTGCATTCATATTGAACCACTTTAGGACTTTCTCAATATACCAGTCTTGTGACAGCCAAAGCTTCCCGCTGCTTCTGTCACAGGTTATCTTCATTTCTAAGATCTGTTTAGTCGGGCCCAAGTTTTTCATCACAAAAAACTTGCCCAACTTCTATTTCAGCGTGTCGATCTTCTTGATGTCTTTTCCCATGATGAGCATATCATTAACGTATAACAACAGAACTAAGAAATCACCATCTGAGAACTTGCGCGTGAACACACAGTGGTCCGACTCCATTTTGTCATACCCATGCTGTAACATGAACGAATCAAATTTCTTGTACCATTGCCGTGGAGCTTGTTTCAGCCCATATAAGCTCGTTCTCAGCCTACACACCATATGCTCCTTGCCCTTGACTTCGAATTTCTCTGGTTGGTGCATGTAGATCTCTTCTTCCAGGTCACTATAGAGAAAGGCAGTTTTAACATCTAACTGCTCTATCTCTAGATCCATGCTAGCCACCAGCCCAAGAAACACCCGTATGGATGTCATCTTCACCATTAATGAAAATATCTCCTCGAAGTCTATGCCTTTCCTCTGACCAAACTCTTTCATCACAAGTCTGGCCTTGAACCTCATCTATGAATTCTTCTACTTAACCTTCTTTCTAAATATTTACTTGTTGCTCAAAGCTCTCTTGCCCTTAGGTAGTTTCACCATGTCATAGGTATGGTTCTTATGTAAGGATTTCATCTCTTCTTGCATAGCTTTCAACTACTCCTCCTTATACTCGTCGGCTATGGCCTCAAAATAATCTTCTAGTTCTCCCCCATCAGTCAGTTTAATGTACTCATCCGACGAATAACTCTTAGACGGCTATCTGTCCCTAGATGACCTCCTCACTTGTGGCTCAACAGGTGGATCAAGTGGGGGCTGCTCCCCTGGTCCATCTTTTGAAGGAACTCCCTCGTCCTCTGCACCTTACTGTACTCCCCCATCATCAGGCACCATGGGAGGAATAATCAGATCCATGTCCTCTAGCTCACCTGAACTAGGCGGGTTCTTCTCTGACTTACCAATGTCTTATATACACTGATCTTCAAAGAAAACCACATCTCTGCTCCTGACGAGCTTCCTCTCGGTCGGATCCCACAATCTATAACCGAACTTTTCATCATCGTACCCCAACAACACACACTGCTTGATCTTCATATCGAGCTTCGACCTCTCGTCTTTTGGTACGTGAACGAATGCCCTGCATCCAAACACCCTGAGATGACTGTACAATGGATCTTATCCAGTTCACACCTTCTAAAGTACTTCTTCATTCAAAGGAGCTGATGGAGACCTGTTTATCAAATACACTGCCGTGTGCATTACTTCTCCCCAGAACGTCTTGGACAACTTCGCATGAGATTACATGCATCTAATTCTCTCTACAATGGTGCGATTCATTCACTCAGCTACACCATTATGCTGGGGAGTCTTGAAAACCGTCTATTCATGTCGTATACCCAAGGACTTGCAATACTCATGAAAGTCGCTAATGTATTCACCACCATTGTCAGTGCGAATACACTTCAATGATCTACTTGTCTCTCTCTCGACCATAACATGAAACAATTTAAACACACAAAAGACCTTGTCATTGGATTTCAACGCATAAACTCAAACCCTCCTAGATGCATCATCTATAAAAGTAATAAAATATAATGCCCCATCCAAGATTTTTTTCCTTATACGATCACAAACATCAGAATAAACCAAATCTAATGCATGAAATTTATTAACATGAGAAGCATATTTAACAAATGAAACTCTATGCTATTTCTCTGATAAATAATCAAGACAGGTTTTAAGAGGCATACCTGTCACCTCTAGAAGGAGCTGCTTCCTCACTAATAGCTGAAGTCCTTTTTCACTCATGTGGCCTAGACACCTGTGCCACATGTCAATAATTGAATCTTCCGCTGTGTTCAACCCACCCTTGCACACACTGAGACATGCCTTGTAAAGGGTGCAGTGCTTCTTTCCTCTGGCTGTGATCAATGAACCCTTGATGAGCTTCCAGCGCCCACCAGCAAACTGACTTTCATAGTCATTATTCATTATCATCCAACCTTTCTATTGACATCAAGTTGAGGCGAAGGTCTGGGATATGTCTCACATCAGTTTTTACACAAATATCACCGACCCCTACGATCTTCGATACGCTAGAATTTTTCATCTTCATGGTCTCATAGTCACCTGACTTGTAGCTTGTAAAGAAATCTCTGCGTGAAGTTGCATGAAAAGAGGCTCCTGAGTCAATCACCCAGTCGGTGTCCTGACTCATAGCCGTGAGACATACATCATGATCTGCAAAAAGAATAACTACAACTTCGCCATCTGAAGTGACCGCAGTGGAATCTGATTCATCTTCTTTCTCCTTTCTTTTCTTGTTGTTCTTAGCCTTACGACATTCATGCTTATAGTGGCTCTTCTTGCAACAACTCTAGCATTCAACATCTTTTCTGTTACTCAACTTGCCTCTTGATTTATCTCAGGCCTTCTCGCCCTTCTTGTTCTTTTCTCTCCCTCGTTCCTGTGTCACAAGGGCCTCTTGCTGAGTAGACCCCTGAGACTTCTTCCTTGTCTCTTCATTGAAAAGACAGCTAGTCACCTGTTCTATAGATATCCTTCCGTCTAGTACGGAGTTACTTAAAGACACCACCAATGTCTCCCAACTACCAGGCAATGAACTAAGCAATAGCAAAGCCTACAATTCAGCATCCAGGACCATCTTCATAGCGGAGAGCTGGTTCACTATATTGCTGACCTCATTCATGTGTTAGGCCACAGAACCATTATCTTTGAATTTGAAATTCACAAGTCGCCTTATCAGAAAAATTTTATTACCGGTTGTCTTCCTCTCATACAGCCCTTCTAGTTTTAACCATAAGCTAACTACTGAGGTTTTTGTAGACACATGGTGGAACACATAATCATCTAGCCATTGTCTAATAAACCCCACCGCCTTTCGGTCCAACTTCTTCCAATCATCATCAGACATATCTTTGGATTTTGCTGATATGCCTAAAATTGGAAAATATAGGTCATTGCAATAAAGCAAGTCCTCCATCTTAGCCTTCCATATGGTCCAGTTAGAACCATTGAGGCTGATCATCCTTGATGAGCCACCTTTCATAATTTCAAACCGATCCTACCCGTTCAATAAACTTAGCTTTGATACCACTTTGTTGGGGGCTTTGCACAAAACATTAGGATCTAGCCCTCCAGAACAAACTAGAATTATGGAATAATAAAGCAATGAAATAAATCAAAGAAATAATCACACACCACACAAGAGATTTTTATATGGAAAACCCTCAAAGAGGTAAAAACCACGGGACCTCATCCAGATCAACAATCCAATATGAAGTAGAACGTTACAACCAATTACAAGCACACCTTGCTATGATCAAACATTCATCACTCACGCATGAGTAGATAAAAAGTAAGAGAATAAATGAAAAATAGAGAGATCTCACCGATCACGAGGACATAGAAGCGCTAAGACGACGGCTCCCTTCCACAAGCTTCCTCTCTCTCTTTTCTCTCACTCTCTCACCCTAAACCCTTTAGCAAACCCTTATAAAGCTTTTAGAAAACCCTTCTTGTGATTTTTCATACCCTAGAAAAACTCTAGGGACCCCTTTTTATAGTTTTAGGAAACTCTCTTCCGCATCTCGGTTGCGAAAGGACTTGCGACACGAAATTCGTGCAAAATCGCGTAACGAATCTGCGTAACCACGACTAGTCATGTGCCACCCACGACCAATCGAGCACCACCTACAACTGGTCGTGAACCACCCATGACCAATCGAGTACCCAGGAGAAAAATAGTCCGAACTTGCCAGACTTTGAGTCGTGTCACAACTCGAACCTACAACTGGTCGAGCACCAGCCCATGACCGGTCGTGCAGGGCTCACGACCAGTCGAGCACGGGGAAAAAAACCCCATCAAGGTGGTGAGATTTGATTGGGTCATGTGATGTTGTCAGAGTTTGGCCATAGTAATAAAGCCAACGACTTAAATGCAGAGTGGATTAGGTGCGGCCGTGACTATAGAGCCCACCTTGATGTGTAGTCCACATGTGTTGTTGGTTTATTTTTCTAGACCATTTTATGGCATGAGATAAAAAAAAATGAAGTAAATCCAAATCTCAGTTCTATTGGACTGCAAGAAACAATGGTGATTAACCATTAAAAATTTCTCGTGGGCAACAAGTTTTAAATGAAAAAGATATTTGGTTTTTCCCATATCTATATGACCTTATCAACAGGTTGGACGGCAAATAAGCATTATCATAAGCTCTAGGAAGTTTTTAATGGTCGGCATTCAATCACTACTATTTCCTGTAAGACTTATATATACTTTAGTTCTTGGCTCATGCACCAAAATGAGCTGGCAACATGGATAGAGGGTGCGGATATATTACACATACATCAAGGTGGGCCCCATGGTCAGGGTCAGACCATGATAGGTGAGGCTGGGCAGCATTTAACCTGCATGGATATACTACACATACATCAAGGATGGTCACACAGTCAAGGCCGCACCTAATCTACACCCCTTACCAACATGCTTTGCTGACGCTATCTCCATATTGTGGCCGGGACCACCACTGGAAACAGTGGAATAATGACACCCACCATTAAATTATTCATAGGGCCCACCTTGATATTTATTTTCCATCCAACCTGTTGATAAGGTCACACTTAAGAATCAGGCATGAGACAAAAATAAAGCAAATCCAATTCTCAAATGAAAAACAGAAAAATGGAGGATCGAGATCCGGAGGGCGACGACAGACGGGATCGGGAATCCCTTTGGCAGTAGGTCAAACGAAAAACCACTACACCATCCCGTGGAAATCAGTTCGCTATTTTCGTAGGTAACCTAACGTTTGACACAACTGTGGAGGATTTACTCCGGATTTTTGGGAGATTTGGAAAATTCTTGGACATTATCATACCATGGGACAGAGAACGGAATAGATCTTGTGGTTTGCCTTCATTTACTTTCTCTATGAATAGGATGCCCTTAATGCATTTAATACCTTCAATGGCCAGAGGATTGATGGACAGATCATCACTCTGGAAATAGTCAAGAGTAGAGAACAGGTGAAAACAGGAAAACCCCACAGAGATGAATCTGGAAGAGTACTTGCCCTAGCTTTGAGAGGAAGGTCCTTTGCAGATACTATCAGGAATCAAGTCCGCCCTTCTCAACCGCAGGAATCAATGCCAAAGCATCGGGGTTTTTTTATAGTTACTGCTAATAGTCATGAAGTAAAGAAGATGCAATTAGTCTTATCGTCGGCCCTCATAGGTATAGCTCAAAATAAATCGGTTTCCATCACCCACATTATCGACTGTTTCCGAAACTCCCCTTTTCAAGAATTGCAGGTGGGCATATCTAGGATATCCCCTTTGAAATTCATCCTCAAGTTTCAATCCAGACAGGATATAGTGGCTTTTGCTAAAGATTCGACCCTGCACCAGAAAATGAAGCTGATCAATGTCATTACTTGGTATCCAGAGGCAACTATTCTGGATAAAGGCAGGTGGATTCGATTGTTCGGGATCTCTGCCCACTCTTGGTTCCCGTCAGCCATCATAGAACTAGCAAGCAGTTTCGGTGAGGTAATGGATATGGATAATATGAAAAGATCAGGTTCTTTTCAAGTTTTTGCCAGAGTACAAGTGATTCTGAAACCAAGAGCTGATACAAACAGCTCCCGGCATCTACAGGTAGCTGGTCGAATCTACCCTATCAAAGGGATTTTGGAAGCTTTTGAATACTTGGATGGGCCCACTCATAAACCCTGACAGCTCTAAGAATCCACTAAGGAGTGGATGACCAAGGCGTTTCATCCAGGTAAAGTTATCCCTTCGGACCACCCTACCACTGTTTGTGGAAATGTCCCACACAACCCCCCACTGTCTGGCACTGATAATGTGCTAACGGTGATGCCTACCTATCAATCCACCCTGACCCTAACCAATAGGCTCCCTCTAACAGTCCTGTATCCCCCCATTCACCCTCTCATTCCAACCCACCCCCCCAGCCCACCAACCTGAGCCTACCCACCTCTCCACCCACCCAGATCCTAAATACACAGCCCCCTACAATAGTCCCAGCACCCCCACTCCCCTCTCAAGGACCATCTACAAATCCTCTACTCCATTGGGTTTCCCTGGATGTCCCTCCAAATGGCATTTTAAATGATCTTGTGGGATGAGGCTGCAGGATGTTCAAACGAGCCTAGCCCATATGCAAACCAACAGTTTTGTCCCAGACCCTATTACTCTAGTCTCTCCTATTGCCTCTGCTTTTGGATGTAGGCAGCCTGATAGCTATCGGCAGTCCCATTTACCTCATCATTGTCAATCCCTAGTTATCCAACCCACAAGGCATATAGATCAGTTGCAACAACAAACAGAAATAGATGTAGAATGCAGATCCTCTACTGAGGAAGCGCATAACATGAGTCGAGTAGACATGATCAGAAGTTCTAACCTTGCTAGTGTCCTGCCAAATGATCAGCTGACCACCACTCTCCGCCCATATAGTCACATCCAGTCAACCGACATGGAAGCCTTGGACTCTGCTGCATTGTTTCCCCCCAGAAACACAATGATTGAAGGGAGATCCTCTCTCTGTATTAATCAATGGGAGCTGACAAAGCAAGATGGAAAACAGATAGACAATCCTTTCAAACAAGCTAGAAAAAAGAAAAATAGAAAAGATTATATGTGCTCTAGATCGGAAGGCAATTCTCCTATGCAGTTTCTGGACTTTGAGTTTGAAGGAAGACTACGAAATAAATGCGGTAGCCATCATCTCTCCTCCAGACAACAATGTCACGCCCTAGGAACTGCCTCTACTAGTCCTGTTAGGAGTACTGATTTCAGAGAAGACATTCATCCCATTAATTTGGAAGTGGACTTCTCCCCTTACACCTCTCTTTTCTAGGTAGAGGGTAAAGCCCATAACATGTCAACTTTTCAGGAATGTAGTGACAGTGAAGGAGATCCCGGTCAACAGAACCAGGGAATGATCCAGCCACATCAGCAAATGTCCAATGGAGATGGTCAGGCAGCAGTTATAGCGGAACACTCAGACCATCCTCAGTCCAAACCCCCATCAAAAAAAGGAAGGAAAAGAGTGGTGATCAGAAAAGTTATTAAACCAGGGACAGGCTTCACCCAGGAGCAATGGGGAGGTAAGCTTAAAAGAGTAAAGAGGAAGATGATCAAATTAAGAAATGTTACTGATGAATAGTGTGATTATTTGGAATGCGCGTGGGGTAGCTAACTCAGCTACCCTCAGATCAGCAGCAAGAATTGTTCGACAGCATAAACCTCTTTACTTGGCAATTCTGGAACCCATGTCCAAAGAAGAAAAAAGAGTAAGTATGGGACTCAAATTGGGCTACCATTTCTCTGCATCAAATGTGGCAAATGGAGGGAAAATCTGGTTTTTCCACAACAGTAACCTTGATGTTTCTGTCATGCAAATCGCCAACCAAGTGATCTCTTTCCAGATTCAAGTTTTTAACTCTACTTTATCCTTTCATCTTTCTATTGTGTATGCCAAGTGCTCCAGAGTGCAAATGAGGGCTCTCTGGGAGGACCTCATCTCCCTATCCAGAAACATGTCAGGCCCATGGGCAGTGGGTGGAGATTTCAACACCGTTCTCTTCGCAACAAAAAGGCAGGGGAGCAGAAATTAAAACACTGGTAGCTGCACTGAATTTGTTGATGCTTTGGATGTCGCTGGTTTGTTGGATGTGGATTTTAGCGGCAACAGATTTACTTGGTGCAACAACCAAGCTGGAAGCTCCCGGGCATGGGCTCGTTTGGACAGAGTTCTATGTAACGGAGCTTGGATTAATTCTTTTCCAAGATTCCATTTCAAACATCTTCCCAGAGTTAGCTCTGACCATTGCCCTCTCCTTCTAACCTTTCCCCCAACATTGCAGTCTTCAGCGAAACCTTTTCATTTCCAACGTATGTGAATCCTCCACCATGATTACTCAAATGTAATAAGAAACGCCTGGAAGGATGATCTATCAGATCAGCCCATGGTCAATCTTCTGCTCAAAATTCAAAAAATCAAGAATCACCTAAAGGAATGGAACAAAAATGTGTTTGGCAATATTTTTCAACAACTCAAAAATGCAGAACAAGCTCTCAATCAGTTGGAAGCGCAGGCGCAAAACCTCCATCAGGTTAATCAAGAGGAGTTGTTACAGGTTAGAAAACATTTAGAGCAGTTGGAGTTGGCTGAGGAGATATTTTGGAAACAGAAGTCTCGGAATAATTGGCTTCAGGAAGGAGACCGCAATAAAAAATTCTTTCACATGACGGCCACAAACAAGATAAGGAGGGCAGGAATTGAAGAAATCCAACTTCACTCAAGAGACATGTCATCCGACCCAAAGGTCATTCAAGAGGAAGCAGTAAGGTATTTTTCCAACTTGTTTGAATCTGAACCTACGCTAGATGAAAACATTCTCGATAATATCCCACAAATTATTTTTGATACGGATAATGAACATCTTATGAGCTACCTTCCTTGGAAGAGGTCCAGTATGTTGTGATGGCCCTCCCAACCGATAGCGAGCAGGGGCTGGATGGTTTTTCTGCTGTTTTTTCTCCAATAGCTGGGATATCGTGGGTCCAGACATCCATAGAGCGATAGTCCACTTTTTCCAAGGTGGAAATTTGCCGCGTGCCTTTTCTGCCTCTCTCATATGTCTAATCCCCAAAAAAATGATGCCTAAACTTTTTTTCGATTTTCTCCCCATCAGCCTCTGTAACTGCGTGTACAAAATATTTGCTGAGGTTATTACAGGAAGATTGGCTATGCTTCTTCCAAATATTATTTCCCCGGAACAAGGTGCTTTCGTCCGCGGTCGCTCCATAGCTGAAAGTGTAGCTTTGGATTAAGAGATTCTTCGAGATATTAATCGGAAGACCAGAGGAGGGAATATAATCCTCAAATTGGACATGGAAAAGGCATATGATCACCTAGAATGGAATTTTCTCGTGCAGGTACTGACTCATTTCGGTTTCTCTCAAAGGTGGATTCACATGGTGGAAAAATGCTGGAATAACAACTGATTTTCAATCCTCATTAATGGATCGGGTGTTGGTTTCTTCAAATCATCAAAAGGGTTGTGCCAAAGTCTCTTCATCATAACAACGGAGGTGCTAAGCGGGGGTTTTGCGAACCTTATTCATAGCCAGAAACGTGGTCCTTTTAAGCTTAAGCTAGGTTGCAAACAAATCACTCATTTGTTATACGCGGATGATACAGTACTATTCTTCAACGGTGGAGTTCCTCCCTCGAGCTGGTGGCTGATGTTCTCTCCACCTACCAAGCGGCATCCGGTCAACGTATAAATTACCAGAAAAGTTGTGTTTACCATTCTCTCGAAATGCCAGTTAACAGGACTAAAAACATCCAGTGTCGCATTGGGATCCCTACCTCTTCGGCTCCATTCATTTATTTTGGGATTCCCCTTGTCAAAGACAAAGCAAAAATCACCACCTTACGTCCATTGGTGGAAAAAATAGAGCACAAGATCCAAGGCTGGAAGGCTAGATTTTTATCTCAAGCCGGCAGGTGCACCCTCATTAATCATGTCTTGTGTAGTATTCCAATCCATGTGATGTCAGCTACTTCCATTCCTTATCAAATCCTTCAAAGGATGGAGTCCTGCTTTGCCAATTTCCTATGGGGCTGGAATGAAGGAAAAAACAAATGTCATTGGATTAAATGGGGCAAAATAACAAGGCCAAAAGAAAAAGATGGTTTAGGCATAAGACAGCTTAGAGAAGTTATGGACGTACTTAGACTGAAAATGGCATGAACAGCCAAAGTTAACAGCAACAGTAGCCTTTGGGCGGGCTACGTCACCTCCAGATATGGCCACCTCCAACAGGTAACTTCGGACTCCACCTTCTCTTCCCCCTCTCCTTTTTGGAAGCACATCCTCTCCCTATCTCCTGTTTTGGACAGCCACATTCAATGGAAAGTGGAGCGTGGCGCAATCAACCTCTGGTATGAAAATTGGACAGGTATTGGTCGGCTTGCTGACTGGGTAGTTCAACCAATTCCTGATGGGATGCTCCACATGTCTGTAAGCGACATCGTTTCATAGGATGGGATCAACCCCCAGTCGCCGATCTTTGATTTACTCCCTACTGAGGTGCTGGATCACATAATTCAGGCGAGGATATGTACATCAAATCAAGCCGATTATCTTCTCTGGCCGCACAACCATTCTGGCGAGTATTCTATTAAATCAGGGTGGGCTGTTTGCAAAATAGCTGGACAAAGTATCGCTTGGGCCAAACGCATCGGGATCATAACATCCCATTTAAAATCTCCATTTTCCTCTAGAGGATTCTCCAAGGGGCCATTCCAACTGATGATAGAGTCCAATCTCGGGGAATTTCCTTGGCATCCAAGTGTGTTTGTTGCGACGGTGAATCGAACTTCCCCACGCAATGTGAGTCATTGGAACACCTATTCATTAAAGGAGCCTTGGCATCCAAAGTTTGGAAGGAATTTAGTGATTACTTTAATCTTCCACTCCTTCTTTCTCTATCAATTGGGAATCGTTTCTTCTTATGGTGGCACTCCAATTGTCCGAGCGACGGGCAACATCTCCTTCACCACATCACCCCGTGCCTGATTGTATGGGAATTGTGGAAAACCAGAAATTCAACTAAATTTTGAGGGAGCTTGCCTAATAGTAGAACGGTGATATCATGTTAAGTGGCTAATGGGAAAAATTGTTGATGGCTCCTCACTATACCACTCCACGTTACACAGGTTTGGCATCCACATCAATCCCCCTCCTCCAAAGTCTTGCCAATTTGTTAAATGGGCCAAACCTCCGGTAGGCTGGGTTAAACTCAATGTAGATAGTGCAGCATCCGGGAATCCAGGACCATCTAGGGATGGGGGCATATGCAGGAACTCCAATGGTGAAATGATTTTCACCTTCTTTTCAGGATATGGCGAAGGCACAAATAACGGGGCTGAACTACGGGCGCTTCATGATGGTATTTCTCAATCAATCTCAAGGAATCTTCACCAGGTCATCATTGAGTCCAATTCTTCTTTTGTGGTGGAGGCACTCAAGGGGAACGCTACCTTTGATTGGAAATGGTGCTACTGGTTATAGAGAATTAGGAAACTTCAGCAGAAAGGGAATTTTGTTATATCCCTCATTCCACGTGAAATCAATGGGTCGGCAGATGGGCTTGCTCGAGGAGGGGCGGACATCCAAGGGAATTTTTCGATGGATAGTACGCAAGCCCTCCCTTGAAAAATCAGAGGATTATGTTTCCTCGACAAAGCAGGCATTGGGGCATTATAGGAGTCTTGAGCCTCTCTCTTCTTGGCCTAGGTAGACCATTGTTTTTTTCTGTATAGATTTTAGGTGGCGGCCGGGCCTCCCTTTTTGTGTGCTTGAGTCCGCCCATAGCTGTTTTTGTAAATTGTTCATTTGAATCAATATATACATAGCATTTTTTCAAAAAAAAAAAAAAAAAAAAAAAGGTCACGCTGACCTGGATGAAGGGAAAATACAAATATTAGCTTGATCCAAAATCTTCGTGACCCAGGAAGCTGTAATGGTGGGTGTTGAATCACCATTGTTTCATGTGGTGCGGTTCATCATGCTTTGGATCTGGTTTATTTGCGGACTCATGCCCTAGAATTCATTAGGAAACAGATGAATGGCATGGATAAAACACACGTGTACACCAGGCAATCGAAGCCTGTGGAGACCTTGTGCAACAGAACAAAGAAAAATAAAAGGAGAAAATGGGCCCCAACAAGGAAAGAAAGTAAAGGCGTTGGGAGTAACTTCCAACTCGAAAAAATGTCACACTACATTGCTTCCTTTTCTCCACCTTTTTCTTTTTTTCTCACGGTTTAACTCGTGCTTTTGGCATTATTTCCAATCGACGGCGGTCGGGATTCACCAAACAGGCACGTTGCCTCCTTGTTCGGTTTGATTTGTTCACCAGGTGCATGACGAGTGTGGACTGAAATTTCATACTTGTCCATAACTAGATGACAGAATCTAAGGGCAGATGTCCCGCTAAACTCAAAATTTCATACTTGTCCACACAACTTAAAACAATAGTGAAAGTATCATTATTGGAAAACCTTATTTGCAACTACTAGTGGGGCCCACTTGTTTCCGTTGTATTATCATATGGTAATAAGCTTTACCAATAGCTAAGTTTCACTAATGGTGTCCATCACTGGATCATTTTCTAGTATGGTTAATTTTTACCACATGTTTGGAATATGCGCGGCCCACACGGGTTCATGTTGTCCAATGCCATGAAATGATATGTACACTTACCTTGATTTTAATTTGGTAGGGAGAAAAAACTTGACAGGAAGTACGAATCAATGGACTACATTAACACGAGGATCGAGCGACTTGCTAGAGCGGACATCCGGTGTCGATTTGCCATTGATGTGGCGAATTCCTTGGGCCTGTTTGATTTTTCGGCTCTTTTCCGTGCAGGTGTGACAACTTTACTTTTTTAGCGCTTAAATTGAGAAATTTACAACATTAATGTAGGTCCCACTGTGATGTATGTTATTTATCACGCCGCTCATTTGTTATGCCAGCCAAATTTATGATACAATCAAAAAACTGAGGCAAATCCAAATTTCAAGTGAGCCACACCACAGGAAATAATATGAATCGATCACCTACCATTAAAAACTTCTTGGGCCCTTAAAAGTTTTTGATCAAGCTAATATTTGTGTGTTTCCCTTATCCATGTCTATGTGACCTTTTGAACAGGTTAGATGATGAAAAAATTCGATGGGAGCACCAAAGCTGTGGATCAAGTTTATATTTGTGTTTTTCCTAATCAAAAGGTGGGATGGAAAATAAAACATCACGGTGGGCCTAGGAAGGTTTCATGTATGGGCTTTAGCATTCCACCGTACTGTGGTCCTCGTGAGCTTTGTATCTACATACTTTTCTGGCTCACGCCCGAGAATGAATGAAAAATCATATGTACGGAGTGGTTTAAACACATGCATCATGGTGAGCCTTACAGAGCTTGGGCGGCGGCCTGTTATATGGCCCAGCTAAAGAGTGAAGGCTCTGGCTTATAGGAAAGAAGATCTAACGGTACTACCGACCTTTCCATGTGTTCGGATGCCGCGTTTGTGGGGCTACGTTTGTAAGTGAGATTGCGTGTGAATGGTCATCGTTTTAAACTCGCGTGCTCTTGCGATAAACCGATCGAATTAGGTGAGACACCGGCCTCACCCAAGACGGTGCCCCCCTTAATGTGGGGCCCACCTTGACATATGTATTCTGTATCCATTCCGTTCATCTCCTCTCCCCGATTATTTTAGGACATTATCCCAAATAATGCAGATCCAATTATCAGGTCCATCATACCATATAAAAAACCAGTGGTGATTGAATAAACTACCATTAAAAACTTCTTAGAGTGCACCTTAATTGTTTTTATAGTGTTTATTCACCATCTAATCTATTCATAAGGTCACATAAGCCTAGATGAAGAGAGAGAAAAACAAAAAACAAAAAACAAATATCAGTTTGATCCAAAAAATTGTGTGGCCTGTTAATGATCAATCATCACTATTTCCTATATATATGGTCCACTTGATTACTGGATCTGATTTATTTTTGAGATAATGCCCTAAAATCATCCGTAAAATCAGATGGATGGCGTGGATACAGAATACATGCATCAAAGTTAGCCAGAAATTAAAACTAAACCGTACAAGATATATACATACATCAAGGTTAGCCAGAAATTAAAATTAAACCGTACAAGATGCTGGTGCTTTTAGATGTACGATGAAAAAATAAGTATGCTTATTTTATTACCCGACTGTGAGATGGAGGATATTTATTGGACGGTTAAAGCTGAAAAATCCAATGGTCTTGATGCAAGGTACAAGTGCCTACGAATCAGTGGTCAGGATGGTCGGACATGTGCTAACGAATCGGATTGTTCAACCAATCAATCTGATTTTTGAACTTTAATGAATTAGAGAAAGTGGGTTGAACTATTTAATCTGTTTAGTGTGAGTCAATATTATGGAAGCTGATTGGCTGGTGTACCACACACCGCCAATCTGGTTGGTGTGGTGTGGTGTGGTGACGTCACCAAGTTTTGTGGGTCCCATCTTGAGGTACGAGTTATATCCAAACCATTCGTCCACTTGGTGAGCTCCTGGTAACCGTTCGTTCACTTGGCAAGCTCTCGGGAAGGCAAGAGACCAAAATAAGATTAAAAAAAAAAAAAATTCAAGCGAACAACATCGTAAAAAGCCGCGGGGATTGAACGTTTACCATAAAAACCCTTCCGGGGGTCATAGAAATTTCGGATCACCTCTTCATCCAGGTTTGCGCGTGACCTTATGAATAGTTTCGAGGTAAAATAAACATTATGTGGGTCCTACTGGAGAGAATTATTGTCGTTGTGCTATTTATGGTGTGGTCCGGTGGAGCTTTGGATATGACTTATTTTTGGGATAGAGGTCTAAAATGATCTCTAAAAATGGTTGAACGGTGTGGATATGATAAATACATCATTATGAGGCCCAGGTAGAGGTGGGCAGGATCCGACCCACCTTGTTGGATCCGACTCAATCGAACCAGTCTAATTTGATTCGACCTGAACTAAAAGCCAGGGTCGAATCGGATCAAGTAGACCCACTCAGGTATGACTACAAAACGAGTCAAGTTCAGGTCAGTAGCCAATCCAATCTAATCCGATCGGATCTGATCCAATCGAGTACTATAAAGTATCTATTTACTTCTTTTTTAAAACTTTTACCCTTCTTTTCTATCCGAACGGCAAACCCTAAGTCCCTAACCCATCCCTTCTCGAGCAACGCCGCACCGATCTCGATCCAAATCCAGGCTACTCACCAACCTAGCAACCTTTCCAAGTGCTCTCTCTCTCTCTCTCTCTCTCTCTCTCTCTCTCTCTCTCTCTCTCTCTCTCCCTACATGCCCTCTCTTGAAAGTTAAAAAATAAAGATTCAAGCACTTGTTATTTAATTGAATGTATGTAAATATATTTTAATTGCTTTTAATTGATTTTATTTCTCTCAAATATATTTTAAATATACGTAAAATTAGTTATTTAATAACAACTTAGGAAAGTTATCCTTAATTTCTTATTTTTTTGTAATTTTAAAAAAAATTTCTATTTTTTTAATTTTTCAAAAAAAAAAAAAAAACAACTCGATCCGAACCGTACCCAATCTAATCTAACTTGGCTTCCCTAACCAAGTCGAAGTCGGTTCAGGTTAAGTCAGCAAGGATTCGGATCGGATCGAGTCAGCCCTGCTGGACTCGGTCCCAAATTGGATAGAGTTCAAATCATGTTCTTAAAAAAATCAGATTGAGTCGAGTTGGACCCAATCCGATCCGACTCGACTGAATGCCCACCTCTAGGCCTAGGTAACTTTGATCTCCTTTGAATTGTTCATACAACTCGAAGCTCGAGGAGCGTCAACGATTGTCTTCACACGACACGTACCCACACCAACTAGGTTGGTGGTGTGTGGTACACCAACCAATCCACTTACAATCAATATATGCCATGGTGGCATTTCTTGGTGCCTTTACTAGAAATCGATCATTGGCTACTCACTGGCTGGTGCTCGGTGCTCTATGGGCCCCACCATGATGTATGTGTTCCATCGATTTTTCTGGATCATAAAATATGGTATGAGACCAAAAATGAGATATATCACAATCTCAATTAGACCACATTACAAGAAATAGTGTTGAATGAACGTCAATCATTAAAAACTTTTTGGAGGCCATAAAAGTTTTGGATCAAGCTTATCTTTGTTTTTTCCCTTCACCTGGGTATGTATGACCTAATAAACATATAGGATGTCAAATAAATAGTACAATGAGCCTTAAGAGGATTTTAATGGTGGATATCCAATCATTATTGTTTTCTTGTGGTGTGATCCACCTAAGATTTCTATCCATATCTAATTTTTGGGATCAAGACCTAAAATGATTTTTAAAAATAGATAAACAGAATGCATGAAACACATACATCATGGTGGGCCCTCAAAGCACCGACCACCAGCCACTGAGTTGGTCCAATCCGTCTCCCAAACGACCGCCCTTAGGGGGTGTTTGGTGCATGGGATTACATAGTTTTAAGTGGGATGGAAGTAGGAAAATGCAATAATTACTTGGTGTTATTGATTGTCGCTTAATCCCGTGGCTTGGCGTCTGAAATAAAAATGGAGTGAAAAATCACCCTACCATTACCGGTTGGTGTTCTGTGGGCCCCACTATGATGTGTGTGTATAATCCATGTCGTCCATCTATTCCTCCAGATCATTTTATGGTAAGAGCCTAAAAATGAGTTTGATCCAAATCTCAAGTGGACCATACAGTATTGTTTGAACGGCCACCATTAAAAACCTTTTTGGGGCCACAAAAGTTTTCGATCAAGCTGATATATATTTTTTCCTTCATCCAAGTACTCTTTATGACCTAATCAACCGGTTAGATGTCAAGTAACCATTACAGTTGGCCTAGGAAGTTTTTAATTGTGGAATTCAATCACTACTGTTTTCTCATGGTGTAGTCCACTTGAGATTTATGTCTATCTCATTTTTCGGATCAAGCCGTAAAGTTATATTTCAAAATGGATGGACGGCATGGATAAAACACATACATCACGGTAGGGTTCACATAATACCAACCAAAGTAGAAATGCAGAAATCACCTGCCTGAGGCATGGATTTCAAGAAGATGCTTCACAGACCAGTCCCAAATATAACGTTGGGATGATCTATGGGATATTAAAACCCACTCCCATCTAATCCTCTATAAACCCATGCCCCCAAACACCCCCTTAGGGGTCATTTGGCACCGTGGATTGGAGGGGTTTTAAATCCCTGTTAGTTTGGCAACACAAAGTAACCGGATGTTTCAAATCCATGGGATTTGTAAGCTTGGATTATACCTAATCATTTCAATAGTTGCAGGTGTAACATATGTCTCATTATATATTATTATTCTATTGAGCACATGGCCACTAAAGATGATCAGCATCGTCCAAACATTGTCTATGTAAATTAGCACCGTCCAAATATTGTCCAGCATGGTCCAAACATTGTCCATGTAAATTAACGATTAAAAATTGTTAGTTAGTCACTCAGATATGATCTTATGCTTGTGGCCCATCTAAGACATGAAATTTCATCATTTTAATGTGAGCATATATTTCAATGGGCTTATCACAACCATTGTATTAAAATTTAATTATTTCACTAATTAAAGATATTAAAATTGATTTAGTAATTAAATTCAAACACCTGTAAATATACCTAGATAGGTACTTTTGTATTAAAGTTGATTCACACTCCAGGTGCCAAAGAGGAGGATTGCAAATCCAGTGGTTTCTAATCCTGGTGGTTCCGAACTCAAATCCCCACGCTCTCAAACAAGCCGTTAACGTCAGTAATGACGTCATAGACAGAACCAAACTTGTTTAAGAAGCGCCTGGCACCGGGTCACAGCCACACAACACTGTCTCTCCCTCTCTCTTTGAAAGGAAGAAAAGATAAATGTCGAAATCTCCTGAAGAAGAACACCCTCAGAAGGCGTTTGGGTGGGCTGCAAGAGACTCTTCCGGAGTCCTCTCCCCTTTCAAATTCTCTAGAAGGTCTTACTACTTTCCATTTCTTCCTTTTCTTTTCTTTTGCAATGAGACCTTTCTCTTTGTTTTCTTTGGAATTCTTCTTCTTTCTTTTGGTGGGTATTTTTGGTATTGTATATGCTGTGGTTTGTTTCAAGATCTCTTCTTGATTTTTTTGGAACCCTCATTTCTTTTCCTTTTTCGTGTTCTTATTGTAATGAGATCTTTCTTTTTATTTTTGGTCGGTATTTTTCGTATTTCTATTCTCTCTCTTAATGCAATGAGATCTTCTTTTAGTTTGTAATTTTTCATCTTATTTTTGGTTGGTTTTTCGGTATTTTCTATGCTCTCTCTCTCATTGTTCTTGGCCTCTCCCAACCTCTTTTCTTTTCTTTTCTAGTATTTTCTTTTATATGTGTTTTTAGTGCAACGAGATCTTATCTTTCCTTTGGAATTTTTTCTTCTTCTTTTTTCCGGGTATTTTTTATGTCTTCCAAGATTAGCTTGTATAGTGTTATTACCCATGCTCTCTCTTCTTAATTTTTGGTATTTTCCACTCCTATTATATATATACACAGAGGCATGCTCCCCTACGTACGTGCACACCTTTACACACACCTACTTTGCATGATGTCTCACACACGCCCTACTTTGCATGGTATCTTTCCATTCCTTGTTGCAAACTCCCACTCAGCTGGATACTTGTGTGCGTGGCTTCGGTGGATTCCCCTATCCACAGAAGTGGTTGGGACCCAGTCAGGCTCACAGGAATTTATGTGTCTTAAATCCACACCGTCCAACCATTTTGAAAGTACATTTTCGGACATGATCCTAAAAATGTAGCTGACTAAATCTTAGGAAAACCACACTAGAGGAAGCAGTCCTGATTGAATCCCCACCAATAAAAACTTCATAGATTCTAACATGATGTTTATTTGCCATCCAACCTGTTGATAAGGTCACAAAGACCTAAATGAAGATATCACACAAATATCATCTTGATCCAAAGCTTTTGTGACCCTCAGGAAGTTTTTAAAGGTCAATTACGTTGTTTCATTTACTATGGTCCATTTAAGTTTTGGATCTGCTTCATTTTTTTGGTTCATGCCCTGAAATAAGCTTTCAGTACAGATCGACGGCATGGATGTAGTCACATACATCATGGTGTGCCCCACTTTCAAAGGCCCCACCCGCCCCGGATCCATCCAAGCCGCGCCCGATACTTATTTCTCTTTCGTGGTGGGCCACGCTGCGAAGTGTCTGGACAATGGACACGTGTCTTATTTTTGTGGGAGCTTTATAGACTTTTTAAATAGAAAATATTTTTATTTGAGTTGTGATGTGTTTGTAGGGCCAACGGCGACGATGATGTCACGCTCAAGATCCTCTACTGCGGAATCTGCCATTCGGACCTTCACTCCGTTAAAAACGATTGGGGAAATGCCGTCTACCCCTTGCTTCCAGGGTAAGATCGTCTTAACGCCGTTATTATTGTTTCTGAAAAGGGAATATAAAATGAAGAGGCGATTCGCGCAAGACAAGAGGATATAAAAAAGGTGATTTGTGGCACGCTAGTGTGAAATGTCCAAGCCGTTCTCAGGTGAGGCCCACTCACTTTGAACATGATCTGAACCGCTAAATGGTGTGTGGATGGTCCAAAGAGGGAAAGGAAAAAAGGACCTTCCTACTATAGATCATTTGAAAGGTGGGCCAATGAATGGCTCAAATATTTCACACGTGTGCCTCGCTGGCATGTGAAACGACCCTATATCCCCTCTCCCTTATAATAAGCAAGCACACGTGCAGACCCAACTGTGTTGGCAAGATAAGCTTTTTATCTCCTTGTGAAAGGTAATTGTTAACTTCTCCATCATCCACCTTTCAGAAGTGCAACCCAATCCATACCACAAGATTGGAAGGTCAGGATCTCCGATCAGTGGCCCCTTCATCCATCCGTAAGATGGTCTTGAATTTATCATATTTGCCATCCATATTAATAAGGTGACACACGCATGGAGGCATGGATGAAGGGAAAACACAAATATCAGCTAGATCCAACACTTAATATTTAGATCTATTTCATTTTTGGGATCATGCCCTAAAATAAGCTTTCAAAACGGTTGGACCGACGGTGTAGATTTAAGGCACATGCATCACTGTGAGCCCCACAGTCAAGGGTCCCACCCCGTATGCACCAATTCAACTACTGACGAAGTTGATGAACCCTACTCTTATCAAGAAATAAAAGTGAGTGACTCGCTCAAGTCAGCTGAGTCAGCGAGCCGACCCGACAAGATCAGTTGAGTCAGAGGTGAGTTAAAACTCAGCAGCCTGTTCCACAGGGACCCCACTTGAAATTTCACTAAGTTGACTCAGCCGAGTTTCGAATCAAATCATCATGTGTTAGAACTATGGCCAAAAGACCCTACCCACTTCATCATCATTTAAAGAACCATCAGAAATTAATGTAAGCAATCTGTTCCTGCAGGCATGAGATCGTGGGTATGGTGACCGAAGTGGGGTCCAAGGTATCAAAATTCAAGGTTGGAGATAAGGCGGGCGTTGGGTGCATGGTTGGATCCTGCAAATCATGCTCCAGCTGCAAGCAAGGCTTGGAGAACTACTGTCCCAAGATGATCTTCACCTACAGTTCCACGTACCACGATGGCACTATGACGTACGGTGGATACTCAGACATGCTGGTGGTCAATCAGAACTTTGTGATCCACTTCCCCGAGAGCTTGCCACTTGATAGGGGTGCACCACTATTGTGCGCCGGGGTTACAGTGTACAGCCCAATGAAGTATTACGGGCTCAGTGAGCCAGGCAAGCATCTAGGAGTGGTTGGGCTCGGTGGACTCGGTCATGTAGCAGTTAAGTTTGCCAAGGCCTTTGGTTTGAAGGTCACTGTAATCAGTACATCCCCTAACAAGGAGAAGGAAGCAATCGAACTACTCGGTGCTGACTCATTCCTGGTCAGCTGTGACCCGGCCCAGATGCAGGTGAGTCAGGGTTCGTGTGACTAACGTGGCCATGCAAGTGTGTTTCAGTCAATCCAAAACCCACACACTTCAAAATCGAACCATGACTGGAGGTGGGCCCCACTTGATTTTAAGTGCAATGTAAGTAGGGCCCACCGCTCGTCACTTTAAATGGCGATGATTTGCTTAGGAATCTGTTATTAGGATTGAAAAGGTTATGTAATTATGACCCAGTTAACATTATACGGTGATGATTTGTTCATTACGTCTTTTATGTAGGCTGCCATGGGCACCATGGATGGTATCATCGATACGGTCCCGGCGGTCCACCCAATCGTGCCGTTGATCAGCCTGCTGAAGACTAGTGGGAAGATGGTTATGGTGGGTGTACCGGATCTGCCTCTTGAGCTACCGGTATTCCCTCTGCTTTTCGGTAAGTAAACATCCTTTCATTGTCTTTAACTTTCCTACAGATTTGTGTAATTCAAATATTTAGTGAAGGCTGCGTTTGGCTGCACCAAATTTCATGAAACGTGATATTTAACATTGCAAAATTTCATCACTGATTACAAATGAACGGGCTTGAAGATCGTTGCCCATCTATTATTTTACCCACTGACATTGTTCTGATATTGCAGGGAGGAAGACCGTGGCCGGAAGTCTCATTGGAGGAATCAAAGAGACCCAAGAGATGATTGACTTTGCCGCCAAGCACAACATCAAGGCAGACATTGAAGTTATTCAGATGGACTATGTGAACAAGGCCATGGAGCGGCTCGCCAAGGCAGACATACGATACCGGTTCGTCATCGATGTGGGGAACACCTTGAAAGCTCCGTGAACCGTTGATTTAAATCAGCATCCATGTGGCTCACCACTCATATAGTTTTTATGATGCTATGTTTTCGTTGGTTTGAGTCAGAGTCTATGTTGTCTACCTTATTATTTTAATAATAATAATAATAATTTTTTAAAAAAATCTTATCTCTATTCTATATTTATTTTATCTTTATCTTATCTCCTATCTTATCTTATATCTTATCTATATCACTAATCCGTCTACCTTAAATATACCTTTAAATCTCTCCATATCTCTCAAGATTCAAATACTTAAATGTACGTCGTAAAAAGAGCTCTTATTCAAATTAGATATTAACAAAAAGGCTACTTGTGACAACAGAGAAAGGGAGAAAAAAAATTTCCTAGATCGGGTATGTATATATATCATCTTCCTTTTAGTATTTTTATACATTTAATGTAATTTGATTTGATGTATGCAATGAACGGTATGACTACGTACGAAGTCTTGTATAGATGCCTTTGTCGAGCACCTAACTGTTGGGCTGAAGTAGGTGAGAAATGTTTAATTGGGTCAGATGTTATATAAGAAGCTACTAAGAAAGTTGAAATTATTTGAAAGCGACTACAAGCTGCTAATAGTCGTCAAAAGAGATACACCGACAATTGAAGGCAAGATCTAGAGTTCACAGTAGGAGACCACGTGTTTTTAGAGATTTCTCCCATGAAGGGATTGATACAGTTTGGTACCAAGGAAAAACTCACACTGCGTTTTATCAGACCATTTGAAATATTAAAGCGAATCGGAGCAGTGGCATATTGGCTTGCATTACCTCCTCAGTTGGGCAGTGTCCATAATGTTTTCCATGTATCGATGCTACGAAAGTATAAGAAGGATGATTCTCATATGATTGATTGACAAGATCTCGATTTATAAGAAGATAATCTTACATGGAGAAACCAGTTCGAATACTGGATCGTAAGGAGCACATGTTGCGTACTAAGACAATACATTTAGTCAAGGTTTTGTGCAGTCATTATAAAGTAAACGAAGCATCTTAAAAGCCAGAAAGAGAAATTTATGAGAAATATCCTCATCTCTTTAAGCAATAGTTTCAGGTAAATTTCGATGATAAAATTTTTCTTTTAGGGGAGCAAAATGTAATGGTCGTGAAAATTTAATAATAATAAATAAATAAAATATTTTTTTAAATCTTATATATATTTTAATTTATTTTATCTTTAATTATCTTATCTCGTATCTTATCTATTTCATTAATCTGTCTACCTTAAATATACATCTAACCCTCCCCACATTTTTCAAGATTCAAACACTCAAATGTACGTTATAAAAAGATTTCTAATCTAAATTAGATATTAATAAAAAGGCTACCTGCGACAACAGAGAAGGGGAGAAAGAAAATTTGTGGATTGCTTAAATCAGGAATGTATATCGTCCTCCTTTTAGTATTTTTATATATTTAATGTAATTTAATTCGATGTATGCAATGAACAGTGTGGATTGGCCACATGTTCATTACATTAAATTATGTGTATATACAATGTAAAGGTGAGGGGAGTTTAAAATTCTGTAGTTGTAATTGGTGTGCATCTGATCGAATTATATTAGATTTATACGGATCATATGATCCCTAAAACCAAAATATACACGGGCCATAATTTTCAGATCAATTTGACCATCTGATGGGCCACATTAATTAGATGTAGAAGTGTTTAATAAGAAAATATTAGATTTTTATGTAAGTGTTGGTATCACTTGGCGTAGAAGGTCGAGATGGGTCATTGGTGTATGTGTGATTATATCCACATCATTCATCCAATATGTAGAAGTAAAACATAACAAGACCTCAAGAATCTAAATGATCTAATCATCTGATGGGTCACCCTAATTAAGTAATTTTCAATTAATTTTATACTCTTAAAAAGAAAATAAAATATAAAAATATAAAATATAAAATATAAATTTTAATTATTTGATTATTTAGGATTTGGCCACCAAGAATGTTAATTAAAGATGGGCCCCACCATGTAATTAAAATAGATGAATAATAATATCATTGATATAATTGATACGACCTCGGAAATCAAATCAACCTAATTACCTTACGGAGTTTATATTATCAGACTCAAGTGAGTAACCCAACTTATCTCATTATTTATTAAAATTAAAATAAATCATTCGTGATTGATAGATTGATTGATATATTGATTTGAGTATTTTGTTATAATAATTGTACACTAAATTCATATGTGAATATTTTGATCAAGATAAATATGTCAAATATGAAAAATATGTATTTACATATCATCCATCATTCATTGTATTTGTATAATGCATGGTTGATCATAGGGGCCCTCTCTGAAAGAAATATCGATCCTGATAGAGCGTTAATAAATGTGGGTTATGCCCAAGCCTACCGAAAGGTGGAAGCCTACTCGACGAGTAGATGTGGTTTAACGACCTCTAACCAAAGCAGATGGATGATCATCTCATCTGATGCATTCATACACCATTTACATTTGTATCACTGTACATACATTTTTGTATTATTTTAATTATTATGATTATGAATTATGTTGGGTTATTTCACTAAGCCTAACCAGCTTACCTTTTTATTGACGGAAAAATCGTACAAATGAACCATTAGCAGATGATATAGCGCAAGAACCGAAAGAATCCACCGTACCTGAATATGACCCATGTAAAATGTGGTCATACTTATCTAAAGATGAAGTGACGGCATTAGACCATTTTTCATTATGTGATTTATTTGTTAGCATAGTTTGATTAACGTATAATGCATATTGGTATATTGATTTTGAGATTTTAAGAAATTATTTAGATTTATTTCATTAAAACAATATTAGTATAGAATAAACATAATTATAGTATAATGATATAATAAATGAATGATTTTTAAGATTTATTTTATTTTAAGGATTGTCAAGATTTATATATGTCTGGTTGATTGGTACTAAGTATTATATATGTGTAATTGGGATTATAATGAAACTTAGACTGAATGTAATTATCACCTCTAATTAAACTGATTAAAGAATTAAGTTATAGTACACTTTATGTACAAGTTATGTACTAAAACTCAAGTTTGAGAGAGCACACTCTGTACCCAAATTTTGGGGCATGACATGGATTCTTGCCAAGGGTGTGTTTAGCCAAGCACTGGATATGTTATTAGATGGGATTAGGAGGGTTATTGCACGTCATCCCATCCCGTCTGCTATTTGGGATGGTGGAATGTATTTCATCCGCCACGCCCTCGTAAACACCGTCCAAGTCTGAGATGGATTTCACCAATCTCGGGATGTTAGCTTTCACCGTTATGTGAGGCCCACCGAGATATCAATGAGATATCCACTCTCTCCATCATTTTCACCAGCCTACATTCAGCCATGAACCTTTTTTGAGGCAGATATAAAACAGTGAGTGGGGCACAGCACAAGAAGCAGTGGAGATGCAAATCCATCCATTTGTGACGGTCCAAACACGCTGCTATATATCCCATGGGCTATTGCAAACCCATGGGATCAACAGACAAACACTGACACCAACATCATTACCTTTAATTCCATTCCATCCCTCCTAATCTCATGGGATCGGTCTGGCCAAACATGCCCTAAGTACACAATCTTTTTTTCTTAGGTTTTTATTGCTATTAAGAGCTATATGAGTATCATATTCTATTGGTATCTTTCAATGATTTTGGTTTGTGGGGTAATATAAATCAAACACATGTAACAATAACTTAATACATGAGGAATAGTCGAAGCAGGTTGTCGGGTGACCCTCACCCCACCTTGATGTGTGCATTTTATGAGGTGGATTTAATGGATTTGGAGAATTATGTTAGGCGGTGAGATTTGATTAGGTCCTATGTTGTCATGAGAATTTGGCCATAGTAATGTAACCATAACTTAAATGCAAGAGTGGATTAAGGGTGGCCCTGACCATGGGGCCCACCCTGATGTGTAGTACTCCATATAAGCCGCTGGTCACCTATTTTTCTATATCATTTTAGGGCATGAGACAAAAAAAATAAAGCAGATTCAAATCTCAGGTGGACTACACTACAAGAAACAATGGTGATTGACCATTAAAAATTTATTGTGAGCAACAAGTTTGAATGAATAAGATATTCGATTTTTTCCTTCATCCGGATCTACATGACCTTATCAACAGGTTGGATGGAAAATAAACATTATCATAAGCTTTGGGAAGTTTTTAGTGGTGGGCATTCAATCACTATTATTTCTTGTAAGACTTGTAGATGTTTTAGTTTTGGGCTCATGCCCCAAAATGAGTTGGTAACACCGATGGTGGATGCGGATATACTATACATACATCAAAGTGGGCCCCATCGTCAGGGCCACTTCATGATAGGTGAGCTCGGGCAGCACTTAATTAACCCGTGTGGATAAGCTACACATACATCAAGGATGGCCACACAGCCAGGGCCACACCATCTTGGGTGAGACCGGGGACACACCTAATCTGTAACGCCCCCAAATTTTGTTAAAAAAATTTAAATTTTAAAATTTTATGTTTTAAATTTTGAGCAGAAAGATATCTACCGATCTCATCATCCTTCCTCTTATCTCTCTTTATTCAAAATTTTCTCGTATCTCGTAGTTTCCCAACAAACCTTCTTCCTTAAGAAAGGAACGGAAGAGAGCAAGAGTTCTATCAAAACTGAAAGAATCAAAGAAAACCTCGTAAAAAAAAATACGAAAGTGAAAGTGGGAAGGAGGATTTTGAAAATTGTTTATTCAGGTTAGTATTTTTATTTTATTTATTTTTTCTTTATGCAATAGTTAATTTGAACTGATTTACATATTGGATGGATTAAATCCATTAGACATTCATTGTGTAGATTTAATTCATTCATATAAAAAGGTATGTGCATGACTTTAAGACTAAAGTATAGAACGTGAGATTTTAAGGTATGACAATGGCTGTGAGGCTAATATATAGAATGTGAGATTTTTTCATGATGGACAGCGATCAGTATGATCCGTACCATTCATGGGTGTTATAAGAATTAATTATATAATATTTTTAAGAATCAGATCAATTCGACACCTTAAGGGCTTGTTTGGTCGGACCGATCTCACGGTAATAGGAGGGATGAGATCACGATATCCGGGGATATGCATGACGAGCCAAACAAACCCAGCGAACTTGTCCTGGGATATAAGCAATCTCATGGATCTTAAAACAATCCACTGACATCACCATCATTACATTTAAATTGATCCAATCCCTTGGTTAGACAGATTAGAAGGTAAAATCTTGAGAAATGTCGTGCGTGCCAAACAGACGCAGTGAACTTGTCCCCGGATATAGCAATCCCATGGATCTTAAGTCAATCCACTGATACCACCATCATTACCTTAAAATCCATCCCATCCCTCCTAATCTCATGGGATTCGCCCGGCCAAACAGGCCCTAATGGACCGTACTGGTCATATATCTATTAATCTTCTTCCTTAATTTAACGAAATTGAAAAAAAAAATGGAAGAATAATTCTATGCGTAAGATACAATTTGGCACAGAGAATTATATGATATATTTTGAAATATGTGATTAAATCATCACCATTCATTAATTCTTTAAAACTAAAATAAATTAAAATCTTAAATTTTATATAGATCAGACCATTGGATGGGCAATATTGATCTGAATAAAAAATAAATTATACGTTTTATTCATTGTGTGTAATTGTAAGATTTAAAAAAATTATTATTTAAATGATTTTAAGAAGTCCTAATTCAATTCAAACCATTGGTTCACAGAATCATCTCCACCATCAAGATAAGTAATACCGATGTGTTTCTCATCCATAAAGTTAAAATAGATGGATTATTTGATGTGTTGTATTATTATCCTGATTTAATTGGTATGTTTTAATTACCATAATTTAATTTACATGTACTCTTAGTTGATTTAAATGACTAATTTCTGTATTAATAATGATATGATTTAATCAATATATTAGACTATGTTATTTCAAATGTGATAATCGAAATAATCTATGCAATACATGATTCATGATTACTTGGTGCATCTATCAATTGTATGTACAACACGTGTTGGATTCCTGAGAGACCTCCTTGGACAGTATATCCTGGTAGAATCATTACCATAAGCCTAGTATACTAGTGGAAGCTTACTCAAGGAGTAGATGCGGGCCTTGCCTATGCTTACAAGATTGCAGAAGCCTGCCAAGAGGCATATGTAGGTTGACAAGTTTCTAACTCAAGCAAGTGGACGGATTCCCACTTGATGCATTATTGTATTACATTTGCATTTTTTAAAAATCTATATTGTGTATGATTATTGGCATTTATTATAATTTGATGTAAAAAATCATGTTGAAAATTCTCACTAGGCCTGGCCAGCTTATCCTTTTTATTAATAGAAAAACTGTACAGATGTGAATCAGGGTGAGCCGGTGGCTCAAGAACAGGAATACGTAGTCAAGCCGGAAAGGACTTAAGGGACACGTAGCCCTACTTGATAGAGGAAGAAGTTGCTACCTTAGACTAATCATGATATTTTTACTTTAATTATATTTAATTTTCTAATATTGTTAATCAATTATTTTAAATTGTTAGACATGTTTATTTCATTTAATAAGACCCCAAATGGGAGAGTCCTTGGCTATGTTTATGATTAATTATTGGAATAAATGATCATTTTTTCTTCTTTTTTTTTGAGATGCTGTTGAGTATGAATGTAATGTAGATCTACGATAAAGCTACTAGGTAGATGAATAATTGTATAATTGAATAAAATTAGTACACTCAATGTACGTGTCATGGGGCGAAACTCGGGTCTAAGGGTGCACACTCTATACTCGAATTTCAAGGCATGACAGAATGGCATTAGAGAAATGCCTTTCTATAACCTAGAGTAACCTGTAGGTTATGTACCCTCACAAATTTTCATAAATTGTAGACCCTTAAAATTAAAAATATTTTATCAAAATTTTCCTATCTATTGATGTATGAAATGAGGTACACAAAAATTTAAAACTAAGTTCCTATCCATTTTTAAACGTAGAAATAAAAAATTTTGATTCCCTACACTCCTATTTGAATATAATTTAAATTAATATGAGTTACTGTGGACTGAAATTAATTTTAAAGATTTTAAATCCATAAAATAATATTTGACAGCAATAGGCAGCAGAGATTACCTAACTTGTAAAATTCGTAACTATAAAAGTACTACTCTAATTGAGGCGATTTAAAAGCCTGATTAAAGATAGACGAGTTTAAATTAATTTTTAAAAAAAAATCAAATCTTAGAGTCACTATACTAATTTAATGAGTTAGTACAGGTTAGTCAGAATTCATCAAATTCTATATAGGTCTGACCACAGGAATTTTTTAAAAATTTGTGGTTGAAATTTTTAGCTAAAATTTCATAGAGACATATTAAACTTATAATAAAATCTTCAAAAAAAATTAAAAATCTAATCTAAAATTTTAAAGTACAAGAAAAGGTCATATAAATAACAATCATCAAACTGAAAATCAATCTGCACCCATACTGGTTTTCTATCGATTTAACTAACAAAATTTTTCATTTTAATAATTACCTTTGGTTAAATTAATATTTTTATTTGAAGTAAATTATTTTTAAAAAATATATTAAGAGTAAAACTAATAATAATAATAATAATAAAGGTTATTATCTCTAGTAAATTTAAATATCTTTCTTATAGGATCATAAGTCCATACTTAGCGATTTTTAAAAAAAAAAAACGAGAGAGAAAATTTAATCTTAAATTTACTAGACTTATTTTTAGGCCTATAAGAATATATTTTTTTCCTAAATTTCAAAGTCTAGGGTAAGTATTTCTAATTTTTGACAATTTGTTTACATTTTTGATTGAAAATCTAAATCATTTTAGTGTCCCTAATCAAACACAATAAAATTGTTACTCAAAAATATTTAAAAATTTTATAAGAGTCATATACATATTGGTGGATATCTGTATAAAATTTTATGACAATCTGAAAGATAAATAAATTATGAAAATTCAAATAATAGACTATAAATGACAAAAATGGCTGCTGGACAGCATTAATTTTCTCTCTTAGTAGTGATGAAAACACAATAAGATGTAATAATTTTAATCTAAAAATTTTTATAAAAATCCATCAAATAGTCAATAACGTCTGTTCCAAATTTTAAATCATTCTAATTTTCATTTTGAAAGTTAAAATTCTAAAAATGATGATGTGTCTATCAAATCCGAATTTGAAAATTTCCTTTAGTCACATCGAGAGATGTGACAATTTGATCTTTAATCGTTATGACGTGTGAAACTTAGAAACCTAACCTATAATATTTGATTAATAATTTTAATATGAAGACTAACTTTACTTAGAATATATATAATTTTTAAATGTGAACTTGAACCACATAATATTTAAAGAATTTTTGCTCCTCATATTTTGTCAGATAATAGGAATCACTTGATTTTGGCAACTCATAAGTAATTAAGTATGTATCCAATTAAGATAATTCAAATGTCATATCGTAGATTGATAAATTAAGTTTAAAATAATAATTTAAAAAAAAAAAGTAAGAGACCAATCCAATGTATGTAGCTATCAATAACATTAGCGTGACCAGCACCATTAGAATTTAAAAAATAATAATACAATAAAATAAAATAAAATTGAGATGTTAGTTTTCAAATCTTGAGTAAGAAATTTTATTTTAAAGGGGTAGAATGTAGCGCCCCCAAATTTTGTTAAAAAAATTTTAATTTTAAATTTTTATATTTTAAATTTTGAGTAAAAAAAGTTCCACCGATCTCATCATCCTTCCTCTTATTTCTCTCTATTCAAAATTTTCCTGTATCTCGTAGTTTCCCAATGAAGCTTCTTTTTTTAAAAGGGACCGTGAGAGAGCAAAAATTCTATCAAAATTGAAAGAACCAAAGAAAATCTCGTAAAAAAATAACTTGAAAGTGAAAGTGGGAAGGAGGATTTTAGAAATTATTTATTCAGGCTAGTATTTTTATTTTATTTTTTTTATGCAATAGTTAATTTGACCTGATTTACACATTGAATGGATTAGATCCATTAGACATTCATTATGTAGGTTTAATTTATTCATGTAGAAAGGTATGCGCATGACTCTAAGACTAAAGTATAAAACATGAGATTTTAAGGTATGCGCATGGCTTTGAGGCTAATGTGTAGAATTTGAGATTTTTTCTTGATGGACAGTGATCGGTATGATCCGTACCGTTCATGGGTATTATAAAAATTAATTATATAATATTTTTAAGAATCAGATCAATTTAACACCTTAATGGACCGTACTAGTCATATATCTATCAATCTTCTTACTTAATCTAACGTAATTGGAAAAAAAATAAAAGAATAATTTTATGTGCAAGATATAATTTGGCACAGAGAATTATATGATATATTTTGAAATGTGTGATTAAATCATCACCACTCAATAGTTCCTTAAAACGAAAATAAATTAAAATCTTAAATTTTAGACAGATCAGACCATTGGATGGGCAATATTGATCTGAATAAATAATAAATCATACGTTTTATTCATTATGTGTAATCGTAAGATTTAAAGAAAAATCTTATTTATATTATTTTAAAAAGTCCTAATTCAATTCAAACCGTTGGTTCACGGAATCATCTCCACCACATCAAGGTGAGTGATCTCAATGTATTTCTCATCCATCAAATTAAAATAAATGGATTGTTTAATGTGTTGTATTATTATCCTGATTTAATTGATATGATTTAATTAACACGATTTAATTGACATGTAATCTTAGTTGATTTAAAGGACTGTGTGACTTTTATATTAATAATAATATGATTTGATTAATGTGTTAGACTATATTAATTCAAACGTGATAATCGAAATAATCTATGCAATATATGATTTATGATTACTTGGTGCTTCTATCAATTCTTAGGGGACCTCCCTGGATGGTATATCCTAATAGAATTGTTACCAGAAGCCCACTATACTAGTGGAAGCATACTCAAGGAGTAGATGCGAGCCTTGCCTATGCCTACCAGATGATAGAAGCCTGCCAAGGGACAAATGCGAGTTGAAGGGTTTCCAACTCAAGCAAGTGGACGGACTCCCACTTAATGCATTATTGCATTACATTTGTATTTTTTAATTTATATTGTGTATGATTATTAGCATCTATTATAATTTGATGTAAAGAACCATATCGGGAATTCTCACTAGGCTTGGCCAGCTTATCCTTTTTATTGATGAAAAAACCGTACAAATGTGAATGAGTGTGAGCCGGTAGCTTAAGAACAGAAATACGTGGTCAAACTATAAAGGACTTAAGGGACACGTAGCCTTACTTGACAGAGGAAGAAATTGCTGTCTTAGACTAATCATGATATTTTTACCTTAATTATATTTAGTTTTCTTAGATTGTTAATCAATTCTTTTAAGTTGTTAGACATGTTTATTTCATTTTATAAGATCCCGAATGGAAGGGTCTTTGACTATGTTTATAATTAATTATTATAATAAATGATTATTTCTTCTTTTTTTTTTAGATATGGTTGAGTATGAATGAAATGTAGATCTACAGTAGAGCTACTAGGTAGATGAACAATTATATAATTGAATAAAATTAGTACACTCAGTGTACATGTCATGGGCCAAAACTCGGGTCTGAGGGTGCACACTCTATACTCGAATTTTGAGACGTGACATAATCCGCACCCTTTTTTTTTACAGACGCACACACACCCCACGCATGCACGCCATAATGGAATTTCACCACCTATGGGTACTCGAACCCTTGACCCGATGTTGAAACTCCTGAGAGTCTACGACCCTACCACCCGAGTAATAGTAAGGACCCTTGACATGCACGCCATAATCCGCATCCCTTACCAACATGCTTTCCTGACGCTATCTCCATATTGTGGCCAAGACCACCATTGGAAACAGTGTTGAAATCTTCCTAAAGCCCACCTTGATATTTATTTGCCATTCAACCCGTTGATAAGGTCACACTAACCTAGATGAATGGAAAATACAAATATTAGCTTGATCCAAAACTTTGTACCTGAATCACCATTGTTTCCTTCCTGTGGTTTATGCTTTGGATATGTTTTATTTGTGGACTCATGCCTTAAAATTCATTAGGAAATAGATGAACGGCACGGATAAAACACACATGTACACCAGGCAATTGAAGCCTGTGGAGACCTTGTGCAACAGAACAAACAAAAATAAAAAGGAGAAAATGGACTGACACAGGCAAGCGAATTGCTTGCAGCACCCATCCTATCTAACCCTGATGGCACTACGCGTCCAAGCTCCATCAAGCCTACTGTGATATTTTTTAATTTTTTTAATCATTGCTCACTATCCATTTTTCCAGCTCATTTGCGGACATAAGCCCAAAATTGAAGTAGATTAAAAGCTCAAGTGAACTATACCAAGGAAAATTGTGGGGACGGTGTTGCCCACTGTAGAAAACTTCTCAGAGACATCACGGTGGACCTTTGGAAGGTTTCAACAGTGGGTGTCTATCTCATTTTTTGGTTCATGTCCTAAAATGAGCAGGCAAACGGATGGATGGCGTGGACAAAACACATGTATCATAGTGGCCCCAACAAGGAAAGAAAGGAAAGGCATTGGGACTAAATTCCAACTCGAAAAAATGTCAATACATTGCTTTCTTTTCTCCACGTTCTTCTTTTTATCTTCTCACAGTTTAACTTGGCATTATTTCCAATTGACGCTGGTCGGTGTGCCAACCATCGTGACACATATGATAATCAGACGGGATCCACCAAACAGCCATAACAGAAAAATTCTCCTAATGACTTTATGGAGAGCTGAAAAAAAAAAAATACTTTGTATAATGGCTACTATGGCCACATTTATCATCAAGAAATATTAATAAATTAGTATATATTGTATAAAAACGCCCACACATTATCAATGTACGCAGAGTCAAACTAAAACAAGAGACATGGTTCAACAATATACCCCCCGGACATGATAGTAATATAGAGTTTTTTAACGGAAACAAGAAATATAGAAATATAGAACTTATGTCTCTCTTTTATTGGTACAAGAAATTCCACACCAATACCAAAAAATACTCAAAAAAAAAAAAAAAAAAATTCTCTATTCATGACTCCTCTTATATAAGCCACACCGGGTGATAGAGCATGTAACTAAGCCCATTCAATTAAGCTTTAGCCATATGTACATTAGATGTATACCAATACCAAAAATAAAATAAAATAACTTTAAAGAGTAATATATCTCATTCAAAGACGTCCACCACACTAATAATATGCATTGCAAGGTCATGGGTTTCTTGGCTTCTCCTTGTTTAATGCATGGGCCATACCTATCCATGGTGTGGCCACACGAAAGACGTACGAATCAACATCTCATATATGTAAACACATCCATGCACAGACACACACGCACACATAGAGAGAGAGAGAGAGAGAGGTCTCAAATCCAGCTGCTGCGACAACAAGCTGTGGTTCACCTAGCAGGTAACTACTCATTTCTCATTTATGTGGAACATCCAGCCCTTTCAATAGGTTAAACTCCACCACGAGAATTACTTATGCAAAAGATCAGCCCCATCTACTCATCAGATGGGCCACACCAAAGGAAACAATGTCTAGCTGTTGATAAATAACAAAATAAAAATATAGTATACTTAATGCGTGGATGGCTACGATGGCCTAGTGAATGTTGATTCTAATTAGACCTATTTTTTGTGATGGCCTAGTGAATGTTGATTCTGATTAGACCTATTTTTTGTGTAAATGATCTTGTCCGTTCATATTAAAGGCCATTGATCAAACGCTTAATAATATTTATCAGATCTGTATATGACTCTGATCCTTGCTATGCTAGCATGTGTTATATATAACCTCTGATTACTTTGTTTTCAGGGCCAATGGAGATGATGATGTGACTTTGAAGATACTAGACTGGAATTTGCCACTCGGATCTTCTTGCCATCAAGGAAGAATGAGGGCCGTCCACCTACCTCATCTTCCCTAGGTGTCCCACATTTCTACTCTCGATGGCATTGTGTGAGGTTTGGGCTGGGCCGGGTTCAATACTATATGGACCTAGGACCAGGCCCAGCAAGGGCTCCTATCAACAAATCTCATTCTGGACGATCTTTCAGCATGGACAGGGAAATCTCACAAAAAAATAAAATAAAATTGAAAATATATATTGTAAATTAATTAAGAATATATAATGAGTTGTTTGAGATTTTTACTACTTTTCTAGTTAAAATCATAATAAAAATGTGAAATTTTAAATTTTAACAATATTTTGAAAATCTCATGACAATATCCTTTACTATGAGAAATTTTAAATTTTGCCAACATATAATGTGAAATTTTATAACCTCCGTGATGTTTGTCGCACTGCAGACCAAGCCCAAGAACTAGGGCTGAAAGTCAAGCAGGTTGGTGCTCAACCCTTGCCCAACCCAAAGTTCTTATATCTTAATTCTCAACCCTAATCCAACCCAAGCCATCCTCGGGTTGGGAACTCTCAACCCAAGTCCAACCCAAGTGGGCTCAGTCGGGTGGATATATGCTAATATTTTAGATATTATATTAGTCTATTATATTTCAATATTCATCTTATTTTTTGTACCTATAATTTTATTAATTATATATATGTAGTTATTTATGGTAAAAATTTTCATTTTTTTCTAAACAAACAAGCCAAAAATATTGGATAACTTCTTTAAAAGTTGTTTGTGTAGTACACAATTAATATATTTGAGAGAGAAATTTAGCATATCTTGTTAGATTGAGTCATCCAAAATGGTGTGGACCAATGACACCCAGCATCATTAGAATTTTCTATGCCTTCAACACAGTTAATTCACACTCAATTATCATTTATAATATATATATATATATATATATATATATATATATATATATATATATATATATATTGGGTTCAGGTTTAAGTTGGGTTGGGCAACCCGAGACCTCAAGCCAAGCCCGACCTAACCTTTATCAAGTTGGTGTTTATATAGCCCAAGCTCGAGACCAAACTCAATGTTGGGTTGGTCACGAGTCACTTGGTTTGAACCTACTCAACTTTCAGCCCTACCAAGAATCCAAATAAAACTTAGTGGAGCTTGGGCACAACCTGTCCAAGCCCAAAATTGATCACATGTATGTTGCCTACAATGAATGTTCCTAATCCATCCCTTAATCAAGTGGACCACACTTGCACAAAGAAATAGACATTCAAAAATAATAATAATAATAACAAAACTCAAGGTCTAAATGCAAGATGCATTAGTACTTACGTAACCGATTATTGAAATAGAAAGCCTGTACCTGTGTACTCGGGCTGAGTTGGGCTTAAATGACCTTGGGCTGAACATCACAAATTGATTGGGCCATGCATGACAGGCTTAAGTCCAGACCACAGCCCATGGCCAGGCTCTCTAGGTAGTGTTGAGGGTCAAATAGTGCATATTAGACTCCATTTATTACTTGAATTTACGAGGATAATATTGTTTAATGCCCAGTTTTAATCGTGTTTTGTTGCAGGGTGTGATTAGGAGAGTTGACTGAAAAAGGATGTCAAAAGCTTAGATTTAACATTCTGATGATCACTAGGGCATGGGACGGACTTCAGAGGACCAAGATTGACGGATATACACGGTCAGAAATCTGAGAAAACAAAGAAACTGAAGCTCGAGTGGCTTGAAACGCATCCAGAATGCAAGATCACATGGTTCCCGACATCTGATCGGTTCGAAACTTTATACATGAGATAAGGGCCATAAATTAACCGTACATTTCAAATTTCAGCTCTTAGATCACTATAAAAGTTCTCCAACTGACCGATCAGCTTATAAACCATCAATTCTGGGCCCACCTGATATCTGGAATTGCCTCAAATTTGGAGTCAACGCCTTAAATGAGGAGTCAAAATAGATGGACGGTGTAGATTTCTCCAAAACAGTGCAATGGACTCCATATGAGATGGGTGTATATAGTGCATAAGTACACTAGCCGTGCATGGCAACCGTCACTGGCCGAAAAAAAAAAAAAAAAAAAATCTTACGCACGGATGCTGTCCGTTACGGATGGTTGTGGGCCCCACCCTTTATATGTATGAATAATCCAAGCCGTCCACCGTGTAGACGGGCTCGAGAACTTCAAAACCATGCTAATCATTTTCACTCATGCAATCACACGTGTGATACATAGGGGCCACAAAAAGGCTGCCCTGTAACGTTCAAAACTGATCCTTTTGTGATTTCTTCTCTGGGTCACGTCAATGGATGTTCAAAACCACCCATTCTTGACTAAAATTTCATCCTGAATCCAATGGACGGGGTGGATTTTCCAGAAAATACTTCTGTGGGGCCCACCGATCACAACTGCGAAATGGTACGAAAAGTTTCGCACATCCGCGAAAACTGACTTTTTCAAGAGGTTTTGGCCCACCATCTTTGATCATATGGCAGATCTGAACCGTCTATCATGTAGAGAACCCAAGAAAGTATTAAGGAACGGTATTTCTTTGGAATTTGAGCGAGAAAAGTGGCATGTTTCGAGGCACCGAACTTGACTGCGAAAAAGCTTTCACTAGGCATGCATAGTTTTTCAAATCCGATTCAAATTCAATTTTCACCACTCCAGCAGTTATATAAGGAGGTTTTGGACGTGGGGAGCATTCATTCAGGTCTTGGGAGGAAGATTCAGAGCTGGGAAGGAAGGCTCAAGTTGGACGTCTGCAAGAGAGAGAGTTGAGTTTGTTTATTTCTTTTATTTTTATTTTATTTTGTTTTGAGATATCTAGTCGATTCATGTTGGGCTAAACCTCCTAGATAGGGTTAGGAGGTGAAGCTTGTAGTGAGATGGGAGAGTTTAATTTATGAATTTTTTATTTAATTTATGAATTGAATTAATGTTGATGCTAGTTTAATTAATGGGCATGTTTTAGTCTTTAATGGTCTGTTGTGGCTAAAATTACAATGGGTCTGCAATGGTTTTGATCATGTCCTTCTACTTTTATGTTTATGACGTCAGGACGTCCTGTTGTTCACCATAGTCTCCTGGGCATGGTTGGATGACGGTACCCTTCCTAACTTTCATACATGTGATTGGGTGGTAATTAGTTTAATTCTATTGTTTGCCATTGTCTTTTGGGCATGGTTTGGTGATGGAATCCATTCTAATTCATATACCTTTCATCTCTTGAAAACTAGATCAATGACAGTTCAGTTAATTTTCATAAAACATGCATAATATCTCCCTGATCTCTACAAGTGGATCCTCTGAATCCCTAGTTCCCTTCTCCTGATTTCTCTCAAGTTTAGATAATTACTTCACCAGTATTCCTTCAAATTCAATCAGATTAGATTTCATCTTAGCCTAGTTCTAGTTCTAGATAATTTTAGATAACGTACAAGTTTCAGTCCCTTGGGATTCGACCTCGGTGTTACCGAGTTATTACTACATCACAACCCTGCACTTAGGGAGTGAACAGGTAGGACTCTACATGAGCCGAGTTAGCTCGGTTAGCTTGCTCGACTCAACTCGAAAAAGTTCAATTCGACTCGGTTCAAAACTGAGTTCGAGCCAAGTTAAGTTGACTTTTTGAGCTCGAAAAAATTTTGAACTAAGCTCAACTCGACTTAAATCGAACTTAGGTCAAATCAGTTTGGTGACTTGGTTACTTTGATATTGATGTTGCTCATCAAATGTTTGATAAAATTACTCAAATAAATATTTGTTTGTGCAAGAAAGGTATGTATGTAAAAGAAATACCTTTTTTTCTTGATTTTGACCTTGCCTATAAAGTGTTTGATGAAATACCAATAAAATTGTTACTAATGTTTTACATATATGGAGAATTTGAATGTGCTGTATAATGTTGCTTATAAAGTGTTTGTGAAAATGCTGCATGGATGAACTCAGCTCGATCTTGGCTGGAACTCAGTTCGAATTGGCCCGAGCTACTGACCGAGTTGAGCCGAGCCGACCCGTCAAGCTTGAGGACCGAGTCGAGCTGAGTTCGATCTAGGTCAGCTAGCTAGTGGCCAGGCCAAGTTGAGCTTGGCACAAACTCGACTCAACTCATGTACACCTCTATCTCTGGGATTGAATGGCCCACCACCACCACCACCTATCATGATTTCCTCTTTTCTTCCTATCATGTGGGGTTAATGGTAGGAAAATGTGCATGTGTTTAATAATATACTGGCCGTTCGTTACCTGGGCCCCACCATCAATGTGGTGTGGCGTGAAAACGAAGGTGGTTAGTTAATCAGGTGGGCCCAACTTTGGCTGGTTGTTCAATCATGGCTGGTTCAGTCATGAGGTGGGCCACCTTTGTCCAATGAATATAGATCGTTGGTTAAGTTTTTTTACCCTATGTTTTCATCATACAAGTGTGGCTCACATGACGACCAAATTGGCCTGATTGTTTGGCCAACGTTGATGTACGGTGGGGGCCACGAGATGAGGGGCTTAGATCTCGAACGCAAGTAAAATCTTAGCCACTGATATTAACACCTTTTTCGTCGAGTGTCAATTCCATGGCTGTCTCTTCTCAAACGTCCATTTGTAGCCCAAAATTCGAAAGCTTAGAACTGTCCAATCTAAGAGACATTTTATACATGGTCCATCCACGGTGCGAAAGGAACGTTTTCGACTTAGGTTGAAAATCACATTCAACGGACGATCCTAGCCATCAATTTCTTCTGTTGAATCCATTTTCACCTTGACTGTCCATTCAAAGGCCACCGCCCATCTGATACAATCATCCATGTTTTTGTGATTTTCAGCTGCAACTCATCCTCAGAGAGAACCTACTATATGGACGGTCAGGATCCACTGCTTCACCTTCCACTTGTGGAAAGCGCCCCTCTTTTATAATTCATGAAGTTCATACCAACTCTAGGGCGTTGGATGAGTGATCCGCATTCGTAGCACAATATCTAACACGTGACAGGTAAGTTAGTGAATCTGGACCATCCATCAAGTAGCATCCATCCACTGATCAGATGCAAGTGATCCAAGCCATCCAAGCCTGAAGATAATCAAAACAGCAAGAGAGAAACCTCCTCACGTTTTGTATCATCCACACGTGTGTGACACCTTCTCACAAACATTACGGTGGGCCCCAGCTAGCTTTCCCAGTGTAGACAGGGACTCTTAAGGGGCCTACGTGATGTATGGTTTTTATCCACACCGTTCATCCATTTTGCCATGTCATTTTAAGGGTGCAAACTCAAAAAATAGGTAGCTGCAAGACTCAATTGGACAATACAATGGAGATTAAATACCCACAGTTAATTATGGGTATTTGATGGGACCCCTTTAAATTATGGTATATCCCAAAATTTCAGCCGTATACGAAAGTCAAGTGGAGCATACCATCTGAAACCATGCAATGACATGCCTAAAACATATAAAAGAACTCGGTGGGGCCCACCTGAGTTTTGGATGCAAAGTGGGACCCATGCAATGGATGGGCTGGATTTGTGAACCACAAGTGGCCCAACAAATTATTATGAATGTTTTAATACGAGGGTAACCCCTCTCAACTTTCGTATGTGGTGTGGCCCACACGTGTTATGGGTGTAGAATCTGAACGGTGCACGTGTTATAGCATACCTTGAAACTTTAAGGGCCCAATTTCTAGCCTGATGTAAAACTCTAGTGGGCCATAGCAAAAAGAATTGCAAATCAAGGGAAGAAACTATTTCCTTTTGCCATAGTCCACCATAATTTTGTATAAGCTGAAAGTTGGGCTTTGGAGGTTTCAAGGGGTGCTGCATCACATGAACTGTTCAGATTTCATCAGTGAGATGACGGGCTCTCCGTAAAGATGTGCAGATCTACACCATTCATTAAGGAAGCTGGGACCACCTGCCAAGAGCCCGCCATACCTAGCCGTTTATCAATGACACGTGGCATCTGAAGCCCCAGTTTGGATTTCCTGCTAAAGCCGTTCACAGGAATTTTAGGGTTTAAGGTTTTACGCTAGGAACCAAGTGGGGCCTACTGTGATGCTCGTGAGAAATCCACCCAGTTTATCCGTTTTGTGTATTCATTTTGGGACATGAGGCCAAAACTGAACCGGAACCTGCCCAAAAATTTGAGAATTGAACTTCCACGGTTGAAATATTCTTGCAGCCACGAAAGTTTTGAAACCTGCAAATATTTGTATTTTCAGTTCATCCCAGTAGGAAAGATTTCATGAAGAGTATATGTGACATATAAACATCACCGTCGACTTCAGGTAAGTTTCAACTGTTGAAATTTCTCTAAACACCTTTTTCCTTTAATACGGGCCACTCGCGTCTTGGATCCTTCTCACTTTTGGTCTCATATCTTAAAATGAGATAAAAAAACGGATGAACAGGGTGATTTCTAACAAACATCACGGTGGGGGCTCACTTGAGATTCCAGCGCATGAACTTCGTTGGAAAGGCTTTGGCAGGAAATGCCCGTCCGTTTTCATCAGAAATGGTTATGCAACGGATCATCTGTATTGTTGGGCATGTCATCCATACCATACGTTTATCACACATCAGCCACTCTTCACGCGTGCTACTAGTCATGTCATCGTACTTCACGCGTGAAAAAAAAAAAAAAAAAACTGTATTATTACAATCCGATGAAAGTCAATGTTAAGAGAAAAAAATAATAAATCACAATTATATATTTAAAAAAAAAACTGTATTATTACAAGCTGACGAAAATCTATGTCATTGGTTACATCATTGTAGGCGGCTTTGGACTAAAAAATTCAAACATTTGGAGTGTTCTTATGCTAATCACATGGGCTACATCAGCACTGCTTTCTCACAACTGCAATCTATAAAATCCCCAGCTAGGGAGTCACAAACTCAAGGATCTCCCTTCTGAAAACATGTTGACGACTCCAGCAGAGCACCACTCCCAAGATGTCATTGGTTGGGCAGCCAGAGACGCTTCCGGAGTCCTCTCGCCTTTTAATTTCTCCCGAAGGTTTTGTTACAAACCAAGATAAGATTTATATTGTTCTTATTTCAGAAGAAAAATCTCTCTCTCTCTCTCTCTAATTGGTTGGACTATAGTTTATAATCCACCCAGTGAGTTGCTTCCAATCTGTTAAGTATTTGTGACATTTAATCCATGAGAATCACCTAATGCAAAAATCAGCCTTATCCAATAATCAAATGAGCCAAACCATAGAAATATGATTATTAATCTTAATTATTATGTTTACAGAGCCAACGGCGAGGATGACGTGACGTTGAAGATCCTCTACTGCGGCGTCTGCCATTCAGATCTTCATTTCATCAAGAACGAATGGGGAACAACCATCTACCCCGTCGTGCCGGGGTATCATTTTTTTGTTTTTCTTTAATTTTCCATCTAGACCGTCAAATCCAGTATCCACTGCCCGCTCCTGATGTGTCCCACATGGTTACATATCTAATAATCCTGGCCATCCAATTGCTCGGCCTACTATCAATGGATTTGTACACAGATTTTGGGTGGATAGGAGTATTCAAGGAATGTGGTTTTATGATTGTGCCTATCCACCCAAAAACCTGTATTTTGAAATTTTGGTTTTGAAAAAATAAAATATTTGAAATTTTTATTTTTTTCAACAAAATGATGTTAAAATTTTCAAATGAAAAGTGTTATTTTTCTTTTGTCGGAAAAGAGGAAATATATTTTATGATTTATATATAGAGGTGTGTGTAGCATTTTTATTCGGACGTTCGAGGTTGAAATGCTCAGATTGCATGTTCTAGTGTTGTGCACCTGTGCGAGGGCTGTAGTGGCGCACTGTGCACACGCACATCATGTCGTAGAGTAATTGCTCTCACGTGACCTTATGCGAACTGTCATGAGACGGGCTTTCATGATCCAATGATTTGACATGCCCCAAATTTAATATGAACTGTCAGAAACGTGATTATTAAGCGGACTTGCTAACACTCTTCCACGAAGGCCCTATGTTGTCACGTAGATTAATGAATGAATGGAAACATTTACTATCAAGAGAATCAAACTATAGGGCGCACATAAGTAAATTGAAAAACTATTGTGCAGCTTTCAGCCAGCAAGATACGGCTTCATGGGAGCGCTCATGTTTTCAGCTTGCTTGGATTTACAAACGTTCTGAATCATTGATGACCACGTAACAACGGTCCACTCCTCTAATGCTCATATAAATTGGACCATTTCAATACAAAATTAATCAACTCAAACAGATCTCATCCACACATCAAATCTCACCATAAACTTTCTCCTTCTAAGAATATTGCTATACAAGTACTAATCCAGCCTGCCGGACGATCACCTGTGTTGAATAAGGACAGCACATTTATAAGCTATTCAGCAAAAAGAAATAACTTTTTCTTTAATTTTTAATTTTTCAGTTTCCAACATATTTCACAACAGTGTTCAAGCAACTAAATGGGCCACATCAAGGATAACCCAGCAATGGCCCATTTCCTTGTTTTGATCTTAACCCAAGTGAAACAACTTAAAACTGTTTGATCAGGCATGAGATCGTGGGCGTAGTGACTGAGGTGGGCCACAAAGTATCAAAATTCAAAATAGGGGATAAGGTAGGCATTGGTTGCCTGGTTGGTGCCTGCCACAATTGCCAGAGCTGCGACCAGGGCCTGGAGAACTACTGCCCCAAGACCATACTCACCTACAGTGCAGTCTACCATGATGGATCGGTCACATACGGCGGATACTCCGACAAGATGGTCGTCAATGAGCGGTATGCGGTCCGCTTTCCCGACAACCTGCCACTTGATGCAGCCGCCCCACTATTGTGTGCCGGGATTACAGTGTATAGTCCAATGAAGTATTTTGGACTCACTGGCCCCGGTTTGCATTTGGGTGTAGTTGGACTCGGTGGGCTCGGTCATGTCGCGGTGAAGTTTGCGAAGGCTTTTGGGACCAAGGTTACTGTGATCAGCACGTCCATGAGTAAGGAGAAGGAAGCGATCGAGCGACTCGGTGCTGACTCATTCTTGGTTAGCCATGACCCGGAGTGTATGCAGGTAAGAGTTTGTTAGGGGCATTGTTTAAAAACTCAAGCTGCCTGAGTTGAGTTAACTCAACCAGACTTTGCTAAGACTCGGGAAAAAAATCAACTCAGTTGAGTTGACTCAACCAGTCAGACCACAAGGTGCACTTTAACTTCTTTTTTTTCTTCTTTTTTCTTTTTTTTTTTTTCACATGCACACACACCTCCACACACGCACACACACCGTGGGATTTCACCACCATGGGTACTCAAACCCTTGACCCAGTGTTGAAACTCCAAGGAGTCTACCACCCGGGTAAGAGCAAGGACCTGGTGCTCGAGTGCAGGTACCTCATCCCTATATATATATATATATATATATATATATATATATATATATATAGGGATGAGCTACTATGCGCTCGACCTCATGAGTGCGTCCCATGAGGGCAACCTGTGTGGGCCCCACCGTGATGCGTTTCGAACATCTATCCTATCAGTCAGATGCACCATTCCATTGTGGGCCTGTATCTCAAGAATCAGGTCAATCCGTGACTTTCTGGGCCACACCACATACAGAAATGGAGAGGGGCCGTGCACCATTAAAACATTCATAATCATTTTAATGGCCCACCGAGATGTGATTTGCAAATCCAGCCCATCCATTATGTGTGTCCCACTAAGATGAGGGGTCATACCAAGTTTCAGCAGCATTCAAAACTCAGGTGGGCCCCACCAAGTACTTTTATATGTTTTAACGGTGTCTTCACATGATTTTATATGGTATGACCCACCTGAGTTCCGTATACGGCTGATTTTTGGGATATCCTATACTTTAAAGGGGACCCATCAAATGTATGGTGTTGATGGTCGACACGCATCACAGTGGGGCCCACACAGCTCGACCTCACGGGAGCTTATCATGAGGTGGAGCGCATAGTTCTTTCCCCCCTCGCCCCCCGCCCCACACACACACACACACACACACACACACACACACACACACACACATATATATATATATATATATATATATATATATATATAATTGCACACTTTCTAAATATCAAATAATAGAAAGAGAGTAATACACATACAATTAATTGGACGTCCAACTATTTGATGCGTGGGGCTACCATAATGTTTGTATGACATTTTATCTGTCCAGCGAGATTATCTCACCATGAAAATAGGATGCACCAAAAATTATGAAAATGTGACGCTCCAAGTGGCTACTAAGTTTTTAGGTGTTCTTTGTAGTTTTCTATGGTTTACACCACCTAAGAGTTGGATCAACCTGATTTTAAAGGCATCTCATTTTCTCAGTGAAATACACTTGATGGTCAGCCAAGATGTACAAATACCAAGATGGGATCCACACGCTAACTAGTTGGACTATAACTAGCTGTTCCCCAGTGGAGGTGGCTAACAGTGAAGTGTGAACTGACAGTGCGTGTGTATTCGAGTTTTCGTGTTTCAAGCCAATGGGACACATTCGACTGTTTGGATCCACCGACTGACTTTATTCTAGGACCATGGTGGGGGATCATTTTCAATTACATATTAATATGATACGTGGCCAGCATCTTACACAGTACAGACTAGCTTCTACTCCTGGGCCCCTGGCAAGTGAGGCCCGTGGTGGGCTAATCCAGACCATTCCACAGTGATGTACTACTCCAAAACAATGTCCCAGATTCAAAGATCCATATCTATGGAACTTTATCAATTGAATGTGGACAGTTATTGTATTTCTCTTCTTAACCGTCCATCTATGGGCCACGAATCAAAAGGTTAAAACCGTCCTACCGGAGTAATTTTTTGGGTATTGTCAATCCACGACGACACGAAACAGACCAAGGGTCTAGATTACAAGAAAATGGGCCTCACTTATGAGAAATAAAAACCCAAATTTTAGCAAGACAATAACTATTGTCCCCGTATATATTTCAGCTTTAAAATGATCATTTTTCTCATTTAAATAGATGGTCGTTATCTGCTTAAGAAATAAAATTCAAATTTTCATATACGACGTCAAAAAATGTTGATGTCTAAATCTGGTCGGCCATTCCTCCACGTCTCCCTCACTTCAGCGTACCACCTCTAAAACCTACACCAAGAGAATAAGCAAAGGTGACCCTGGCTAAGCCGGGAGACCCTCCGATGCCTAAGTCAGGTCAAGGGAATCGGGGTATAAGTAGAGATTAGAGGAGAGAGCATTTGCTATCGCGTACCTGTAGATGTGATGTTGCGTTCTATTCATACTTGCATGTAGAATGGTATATATTCGATAATCTCGGCACGATCAAGAGGATTATCGGATCATGGAGATACTGCCCGCAATCTGCTGATCATGCAGCGTATCGGGCATATAGTGTGTATCTGCGAGCGAAGTTATCGGTCACGTTCAATTATGGTAGTTTCTATGTTCGTCAAATAGAATATACGACTCTGAGTATCTACTCGACTTGGCCCATCCAACCGTCTGCCTTTGCGATTGTTCGGTTGGACAAGGGCGGTTCCCGAATCCGAGCGATCTTCAAATCCGATCTAACCTTAGAGGTCCGAGCCTATCTTGTTGGTCCGAACCAAAGCGGGAGGCTCTATTCTCCAAGGCTCTCCTCGCCTCGGACTTTACATGTGCTCGGATCTTCATAAGATGTTCGTATCAGGTCGGATGAGTCTTGTCTCGGATATCGTGGCAATGAGTCAGCTTAGACTAACGTTTCGTCGCTGAACCTCATATGGGCTCGGATCTCCCCATAACAGATATTATTAGGAAGAAAATACATTTTTCACATAATTCTTTTGTGGACAATTATGATGTAGGCTGCCATGGGCTCTATATTATGAAGAAAATGCATTTTTCACATAATTCTTTTGTGGACAATTATGATGCAAGCTGCCATATGGGCTCTCTATTAGGAAGAAAATGCATTTTTCACATAATTCTTTTGTGGACATTTATGATGTAGGCTGCCATGGGCTCTATGGATGGTATACTTGATACAGTCTCTGCCGATCACCCAATCCTACCGTTGATCAGTCTGCTGAAGTATCATGGAAAGCTCGTTATGGTCGGCGTGCCAGAAAAGCCGCTCCAAATACCGGCTCTACCCATAATTTGGGGTAAGCAAACCTCATATAATTTCACCATATACATTAACAAAAATGATCCACACAACTTACAACAATAGTGGAAATATCATTATTGGATAACCTTATTTGCAATTGCAACTACTAGTGGGGCCCACTTGTTACCGTTGTATGATCATATGGTAATAAGCTTTGCCAATAGCTAAGTTTCACTAATGATATCCAGCACTGGATCATCTTCTAGTATGGTTTTTGCCACATGTTTGGCATGTCGTCCAATACCATCAGACATGGATGAAACGATATGTACACTTACATATCTTGATTTTGATTTGGTAGGGAGAAAAACCTTAACAGGAAGTACGACTGGAGGGCTGAGAGAGACACAAGAGATGATCGATTTCGCCGCAGAGCATAATATCACAGCTGATGTTGAGGTCATTCCAATGGACTACATTAACACGGCGATGGAGCGACTTGCTAGAGCCGATGTCCGGTATCGATTCGTCATCGACGTGGCGAATTCCTTAAAGACTCCATAACACTAGTCACAAGTTTGAATCGTATCATATACAAATACTTCAGTGTGACTGTTACGAGCTTGAGCATGTTACTATAGTTTGGAAATGCTGGATGGATAGAGTTTTGAGCTAAACTTGAATTTCGAGATTTCTTAATAAGAGGTTGTCTGTTCTATGAAATTCTAGATTATGAAAGTTGCATTATGGTCATTTAAATCCATTAAAAATTTTGTTTGACATTGTTTCAATCTCGAATGGTTTGAGAGCTTGTTTGGAATCTTTCCATCTATATTAGGATTTATGGTATTTTCGTTAGCTCTTCAAAACCTTGTTTTAGAGTAGAGTTATTCAAAAGGAGTGTCCCATGGAGAAGGTAAACTGAATTAAAGTAAAAGTCACGATAAGATGAAAAAAGGTCTATCCAGAAAAGCAAACCAAGAGCCACCGTAATGTGCAAAGGGCTACCTAGACATAGGCCAAAGTGAGTGTGACCATAAAAGGGGAGACTGAGAATGTCCAGTTGAAGATGGTAGAGATATGTTACAATCTCAATGGTTTAATGGCATAGCCTGAAGCGTTCCATCATTCAGGAGTTTGGCATATTGGTTAGGTTCTTGATATGTTGTGCGGGATGTCTTGGATTCTGCTAATCTATCGTATTGAGAAGTCCTGTTTCAACTTGACCAAAGTTATTTTTTGTTCCGCTGAAAATTGAATGGTTTCTCCAATTGCATGTTGTGAAGATTTGCACATTTTTAGTGCGATCGAAATGTGTAATCGATTTGGTTTGGTCTGACCGAATGGGTCATGTAAATTTGCAAAAATCGAAATGTGTAATCGATTTGGTTTGGTCCGACCGAATGGGTCACACAGATTTGCAGAAATCAGATTATATAAGTTCTAATCTTGATTAAGGCTTAGTACAAACTCATGTTTTCTAAGGACGCGGGTTTGCAAGATAAAGAGGGTTTCAAAAAACTTGTAAGGGCTTAGGAAAGAATTTTCTCAAGGGTTAGTGCTTTCGTAAGTGCGCATCATAAGGAGAAATCAGGTGATCTTATAATCGAAGAAGGTAAGTGGTGTAAACGGAGTCGTTTGACACCATGAATTTGGGGGATTTTAAGGGGCTTTCAAATCCCTTGATATGTTTGGCACTACAAAGTAACAGGGGGTTTCAAATCCCCTCAAAGAGGGGGTTTGAAATCCAAAGTGAAAGCTTGGATTACATCTAAAATCCTTCTAAGAGTTGCATGTGTAACATGTGTGTCACTAACCTATTAATCTATTGGGCACATGGCACACTGATGATATTACAAAACAAGTAGATTATCAATTGCATCACTATAATTACTTTAATACATGATCTGTGCCGTCCAAATATTGTCCATGTAAATCAATGGTTAAAAATCATTGGTTGGTCACTTAGATGTGATCTTGTGCTTGTGGCCCATCTGAGACTTGGAATTTCATTATTTTCAAAAAAATTATATATTTCAACGGGCTTGTTAAACATTACATACTTACATTAATTAGATATATTAAAGTTGATTTAGTAATTAAATTCAAACCCTATAAGTATACTATGCATAGCTACTTTTGGATTAGAGGGGATTTTGAATCCAGATTCAAGGTATCTAACACAGTAGAAAGATTTCAAATCTACAGGGTCTCAAATCCAGGGGGTTCTAAATCCAGGGAATTCCAAATCCATGTTCTCAAATTAATCTTAAGGCTTTTGGTTATAGTAGACTTCTATCACTTTGTGTTGTGTTTTTTTTCCGTGAGAATTTTTTATATAAAATATCTTGTGTTTTGTGATTGCTTGTTTTATTATTGTTATTATGCTTTATTTAATTATCCTATTTTCGTTGAGTGTGCTCTATGGAAGCACACAGATTGACGGTGATTTTAGATCCCAATTTCTAATACCTAAGATTGATTTGGATTTGTTGAGGCCTCAAAATTTCAACATGAAAGATATCTATATTTTGTTCTAGCAAATGAGAGAAGGAAAACAAATCACAATTATATGAAAATATAGTGTTTGATTAATCAGAAATATCCAACAGGATTTTTAATGTGTTTGGGCGGCTGATCTTTCCAAACACAAAAAAATGCAATGGCACAGCTCGAGACTTACCCAGCTAGAATCTTTAAATGGCGCTCAAATGCAAATATGCCAAAATAGATAATTATATACAGTATCCAAAGGTAAGATGAAAGTGGATGGTGTGAATGTTATTTGACAAAACTCGGCTAAGTCAGTGAATTGCGTTAAGTCGGCTGAGTTACTCCATCTAACAAATCACTAGTTCCTCATGGACAGATCACTGCATCTCCATAACTAGAGCTGTACGCGTGTCAAGTTAGCTCGGCAGCTAGCTCGACTCGGCATGAAAAAACTTGACTCGCCTGAGTTCGAAATTGGATTCAGACTGAGTCAAGCTGGTTTTTGGAGCTCAAACAAATTTTGAGCCGAGTTGGAGCTTGCCCAAGCTCGACTCGTCCTGGATTAAACCTCAACTCAAATCAACTCGGACTGAACCTCAACTCAAATCAACTTGGACCGAACCTCAACTTAGATCGACTCGGATCAAATCAAGCTTGACTCGACCTTCAACTCAAATCAACTCGGACCGAACCTCAACTCAGATCGACTCGGAGCGAATCAAGCTAGACTCACCTAGATTAAACCTCAACTCAAATCAACTCGAACCGAACCTCAAGTCAAATCAACTCGGACAGAACCTCAACTCAGATCGAAACAACTCAGTGACTCGGTTATTTTGATATTGATGTTGCTCGCCGAGTGTTTGATGAAATGACTCAACGATCTATGGAATCAGTTGGCAGCAAGATAGGAATGAATGGTGTTTGATGAAATTCCTGTAAAAGGTTGTTACCAGTTCTCATTCTATGAGAAATTAAAGATGCATTATAAGCATTTGAGAAAATGTCACATAAGCTCGAACTTGGCTTGAACTGGCCCAAGCTGCAAGCTGAGCCGAGTTGTGCCAAGCTCGACTCAGTTAGACTCATGTACAGCTACCACAAGCTATACACATGTAGTTCCTCATCATAACAGTCTAGGAGAGATGTAGATTAGAGAATTATGATTCTCATGCATAAGTTTCCACAAATAGGCCAGGATTCGTTGATCCAGCCGCTGGAGATGGTCCGTGCCACAAAACTGTCCCAGATCCAACAGTCTTTAGGTGCATCCTTTTCTAGTAACAGTCCATTTTTCAAGTTGATGAAGGGTTAGAATTACTCAATCCGCTAAACATGGGCATGAACCATGAAACAACAGCCCATCGGCTCCACTTGTACTTCTGCTCAAACTGATGATCTGAGGTTATTCCTTGGGCCCCATGGGTGGGCCTGTCCACGCTTTTATGTTAAATAAAAACTCAGGAAAACCTTGAATCTCTGGCAGTATGACATTCAACAAATTGTAGCTGTGTCATGCATGAAACTCAATTTAAGCCATCCAAATTGTTAGCCCACATTTTGATGAATGGCAGACCAAAAATCACAGTGGTTTGATCATCCGACTAGCCAATTGCTGGCTATTTTCACAGACCCAAATGTTCACCAAGCACAACCATGGATTGCACTACCGTTCTGATTTTGTTACTGCGACCCATAACAGTGGCTCCTGCGGTTGGCTGTCCGGTGGGCTCGAGTATTGCACATTCCAGTCGGGTTATTGACTCCACCCTAACCACAACACAACCGTTGTGAAGATCCAATGGACCAGAACCTAACCCAATCAAAGTTAAAATCAGGTTGAGCCCTGCCTAAGTTGCAGTGTGATTTCTCACCATTTCTGTGGTGAATCCCAGCTCACATTTCCGCAAAGATGGCACATAAAGAAGCCAACCCTTCAACTTTGCTAGTCTATTGATCAAAGCTGGACTCAAAACGCAAGACATAACACCCACATCAATGTAGAATTTGAAAGCAAAACAATTGCAATGGACTGACAGCACCACTGCATACCTCTGTAGAGAAAATTACTACAAAAGCTCCCATTGGAATGCAGGCTTCAGCACCTTGACGCGAGCAGAGAAAAATAAATTGGTTTTCTGTTGAATGTAATCTGCAAGGAAATCTCAGTTCAGATGCTGGTTAGGGTGGGAGAGCATAACCACAGCTCATGCTCCTCTGCGGCCGGTGTTTCCACTTCTGGGTGGGGCCTCATACCCTCCTCCAGCGCGAGTAGGCGTCTGTGATGATCCATAGGGGGCAGCATTCCCTGGTGTAGTCGACGCTTGAGGCCCACCAGCACCTCTAGCAGCAGCATCATAGCCAGGACCACCTCTGGCTGCTGCATCGTAGCCAGCTACAACTCTGGCTGCATCGTAGCCTGCACCACCCCTGGCTGCATCGTAGCCCACACTGCCACCCCTAGCTGCATCGTAGCCCTGTCCACCTCTTGCTGCATCATAGCCCTGCCCACCTCTGGATGCATCATAGCCCTGTCCACCTCTGGTTGCATCGTAGCCCTGTCCACCTCTGGCTGTGTCATAGCCTTGTCCACCTCTTCCTCCATCGTAGCCAGCGCCGCCCCTAGCTGCATCATAGCCTGAGCCACCCCTAGCTGCATCATAACCCGAGCCGCCCCTAGCTGCATCATAGCCTGTGCCGCCCCTAGCTGCGTCATAACCTTGCCCTCTGGGTGCATCATAGCCGGCCCGTGCAGGAGCTGATGCAGGAGGGGCTCCAACATGAGCAGAAGCAGCAGCAGCAGCAGCAGCAGCACCTTGAGGTGGCCCACGACCCTTCACAAGATGACAGAGGAGACATTAGTCCAATTACTCAGCATGGTAGCATATATGAGAAATACCAACACAATTCATGTGAGAATAGATTGAATAGATGATTCACAGCTCATGCAAGAGATTTGACTGTTTCTCAGGTGGATCCCACCACAAACACATCCTATCACAAAAGAAGGTGGTCCACTTATTGGATGTGTAACAAGAGTTCGATGTATGCAGACCATTGGTCTTTTCTGCCCATGCATTTTTTCCCCACTCATGTGTGATCCACTTGATGAGAGCACCGGCCTAATTTTCGGCCATGGCCTATTCAGTATACACATCATATTGACTAATGGCCAGATTTGCCTATCCTATCCTCCTGTGAATCATCTCACCATTTCGCAAGAAGGGTCTGTTTGGATGCACCCTCAAAGGGGGTTTGATGGCCTCAAACGCCATTTGAGCCAAACTGCAGTTGACGTAGTGTGATTGGATGCACTTCCACAAACCCCCGTCTGATCTCTTACTTATCGAAACAGGCATTAAAAAGCCCACTCGTCGAAGTCGAACAACAAAGCATGCAGGAAACAGCCTTTTGTGTTATCTCCCTTTTGCAGTAGTTGTGTCCAAACAGACCCTAAAGATAGTAGAAAGACTCTGGCTAGAACTAAAACCTCACCCATTGGGGACCATATGATCATTGACCCAAGGATGCTAAAGGATTTAATATCCTTGGTCATCATTGGAGAAACTATATGATACTTGGCCCAAGGATACAGGCAGTGTCCCTGGGTTCCCAGTTTGTGCAAGTAGGGTCATGGCTCACTGATTGAGATCGTTGATCCAGTGGACCAGTCCATCGATGGCCCATACCCCAAATATCTCCCAAAGGACCCTTTGATCAGCCTGCCAATTGGTCATCAAGGAATACAGGAACTACCAACTAAAGGAGACAAAATCATGGCCCCACATGTACAACCTATGAAACAGTATACATTTCCACAGGTTGGGGGAAAAGGATCATATAATTATTCCTCTAGTCACTAAGCAAACCCAATTGAGTCCCACAACTCCACCAAATATATTATGCTTACTGAACTTGGATTTCGTGTCCCACGTATGTGACTCAATCAAGCAGTCATCATCTCCTATCAAGCAGTAATACCATTGAAAAGGTTTTTGAGGAACACCAACTACTCCTTCAAGCGGGATTAAGACTGCTGAACCGAAATTTTGTAAATTAGTATGATCAGAGATGGACATTTCCATAGCCACATGCTGATAGAACCTGAAGCTTCTAGCTTCTCAATATATAGTCCAACAGTCACAGAATAACCAACAGAGCTGGACTTCAGAATTGCAGAGGATCAGTCATTAAGCCATGGACCACACACAGTAGCAGTGGTCCACCATGGGACAACACATACCATAGAGTTCAAAGTTTCTTGAGAAGATTTGTTTGAGTCAAAGATGCTGCAGGCAAAAGCTCAAACCTAAGAGAACTGGGGATGTTTCATGATTCTGACTGAAACTCAGGCGCCTATCAGGATCTGTGCCAAGCCAAAATGAAGATAACCAGCTGGTGATCATGAAAATAGTTTCTGAAGCATTTTGGCACTGGTCCCATGCCAATCACCATCCAGAAGAAGACAGTTATATATAAGCATTTTGGCACTGGTCCCATCCAAATAGGCAGAAGAAATTCAGAGATCAGGCAGTAGGATTGACAGAATGTAATTTCGACTCATCAGAAAGGGAAATTATGGAGTAGCTAATTAGAAGACCTTTTTTGGTTAATGTTAAAAGGTTTGGTGGAATATAACAACTGAAACGACGTAGTTGACACCATCTTCAAAAAGGAATTAGCCATCCTTCACCAAAAGGTACTTCGGGGAATAGTTGACACTCTAGGAAAGGTACAACTGTTGTTTCCTAATTAATTAAGGAAACCTAGTCAAAATAATGGGCGGGTCATGTAATTAGAACTAAAGTGTTTTCCAACAGGTTCTCTTATTAAGACTGTTTTAGTTTAGGTAGGGGCTGTTACAACAGGAACAACCGCTGACTGCTGATCATTATAGAGAAGAAAATAATGAATGTGGAGTTCTAAGGTTTAAAACATGATAACCTAACACCTGACTTGAAGTCGGTCAAGTCAAGTCAAGTCAAACTTTTGATCCAACTCTTGAATATCCTTTTCCTTTTTTTTTATTACTTTTTTCTGGATGATTGGAAATTTTACTAAAGAGGAGGAGAAAACAAATATACAAAGCAGAGCTCTGGTTGCAAATTTACACAGGGGACCCATAAATAGCAGCCTAAGAAACAGATTTCAAAAACTGACGGAAGGGCCAAAACAGATCATATTCAGTTATCCCCCATCTGAGATCCGAAATGACCCACACTAGCCCCCTCTATGGCCAGACCATCTACCCTTATTTTTCGTAGATCAGTGCACATGAACAAGAGCGTCATTTATCCTGGAGGTAATTTCCTCTGCTTCATCAAACAAATTGGCCAACCTCCAAGGAACACTTCCCTCTTTAGCCCATGCTATTGCATTTTTGGAGTCACGCTCAGCAATTAGCGGTGATAGGCATTGCTTCTCTGCAATTCTTAGGCCGTGGAGAAGGGCCACAGCTTCAGCAAATGATAAGCCCCAAATAACTGTCGCCCGGGTCTAAGTCTTGAATATCGATTTCTTTTTCTTTTCTTCTTTTTTTTTTTTTTGAAAGGCAACAAATTTATTAAGCCACCCGCACAAGGCAAGAAAAGAATACACCCGAAAAACACAAACAACCACCACAAAAGATAAAGAGGGAAGAAAACCGAAACGGCCTACACAAAAGAACCCCAATCCGAAAATGAGACCTTTGATTCTCAAAATAACATAATCAACCCCCGCATGCTCATTTCGAAAGCAACGGTCATTTCGAGCACCCCAAAAAACACCCATAATTATCAGCAGCCTCCATCGAGCTTTCCCCACCCCTCCCCCATGCCAAGCCCACAACAAATCTTCCACCGACTTCAGCATCACCCAATGGGTATGAGAAAGTGAGAAAGTCGCACCTATTACCATGCCTCATGGTAGACTCTCTAGAGTTTCAACATGAGGTCACAGTGCAAGTGCACGAGAGTGTGTGGGGTGGGTGTGCGTGAGTGTGTGTAAAAAAAATGAATGAACAAGTGGTCAATCGACTCCTCATTACCCATACACATCAAGCAAACATTAGGAAGAATCAGGGATATCTATAGGTTATCAACAGTTAGCACCCTCTTCTGACCCACCAAGCAAGTAAAAAATTGCATTGGCAAATATTGTATGATAACATATTCTAAAATATTGTGTTTGCAATTCTTGACAAGTCTCAGGAGATGAGTGAGTCTTGAACAAATCAAGGAACTGATCAATCGGGCTCCTTCTGAGTGTTTGAATTTGATTTAAACCCTAAGGCTGAACCCATATTTCAACACAAACATTATTCCTGACCATCTCGCAATCTCTTGATATACTAAATCAAAAGATAATTGGGTTTCTGGCTTTGAGATCTCAACCAACCTGTTTCTAGTCAAGGAGACAGGTCAAGCATATAATATTATTTTTTTAAAAGACAAATTAAGAAAAACAAAAAAACAGTGTGCACCACAAATGTGATCAGTGTTGCAACTTTCAGGTGTTCAACATAAATTATTACTAAAATGAGTATGAATCATATGGATCAGAAACATGAATCACCAGAATGTTGTTTAAACATAACATCTTAATGAAAACCACGGTGAAGTGGTTTTGTTATCTAGAACTCAAGCCATTGTCAATAGAAGAAGAAGAAGAAGAAAGAAAGAAGTTATCTAGATCTAGAGCTTTTACTTTTTAATTCAGTTTTGAGTTTTTTTTTTTTCCCTTCAAGGAATCTAACAACAGAATCTAGAACATATAAATGACAATTTGCAGTTCCATGATGACTTCAGTATTTTTATGTACCTGGTGTCATTTTAAGAGAAAAGGTTACAAGGTAAGAGCATCCAAGATTCTCTCCCTTTTCTTTCTAGGCAGGTTACATTTTCTGTTTCCCCATGTTAGAGGTGCTTAAAAACAAAGAGAGGTTGCAATTGTTGAATTCAATAAAATATTTATAATTCAGAGAAACACAAATTAAGAATGGCATTGTACCTGGGAAACTCCATAGCCATCTTCATAAGTGTTTTGTCCTACAGGATGATGCCCAGAAGTATCACTCTCCTTGTACCCAGTAACACCACCATATGGCCCACCTGCATCAAAATTGCTTACATGACCCATCTATATAATCCAAAAACTAGTGTCAAAATAAATAATATATAAAAATAACAACTAGTCATTGTTAAGACTTAAGACTACTCAACATGTAGGACTACTAACTGGTTTTTGATACTTCCCTCTTCATGGATTAGTGAATGATTTTTTTTTTCTGAAGGGTCACTATTAGTGAATGATGTTCTAAGCTCTGGCGGATCTTGGAATGCCGCCTTAATTCAGTATCTTCCACCTGTTGTGGTTCAAGAGTTGTAAGGCAGCAAGGGTCTGGATTGAGGACAGCAAACATTGAAGACAAACTAATGCGGATCATATTCTCTAACAGTAATTTCACTGTTAAATCTGCTTGGAACCAAATTAGAGGTAGAAGGAGTTGAATTCATTTGAGTGGATTTGGAACAAAGAGCTACCAATCAAAGCATCTTTATTTCTTATGGAAAGCTTTATTGGGGAAATTCCCGTCGATTTGGCTATTCAAGGTTTAGGGACTAGAATGGCTTCTGTGTAGTTGTTGTTCAATTCCATGACAAGAAAGTTTTGATTATCTTTTAAGTAACAACATGTTCACCAAGGTCTGGTTCTTTTTCAGTCACATGATGGATATTCCTTTCATGATTCACAGTCATTCATTTTGGTTTGATCATGCTTCTGCTAAGAACAGTTCTTCTGGGTCATTGGCATCCTTCCTCCTGTCACTGTTTGGGAGATTTGGAAAGAGAGGAATTACAGAAGATATGAAGGTAAATTCAGCAGATCAAATGTGGTGATCAAAGAGGTTTATTTGTTCAGATTTCCAATTTGGGTAGAGGAAAGGGCTTCACTGAAGAGTGTCATTAAGTGAATTATCTTGAAATCTTTGTATTGGTTTAAAAGCATTCTAGGCCAACAAAATTATTCTCAACAGATGGGTTAAACCTCCCACCAATTATGTCTGGTAATGTTGGTGGGGGATGTATTGTATGCAATGAAATGGTGACTGTATTTGGCCTTCTCTAATTCCTCCAGGAATTGCACAAGCATTTCTGCAGAGGTCAGAGCATTGCTTTATGGGCTCATGATGTGCAGGGTATTCATATGGGACAAGACTCAAAGCTGGTTGTTTATCTTCTTCTTAACAAAAATACAGCTCCATGGTCAGCATGGTATGTATGGTCTGATGTGCGCAATATGTTGAATAGTTTGCATGTGTCTCTTTGCCATTTTTTTCAAGAAATGCAATCATGCGGCCGATGCTCTAGCAAATTATGCTCGTGATTCGCTTCAAAAGTATGTGTTTTCATCAGCAGACAGTCTTCCTATTCAGCAAAGCAAGCTGTTTTGTTCTGACAGATTGGGAATTTATCACAAGAGTGACACAGTGTGTTGCTTTGTAAAGCTGTTATGTTATTTGTTGGATTGTTTCCAAGAGTAAGGTTTGACCCAAGTATTCAATTATGGCAACAGCTGGCCAGGGCGCTGTTACATTACAGGCCGTAATGGCCACTATGGCCCCCGTAATGGTTGAAAAGAAATTAAGGAAAATTAGTGAAAAAATACTAGAAAATTTCAGGGAAAAAAAAAATGAGAGGATTCTAGTTATGCATTCTTTTCTGGTTTTGATGATGGTGTATGTCATTCTTAGGTAAGAATGTTATCTCGGGCTGCCTGATGACATTATTAACTTGAGGGGCTTAGATGGACCTCAAAACTCCTATATTTAATATTTTAAATATCTAATATCAATGATTCAATATAAATAAGATTATATGAGAATGACTCTAAGCATTTGACATAGGAAAAAAAATTGTCCCTATTCATCCCAAAAGTGACCTGAAATTTGCAAAAAAGAAAAAAGAAAAAAGAAAAAAAAAAAAGAAAGAGAGAAGAAGAAGAAGAAGAGAGAGAGAGTTAAAACATTAATTTAGTGCATGCATGTGTAGATCTAAACTCCAAAGTTTTTTTTTTATTTAGAGTTAACAATTTTATTAGAAAGGACACCCAAAAGGCAAGAAAAGAATACAAAGAAAACTAAAGGAAAAACCACAACAACAACCAAAAAACAAACTAGGCTGATTTTACATAGAGAACCTATTCAGAGACTAGGTTCTTAATTCTACCAATTATCTCCAAAAAAACTACTGGAGTATTGCGAAAACAGCAAGCGTTCCTAGTTCCCCAAACAACCCACAAGATGGCCATGATGAATAACCTCCACCTAGCTTTCTCATAATCCCCGCTCCCTCCACCATGCCAAGCCCATAAAAGATCCTCCACCGCTTACTTCATAGAAAAAAGGCCCAAAATATGATCCCATATCTTCGAAACAAACGGGCAATGAATAAATAAATGATCAATAGATTTTGCATCCTGCATACACATCAAACAGATGTTCGGCAAAACAAGCGATCTTCACTAAAGATATTGTGGCTCTTCTCCAATCTCTTGAGAAAGTTTCCCCCATCCCTTCTCAAGAGAATAGGCTGATTTGGTGTCCCAATAAGAAGGGCCTCTTCTCCGTTTCGTCCCTCTATTCCAGTTTGGGAAAAAGGTCTGCGTGTGTGGTCGATGCTATGATAGGAAGGGTGTGGAAGTATAAAGCTCCGCCGAAGATTTTGGTGTTTGGGTGGCGTGGCTTGTTGGTAGAAAGAAAGTCCTTACGGTGGATAATCTTAGGAAGAGAGGGATGATCCTCCCCAATATCTGTCTCTGTTGTTTGGCTAATGAAGAAACGATTGATCATCTTTTCATCCATTGCTTGTTCTTTCAAAAGGCTTGGTCAGCCCTTTTGTCCTCCTTTCAGATGAAGTGGTCTTCTCCGGGTTCCACGAATCATATGCTAGCTGCCTGGCATGGTGTGGCTTTCGGCAAGGATAGTAGAGTCGTTTGGAGAATGTCTCTCCTCGCTGTGTGGTGGGCTATTTGGGAAGAGAGGAATAATAGATGTTTCCATGATATTTCAAATCCTGTGGATGTTGTTGTTAGAAGGGTTCATCATCTTATCATTGAGTGGGCGTCCAATGTAGTTAATCTTTCTTCTTGTAATTTTTCTTTTTTCTACTAAGGAGTGAGGCCGGCTATCTCAGCGGCTCCTCTCTTTTGTTTTTGTAGTTTCCTGTTTCGGCCTTTTTGTGCCTAATGAATTTTGCTATTATCTCTCAAGAAAAAAAAAAATAATTCAATGATGAGGATATTCTCCACACCAAATATCCACCCAAAATCTAATATGACGACCATTTCCAAGAAAATACGCAATCCCTTGTTGAACTAGAGGCTCAGTAGCTACAATCACTTTCCAGACTGAAGAGGCTCTATATAAAGAGGACCTTTTAACAAACCATCCACCAAATTGAGCGTCGTACTTACTTGCAATGAGCTTCCTCCACAGCCTTCCTGTTTCAGTACTAAACCTCCATACCCATTTACTGAGAAGAGCCATGTTCATAAGCTCCATAGATTTGATACCCGCAGCCCCTTTATTAATCAGTCTGCAAACCTCCTCCCATCTAAGAAGATGGAATTTTTGACCCTCCATATTGCCTCTCCAAAAGAAACTCCTCATCTTTTCTAACTTCTGCAATATCGATTTCAGGCATTTAAACATCGACATAAAGAAAATCGGCATGTTAGCGAAAGATGTCTTGGTGGGTAATAGGTGACCTTCATATGATAAAAACTGTGATTACCAACTTTTTAGTTTCCTATCAATTCTTTCCATCACCTTGTCCCAAATATGTGTGGGAGGCAGGAGGCCCAAATAGCTAGTCGGAAAGTGCCCCATTTTACACCCGAAGGAGCATGCGAGCTGAAATAAAGAGTAGGTACTGACATGTATCCCTAACATTTTCTATTTGGCCACATTCATCTTAAGACTCGAGACCGCCTCAAAACAGACGATGATTTTCCGCAAATTGTCAACTGAAATCAAATCCTAATCACAAAAGAGGAGAGTATTGTCCGCATCGCATACTGAAGATGGGTGAAGTAGATAGAGTCATCAGCTACTTTGAACCCATTAATCAAGCCATTTTCCTCCCCCTGTTAAGCATCATGCTAAAAGCTTCTCCAATTATAACGAATAAGTATGGCAATAACAGGTCTCCTTGCCTTAGGCCCCTAGTCGCCTTGAAGAAACCATGAGGAGATCTGTTAATTAAAAGAGGCATACCTCACACAAGCCCACATCCACCCTCTCCATCTGTCGCTGCGCCCCAATCTGGAAAGCATGTAGTCAAGAAACTCCCAATTAACATAGTCATATGCTTTTTCAATATCTAACTTGCACACTAACTCTGCCTTCCCTTCTCTGTGTCTAGAATCAATGCACTCATTGGCTATGAGGACACTATAGAATTTGTCTTCCCTCAATGAAAGCACCCTGATTCTCAGAAATGACATTTCCAAGGACCTTAAATCTTAATGCTAGAACCTTCGCCAAAATCTTATACGGCCCCCCAATCTTATACTAAACTCCATAGTTCAAACATGCATTTGAACAATCTACACTCCAAATATTTTATTAAAAAATAAATAAATTGAAAATTGCTGAAAATTATATCAAACCAGCAAAAAAAAAAATTGAAAATAATACAAACATGATCAAATCAAACACAAATCTTGCAAGATGTGGTCGATTTGATAATACACCATTGACTCAATACATTAGAGGTAAGAAAAAACAACAAAAAATAAATTTAAAAAAAAAAGAGTTGTTACCTATTTTTCGATTTTTAGCAAATTTGGCCTTGGATCTTTGATTCTTCAAAAATGGCTTAAATCTTATGTATTAATCTTCAAAATTTGCAAAAATCTAGTCGAAAATAGGTTAAACATAGTCTCAAAAAAGAAGAAGAAGAAGAAGAAGAAGAAAAAGAGAGAAAAATGGAGGAAAACTGAAAAACAACCCCCCAAAAGGGGACTTATATATGTGTAACGGCCCATGCATGGTCATAACGGACCATTATGAGCCCATTGCGAGCCAGAATTATTGACACGGGCCATTATGATCCCATATCACATAATGGCCGTTACGCAACCATTTTTTGTATATCTTGGTTTGGCCCACTCCAAGCTTTATGTAAATTTTTTATTTTCCTTATCAATAAAGATCTGGTGGTACCAAACATCTTTGCACAAGGGAGGGAAGAAAAAAAAAAAAAAAAAAAAACAGATCACATGGGGAGCTGATATGGGGTGTTTATGAGGTGTTCCCACTTCCCGCCATACACATGCTGTCGCCTGATAAGCAGGACATCACTGTCATCATGTGGGCCCCCATGTACTTAGAGCGAGGAGCATTGCTTGATCTGTTTCACCACACATGTTACATGCACACACTTGGGACTCACCTGATAACTAGGCTGACCTGATTCCAAATCGTGGCAGATACATGGTGGATCCCAGGTGATGAATGGTCCAGATCTCGCATGCACCAAAATGGAATGCATGGCCTTCGGATTTCTCATCATTAGAATTACAATAATCCATCCAAAGAATAATAATCATATAAATAAAATACAACTGACAATATTGCAAGGGACAAGAGTATAACATACCACTTCTTCTCTCAAGGTTAGCAGCATTAGCTAACTCGGCTCGAAGCTTTTCCACCTCCATTGCCATAGAAATGTAGTTCTTCTCCATCACTTGAAGTGACTCAAGATGGTCATTGTATAGTTTCTTCTCATAGTCATATGTAGCTCTGGAACATCAAAACACCATCACGAAAATCCATGTACCCCCATCACCAAAACAGATTCTAAGTGAAAAACATATAGCTGACATCAGAATTGCTACCTGCAATGCTGATAATCCTGCCTCAGACTTTCAAGTTCAGACATCAACACAGGGATTTGCTGGGAATCCGCATGGTTCATCTGCAAATCCTGGGTCAGCTGTTGAACTTTAGCGATCAGCTCCTGCCTGGCAGTGACCAAGCTTTGGGCATCGGATCGAGCCTGCTGCAACTCCATTTTAACAGGCTCCACAGCTTGCAAATCAACCTCCATTTTTGCTATCTGATCTAAAAGACCCCTTGTCTGCTGTTCTTTGTCAGCCTTCATGGCACCAATGTGGCCCTGCAATCTCTGCAGCTCTTGTTGCGCTGCAGCAAGCTCTTGCCTCAGAGCTGAATGGGTAGCTGCAAGCCTTTGATTCTCTGTCACAAGCCTTTGCATCTCCACATGTTGGGCGGCAAGTTTTTGTTCCATAAGTTCTGTAGGAGGTAGCATATCAAAAGGAGGATAGGCACCTGGTGGAGGATGCATGCCAGGACCATATGGGTCAGGATGCATCATGCCAGGGCCAGGAAGAGGCCTCCTTAGGTGAGGAGGTGGCATACGACCTTTGCTTCCCATGTCAATCACCAATGTACGACCTGCTACTAAACAATAAGGGGGAAAAAAAAAAAGAAACAAGTGAATCACGGCATTAATACAGATTATCTATCAAGCAATGGGGGAGATGGCAGGGTCCCATGTAAGGCATGCATGATATATTAGTGGGATAATGTTGAGATGACTGAAAGTATTACAAGGACCAGCCAGGCATATAAATTTAAGCCTGCTCAAATCATGTTTTCTATGATCAAAGTGCTCATATCTTTTTGGGACCATTTGGTTAGGACTGTATGAGAAAATAAAATAGTCCCAACACCTAAAAAGCCAATTCAAAATACAGTTGGGTCTGGTTAACTCAATGATCGACTTGGTATTTATTATATAAATACAATATATATATATATATATATATATATATATAGAGAGAGAGAGAGAGAGAGAGAGAGATTTTCCCCTAGGAACCAATGCGCAAATAGCTTCTGTGAAAACTTTTCCACCGTGGTTGGGATTGCCCCAACTGTGATGCTTATTTAGTATCCACTCCGACCATCACTTGCATCACCTCATTTAAACCAACGGCTGAAAGATGAAGCCCAGCTGTGATTCTGGTGGAACATACCAAAGGAAATAGTTGGGAAGGGGACACACCCTTGATTTGTGTGTGTGTTGGGGGGTTCGTCTGGCTTGGATGAAGGGTCAAGCAAAAAATAGGCTACTTCTCAACTCAGGTGGGCCCCGATGAAAGTCAAGGATGGGCGCCCCATCTCAACTTGTCACCGCCCACCTGAGTTTTTGGATCAGGCTGATTTTTGGACCCTAGGGGTTTCATAAGGTGAAGCATTACGCGTGAAAATCCCCCCCTCCCTCGTATGAATCTAATAATACAAGTAAATTTTGCACTCATGAATAGATATTGCATTAAAAATCCAAACCTTTTTATCCTATTTAAATTGATTAAACTAAATCCCCAAGGTGACTCAAGTCAACTGAATTTCAAGTCAAATAAAAGCAACAAGAGACCTAAATATTTGGGGGAAGCCTGCCACACAACCGAGTTGAGTTGAGTCAACTCAGCAAGTTTTAGAATTACATGTGCATGCATGCGCATGTGTGTTTTTTCTAAGGTCACTACATTCTACCCTCCTTAAAAGCAATTTTGTCCTCGAAATTGGACGTACCTTTTACGCAAATAAATGGGTATACTTTTCTCTAATCTCCACCTCTCACTTCCAAGAAACGTCCTCCACATCATGATGCCCCATGGGACTTTCACCAAGGGTATCACCTTCGTCCTGAGCACTTGATCCTTCCTATCGAGAATACGGATGGGCTGCTCAATATACAAAGGATCCTCCTTGATCTCTAAGGGCTGCCAGTCCATGATGTGAGAGGCATCTCACTCATACTTCCTCAACATCGATGCATGGAAAACATCATGCATACTAGCTAATTGAGGCGGTAAGGCAATCCTATAAGCAACAACACCAACTCTCTCCAGGATCTCAAACGGACCAATGCATCTCGAAGCAAATTCCCCTTCCTGTCGAATCTCATCACATCCTTCATCAACAAGACATTCAAGCAAACATGGTCACCAACAAAAAACTCTAAACACCTAAAATGATCAGCATAGCTTTTCTTACTACTCGAGTCCGTACGCAAGAAGTCTCGAATGATGGCAATCTTCTCCGTCGTCTCCCGCACTAACTCCGGCCTAAGCAAACTGCTTTCTCCTACCTCCACTCGGCAATTAGGAGATCTACAAGGCCTCCCCGTATAAAGCCTCATAGGATGTCATGCTAATGCTCGACTGGTAACTACTATTGTAGACAAACTCTATCAATGGCAAATGGTCATTCCAACTCCCTTTGAAATCAAGCACATAAGCATGGAGCATGTCCTAGAGGATTTGGTTCAATCGCTCAGTCCATCCATCAGTCTGAGGATGAAACGCGATATTGAAATCAAGCAAAGTCCCCAATGCTTTTTCGAAATTCTTCCAAAATTGAGATGTGAACCTATAATCCTGATCAGGTACAATAGACATTGGGACCCATGAAGTCTCACTACTTCCCTTATATAGAGTCTACACATCTCATTCAGGAAGCAAGTAGCATGTGTGGGGAGAAAATGCGTTGACCTGATCAATCGATCAACAATGACCCAAACTGTATCATAATTGCGGCACATCCTCAGCAAACCTATAATGAAATCCATAGTCACATGCTCCTACTTCCACTCTGCTATCGATAACGGCCAAAGCATCCTTGCGGCCACTAATGCTCTACCTTCACCTGCTGGCATGTGAGACATTTACACACGTACTCGGCAATCTCCCTCTTCATGTTTTCCACCACTTCTACCTACACACATCGCAATGCATCTTCATACCTCTCGGGTGAATTGTGAATCTAGTACGATGCACCTCATCCATGACTACCCTTTTCAAATCAACCACATCCGAAACACATAACCTACCTCAGAGTCTCAAACCACAATCAACACCAACTTATCAATCTAGTCTGCTACCCTCTGCTACTTTAGCAGCCCCAAACTATAACCACGGATCCTACCATTGAGCCTCCACTACCCTACCAATAAAAGTAGGTTGAACTACCAAACAAGAGAGACGTGCTACAAAAGTTTGCGAACCCAACTGAATGTCAAAAAATCTTTTACTATATCCAACATCCTCCACTCCTGAATCACAAAATAGGCAGCTATCCATCGTGGCATACAGCTCAATGCATCTGCAACCACATTTGCCTTACCCAGATGGTACCGAAGAGTGAAATCATAATCCTTAAAAAACTCAATCCATCAACACTACCTCATTTCAACTCTTTCTATGAAAAGTGGTACTACAAGCTCTTGTGATCTAAGAAAAGCTCGAACTTCTTTCCGTACAAAGTGTCTCCACACTTTGAGAGCGAACACCACGGCTGCTAGCTCCAAATCATGAGTGGGGTAATTATGTTCATGCACCTTAAGTTGTCTAGATGCATGAGCCACCACTTTAACCTGTCGCATAATGACAGCCCAAGCCTTTATGCAAAGCATCACTGTAAATCATAAATCCTTCACCACTAGACAGAATGGGGAGCACAAGCATTGTTGTTAACCAAATCTTCAACTATGAAAATACTAGCTCACAAGCATCATCCCAAACAAATTTCACATCCTTCATGGTTACCAGTATCAATGAAACGGCAATCCAAGAAAATCCCTCAATGAACCTCCTATAATAACAGGCCAAACCCAAGAAACTACGAACTTCAGTCACGCTAGTGGACTGCCCCACTTCAGCACTGCATCAACCTTCCAAGGATCTACTGACACACCATCTTTGGAAACCACATGACCCAAATATCTCACATTCTCCTGTCAGAACTCGCGTTTCTCAAATTTAGCATACAGTTGATGTTCTCTTAAGGTCTAAAGTGAATTTTTGAGGTATAGCTCATGCTCCTCTCGGGTCTTGGAATGTATAAGGATTTTTTATTTTATTTTTAAAAAAAATCGAAATATATATTGGGGCTTTTTGTGCTTGACAAAAAGCATGTGATCATATCAATTAGGGCTTTTTGTTCTATTCTCTCAAGGGGATGGTCTTCAAGGATCGACAAATAAGATGTATTAGAGGGTGCATCTCTTCAGCTTCTTTGTGCTTGACAAACAGGTCTTCGTCAAGATTCTTTTCTAGTTATAGATGGTTAAGGCAAAGGAGATCATTCCCCTTTTCTCTTCTCCATTGTTGCTAAGAACCTAACCATGTTATGTAGTAGGCCAGTTGAGATGGGGCTTATTAAGGGTTTTGTGGTTGTCCAGCCTAAATCATGATGGATCATCTCCAATCCACCAACAATACACCCGCTTTGTGCTATTCATCCATTGGGTGAAGAAACTAAAAGGAGCCCTTGGATGTTTTGAAGCAATGACCAGTCTAACAGTAAATCTTAAGAAAACTATACCATGGCAGGTGAGGCAGATTGTGAAGAAGGCATTCAATTTTTTGTCAATTGGATGGCATTCGTCAATGTTACTGTTCTTATTTTTCCTCAGGTAGGAGGGTAAATCTTAACAAATTGGCACTCACTCATCCGCCAATGCATATTATGCCCTTATTCAATATGCTAGCTAGAATTGAGAAGCTTCAAAGAGATTTTATGTAAGATAGTGAGGGAAACCCCCCCTAGTAAAGTAGGATGATGTCCAAAGGCCAAAGTGGAAAGGAGGTATTGGGATTCAAAGAATTAGAGTAAAGAGCATGGCTTTGCTCAAGAAAATGGTGGTGGAGGTTTCAAGAGAAACCCTAAGGCACCATGGAAAAATGTGATCAACCATAAGTATGGTGCATCAAATGGGGGTTGGTTCCCAACTCTTCCTCAAAGAAATGGGGCTTCAAGAGTTTGGAAGGAAACTTGCTCCTTCTACCGCCCTTTAATGAAGCAAATCAAAATTATTTTGCTAGAGCTAGTAATTCCTTCAAGAAGGACTTTCGCTTTCAATGGGAAAGGTGACAAGGTGAGGTTCTGGACAGATGTGTGGACTGCCAACGGTCCTCTTGTGATCTTGTTTCCTTCTATGTATAATCTACAAGATTGAATAAAAACAGAACGGTGGTTTGGAATGTAAGAACCTGTCATTGTGGATGAAGTGGTGGACACTTTTAGTATGCATGTGGGGATGCTCTACAATCCTAAGATTCATCCTCTTAAGAAAGACAAGAGGGTGTGGATTTGGACAAAAGAAAGCAAATTCTCTTTTGAATCTCTCTAGAATTCTATCATGGTGACAAGCGGGCATCCTTCCTCGTTGGCCAAGTAACAAAAACCCTTCATCCCTCCAAGAGCATGGTTGACCATGGCCAACAAGATTCTTGTACTTAATAATCTTAAGAAGACAAAAATCACAATTTTGAACATGTGGTTCATGCTCAAATCGGAACTCTTCCAGATCTCTATAGAATTATATCATGGTGACAAGCGGGCATCCTTCCTGGTTAGCCAAGGTATGGAAACCCTTCATCCCTCCAAGAGCATGGTTAGCCATGGCCAACAAGATTCTTACACTTAATAATCTTAAGAAGATAAAAAACATGATTTCGAACATGTGGATTGTGTTCAAAAGGGTGGAGGAGCCCCTTAATCACTGCTTCTTGCATTGTGACATCCCAATCGGAATTGCTCTTCTTCAGGAAATGCCTCCCTATCATGGTTTGATGTAGCGTCCGAAACTGGTACATATCACCAACACATACCAGCATCGCCCACATACAATGACTGATACGACCCTACATCTGTGGTGACCAACACGATAAACACCAAAACCGATTTGCAAACCATACTTCCTATACTATATGGTGGTGTATTTGGAAAGAGAGAGGTTAGAGGATTGTTTTTGAAGATAAAATCTCTCATTTCTCACTGCTTAGAAGGAAGATTCTCAAGACATGGTTTTGGAATTGGCCTTGCTATGTAGTTGAAATATTTTCCGACATGACTCAGTTTCGACTGAGTCGTATACGTTTCGGCCAGATTGGTCCGGGTCGCACCCCCAGACAGAAAGAACACCCCTGGCTCGGCACGACCCGGCCCATTTCAGCACGAGTCGCGACGAGCCTGCTCGGTTTCCTCCTAGTTAGGGCGCATCTCAACGATCGACTCGTCCGTTCCGACAAACCCTAAAATAGGATTTAGGTCAATCAAGAGAGATAGAGAGAGAAGAAAAGCAAATGGAGAAAGCCACATCCATCAATATTGAAAGGGATAAGGAATAGAGAGAAACAGAGAGAGAGAGAGCATACCCTTCTTCTTCTTCTTCTTTTTCTTCTTCTTCAAAGCAAAATCGCAAAAAAGAGAGAGGCGATGGAGGGTTTGGCGTTGGCGCTTTAGGGTTTTCCCGTTGGTTTGGGAGGAAGATAGCGAGCGAAGAAAGAGGGGTTGGCACTTGGCAGCTATTTGCTGTCGCACGTGGAAGACTCGCTACAGTCTATCTTAACCATGCAAGATATGCACGCGGTTTGGCCAGTGACCCTACCAGTCAGCTAGCTAGTGTCAAAACTCCGTGGGCCCTACCATGATGAATGTGCTTCATGCATGCTCCCCCTCCATTTTCTTAGCTCATTTTAAGGCATGAAAAAGTAAAAAATTAAAAATTTAAAAAAAAAAAAAAGAGAGAGAGAGAGAATAAGAAGAAGAAGAGGAAGAGGCGGCTCCAAATCTTAAGTGCTCCGAAACAGAGAAAACAGTGTAATTCAAAGCTTATTATTGAAAACTTTTTGCAGACAAGTTTTGGAATAAGCTGGTATTTGTGCTTGTCTACTTTCCCTTTGCCATGTCTCCGTGACCTCACCGTCGGGTCAGATCAGGTTAGATGGCAAATAAACATTATAATGAACCTTAAGAGGACATGCAAAGAAGGATTATACAAATCCTAAATATAAGAGAGAAGAATCTGAGGCTTCATACAGGGAGGTCAATGCTATCACGTTAGATGGATCAAGTGGATGTGATGATGATGTCTTGTCTATGTCTACGATCAGACGCCCATATGATGATCATAAGGGCGAGTAGATTCTAGACATAGGGGCTTCTTTTCATATGACTCATCATCGGAGTTAGTTCACCAGCTACATGGAGTGCGATGGTGGGCAAGTATTTATGGGCAATGACAGTACTTGTAATGTTGTGGTTGTTGGTATAGTACATATTAAGATGTTTGATATCCTGACTGGGGTAGGCACATTCCTGACATGAAGAAAAGTCTGATTTCTCTCGGTGCACTCGAGGCTATAGGATGCGAGTTCACAAGTATTGATGGTGTCCTTAAAGTATCTAGGGGGCACGGGTGATTATGAAAGCGCAACAGCTCGATAATGTTTACAGGTTGATCGAGAGCGCTTCAAAAGGTGGAGCTGCAGTGGTTGTAGCGGATTCTACCTCTGCACGTGTGTGGCATGCTGGGCATGGCCATATGAGCGGGCAAGGCATAAAGGCTGAGACGCACAAACAGAGATATGGAGCAGGTAGAGCAGCCACCTGTAAGAAGAATCACACAGCATAATCGCAGGATATCGGCTAGATACATAAACATCTCCAATATCGCATATGCTCTCGTTATAGACGAGAAGGATCTGTCTACTATTCAGGTGGCTCTTAGTGAGCCTGATGCTGAGAAGTGGAAGGTGATTATGGACGATGTGATGAACTCGTTATACCAAATCATCTCATGGGAATTGGTGGAGCTTCTAGTAGGCCGAAAAACGATTGGATGCAAGTGAATCTTCAAGGAGATACAACATAGATACAAAGCGAGGTTGGTAGTGAAAGGTCATACTCAGAGAGAAGGGATCAGATTCTTAGAGGTATTCGTGCCGACGATATAGCAGGTATCTATTAGATTCGTATTGGTGATGGTTGCCTAATGCATTCTTCAGCTGGAAAGGATGGATGTGGAGTTTATACTTCTGTACAAAAAATTGGAAGAACAAATCTACATGAAGCAACTAGAGCGGTTCGAAGTTTAAAGAGACTGAGAAAAAAGTTTGCAGGAGGTCGTGGTACGACCTATCACCTAGACAGTGGTATAAAATTTTCATTCTTTCATGGTGAGTCAGGTACTATATGTTGATGACATGTAAATCACCAATCATGACATGTCTGAAATCAACATACTAAAGAGTCGGTTAAGCGAGACATTCAGAATAAAGGATCAGGGGGCTACAAAGAAAGTTTTTAGTGGTGATATTCATTGAGACTAGAAGAGGATCAGGTTTTGGTAATTACAAGTAGAATACCTTGTGTAGGTATTGATCAAGGATGTGATAGACCAGGCAAAGCCGGTGAGCTTTCCCTATGTGTCTCTCCTCAAGTTTTCCTTAGGACATGTCCCAAAACAAATGAGGAAAAGCAAGATATATCTCATGAGCCTTATTCAAATGCGGTTGGCAGTGCATGCCATAATCTATATTAGACCAGTTATTTCACAGGCTATCGGTGTTATGAGCAAATACCCTGGCAATCAACATTGGATGGCGATGAGATGGTTACTTCGATACATTCGATGTAAGAAGACTATGTCTTTCCTTTTAAGAAGACAAGAGCAAAGTTGGTATAGTAATTGGATTCAGATTATGCAGACATTGTAGATTCCAGAGGGTCAACTTCAGGTTACTCATTTGTACTAATGGGTGGAGCAATTAGTTGAATGTCATAGCTTCAATCTATGGTGGTTCTTTCCACGACCGAAGAGGAATATATGATAATGACCGAGGTGATCGAGGAAGGAGGTGTAACACTGGAGAAGATTCACACTAGCGTGAATCCAGCAGACATACTCACCAAGGTCATTCCTACAGAGAAGTTCAAGTTCTGTGTAACTTTTTTGGACTTGGCAATGGCATAAAAAAAAGGAAGGAGTATGCACGAGAAGCTATGATGTGATGCAGAAATAAGAGAAGAGGTGAAAAAGCTATACAATTAATTATTGAAGACATAGTAGAGATTGTTGTAGATCAAAAGCTATACAAGTTCAAGTTCAACCAATCAAGGGACAAATTCGACCAGTCGAAGGTTATGCAAATTGTGCACTGATTCTGCGCGGACTGCGTAAATTTGAGGTGGTTTCAGAGAGTGTGTACAAGGAGTTTCATAAACTATAAATAAGAGTCCCTATGGCCATTTTAAGGTATGTTAAAGCTTTCTAAAGGTATTTTAAGTGTTTCTAGAAGGGGTTATAGGGTTTCAAATGGTATAGCAAGGGTGAGATTCGATGTTATTCAAATCGGCTAAGTCTTTTCTCTTTGTAATTTATGCTTTCATAGTGGAATTCACTTTGTGTCATGGTTTTTTTCTGAAAGTGTTTTCAATATTAAATCAGTGTGTTCTCTTGTGTCATTGGATTGTTATCCTAGATATAAATCTGTGTGATTCCGCAGCACAAATCCCAACACATGATGCATGTCCACAAAACATTATTTCTACACACACTGTAGGAAGAGAAGAGGTGAAAAAGCTATACAATTAATTATTGAAGACATAGTAGAGATTGTTGTAGATCAAAAGCTATACAAGTTCAAGTTCAACCAATCAAGGGACAAATTCGACCAGTCGAAGGTTATGCAAATTGTGCACTGATTCTGCGCGGACTGCGTAAATTTGAGGTGGTTTCAGAGAGTGTGTACAAGGAGTTTCATAAACTATAAATAAGAGTCCCTATGGCCATTTTAAGGTATGTTAAAGCTTTCTAAAGGTATTTTAAGTGTTTCTAGAAGGGGTTATAGGGTTTCAAATGGTATAGCAAGGGTGAGATTCGATGTTATTCAAATCGGCTAAGTCTTTTCTCTTTGTAATTTATGCTTTCATAGTGGAATTCACTTTGTGTCATGGTTTTTTTCTGAAAGTGTTTTCAATATTAAATCAGTGTGTTCTCTTGTGTCATTGGATTGTTATCCTAGATATAAATCTGTGTGATTCCGCAGCACAAATCCCAACACATGATGCATGTCCACAAAACATTATTTCTACACACACTGTAGGGGTGAAACTCGTTCAAGCTAGGTTGGGTTTTGCATGAACCCAAGCTTAATCGAACCTCAAGAGGACCTAACACACAACTTGACCTGACCCAAATGCACACCCATGACTCAACCAAACCCAAGATCTTTTGTGCTCACCTCAACTCGGTTAAAGCACATTTGATTAATCTCAACCTGATCTAACCTAACTAGAATATGCTCAACCCGAACCCAACTAGAATTCAAATTAGGTTGGTGTTTTCCAGTTGAACCCAAACCAAGGACCTTAACAACCTTACTAGAACTTGGGTCAGGTCAATTGGGTTCAGGTTGACCTGAACCTTAAGTTACAACCCTAGTGCACCGTAGTAGGCATGAGCCTTTTTCACCCTTCTATAACCTCTTTAACATAAGCAATTGCTATTTCTTGTTAGGACCATGAAACTCTCTTGAATTTCTCAGTGGCTATGTAAGAGCCCTCAACCATTCCATGATATAAAATTCACGAGCCTTTATGAGATAAGGGGTCGGGGCTGGTTTGGATTCATCTTTGGAAAGAAAGCCTAGACAAATTGGGTACATGTAATGGCTCTCTAACCCAAAGCTTGTGGGACCCACAGTGATGTTGTGTTATATCCTTCCATCCATCCATTTTGTAAGCTCATTTTAGGATATGATCTTAAACATGGGGAGATCATAAAATCAAATGGGCTAAACGGCCCATACATCTATAAAGAGTGTGGATCAAGATAGGGCTGTCAACGGGCCGAGCCTATAGTAGGTTTCGGTGCAGGTTTTGAACTGTTTTGGGCCAGGCCAGTGCGCCGAGCCTATTCAAAATTCCGGTTTTTCATGCCCGACCCATTGACACCCCCATACGGAGACAAGAGTGGATTAAAACCCAACCTTGTGGGGCCCACCTTGATGTATTCGTTGTATATCCATTCCGTTCATTTATTTTTCCATCTCATTTTAGAATGTGATCCTAACCTTAAGAAGAAGATACAAATCTCAGGTGGACCATACCACTAGAAAAAGTTATGAATGACCATTAAAAACTTTTTTGTTGACCACAAGAGTTTTGGATCAAGCTCATCTTTGTATTGTCATTTCATCTAGGTCTTCATGGCATTATCAACAGGTTGGATGAGAAATAAACATTAGGAAAACCTTCTGATGGGCCCTTTGGATTTTTTATGGTGAGGAACTCAATCACCATTGTTTCCTAAGGTGTGGTCCACTTAAGATTTTGATCTGCATAATTTTTGCCACCACTTCCTAAAATGGGTTGTAGAAACAGATGAATGGTATGGATATACTGTAAGACCCGTATCTTGGTCCGTACCTTTCCGTACACTTCCGCGGTCGTACCGGTCGAATTCCGACAACTTTCGACCCTTAAACAATATCGACGCGCGACCTGGATTCATGTACCGACAACCCGAGTCGACTCAACCCGAGACCAATACCATAGCGACCGCACCGTCGACGCGGTTCCGATACCGCGACTCGCGCGCCGAGGCGATACCCGGATCAAGAGATATGGGCCAACGTTCGGTGCGAGAAAACGCCGCGCGTTGCGAAAACCAAGGGAATCTCAACGATGTGTCACATCAATCAATCACCCATCAACCCATCACATGTCAAGTACACATCAATTCCATCCCTTTTCCCAAGCAACCACAAAAGTCTCCCAAACCCATACCTCTCTTACACAAAAGCCAACAAAGTCTTCTCAACCCATACCTTTCTTACACAAAAAGGCACAAAAGTCTTCCTAACCCATACTTTTCTTACACAACCATCACTCACCCATCCATCCATCACTCTCTCTCTCTCCCTTTACATTACTCTCTCTCTTTCTCTCTTTCTCATTTCAAAGAAAAAGCTCCAAGCAAACATCCCACGTATGGAATTTTGCAAAAAATCCCTAAGCTTCAAGTGGCCCACCTTCCTACCCCAAAATCTCCCATCTCAACCCTCCATTCTTCATCTTAGCCATTGAAGTTGAAGACAAGGTGCCAAGGAACCCCTAGGAGCGAGAAGATCGGACGGTGGGTGCTTCTATAGGGTAGATTTTCTTGATTTTATGGTGGACCAAGTGAGGCCCACCGATCCATGGTGTGGATCTCACTTGGGACCCTTAAATGTGGCCGATGGACCACTTGGATCATCATGATCGTTCCATGATGGGGCCATTCTCCATGGACCCCATCATGATGGTTATTTCATTGCAAAAAGGTCATCTAGACCGTCCATAACGGTGGAGAATGGATCTCCACCGTTGATTTATAATTTTGATGGTCCCATGATCAAAGGGATCCATTTATTGTATGTTTCATTGCAAGGGAGGGCCCATAATGACGGGGTCCCTCCATCACAAGCCGTGTCCCACTCTCCATGTCTCTCTCCCTCTCTCTTTTATTTTATTGTATTTTATTTTATTTTATTTTATTTTATTGTAATAGGATGGTATGGCCCACTTGAATGGATCCCAACTTGATGTATTTATTTTATTCAAGTGGGGCCCACTTTAGATGTTATTTCCATGCCGCCCATCATGTGGTGGCCCACTTCATCAGGCCCACCACAAATAATTGTGTATGAACGTCAGCCGTCCAGCGTCTGGGACGCTGGACGTTTCTAAGAAAATGAGAACAAGAAGAAAAAAGAAAGGAAAAAGGAAGAAAAAGAAGGGAATGGGGTGTTCCCTTTGCACAGGCCCCACCCTGATGTCTATGTCCTATCCAAGCCGTCCATCCTCTCACCCACGGTATTCTAGCCGTTGGGTAAAAGTTTGGAACTAATCCAATCACCTGGTGGGCCATAGCGCCTAATATTGCGCCCTTACCATCCAAACACTAGTTCCTTATTTTATTTCACCTACAAGCATCAAAAAAAAATTGGAACTCTGGACTCATTTGGACGGCCTCGAGCCGCTGATCGCAATGGCTGGGGTAGATTTTGTTTTTACGGGCCCCACGTGTAAAAAACCATTGAACATCAGATTTTTTTTTTTAAAAAAAAAAGGGGGCATTGGCAGAGGCTTTGCCTCTGCCCTGGAAACGGTCAGCGCCTGCACGCAGGCGCGTGCAGGCTCATCTCTACGGGCGGACGGACGTGGGGTGGGTGCCCACGGCTCCTGCGTGTGGGCCCCACTATAATGTGTATTTGACATCCAACTGGGGCATGAGGTGGGCCACCCCAGTGGCGGGCCCCCCTCCAAAAAAGGGACAGATCCAAAACTTAGGTGGCCCACACCACGTGAAATAGTGTGGTTTGAGGCCTACCATTGAAATCTGGGTTGGGGCCCACAGAAGCTTTGAATCAGGCTGAAATTTATGTCGTCCCTTCATCCAGGTCCGAGTGACCTTATAAATGGGTTGGATGGCAAATAGATATTACTGAGTGGGCCCCACATGGGACCCACATTCTTTCTAAAACCAAAGTCCACCGTCCAGTGGACGGTGGCACCCACCGTTATGTATCTGCCCACCCACCGTCCAGCAGACGGTGGGGCCCTTGGAGAGTATGTCTGGTCCCTCACCAGCAACAGTGGGACCCACCATGATGGACGTGATGCATCCGGATCGTCCATCCCCTTGGTGGGATCATTTTATAACATGATGCCACTGATTGGGTGGGCCATTCACATATGGGTTAGCCCCTTTTGGGTTGCAATAGGCCTATGGGCTAGGTCCATTGTATCATAAAAGGCCTATGGGCTAGTCCCATTTAAATTAGGAAATGCTTATGGGCTAGGCCCATTTGATTCATGTAAGGCCCAAGAACTTGAGCCCACTTGATATGTAGAGCCTATGGGCTTAACTTGATATTCAAGGCCTATGGTTTTAGGCCCAATGGATATGATCTAAGGCCATGTGACTAGGCCATTTGATGTACTTCTAGGCCCATAAAATTGGACCTATTTGTTACATTCTTAGAGCCCATGGAAGTGGACCCATTTGTTATATTGTAAGACCCATGGGACTACACCCATTTGATTAAGAAAGGGTCCATGGGATTAGGCCCACTTTGATATGCATGCAAGCTCATGGACTAGGCCCATTAGAATTGTTTAAGGCCTAGGAATTTAGGCCCATTCGACTCATATAAGGCCTCTGGGTTGAGGCCCAGTTGATATACATTTGGGGGCCCAATTGTGTGGCCCATTTGATACATATTAGACTCATGTGACTAGGTCCAATTGATGTAATCCAAGGCCCACGGGTTTTGACCCATTGCAATGCACATAAGACCCATTGGTGTGGCCCATTTATGTGGCCCATCTGACGAATAAAAGGCCCATAAGCTATGGCCCATTTGATATATATGTAAGGCCCAATGGGAGGAACCTAAAGTCCATTGCAATGTGTAAACCCAATACCGATCATGTAGCGGTGTTTTAAGAAGATCGTACCTGAGGAACAATGTTGGTTTGACGTCCACCTTGTGAGTGTAATGTTGGTTGGATGTCCACATTACGACTCTCCTTAGGGTCCATTACTAGGCCGTACTTATCGTATTTAGGTCGTCCAGGTCCATCTGCATTGTAAATAGTTTATTTTGTTATAACATGTTTAGTACAGTTCATGACCCATGATCATACGCATCATACGTATGCTTGTTATGAGGATTGACTGATCATAGCATTTGCCTTCGGGCAGGTTGTTTATGGGCTCCCGATTAGGCGGTGTTGCCCTACATGAGTGCACGGTATGCGCAGGATTGGTTGCATGACTGGATAGCGTGATTCATGCATTCCGCATTTGTGTGACATGGTTATTGTACGCCCTAGCGACATCAGGGCCGTAGCCTCCACAGACGCATCGTGGTTGGCAGGATTGGATACCGAAAATCTTGTTCTACATGGGGTACTATAGATATCCCTGGGTGAAAGTCCCTAAACCCTTATGGTACCAAGAGGTTGCTCCAACGTCTAGACCGAGTGGGTAGATGAGCGTTGAGTGCCGATTATCAGACGGTTACGCTCTCTACTGTGTCGTGGTCGGTTGGAAGGGGGTACGGCCTTACCCGCCCGAGTGTAGGGGGCAATGCTAGGCTGAGTCTGACCAGCTCGAGGAATGGGTCCGCTATCGACGAGTCGCGCCCGATATTGGCAGACGGATAGTGAGGTCTCTTCCACTTACCTTATTGTGCGCGATGTGGCGGCAATCTGGTTTAGAGTGTACTAGACCCCGGTGATATTCCATACTTTGAGCTGTATTGATGTGTGGACATAGATGAGGGCCTGTATGCTTGAGTTGCATTGTACATCGCATGGCCTTGTGGTGGCCGATACATTCATGTCTGGCATTGTATAGGCTTGGTACGGCTCATGATATCATGGTTCCATTTGCATATTCCGCATCACTCTGACATTGCATGATCATATTCTACCTTGTGCACACACTTTCACCACCCTCTAAGCTTTCTGTAAGCTTATGCACGACCGTTGCGTGCAGGTGACGTTGGACTGCAGCAGCGCTGAGACAGGAGCACGTTGCAGAGCATTTTGGAGTTTTGTTCTTTACCATTGTATTTTCCCTTTATGCTCATTGTACTTGTAAAGTTTTTGATCATAGTGGAAATGTAATGGATTTCTTGGTTGTTGTTTGTGGGTTATGCCTTTGGTTATGCTTATTACGAATCAGACTGACATACAAAATCCTCCTCGTAGCATCCCAGGATCGGAACCTGGCGAATGGGATCTAGGAGCCGAGAATGGGGTTCTACGGAGGCTGTCGGCGCCGGATTCGGCGATCGGGAATTCTGTGAGCCCGGTTTTTGAGTTTGGGGCGTGATAGAAGTTGGTATCAGAGCATAACTTGGGAATAACCGAGAACAACATTACATGTTTGCTATGAGTGAAGAATGATTAAATTCCGAAGTTCGAATAACTTCGCGACCTTCCAATACAGACCGTTAACGTGCGTACATTCGAGAGTTTTGAAGTTGATAGGCGCTTTCGCTCTTTCCTGTAGGGTATGGCGCCTGTTACTCAATCGACTCCCGCACCACTACCTGAGGATTCTACCTCACCATCGGAGACTCCAGCTCTACCACCTGCGTCTCCCATTCCACCCTCAGAGATTCCTGCTTCTTCCCATGAGGATGACATTCCTCCACCTGAGACCGATGAGGAGCCGACGGTGACTGTGAGTGCCTCTCAGTTACAGCAGATGTTACAGGCTGTGATCGCCGCACTCCAGGGACAGGGTAGACGCCCAGCTGTTTCACCAGCTCAGGCGGAGCAGGAGCGCCCGACGCCGTACTTCGTGAGTTTAGACGACATGATCCCCCATGTTTCCAGGGCGAGCCGGATCCGACTGCAGCCGAGAGATGGCGCTCTGATGTGGAGAAGATATTCGATACCATGTTGTGCACGACCGAGCAGCGTGTCCGGTTAGCAGTATTTCTCTTCCACGGTGAGGCCGAGCATTGGTGGACCTCTGTCGCCCGTGTCGCTGGACCTGATTATGTCTGGACATGGGAGGACTTTGTGGACCGATTCGAGGAGCAGTACTTCCCTGACCACATCCGTCGTCAGCGAGCCTTAGAGTTCGAGACTCTGGTGCAGGGAGATATGACCGTGACACAGTACGCGGCCCGTTTCATGGCACTATCGAGATTTGCGCCGTACATGGTTGATGACGAGGGGCGGAAGGCCTGCCGTTTCGAGCACGGCTTACGTTACGGCCTTCGAGGTCGTGTCATTGGGCATGAGCTTCCTACTTTCCAGGCAGTAGTACGGAAAGCTCAGATATACGAGACTGAGTGGGCCGGTTCTCAGTCTGATCGTGGTCAGAGGGGAGACCGGAAGAGACAGGCTTCTTCCAGTCATTCCCAGCAGGGTCGACCACAGCAGCAGAGGCGCACTGGTCGCCCAGCTTTTCGTGCACCATCAGCACCTCCACCACCACCTCAGAGACAGTTCACCGGCACTTGCTTCAGGTGCGGTGCGACGGGACACCGTTCATGGGAGTGTCCCAGTCCCCAGCAGCAGCAGAGAGGTCCACAGCAGCAGAGACCTCCACCGCAGCAGCAGAGACCCCCACAGCAGCAGCGACAGCAGCCTCTACCACCGAGGCCACCTCAGCAGCAGCATCAGCACCAGCCTCAGAGGCCACAGCAGCAGAGGCAGCAGTTTCGACCGCCTCAGCGACCCCAGCAGCAGCAGCAGCACGTTCAGAGGGGACAGGCACCTCCCCAGCCAGCTCAGGCTAGGTTTTATACGGCTCAGCAGGATCCGCAGTCATCTGGGGGAGTCGTTGAGGGTATACTGCCAGTTTCTGCATGCATTGCACGTGTATTGTTTGATTCTGGTGCATCACATTCTTTTGTGGCCGAGAGCTTCTGTCGATCGGCTGGCTTACCGTTGGAGTCTGCTGATGAGAGCCTATCAGTATCGACTCCCTTGGGGAGGACTGCAGCGTTGGGACGATTTTGCTCGTCATGCCCCGTTCTAGTCGGGGATACCTTCCTGCCTGCTGATTTGTTTGTTTTGCCGATGTCCGAGTTCGACGTTATCTTGGGCATGGATTGGCTCGCCGAGTACTATGCCATTTTGGACTGCGCCGCGAGGACCGTCACGTTCTGTATATCCGGCGTGCCACAGTTCCAGTTCGTTGCAGAGGCCAGAGGAGAGCGGTTGTCTTGTTTGATGTCTTGCGCCATAGAGGAGCCTGTCGCCGTTTGCATCGACCATTTACCGATAGTTTGCGATTTTTCCGATGTGTTTCAGGAGATTCCGGGATTTCCGCCTCGTCGACTCACCGAGTTTCAGATCGATCTCGTGCCCGGTACCGCGCCTATTTCAAAGGCCCCGTATCGTATGGCACCGTTGGAGTTACGGGAACTGCAGAAGCAGTTGGACGAGTTACGTGAGTTGGGTTTTATCCGTCCGAGCAGTTCGCCGTGGGGAGCGCCGGTACTCTTCGTGAAGAAGAAGGATGGCTCGTTGAGGCTCTGCGTTGATTATCGCGAGCTCAACAAAGTCACGATCAAGAACAAGTACCTGCTTCCCAGGATTGATGATTTGTTTGACCAGCTGCAGGGTGCACAGTTCTTTTCGAAGGTTGACCTGCGTTCCGGTTATCATCAGATTCGGGTCCGAGATGAGGACATTCCGAAGACAGCATTCAGGACGCGTTACGGTCATTTTAAGTTTCAGGTCATGTCCTTCGGACTGACCAATGCACCCGCGGTCTTCATGCAGCTGATGAACGAGATTTTTTGCCCATATCTGGATCAGTTTGTTGTAGTCTTCATCGACGACATTCTGATCTACTCGAGGACCCGTGAGGAGCATGAGCAGCACTTGGAGATTACCTTGCAGACCCTCCGCGCACACCAGCTGTATGCGAAGCTGGAGAAGTGCGAGTTCTGGCAGGATGAGGTGAAGTTCCTCGGTCACGTGGTGACGAGGGAGGGTGTCGCAGTGGACCCCTCGAAGGTCGAGGCAGTGCGTCAGTGGGGCCAGCCCACGACTGCGACAGAGATCCGTAGTTTCCTTGGTTTGGCGGGCTATTACCGACGTTTCATCGAGGGTTTTTCTCGTATTGCAGCCCCACTGACCAGGTTGACTCGGAAGGGCGCAGAGTTTATTTGGAGTGACGCCTGCGAGCGAGCATTTACGGAGTTGAAGGACCGTCTGACGTCCGCTCCTGTCCTCACTCTTCCCTCTGGGAGTGACGAATTTATTGTATTCACCGATGCCTCGCATATCGGTTTGGGTGCTGTCCTGATGCAGCACGGGAGACCAGTGGCCTTTGCGTCTCGTCAGCTCAAAGTTCATGAGCTGAACTATCCTACACATGATCTGGAGCTGGCTGCAGTTGTCTTCGCACTGAAGGTGTGGAGGCACTACCTTTACGGGATTAGGTTCGAGCTCTTCTCTGATCACAAGAGCTTGAAGTACCTCTTCTCGCAGTCTGAGTTGAATATGAGACAGAGGCGCTGGATGGAGCTCCTGAAGGACTATGATTTCGACCTTCAGTACCACCCGGGCAAGGCAAATGTGGTGGCAGATGCCCTCAGCCGTCAGCCACGAGGCCTAGTGGCACATATGATGATTCAGGAGTGGCGGATGCTTGAGGATATTGCTGCGTATGACTTTGAGTTCGGCCTGCAGTCTTCCATTGTACAGTTATCGAGCTTGTCGATTCAACCCTCTCTTGTCGCTAGGGTGATCGAGGCTCAGCAGGCTGATGAGTCGTTGCAGAGTTATATGGCTGAGGCGGCATCTGAGGGTCAGGCTGATTGGCAGATCGGTACAGACGGTGGACTTCGCTTCAGAGGCCGATTATGTGTCCCGGATATCCCAAAGTTACGCAGAGATCTTATGACCGAGGCACATCGATCGCGATTTTCTATCCACCCGGGCTCGACGAAGATGTACCGTGACATGAGGCGACAGTATTTTTGGTCAGGGATGAAGCGCCAGATCGTCAGTTTTGTGGCGAGTGTGACACGTGCCAGCGTGTCAAGGCCGATCATCAGAGACCTCCTGGTCTCTTGCAGCCGTTGAGCGTCCCGATGTGGAAGTGGGAGCACGTGTCGACTGATTTCATTATGGGTTTGCCGAGGACTCAGCGCGGTCATGACTCCATTTGGGTTGTTGTGGATCGTCTGACGAAGTCGGCACATTTCCTTGCGATGCGTGCGACTTGGTCTATGGACCGGCTTGCGAGACTATTCATCGAGGAGATTGTGAGACTGCATGGCGTTCCAGTCTCGATCGTTTCTGACCGAGACTCGAGGTTCACGTCTCAGTTTTGGGGGAGCTTCCAGCGTGCGATGGGGACTGATTTGCAGCTCAGCACCGCGTACCATCCGCAGACCGATGGCCAGACCGAGAGGGTCAATCAGATACTTGAGGATATGCTTCGGACCTGCGCGATTGACTTCGGGGGTAGCTGGGATGAGCATCTGCGATTGGCTGAGTTTGCGTACAATAACAGCTATCAGGCGACCATCAGAATGGCTCCTTTTGAGGCACTATATGGTAGACCATGCAGATCACCGAGTTGTTGGACCGAGGTTGGAGAGCGCCGTCTCCTAGGTCCCGAGCTTGTGCAGGAGACTTCAGAGGCTATCGACATCATCAGGCAGAGGATGCGCACAGCTCAGAGCCGACAGAAGAGTTCTGCTGATCGTCGGCGTCGTCCCTTGGAGTTTGATGTAGGGGACCATGTGTATCTCAAGGTCTCGCCCATGAAGGGCGTAGTTCGATTTGGAGCGAAGGGCAAGCTTGCCCCGAGATTCATAGGACCTTTTGAGATCACTGGGCGCGTTGGCGCCGTGGCCTATCGGCTTGCCTTGTCATCACAGTTGTCTGGCGTCCACAACGTTTTCCACGTCTCCATATTGAGGAAGTGTGGGTCAGACATAGTTCCCGTCATTGATTGGCAGCCGTTGGAGGTTCGTGAGGACGCTTCTTACATTGAGCAGCCAGTCCGTATCCTTGATCGGAAGGAGCAGGTCCTCAGAACCAAGGTCATTCCATTGGTGAAGGTGCAGTGGGGTCACCATTCTGTACAGGAGGCTTCTTGGGAGCGTGAGGCTGAGATTCGAGAGCGATATCCTCATCTCTTTGATGGTTGATGATCATGTATTGTATTTTGTACGCTGTCCCTGGTTCTATATGATGACATTATGTTTCTTATTCCTCGCGAGTTATGCTTAGTTGCGACGCTTGTGTAAATTTCGAGGACGAAATTTTTATAAGGAGGGGAGAGCTGTAAGACCCGTATCTTGGTCCGTACCTTTCCGTACACTTCCGCGGTCGTACCGGTCGAATTCCGGCAACTTTCGACCCTTAAACAATATCGACGCGCGACCTGGATTCATGTACCGACAACCCGAGTCGACTCAACCCGAGACCAATACCATAGCGACCGCACCGTCGCCGCGGTTCCGATACCGCGACTCGCGCGCCGAGGCGATACCCGGATCAAGAGATATGGGCCAACGTTCGGTGCGAGAAAACGCCGCGCGTTGCGAAAACCAAGGGAATCTCAACGATGTGTCACATCAATCAATCACCCATCAACCCATCACATGTCAAGTACACATCACTTCCATCCCTTTTCCCAAACAACCACAAAAGTCTCCCAAACCCATACCTCTCTTACACAAAAGCCAACAAAGTCTTCTCAACCCATACCTTTCTTACACAAAAAGGCACAAAAGTCTTCCTAACCCATACTTTTCTTATACAACCATCACTCACCCATCCATCCATCACTCTCTCTCTCTCCCTTTACATCACTCTCTCTCTTTCTCTCTTTCTCATTTCAAAGAAAAAGCTCCAAGCAAACATCCCACGTATGGAATTTTACAAAAAATCCCTAAGCTTCAAGTGGCCCACCTTCCTACCCCAAAATCTCCCATCTCAACCCTCCATTCTTCATCTTAGCCATTGAAGTTGAAGACAAGATGCCAAGGAATTCCTAGGAGCGAGAAGATCGGACGGTGGGTGCTTCTATAGGGTAGATTTTCTTGATTTTATGGTGGACCAAGTGAGGCCCACCGATCCATGGTGTGGATCTCACTTGGGACCCTTAAATGTGGCCGATGGACCACTTGGATCATCATGATCGTTCCATGATGGGGCCATTCTCCATGGACCCCATCATGATGGTTATTTCATTGCAAAAAGGTCATCTAGACCGTCCATAACGGTGGAGAATGGATCTCCACCGTTGATTTATAATTTTGATGGTCCCATGATCAAAGGGATCCATTTATTGTATGTTTCATTGCAAGGGAGGGCCCATAATGACGGGGTCCCTCCATCACAAGCCGTGTCCCACTCTCCATGTCTCTCTCCCTCTCTCTTTTATTTTATTGTATTTTATTTTATTTTATTTTATTTTATTGTAATAGGATGGTATGGCCCACTTGAATGGATCCCAACTTGATGTATTTATTTTATTCAAGTGGGGCCCACTTTAGATGTTATTTCCATGCCGCCCATCATGTGGTGGCCCACTTCATCAGGCCCACCACAAATAATTGTGTATGAACGTCAGCCGTCCAGCGTCTGGGACGCTGGACGTTTCTAAGAAAATGAGAACAAGAAGAAAAAAGAAAGGAAAAAGGAAGAAAAAGAAGGGAATGGGGTGTTCCCTTTGCACAGGCCCCACCCTGATGTCTATGTCCTATCCAAGCCGTCCATCCTCTCACCCACGGTATTCTAGCCGTTGGGTAAAAGTTTGGAACTAATCCAATCACCTGGTGGGCCATAGCGCCTAATATTGCGCCCTTACCATCCAAACACTAGTTCCTTATTTTATTTCACCTACAAGCATCAAAAAAAAATTGGAACTCTGGACTCATTTGGACGGCCTCGAGCCGCTGATCGCAATGGCTGGGGTAGATTTTGTTTTTACGGGCCCCACGTGTAAAAAACCATTGAACATCAGATTTTTTTTTTTAAAAAAAAAAGGGGGCATTGGCAGAGGCTTTGCCTCTGCCCTGGAAACGGTCAGCGCCTGCACGCAGGCGCGTGCAGGCTCATCTCTACGGGCGGACGGACGTGGGGTGGGTGCCCACGGCTCCTGCGTGTGGGCCCCACTATAATGTGTATTTGACATCCAACTGGGGCATGAGGTGGGCCACCCCAGTGGCGGGCCCCCCTCCAAAAAAGGGACAGATCCAAAACTTAGGTGGCCCACACCACGTGAAATAGTGTGGTTTGAGGCCTACCATTGAAATCTGGGTTGGGGCCCACAGAAGCTTTGAATCAGGCTGAAATTTATGTCGTCCCTTCATCCAGGTCCGAGTGACCTTATAAATGGGTTGGATGGCAAATAGATATTACTGAGTGGGCCCCACATGGGACCCACATTCTTTCTAAAACCAAAGTCCACCGTCCAGTGGACGGTGGCACCCACCGTTATGTATCTGCCCACCCACCGTCCAGCAGACGGTGGGGCCCTTGGAGAGTATGTCTGGTCCCTCACCAGCAACAGTGGGACCCACCATGATGGACGTGATGCATCCGGATCGTCCATCCCCTTGGTGGGATCATTTTATAACATGATGCCACTGATTGGGTGGGCCATTCACATATGGGTTAGCCCCTTTTGGGTTGCAATAGGCCTATGGGCTAGGTCCATTGTATCATAAAAGGCCTATGGGCTAGTCCCATTTAAATTAGGAAATGCTTATGGGCTAGGCCCATTTGATTCATGTAAGGCCCAAGAACTTGAGCCCACTTGATATGTAGAGCCTATGGGCTTAACTTGATATTCAAGGCCTATGGTTTTAGGCCCAATGGATATGATCTAAGGCCATGTGACTAGGCCATTTGATGTACTTCTAGGCCCATAAAATTGGACCTATTTGTTACATTCTTAGAGCCCATGGAAGTGGACCCATTTGTTATATTGTAAGACCCATGGGACTACACCCATTTGATTAAGAAAGGGTCCATGGGATTAGGCCCACTTTGATATGCATGCAAGCTCATGGACTAGGCCCATTAGAATTGTTTAAGGCCTAGGAATTTAGGCCCATTCGACTCATATAAGGCCTCTGGGTTGAGGCCCAGTTGATATACATTTGGGGGCCCAATTGTGTGGCCCATTTGATACATATTAGACTCATGTGACTAGGTCCAATTGATGTAATCCAAGGCCCACGGGTTTTGACCCATTGCAATGCACATAAGACCCATTGGTGTGGCCCATTTATGTGGCCCATCTGACGAATAAAAGGCCCATAAGCTATGGCCCATTTGATATATATGTAAGGCCCAATGGGAGGAACCTAAAGTCCATTTCAATGTGTAAACCCAATACCGATCATGTAGCGGTGTTTTAAGAAGATCGTACCTGAGGAACAATGTTGGTTTGACGTCCACCTTGTGAGTGTAATGTTGGTTGGATGTCCACATTACGACTCTCCTTAGGGTCCATTACTAGGCCGTACTTATCGTATTTAGGTCGTCCAGGTCCATCTGCATTGTAAATAGTTCATTTTGTTATAACATGTTTAGTACAGTTCATGACCCATGATCATACGCATCATACGTATGCTTGTTATGAGGATTGACTGATCATAGCATTTGCCTTCGGGCAGGTTGTTTATGGGCTCCCGATTAGGCGGTGTTGCCCTACATGAGTGCACGGTATGCGCAGGATTGGTTGCATGACTGGATAGCGTGATTCATGCATTTCGCATTTGTGTGACATGGTTATTGTACGCCCTAGCGACATCAGGGCCGTAGCCTCCACAGACGCATCGTGGTTGGCAGGATTGGATACCGAAAATCTTGTTCTACATGGGGTACTATAGATATCCCTGGGTGAAAGTCCCTAAACCCTTATGGTACCAAGAGGTTGCTCCAACGTCTAGACCGAGTGGGTAGATGAGCGTTGAGTGCCGATTATCAGACGGTTACGCTCTCCACTGTGTCGTGGTCGGTTGGAAGGGGGTACGGCCTTACCCGCCCGAGTGTAGGGGACAATGCTAGGCTGAGTCTGACCAGCTCGAGGAATGGATCCGCTATCGACGAGTCGCGCCCGATATTGGCAGACGGATAGTGAGGTCTCTTCCACTTACCTTATTGTGCGCGATGTGGCGGCAATCTGGTTTAGAGTATACTAGACCCCGGTGATATTCCATACTTTGAGCTGTATTGATGTGTGGACATAGATGAGGGCCTGTATGCTTGAGTTGCATTGTACATCGCATGGCCTTGTGGTGGCCGATACATTCATGTCTGGCATTGTATAGGCTTGGTACGGCTCATGATATCATGGTTCCATTTGCATATTCCGCATAACTCTGACATTGCATGATCATATTCTACCTTGTGCACACACTTTCACCACCCTCTAAGCTTTCTGTAAGCTTATGCACGACCGTTGCGTGCAGGTGACGTTGGACTGCAGCAGCGCTGAGACAGGAGCACGTTGCAGAGCATTTTGGAGTTTTGTTCTTTACCATTGTATTTTCCCTTTATGCTCATTGTACTTGTAAAGTTTTTGATCATAGTGGAAATGTAATGGATTTCTTGGTTGTTGTTTGTGGGTTATGCCTTTGGTTATGCTTATTACGAATCAGACTGACATACAAAATCCTCCTCGTAGCATCCCAGGATCGGAACCTGGTGAATGGGAGCTAGGAGCCGAGAATGGGGTTCTACGGAGGCTGTCGGCGCCGGATTCGGCGATCGGGAATTCTGTGAGCCCGGTTTCTGAGTTTGGGGCGTGACATATACAATGTATCATCAAGCTGGGCCCCATGGTAGGGGTAGCACCCACTAAGGTGTTACACAAGTAACACTCAACCCACTACCCATTGTTGAAACTTTCTCAAGACCCACTCTAATGTTTAGACACCATCCGCCCGTTTCTAAGGTGATTCACGCATGGATGAAGGGAAAGCACAAATATAAAAAACTTCTATCGCCCTTATTAAGGTTTCAATGGTGGTCATTTAATCCTCATTCATATGGCTCACTTAAGTTTTAAATGTCCATGATATTTGGGCTCATGTCCTAACAAATGAACTGATGAAACAGATGGTCGGAGTGTATATAATAAAAACATCATGGTGAGCCCCACAATGCATTAGGTGACAGGTCATAAGCTAGTCTCATCCCTAATTTACTGGACAATGCACTACCAAAGTGTGTTCCACTTGATGGGAAACCCATATGATGCACTCAAATTACTAATTGGTACTAATCAAATTGTGTGGGCCTTCCTATTACCTTAAGTAATTAGAGTAAAAGATGATACTTGCACATGAGTCCTTAGTCTTGCTCCGCTGGTAGACTCTCAGGAGTTTCAACACTTGGTCAAGAGTTTGAGTACCCATAGGTGTTGAAATTCCACTACTTTGTGAGTGTGTCTTAAAAAAATAAAAGAATAAAGTAATTTAAAAGGTATTTACTCCAACTACACCCATTGTTTCGTGGGAGTACTTTAAGAGCATCGCTTTTCAAAACATTATTTCTTTATATTGGAGGATTAGGATACTATTTACCTTTTTCTCTAACAAAAATGCCCATAATCACTTTTTTTTTTTCAATTTTCTATGCACATGTGCCATCTTTTATCATCACTCTCTAGCATAAACTCTCTTTTAAAAAATGTTATTTTTCTTTTTCTTTTTTTACTTATCGTGTTGAAAATTGCTTGTCAACAAAAAACGAGAAGAAAATAGATGGGAAAAAATTATGAATATTTCACTTTTAAAGAAATATTTTTTTTCAAAAGATTATAATTAAGTACGTCTTTTGCTAAGAAAAAAAATTTATGCGAAAAGGCTTCCGCCACATCCTTCAAAGAATTAGAGAATATAGTGAAGAGGTGTGCGGGAAAAGGAAACTTGCTCTTTCAAACTCGCGCTAAGAGCACTTTCATCCACACCATCGTGTGAGACTTAACAAATTGCGGAATGGGCCCACGGATCTATCTGTGCATAGGACATGCTAATCGAGGGTTCAGATGGCTTACCTAAGAGAGACGCCATTGCTAAGAATAAGAATACCAGAATAATTATAGAGCTTAGGATCTTCCTCTCCTTCACACCATTTCTGCAACTAAAAAGATGGGACTCGAATTCTGCCGTGGTGTAGGATCGGGGACCCAGCTCTCTTATATAGAGACTGTGGAGGGGGAGTTTGAAACCCATTAAAACTCCCCCTCCCACGCTCTACATTGTTGTGTCCTAGTTCGACTCAAATTGTTGTTTGCGTAAATAACTATAACATTCCAGCCCTAATACGCACTACTGCACAATCAAAGTTGCGCAGTGAATCACCTGAAATGGGGCCCACTGGTCTACCCAATCATCCAGTCCAACTGAATGACAATCCAGACTGTTGATCAGTAAGGCCTACTAAATAGAGTTCTTACATTCTTCCACTTGGGCCTCATTGAGCAACATTAATGATAGTCATATAGAATAATTTTGAAAACAAGTTTTGATCTTTTAAGAAAATATCCAAATGGTTAACCAATGAAACAGTTGGACAGTATGAGTAATGTTATTCAATCTAGTCCATCAAGACAGTCAGTATCGAAATGTGGTAATCATCACAACATTTAATTTAGGTGAAGTGAGTCTAAGTGCAATCACAAATACTTTCAATCTTAATGACATAGATCAGGAACTAGACAATGTGTTATAAGGATTACACACTTTAGTATGATAATATGTGTCTAACCTTAAGAGGTCCTTAAGCTTTTACCTGTCTTCAACGAGACACGACTGGAGTTCTACTTACTCAAAATTTGTGCATATATATAGAGAAGTAGAAATAAAGCTTTATATCAAAATCATCTAAACAAACTGTATAAAATAAGATCTCTAAGTGTATGTGAAAATCAAAGTATGCTCAACTCCCACTAACTGAAAACATATGTGGGATCAATGACTCCCATGGATGCTGCATGCTCCTGAAATAGAGTGATACGGAGTCCTTTCGTGAGCAGATCTACGATCATCTGCTTAGTACCGATGAATTCAACGGACACTTGATAATTCTGAAATCTTTCCTTTACAACAAGATACTTAATATCGATATACCTTGACCTTGACAAATGCTTGTTGTTACTAGAGAAGGAAATAGCAGCCGAATTATCATAAAATATTCTCAATGGTTTTGGTATATGCTCCAGTACTCGCAAACTTCAGAAGAAACTCTGCAACTATAGTACCTGACTAGATACCTCATGGCAGACAATAAATTCAACTTCCATAGTGGATGAGGCTGTGGTAGATTATTTCATGCTTTTCCACGATACAGCTCCTCCCACCATCATGAAGATGTATCCCGAAGTACACTTCTTTATATCAACGCAGCCTACGAAGTCTGCATCTGAATATCCGATCAACTCCAACTGGTCAGATCTTCTGTATGTGAGTCTGAAGTCTTTCGTTCTCTAAAGATACCGTAATACTTTCTTTGCAGCTATCCAATGTTGCATTTCTGGATTAGATAGATATTTTTTCAACATTTCAGTGACAAAGGCAATGTCCGATCGCATACAGACTTGAGCATACATGATGCTCCCTATCACTGATGCATATCGAAATTCTTTCATTTGATTCTTTTCTAAATCATTCTTTGGACATTGAAATAGGTCAAATTTGTCGCCCTTTACAATGGGTGACTGTCTAGAAGCATAATTTTGTGTGTCATACCTTTCAAGTACCCTAGTAATATAGGCCCTCTATGACAGGCTGAGCAGTCCAAGTGATCTGTCATGGTGAATCTCAATGCCAATGACATAAGAAGCTTTACCAAGATCTTTTATTTCAAAACTTTGAGATAAGAATTTCTTGGTGTCTCTAAACATCCTGGTATCACTGCTAGCCAACAGAATGTCATCAACATACAAAATCATCATAACAAACTTACTCCCACTGATTTTAATGTGCATGCATTCATTTGCAGTGTTTTCTACAAAGCCGTATGAGGAAATGACTTCATGAAACTTTAGGTACCACTGTCGCAATGTCTGTTTCAACCCATATATTGACTTATTAAGTTTAAAAACTAAATGTTCTAAGACAGTAGCTACAAAACCTTCGGGTTACAACATGTACACATTCTCATTCAGATCCCCATAGAGAAATGAAGTCTTTACATCTATTTGATATAACTCTAAATTCATATGATTTATAAGAGTCATTATGATCCTGAATGAGTCTTTCTTGAATACTAGTGAGAAAGTCTCCTTAAAGTCAATGCACTCACATTGGTTAAAACCCTTAGTAACAAGTCGGGCTTTATACCTTTTGACATTGACCTTATAGTTCCTTTTGGTTTTAAATATCCATTTAGAACCAATCGGCCTTATTCCAGTAGGTTACTCTACAAGATCTCATATTTTATTGTCCCTCATGGATTTCAACTCATCTTTCATGGCATCAAACCAACGAGAAGGATCAGCACTTTGTGTGACTTGTATAAAGGATTCAAGATCCTTTTTCACCCCTATGTCAAAGTCATGCTCCTATAAGTATATGATATAATCGTCTTGATTTACAAGTCTTCTTTCTCTTTCAGATCTTCTCAATAGTTCAGCTTGTTGGTTGTTATCTTGATTTTTCTCATTAGTGGTTTGTGCATGAGGTTCTACTTGGTGTTCCACAGTGACTGTAGGATCAACTACATCATTAATATCCACGTGATCTGAAGTGATTATGACTAGAGTAAAAGTCCTTTGTTCCTCAAATACAAAATTTCTAGTGTTCGTACTCCCACTGTTTTCAGTGTCTTCAATAAATCTGACATTCTCAATCTCAACAATCCTGATAGAGTGTAAAAGACAGTAGAATCGATAGCCTTTTGATCTTTTTAGATATCCAATGAAGAAACAACTTACGGTTATAGGATCAAGCTTCTTTTCATGCAGATTATAAATTTTGGCTTCAGCAGAACAACCTCAAACATGTAGATATTGAAGACTTGATTTTCTCACATTCTACAACTCAAAAAGAGTTTTGCTTACTGCTTTGCTGGAAACCATGTTTAGTATATAAACAGCGGTTTTGATCGCATCACCCCACAGAGATTCTGAAAATGTCAAATTGTTGACCATGCTTCGCACCATATCCAAAAGGGTGCGATTGCGTCTCTCAGCCACACCATTCTGCTCTTGAGTACAAGCATAGTGTACTGAGCGATAATGTCACAATCCTGTGGGTATCTAGCGAATGGCCCTAGATTGTGTCCTGATTCATCATATCTGCCATAGTATTCACCACCACGGTTAGATCTGACAACTTTGATCCTTTTATCGATATGATTTTCAACTTCGGACTTATAGATTTTAAAAGCATCTAGGGCATCTGATTTCTCATTAATAAGATATAGGTACCCAAAGCGAGAGTAATCATTTATAAAGGTAATAAAATATTTGTGGCCACTTCATGAGGATATAAGGAATGGTTCACAGATATCTATATGTATAACCTCTAATAGACCTATACTCCCGGTTGCACCTTTCCTTCTAATTCTAGTTTGTTTTCTTTTTATGCAATTAATGCATACTTTATAGTCAGAGAAGTCTAAATAATGCAAAATTTCTTCTCGCACAAGCCTATCTAATCTCTCACGAGATATATGGCATAGCCGCCTATGCCACAACATAGAGGAATTCTCATGGTCTAGCCTTCACTTGGACCCACTTTATTTTCATACAAGATATTAATATTATAGACGTGAGAGACAATCAAGTCTAACTGGTATAAGTTGTTTACTATAAAGTCAATTCTAAATTTAATCAAATTAAAGTAAATACTAAAACTTTTATTTCCAAAGTGGAATGAATATCTCAACTTATCCAAACAGAAAATTGAAACTAAATTACATATTATATACGACACACAAAATGTATCTACTAAATTCAAAAAATGACCAGACTTTAACTTAAGTTTATAGACTCGTTTTGCCTCCACGTCAACCTTAACACCATTGCCTACGTATACTGAGCGCTCTGCATCAGTTGGTGGCCTGACCTATAGTAATTCTTGTATAGAAGTGCATATGTAAATAGTAATTCCTGAATCTATCCACCAGGAATTCACTGACACATCAGTTATATTAGATTCAAAACTGACAAGAACAAAATGATTACCTTTCTTTATAAGTCAATTCTTAAACCTTTCGCAGTCTTTCTTTAGATGTCCAGTCTTTTTGCAAAAGAAGCACGGTTTGCCTTTAACCTATTTGTATTTAGATCCATTTGTAGATTGATTCTCATGGTTTCCAGATGGAGGACCAGAAAATCTACTATTAGAACCTTGTTTCCTTTTTCTTTTATTCCCTTGCCCATGCCCATGACTGGAGGTCACCATATTGACATTTTGAACTTTAATCATCTGCCTGATCCTATCTTCTTCTTGGAAGCACTGAGTGATAAATTCATTCAATGTCCACATGTCCTTTAGAGTGTTATTATTGACCAGAAACGTGTCGAATTGGGGAGGTAGGTTGTTCATGATCAAATGAACCAGTTGATCATCAGTGAGTACAAGCCCTAGAGAACGGATCATAGATACAACTTCGATTTGCTTTACAATGTATTCACGAATATTGCCTTTTCCATCGTAGGATGAGCGAGTCAATTTATTTAGAAGGATGCCCACTTCAGATTTATCAGATTTCCTGAACCTTTTTCGCATTTTTGTCAGGAAAGTTTTGGCATTGTCTGTTTCAGGCATGACGGCCTTCATAGATTCAGAAATCGAATACTTAATTACTTTCAAGCATGTATCATTTAATCTAAACCATGCAACCCATCGATTATATTCAGCTTCAGTGGCATCATCATATGATTCTGGCAGTTCTGGTGTTATCAGGGCCAGATCTAATTGAAGACAGCCCAGAACAACTTCAATGGTGTTCTTCCATTGAGCGTAATTAGATCCATTAAGGGTAGAGACTTGATTCTGATTAGTTGGAATTGAGACTAAAATAAAAGAGAAACATTTATACTCACATTAATTTATAATTTCACAAAGTAATTACGTGAATGTAAATAAAATTATCAGGCAAAGTTAATTAATTCAGTTGCTAAGAGAGACATCAACTGAATCATTCAAGATGAAAATAGGCCCAACCATCACATCCTGGTGGGAATCTGTTACATCATCATCATTCCTCCTGTTAGAGGTAATAATAACATGTTAACGATCCTCCTAAACATGAAGTTAAGTGATGTCAGTGATATAAGTTTGAGACACTCAACACCTGTAAGTGAGATGAGTCTTTCAGCTTTACATTATTAGCACCATTTACTTCACCCGTTCATGTGTTTGTCAAACGGTAAACATCTGTGTTTTCGTTACCGTGTGCATGAAAATGTGAACGCAACTATATGCAATCCTCTTGATCCCAATGTTACAAGTCTGTACTTATAAAATTTTCATCGATTGAGGTCACTATGGTGGCTAACACAACCGAATCCAAAACTATAAATATAGACTTTAGGATTGCTATTATAATCCTGTCTCTCTATGGATTATATCTTAATTAGTCTAATGCGGCCCACAAGATGGTCAGTTCTAATCATTGGAAAATAAATGAACTACATAAAGAAACTATGAGATATGTTTTGCTCTTTTTGATCCAATGGTCTACGAAAGACTTTTAAAGATGGGTAATGGGCCCAAATCAAGGCTTCATCAGAATACAATCGATATGATCTATATATCACCCTAAGGCACTCATAGTTAGGTCAGAATTATCATAAGATGGGTGGTAATATTGAACAATCTGTGTAGTTCAAATTATAGTGCATACACACCCTTATCGCCCACCTAGAGAATATTTCATATGAGATGCCCACATAATACATCATGGATGGTTTAGATCTATCAATTAATGTCCAAAATGTAAACATAATGTCTACAATGTCAAACATATACGGGCTTTAGCCCATGTATGGTGATGGAAAACCCGGGCCATAGGGTCCCATAAAATACTGGGCCCAACAATATCTTTAATAAACTTAATGGCCCAAAGACCCAATGGAATGGGCCCAGTATGCAGAAATGGGCCCAAGTTATCAACAAGCCCATAAAAAGCAAATAAACCGATCTCGGTCGCTGGTCCAAAGTTCAACCCTATCAGTGGATTGTAATCAGGTCCAAAGACCCGACCTAGTATAAGGTCATTTTCGACCTAATTCCAGCTGCGTTACTCTGCCATTAGCGAGCGACTGATAGCAACTCGAGATGAGGGGAGCTGAAATCTCCTTCGCAGCTAAGGGAGACAGAGATCTTCTCCGTAGAGAAGAGAGGCTGGAAAAAAAAAAAAAAAACCTTCTCCGCAAAGAAGGGATGAAGCCTTCTCTATAGCGAAGAATGTAATCTCCCTCAAATCTGAATGAGCAAGGGACATATCCTCCCAAATACGACTGAGATGGTCATGGTTTGAACGATGAATGGAGATGGATGTAACATTCATGGCTGCCTCCGTCAAATTCACAAGTAAGGGTATGAAACCATTGATGATATTCCTAATCTGGGGAAGAAACCCTAATATTCTGATTTGAGAATTTAGATCCCTAACTACTGGTCTGAATTTGGGGTTATAGAACTGAAATCCCCAATTAGGGATTTGGGATTCAAAATCTCTAATTATCGTGATTTAGGGTTCGAATCCGAGATCCCTAATTAATTAAATCTATATATGGGGATTCTAATTCAAAAATCCTAATATATTTGGATCAGGATTTGGAATGTAAAATCCCTAATTAGCTACTGCATCAGAATTTAGGGTGTCGACAATCCCTGATATATGATTTTGGGATTTCGGAAACCCTAATTGCTATTTGGATTTGGGATTCTCAATTTGAAAATCCCATATTGATGAAGGGTCTGAAATCCCTAATCTCTGGATGTCAGATAAGAATATCAAAATCCCTAATTGCATATATGGGATTCTAATTTGGAAAACCTTGATGATCGAGTTGAATATGATATAGTTGAATACGATCATCCATGCCTTTGCATAGTAATCTTTGATACCAACTGTGGCACTTAACAAATATGTGGAATGGGCCCACGGATCTATTTGTGCTTAGGACATGGTGATCGAGGGTTCGGATGGCTTACTTAAGTGGGACGTCATTGCTGAGAATAAGAATACCAGAATACTTATAAAGCTTAGGATCTTCCTCTCCTTCACACCATTTTTGCAACTCAAAAGATAGGACTCGAATTTTGCCATGGTGTAGGATCAGGGACCCATCTCTCTTATATAGAGACTATGGAGGGGGAGTTTGAAACCCATAAAAACTCCCGCTCCCACACTCCACATTGTTGTGTCCTAGTTCGACTCAAATTGTTGTCTGCGTAAACAACTATAGCATTCCAGGCCTAATACACACTGTTGCGCAATCAGAGTTGCACAGCGAATCACCTGAAGTGGGGCTCATTGGTCTACTCAATCATCCAGTCCAACTGAATGACAATCCAGACTATTGATCAGTAAGGCCCACTAGATAGAGTTCTTACACATCGGCCTTATCCAACGGTTGATAGCAAGGTTCACACGTAATGACATGCGAACCGGTGTGTTGCTGAGCGTTCCCCCCCCCCCCCCCCCCTCTCTCTCTCTCTCTCTCTCTCTCTCTCTCTCTCTCTCTATATATATATATATATATATATATATATATATATATATATATATATATATATATAAATATATATATAAACTTCGCTTTTATAAGACTTTTTACAAAGATTATCTTTATATGGGTCTGCTTAGGAATAATCTAATGTAACGAGAGGAAAGAGATTAAGAACTTAACTTTTAAAATGTAAGTTCTTTTAATAAAAAAAAAAAAAGAAAGATTAGGTTGATATTGGTCTTTTACTAAGAGTTGGAGTTTCGACCACTTTTGAAAGGTTGAACAATGTATAAATGAGATGATTCAAAAATTATTTGAAATTTTGTTGACTTTTCTTTTCAACGAGTTTAAGATTACTTCGATCCGACCTATAATATAATTTTTTTTTAAAAAAAAAGTGATAAGCATTTCCTGTGAGATCGCGTGATGCATTGCTCAAATCACAATTATTGTTTTGAGTCTACTATTTTAAAAGCTGAAATAGTTTAAAATGAGATGATTTCAAATTTATTTAAAAGATTGTCAAATTATCTTTCCAATAAGTATGAGATTACTCCGTTCTAACCCGTAATGAGTGAGTTATGACTGTTTCTATAGGATCGTGTAATGCATAGTTCAAACTATGATATGAACATTGTAAAATCGTGATCAGAATTTTACACTTACTTTTCAAAGATCAAACAATGTCCAAATAAATTTGTTTCAAAGTTATTTAAAAGTTTAATAAATTCTCTTTTCAACGAATACAAGATCACCCTGATCCAACCAATCACAAAGGAGTTAGGACTATTTTCATCTAACCACGCAATACATTGTCCAAACTATGATTGTTGTTTGTCCAAATTATAACATTAACTTTTGACTCACTTTTAATAATTCAAATTGTCTTCAAATGAGCTGATTTCAAAGTTTTGAAAGTTCATTGAATCATCTTTCTATCGAGCACATATTATCCTCCAACTTAAAACAAGAAAGTTATGACCATTTTTATAAAATCACGCCATGCTGAAAAAACAACAATCGTGATTTTCCACGATCAAGATTTGATTGATCAGAATTTGACCAAATCTTGATCGTAGAAAATCGTGATTTAATCTTGATCCCGATTTTAGATTGCACGTGGTAAGATAATGTATCAATTTGGACTATCCATCTAGTTGGCCGTGTCATGGATGTCCTACTACTTAAAAATCACACCTATTAGGCAATCCTAAGTCTCTAAGCTAGGAATGGACTGCGGAGCATAGGTGCAATTATACGGATACAACGCTTTACTTGTAAACTGGGGTGTCAATGGGTCAGGCTCGGGCCTGCAAAATCAGATTATTAAATAGGGCCGGCCCCAAACAGTTCAAAATTGGGCCAAGGCCAACCTCAGGCTTAGCCTGTTGACAGCCCTGCATGTAAATGCTACTCGGGAATTTCCGAATGACCACATCAGAGAATCCTACCATACTCCGTGCAGATACGGTTGTTGATCCGTAGAGCCTAGCCAAAGTTTCTGGCCCTATTGTAGGAAGTGGGCGATACATCCTTCACATTTTTCACTTTCCTGGTCTGATATTTTGCCATTTTTCAATGTCCTTCACTTTTTATTTTATTTTTTATTCTAGAAGGACTTTTTTTTTTTTTTTCCTGGTGTCTACAGCCTTCCAGTCTTTGTTTTCAATACCATCCACATTAGAAAGGATTAATGAACAGACTTTACCGATATATAGTTGTGCCATGAGCTGATTGATTATGGTTTTAAGACCTGAACGAGCTCAATGTGACAATATATCAGCAAAATATCATAATTATTCTTTATTTTTTTCTGTTTTTTTTTTATTATTATTATTGATTTGCCCTAGTTTCAATCAAAATATCCCTAAACTGCGATATTATATCAGCAAAATGTTATTAATAATGCACGATAGTTGCAATGTGTATCAATAAATATTAGTACCCACTTATATCATTTTGTTGACTTGTGATACCCATAACATTGGCCATGGCCAATACAATTGATACACGTGATGCTAGGTTCTGTGGAGCTTGATCATTCGCGATTTATTGTTCATCCATCTAACACTTTAATGGAAGGCAATGTCATAATTTTATATAGAGTTTTTATATAAACCCTTGTTTGTTTGGGATAATATATATTCTATTATGAGAGAGCCCTTATTGTATTGACAATGCTTCATTTTATTTTTTTTGCTTTTGAGTGTAGTGAATCAGTTTCTATCCATGAAAATACTAAAAAAGACCCATGTAAATCTCTGTGTTATGGTTGCATCTTTTATGTGTTTTCTTTTAATTTTGATATTGTTGTAAGTGGTCGAGTGGGGATCTCTTATCCCAACACAACATAACTTGAGATTTGAAATTTTCCCTTGCTATTGAAAGGGGGGGAGGCACGGGAAATCTCAAGCATCTCTATATTAGAATGGTGGAAGCCTATTGCCTAAGTGGGATGGATTCTAGTTGCTCGTGAAGTTCCTATACATCCATTCCGCCCATCAATTTCACCAGCTCATGATAAGAACTGGGTCAAAAAATGAGACAGGTCAAAAACTCAAGTGGGACACACTATAAGGAAAAGGTGAGGATTGAATGCCCAATGTGGAAACCTTCATGGGGCCATGGAAACTTTGTATCTTCACTGCATGGGAAAACTTATGAACGGTTTGGACGGCATATAAACATCAGCGTATGCCCAGGAAGTTTTCGTCAATAGGCGTTTCCATCCCCACTGTTTTCTGTCATGTGGCCCACTTGAGTTTTGGATCTGATTAATTTTGGGCTCATGTCCTAACATGATCTAGAGAAACTGATGGATAGAGTGTGTTTATTACAGTGGGCCACATAGCTCCCACCCAAAGGAACTTCCTATATGCCGGGGCCACGACAATCAGCCAACATGTTAGTGACTCAGATCTGTCATTGGCCATGAAGCAATTAGTTGCAAGGTAAGCGATCCCGTGCAGTTGACTCATGTGAGGCCGACTAAGATATCTCATCATAATCATCATCATATTAGCCTTGTCACAATTAAATGGGGCCCACTACATGAATTTCAACCCTCAAGGAGTGATTTCACCGGAACTCACCCGAGTTAGCTTAAAACTCTACCCAATTTAAGAAAACAGGTCGGTTTGTTTACGGAGGCCAATACCGCATGGATCAGCTAGCCTGAGTAAACACGATTACTGAGTCGACACAGCAAGTTTTAAAATAATGGATAAGACCAATTGACATTGTCTGCTGGCCAGCTCATAAATAGAGCACACCGAGAAAAGGCTGGCAATGGGTCGGACCTGTGCCCTGAATAGACCTAGCCCAACCAATTCAAAATTGTCCAGGGCCTGTCCCATTGCCCAGCCCTACCACTGGGGCATTCATACAATCAGATGTCAGCCCACTCGCAATGGATGGACCCTCCAACGGTCTGGATTACCAAATCATGGGCTCCCACTCATCAGAAATGAAAACCCATGGATCAGGCGAAAATAGGCAGGCCTAATCATTCTAAAATGATGTTTTCATTTTGTACAGGCAGCCCATGGTTCAGTAAATGAAGCCATTAGATAAAAAAGAATTGGAGGATACTAGCCATCAAAATTCACCCTTTTAGGTTGTACAGTACACAGACTTCTCCTTGTTCTTTTTACAGGTGAGCTGAGCTTGAACCTGAGACCTCAACGTTGAAATTCACCCTGTTTACTGTCAATTTCGATTTTCCTTCCATGGGTCATTCAGCACGGTACAGATCGCCGATGAGCCCACAGCATGCAGTACAAACTTGGGCCGAGCAATGGATACTGAAGAATTTAAGACCCAGAAGGCCTTGTACACCGTACACTTGGAATTTCAGTTCAGACAAGGTCTCATGGTTATAAGAAAATTCCTGGAGTACCATCTCTTCCAATCTGGGGGAGCTTCGGTGCAGGGTCCACCTGTGGTGGGACACAACGGACCGGAGATGTGGAATACTGAACCCGGATGATCAGAGAGAAGGAAAACCGTCTTATTGAGACAGTTCACGATGTCGGCCCCAAAATGTGGCAGATCTAAAATTTGAATGTGCCCCAAACTGGAAAAGGTGGGGGTGGGACTTTGCTGCATATTAGGCTCGCGCATGAAAGGAAGAAAGGAACAGAAAAGAAGAGAAGACAACAGATCAATACCATAACTATATTTCCTCTCATTCAAAATCCCCAATAGCAAGAACAACAGGCTGCGGATTATGATCATGTGTGGGGCCGGAACGGATCCAGACCCTCAACATTAATAAGCAGAATATCAGCCATTTCCATCCAGTTTCCGCTGGACTTAATGATATCATCAGTCATATCTGTACGGTACATGCATTTTGGGAAGACAACAAACCCGTGGCTCTCGAAGATTTAAGTTCTTATCAGGCTTCTTTCCTTGTTATCCTGCAAGTCAGATGAAAGACACTGTTATACATGAAGCCACTAATCCCCAAATTGAGCGTCGAATTGTGTGGAGCCTGTGGCTCGGTGATCTGAATCATTAATTCGATGGTCCCACTTTGGATGGGAGATACACCAGAAATGTTCAAGATTTGGAGATCGCAACTCTCCAATATAGCGGCCTACAGATAGATGGCTAAGACCAAACATTATGGAACAATGGTCCAAATTAGTGGATTTTCCAATCTGAGCACACTGGGCCCTCCAATATCAACAATTTGGATCAAATAACGGGTAAGCACATTTGCATCCTGCAGACCCCATAACCTTGAATGGTGTGGGATGAAGTGCTTTTTTTTTTTTTTTTTTACTTTTTTTTTTTACCTGAAACAGTAGATGCCCAATGCAGTCGTGATTTCGTGGATGACAGACGTCGCAAAATGCATGTAGAGTGATACTGGTATCAGAGAAAAGATATGTGAGGAATAAGGAATAAATACACTGACAAGCACAAAAAACAATCTTCTGAAAGCCTATATGAGTCTTTTGAAGGTGGATTTTGGAAACAAAGAAAAACAAAAACCAAAGCAATAGCATGCAGCAAGGATCAGGCCAGCAACAGTTAGCCGTTGCAGGACTATACCTAGAGGTTTGCTCAGCCCACACTCAACTCACATCACACACACAACACACACACACACGCACAACACACACACACCACACACACACACCACACACACACACACACACACTCTCCCTCCCTCCCTCCCTCCCTCCCTCCCTCTCTCTCTCTCTCTCTCTCTGGCAAAGGTACTTGTTGCTAAAAAAAAACAAATCTTATACAAGAGACAAGCTTATACACGTATACTGCAAATGCATAGCACGTAATAACTTAATCACGTTGCAGTGGGTGATCCCGCAAAATCAGGATTATGCCACAACCCCAATTTTGGCTGCCTATGCTCTCCACATCAGATTACGTATCAAAATGTCACTTCCCAAGTTCTGCTTTTTTTCTTTTAAATAAAAAATAAAAACTCAGGCAAAATTGTGATTAAACAGGGAAAACACCACTTTGACACATGCGAATCTGCCATGAAGGGCATGGGGCCCACCAATTTTGAGGGTCACTTACCAAAACGGACCCTATAATAGAAAAAACTGCTTTACCTGTGAAGGCACAGTACCCAAGAAGAACTAAAGTCTCATCAACCAATGGAATTCTGCCAAGGGAAAAAAAAGGGCACAAAAGGAGCTTGCATGTGACAAATGTGCTGAAGGCGCATGCAAGTTTCAGATCCAATAAATCTTTAAAACACCATCAAGAAAATTAAAAGTGTGGATACCCGTCATTGAGGCTGGCAGTGAGTGCATTTGCAATGGCAAGAGGAAGATACAGCAGTGACTGTTCAAAATGGTCAAGCAGTTAGCGATATGGATACTGACCACACTTGGTAGGAACAATGCGCGAAACAAGGGAAATAGTTTGTTTTATTAGAAAGAATAATGCTAGTACAATGTATAGACATAGTTCAAGAAATACATGCTAAAACATCCCTACACAAAACATGGCACTTGTCTACAGCAATCAGGACAATTTATAATCATGGGAAACTGCATGGATGGACCATATGGGTCAAATCGCAGGGAGATCAGACCCTCAACTGCCAATCAGTGTCCTGCTAAGGGGCCTGTTAACTCAAGAATGATCAGTGGGACACATTCAACAAGCAAGCTCGCAACAGTCTGATGGACAGAGTCACTCGATAATTACAACTCGTGGTCTATGGCCCATCCACGTGGTGGCCCAACAGATCAATGGTCCTAATCACCATGTATTTGTCACGTGGTGGGAACAAAACTTCTCTAAATATCTATAAAGCAGGCATCATAATGGCATTTCTCCTATCACAAAAAACCATCATTAACTACTATACCAGCATTGTAAAATGAGTGGCAAAAACTACTGAAACAAGAGACCAGGACACAAAACCCACTAAAAACAGTATGGCGTACTTCACTGTAAAATATAATAAAATAAAATAAAAATTCACAATTGTAGGGTCAGAGAAGTGTGCATACCATACACATTCCAGTTTTCAAGCCCTTGGGTTCATCGCACAAGTGAGCAAGAATCATCCTTCCCTGCCAATACAGAGACTATCAATAACAGCATGCAAAGGTAGTAGAACCACTACCAGCCACTTCGATGCGTAGAAGAATATGCCATGAACAGTTTCCACTTTTACCAGGCAGAAGATCCTTTTAAGGCATGCATAAAAAAATGCAAGCAACCAGGTACATGCACAGGATGGAAACTGAGAACTATGCATGAAACAGTACAATAGAGAAGCATTATTATATGCATATAACATTTTAGCCAGACAAAAACAATATGTTGATTAGGCCCAGCCCAGTCAACCCTGACTGACCAGTTCAAAATCCAGGTCTGAACCAACCCCAGGCTTGCCTGTTGCCAGACCTAACTATAAGAGACCGCCTGTGAGTCTGTGGAAATGTATTTCCATCACATTTTCATTTCAAAAAAATTGCTTTGTTCAAATTTCCAAAGTAAAAAAGAAAAAGAAAAAAGAAAACTATATTTACATTTCCATTTAAATCTTAGGAATGCCACTAGTCTCACTAAGATAAGTCTGATCAAAACAGTAGGTTGCCCTAGTCCTCATCTCCAATGATTTCTTTCTGTTTCTGAGAATGGTCCAAACATATCAAATGGAAAAAATGTCTGCTAAGTCATGATTGCATCGCATCTTTGGACAGAAATATGAATGCTCCCAAGCATATCTTTTCCATTTCCATTTCCACATATTTTTCGGAAAAGTCATTTCCAAGAATTAATTTTTTCGATGGAATGTTTCAACGCATCCCTAATGGAAATATAACTAACATCTGTATCTAAACAAATTTTTGATTGATGCCAGATTTTACTATCAAAATTATTTTCAGACTAATGACAAAATTTTACTCAATATCGAAAGCAAGTACAATATCCAATGAAGAGGAGAATAGATGGAGGAAGATATCGAGAGCACTTTGGTTGAAAGGAGGAGACAAGAATACTAAGTATTTCCATAGCATTGCTAGTGCCAGGGCACGCAGCAAAAGATTTTCTAATTTGATTGTGGATGGATAGAGGACCTCGGACAAAGACAAGATATGCGGGGCTACTGTTCAGTTCTACAAGGATTTGTTATTTGTTGATTGGTGGAAAAGACTGCGGTTGGAGAATCTTGATTTTTCTCAGCTTTCAAGTGTGGATGCCTCCTTTTTAAAGGAACATTTTCCCGAAGATGAGGTGATAGACGCTTTACAGTCCATGTATGATGAGAAAGCCCTAGCCCTAGATGGTTTTCTGGTGCTTTTTTCTCCAAAAGTTTTGGAAAGTGGTCAAGAAGGATGTTATGGACTTTGATATGGAATTCTGGCACCACAACTGTATTTCTAAGGAATTTGGGGCTTCCTTCATAGCATTGATACCTAATTGGAAGTGACAAAACACCTCAATGACTTTTGGCCGATCAGCCTCATAGGGGGGTTGTACAAAATTTTGGCTAAGTTGCTCGCGTCTTGCTTCTGGGGGGTTCTGTCCAAGGTTATTTGTAAAAATCAAGGAGCCTTTGTGGTCGGCAAACAGATCTTAGACAGTGCGTTGATAGCCCACAAGTGTATAGACTCTAGACACGGGCAAAAGACAAGCGGAATAATTTGCAAATTGAATATTGAAAAGGCGTACAACTATTTCGATTGGGAATTCCTTGATTACATGCTTAGGCGATTGGGATGTGGCAAAAGGTAGAGGGGGTGAATTTGGGCTTGTGTCCAGTCCACTACCTTCTCCATCTTTGTTAACGGGTCTCCAAAAGGTTTTTTTTTGAAGTGTCAAGGGGCCTAAGGCAAAGGGACCCTCCCTCCTCAAATTTGTTTGTGGTTATTAGGGACGCCCTCAATATGATTTTGTGGAAAGGGGAGGATGGGTGGGGGTCTACACTAAGTCGAGTTGGCCTCAAGTCGACTTGGCTCGGCCACTAGCTAAACCCAGCTCGAACTCGGCTCGACTCGGTCCTCAAGCCTGACTGCCAGCTTGACTTGGTTCGATCAGCAGCTCGGGCCAGTTTGAGCTGAAATCGAGCCTCTGTGGCATTTTCACAAACACATGTTGTGCACTTTCAATTTCTCACATTATGTAAAACGACAGTAGTTGTTTACAAGTATTTCATCAAACACCTTGTAGGCAACATCAAAATAAAGAAAAAATGGTATTTATTTCATATGCATACCTTCCTTGCCACTAGCCGACACTTCGTTGAGTCATTTCATCAAACAGTTGGTGAGCAACATCGATATCAAAGTAACTGAGTCACCGAACTAGTTCGATCCGAGTTTGATTCGAGTTGGGGTTCGATCCGAGTCGAGTCAAGCTCGAGCAAGCTCGAACTCGGTTCAAATTTTTTTGAGCTCAAAAAATCAGCTTGACTCGACTCAAAACTCAGCTTCGAACCTAGTCGAATCGAGCTTTTTCAAGTTGAGTCGAGCGAGCTAACCGAGTTAACTTGGTTCGTGTACACCCCTAAGGATGGGGGTCTTTTTAGTGGGTTTAGAGTGTCAGAGGATGGGATTCAAATCAGCCACCTCCAATATGCGGATGACACAATTATGCTTTGTGACGCAAATGAGAGTGTGGTGGATAATCTTTGAAAGATCCTAGTTTGTTTCGAGGCAGTGTCAAGGTTGAAGATCAATGTTTCCAAGATAGGCATGCTAGGTATTCATCTTAGCGAGGCCGATTTACGTAGCCTTGCACTTACTTTCGATGGTAAGCCGGGGTCTTTTCCCTCCATGTACCTAGTGGTGCCTTTATGCATTGGGAAGCTAGTGAAACATCTTTAGAATAAGGTGGTCGAAAGAATAAAAAGGAACCTGGCTAGCTAGAGGTGTAGATATTTGTCTATGGTGGCTTCATCAAGGCAGCTTTCTCTAATATGCCAATTTATTTCATGTCCCCCTTTAAATGCCGGTGCTGGAGCGCCTCGGAAAGTTCAAAAGGGACTTCTTTTGGAGAGGCAATGAGGATGCTAGAAAGTTTCATGTTCTCAAATGGGACGAGGTGTGCAAGCCTATCGAAAAGGGAGGAGCAGGTATCCGTGCTTTGGGCCGTATGAATTTAGCTCTTCTTGGCAAGTGAGTATGGAAGTTTGGGTGTGAGGAAGGCAGGTTGTGGAGGAATATTGTTGCTTCCAAGTATGACATGCAGGCAGGGGAGTGGTTTGCTAGGAGGTCCTTCCTATACAGGGCGCTTCTAGTATATGGAAGGTCATTGTGGCTAAAAAGCATTTCCTGCATAAGAGGATTGATTTCTCTCTTGGACACGATCTTCGCATTTATTTCTGGGTTGATACTTAGTGCAGTGATATGGTTCTCCAAGATTTGTTTCCTAGACTCGCGGGTTTGGCTCTTGATTGTTTCATTTCAGTGGCATCTTGCTATTCCCCTTGTGGAGGAGCAATAGTTTGGAGCCCTTTCATGCCGTAGAAATATCACCGAAGACGAGGTCAGTTTGCTGAGCTTTCTTTAAAAGGCTTGTCCCTCTCTTGGTGAAGGGGATTCGATGGTTTGGGCTGCTCATAGTTCCGGTCGGCTCTCTGTTAAATCAGTTTTGACCTGACCAACGCCCTGCCGCCTCTTCCTAGCACCCTTCACTGTTTCTTTGGTGTGGCATGTGCATAGCTCAAGGTGCTTCTCCATTCACTCCTTCTATAGGATGTTCCAAGATCCGTCTCCGCCACCTGACTCTTGCTATCCCTCCATTGGTTCTACAACCCCCCCTCTTTTTCCATTTGATCATTTTAGGTTGTATTGTTTTCCCGCCTTGCGTTGCCTTGTTGGGCTTCCTAATAAAAAAATTGTTACCTCTCAAAGATAAAAATAAAAAGTTAAAAAACACAGATACATTAATTCCTCACTTCTGCCTCAATACATGATTTTGAAGGCAGGGTATTAAAAACTAACCCCAACCATGTTGCGATATGACCTCACCATAAAGCACGTCAACTTGCTGAACTATATAGGACAAGGCTGAGAAAGTGTATTATTTTGACTTGTTGGGCTTTCTAATAAAAAAATTGTTACCTCTCAAAGATTAAAATAAAAAGTTAAAAAACACAGATACATTAATTCCTCACTTCTGCATCAATACAAGATTTTGAAGCAGGGTATTAAAAACTAAACAACCACATTGAGATATGACCTCACCATAAAGCACGTCAACTTGCTGAACTATATAGAACAAGGCTGAGTAAGTGTATTATTTTGTTAAAAGGATTAACCCAATCTCGGGCTGTTTCATTATGCACTAACCAGAGGATTTGGATCAAAATAACAATTTCAAGACTTTAAGCAATTATGAGTTATGCAGTTCTGAGCAAGAATGGGATTAAATGTTTGATGCTTGATAGTGTGCTTATGAACTTGGATGGAAAAAGATCTTCAAATTGAATATAATTTCCAACTTTTTTCAGTTAGACTTCAAGGATTTGAAACCTTGAAATGGTGCATCCTCACCATATTTCTTAACATTGTAAAGTAACCTTAAAAACGCGCCATTGAGCATCAAACATCCAATCCTGAAATCCCTACCAAGTTATGATACTTCAAAGCCTACATGTTAATGTCAAACATAAATCCCTATGAGACCAGCCTCACCACCCCACCAAACAGCCTGGAATGGGGTCAATCAGTAACTTCCAGGTTAAAAACTCAGTGTTACAGAGTTACTTAAAACCTAAACAAAGTACACAATTTGGAATTGTATCCCAACTGATATGATTCACTCTAAATTTTAAATAACCAGTTCATCTAACGTTCAGGGTTTTGTTTGTGTTTTACAGATTAGGACTCCTGTCAAGTCTTCCTGTTAATTAAAGGTCCTGCACTGCACTTTTGACTTTTGTACAACCCACAACATAAGTGAAAACCTTCCAATTTCTTTGACTGCTTTTCTAACAGCATCTTCTGATCTTTGTATTGTAAAACCGATTGGTCTGGCCTACTCAATTGGAAGGTTTTCAATTGAAAGATGCAGTTTTAAAACAGTCAATGACCTGCTTGCTGAAATTTAACTCATCTGGGAAGATGTTAGCTTTGCAAGTTGTAGCTCAAATGCAGAGGAAAATCATCAATTAACAGCAATTCACTGAAATTTTCAAATATGTTTCTCTTTGATGGATCAAAATACATCAAATATTTACTGTCGGTAAACTGAGGTTGAATTTTCAAAAAGCATTTAATGTGGAGAACCAATGGCCTGATTTGTGAAGGAATCCCAAATCAGTAACAATCAAAGGACTAGAAATGGTCCAGGGTTCTGACAGCCACTAGTCTGCCGACTGCTTAGGCACAGTTCCCACAAGTGTGCCATCTTTGATTATCAATGTGGGAAAAAGACGTCCAATGCTCAAGAGCTCTTAAGAAAAATTTCATAAACTTCAGGCCATCCAATGAACAGTTTAACTTCAATAATTATGTACAAAAATGATAGATCATGATTGGGTAAAGCATATGGGAAGCATAGGTATCTCACCACAAGGAATCCAAATGCAAATCCAGTTCCAACTATAAGCAAATGTGGCTGAGTCCCCATGATATCAGATGGTGACAAGAAAGACCTAAGCAAAGATTCACAATGTCAAGAGGCATATATCATCCACTTCCAATCCTAAGGAATAAACTAAGCATAAAAAATTTGCAGATCCATACCATATGAGAACTCCACCCACAAGCACAAGGAAAGGGTAAAGCTGAGAAAAACAAACGAGTTAGGAATCAATTAAGGAAAATAACGGGCTCATATTACACAAAAAGTATATTACCATTGCTAATGCCAGCAACATGCTTCCTTTTCTTGCGTGAACAACTTGATAGACATTGTAAATGCTGCACAAGAGCATTTGAAGTAATGAAAAATTAAACTAAGATGGTCCCTACAGGTCTTCTGAAAAGCCATTCATTCACAGTTATTTATTTTCTCCAAGCCTAAATCATGAGACAAAGTGAAGTGCATGCATTTGAGGCTGTTGTTTGCAGTTTGGTGCCCTTCTCCTTTCATTTCTAGCATGGAGCAAGAAAAATCTTTATCACTGTGGAACTTCTGGTCCCAGAACAGAAGGGCCTGATTTTTGCATGTATTACTTCTTTATTATTATTATTATTATTATTTTGAGAGAAAGATTTGCATGTATCACTAATGGACTCTTTTATTTGAAACCATGGTCCAAGATACATGTATCAATTTACTTGAACATTATTGATTTATCGTATTCATATAGCAATAACAATGGATCAATAGTCAAACAGATTTTATCATTTTCAATCAAATGCATTTTTTTATAATACCAGCATTGGATAGCTCTTAACTGAGAGCACATATGTGGTGGAAGGTCCAGATGGATGAAAACATCATCTTGATTAAATTTATCAAAGTTCACCCATGTGGTGCATGTTATAGACACCTTTTTTTTTTTCATTATCATTTGAATAAAAGAAGCTACTTACTTGTATCCAACAGTAGGCAAAACACCAGCCAAAACCATTACAAATAACACGACTCCGTACAATGGGATTTCTGTCAGAAAACAACAAAACCATAGTGAAAGTTCTGAGAGAAAAACTAGACAAACCATGAAAACGAAAACTCAATATCTGCAGCAAGAAAAAAACATTAAGGTAACATAGTCATTCCAAAATTAGAAATAGCCATGACCAAGATACAAAGAATGAAGTGATGTCACCATCAAACCATCTTGAAGGGTTTAACATTAGATGGATAACAACACTAACCATCAGGGACAAAATCATACAAAATACTCCAAATTGGATCAGGTATGCTTCATATGGATTGGTAACTCAATAAAGGCTCAATAAAAGATCAAACACATCAGAGCAAAGCACATAACATGAGAGAGGTAATCTAAAGTTGGAAATATAATGTAAGATTATTTTTTTTTGAAAGGTAAACTTAAATTTATTAAAATAAAGGGAAAAAGAAGACAGCCAAACAGCCAAGGCTCCCAAAACAGAACAAGCACGCACCCGCCTGCCTGCCCGCCTGCGCGCGCACACCCAATATGGTTTTGTTGATGTCCAAGTCATCAAACTATGGTATCCAGTCCCCACTTATGTCCTGAGCTAGGTCCCACTCCTTTAAAGGGATGCCATTTGCGAAGTTGAATACTTGCTAGACCAACATTTTAAATAGTGGCACCCAGAGTTCCTCTCCCACATCCTGGTAGTGCTTGTAGTACTGATAGTATCAGCTAATACTACCGATATCGCACAATGCCAATACGAAATTGAGTTGTAAATTATAATAGGAAAACTCCCCAATATCGGTTGATATACCGCAATGCATTTGACAATACATTGATACATTTCGATATTCTGAAAATACCATTGTTGTAACTTCCCCAATATCATCGATACACAAAAGGTATTTCAAGCAATCCTTTTCATTTGTTTGGAGAGAAGGAGAATTAGGTAGAGAAATCGAGATCGAAGCATGTGGTGCCAAAACCCCTAATTTAAATTATTTCATCTTGTTAAATTAATTGAAATCTGTGGGATGAAGTTAGTAATCCATGATATTGTATGTTTTGTATGCTCAATCATGGATTTAAGCCTCTGATTTTCGAATTTGGGTAAAATATGAGAATTTGGAGAAAATCCTAAATTTTCTCGATTTCACCCATTTAACTTGCACTTGAGCATGGAAAAGTCATGTCAAAGTTCTTCGAGGCTCATCTATAGATTGACAAAACTTTTTAGAATTTTTGAAAAAATTAAGTAAAAAATATAGAAAAATAAATAAAAGTAATATTTTTGAAAAAAAAAAAAAACATTGACCGGATGTTATTTATGTATTTATGAGTATATGCTAATCATAACATTAGCCACACTCATTTATTTTCAAAAATAATGTTTTAAATTATAGAAAATAAAAAATTAAATAATTAAATGCACTATACATTATTAGACAAATTTGGCTTTTGAATGTATTAGTGTGTTTTCATACATGTCTTCTATGATTTAAATTATATGAACTGATTTTGAATATAGTTGCATCACTTTTGTCAGACAATGCATAGTTTATGACCCTATATAAAGGAAACTTATCATGTGTACTTGTGTTTTTATGATTTTTTGAGTTCTAAGTGTGTATTAATGTCTTTTTTAACATTCCCTGAAGTTTCATTGAAAAGTTTGACCTTTCCCAATGTTTTACGTGATACATGCAATATTTCCATTTTCTCGTGTGATACCCAATATGTTCCCATATCCCAAGGGTGCGATACATGCATCGATATCAATTCTAAAAACATTGCATCTTGGAAGACTCTTCCCAAGGGCTCGCAGAAGATAAACTTTGATGGAAGTTCTTGAGGAAACCTAAGTCCAGCCGGAGTTAGGGGGGATTTTATGTGACAAACAGTAATGTCCTCGATGAATTATTGGAGCCAGTAGGTTCAAAGATTCAAATTTCAGCAAACATTTGGCTGTGCGGCAAGCCTGTAACCTTGTGCTTCAGTTTATTTCAGGCCCTACCATCATTGCAGGTGACTTGAGAAACACTATAACATGGAGAATCACAGATGCTACTGATAAGGTTCATGATGTGTGCATTGGTAGGGAGTTTTCCTTCTCACTGCTGCCTAGTTAAGCTAATGCGGATGCAGATTGCTTTACAAAGGGTGGGCCTTGAAAAGATGTGTTGATTATTGTGGATGATTATGTGTTCAGGCCATGTTTGTAGCTGTTTGACACAGCTTCTTCCTGCCTGCCTTTCTGTCTTTTCTTTTCTTTTTTCTCTCTTTTTTGGTCTCGGTTAGTGTCCTTGTATTTGGCCTCTACCCAGTTTTTCTCTCTTTAATAAAATTTTCCTTACTATTCATATAAAGAGAGACAAAGGTAAATTTGATCGCTGGAATATCCACTAAAATATTTTAGCGCTGAATTCCAACTTACAATTCATACCGAACCCTGGAAAAAGTATCTCCAACTGAGGTACCTTTATTAGAAAAATATTCTACTAGTTCTCTCTTTCCATATTTTTGCCAGATACTCATAGTCATAGCAAGCTGCCAAAGGCACCTTTTTCTTTTCCCCCAGTGTGTGGATACTGGGATTATACAGACTGCTTCAAAGATTGTCTTATTTTCAAAGAGTAGAAGGAACAATATCTCTTACCAGCCAAATTATACTAGGAAGAATGGGTTCAAAACATGAAATAAGAATGGCTTCCAAAGAGTAAGATAATTTGCAAGATCAAAATAAGTTCAATATTACGGAAGACATCAAGAGGCATCAAGAACTATATTTTGTGCCATGTGATTTTTAGGAAATCCTAACCTGAGTTCCAAAACAACAATAAAGTGGAAAGAGACTAAGGAGCTATTTGGATATAAGAACTATTTTGGAACTGGTTAAAGAAAATATCATAACAAAAAATACCAATTAAGTTTTGTTCCCTACAAACTTTGAACTCAGTCAGCAAACACTCTATTAATTTACTCGGTTTGGAAAACAACGTGCCATTCCAGGATTGAAATAGATAAACAAAACTCCGTCCATCAGGTATCCATGACTCTAATATTATGATATAATTTCATTATTTACTGTTTGTTTATGATCCATTCAAAGTGGAGCAGACCACTAGATGGTCTAATTTCTAGTACATATTTGGATGTGTGGTTGCAGGTTAACTATCGATATGTGCGAACATCATCATAATCATTTGTAAAACATCATTAGCATCAACATTGCCATCCATCATGGCTCAGTGGTAGACACCGTGTGTCTCAAATCTGAGGTCATGGGTTTGAGAACCCATGTGTATGCGTGTAATGCAGGGGCATTTTCACATTGGGCTCGAGCGAGGTCGCCTGTTGGATGCAGGGGCACACTCGGGGTGGGTGACCCATGTAATTTGGGGCTCACGGGGGAGGTCTTGTGTTCGAGACTCCTTACCAGGGGTGAGTAATGTGCATTTCACACCGGGCTCGAGTGAGGTAGCCCGTGGGATGCAGGGACACACTCGGGGTCGGCAGCCCATGTGATTTGAGGCCCACGAAGGGGGTCCAGCCGAGGTCTTAACCTATGAGATGTGGAGCCTGGGCTATGAGATAAAGGGATTAATTCGTCAAACTCTAACAGTTCCAGCTTTTAGAGCAAGTGGTTAATTGTCCCACATCAAATTAGTATCAGAGGGGGAGGTCTCGTGTTCAAGACTTCTCACCGGGGGTGATTAATGCAGGGGCATTTTCACACTGGGCTCGAGTGGGGTCTCCTGTTGGATGCAGGGGCACACTCGGGATGAGTGAGCCATGCGATTTGGGGCCCACAGGGGAGATCTCGTGTTCGAGACTCCTTACCAGGGGTGAGTAATGCACATTTCACACCGGGCTCGAGTGGGGTAGCCTGTGGGATGCGGAGATACACTCGGGGTGGATAGCCCATGTGATTTGGGGCCCACAAAGGGGGTTCGGTCGAGGTCCTAACCCATGAGATGTGGGGCCTGGGCTATAAGATAAAGGGATTAATTTGTTATATTCTAACAGTTCGAGCTTTTAGAGCAAGTAGTTAATTGTCCTACATCATTATGGGTGCATGCAGAAGGGGGGGGTTCTCACCTTTCAAAAAGAATAAATTATCATCACCATCATCATCACCACAACTATCATCATCATGTTCGCCGTGATCACCATTACCATCACCAGAGAGAGAGAGAGAGAGAGAGAGAGGGGGGGGGGGAGGGAGGGAGCAATCTCCCTTGCTTGGAGGTGGTGGCGGCAATGAGGAATTATTTTATTTCTTTTCATTCATGTATTTCCAATCTACTTTCTATCCTTCGGTGATTTTGCATCTGTGCATTTGTGCTCGTGCAACGTTGACAGGAGATGGCACCAATAAAAAGTGAAATTGATTAGGGTAGAACTGTTTAAGGACCTGAAAAACAGGATGGAAGGTAGGCCCAAAAAGGACTTCGGTGAGAAGGAAGATTAGGGATTGTTCACTGACCACTCACCGTTGATGGGGCATTTAGAATTGCCTGAGAAGGAATATTAGGGATTGTTCACTCACCAACCCCAAATAGCTGGACAAGACCATGATGATGGTGGTGAGAATGATGAGGATGAAAAACACATCCGGTCCTCTATGAGGGTGCCCAATCTCAAGTATATCAAAGTGGCCATGTCTCACAAGTCACACCTCGTGTTTTTCTGACACCAACACATCCAAAGCCATAAATAAAAATGGGTAAAGATGTTAAAGTCATTTTTTTTTGCATTCCACGAGAAATGCAGGAGCCATTTGATGGCCACCACTCAGGCAACTGTCCTTTTCATCGATATATATTTCAGTTGTCTGCCACCAACACACGCATCCTTGTTGACTAAGTTATCCGATAACAGTAATACCGGCCGCCCGTAACATGTAACAGTTCCCAAATCCCACCATTACTGTTAAGTAACTGTTTTTAAATACCTTGATGTCGACACGCACAGCCATAACATATGTAACTATGAGACACCATTATAAAAAATATAAATAAATAAACTGCCAAGTTGGTCATGTGACATTAAAAAGCAGCATTCACTTGATGACTGACAAAGCAAGGATATTTTCCTCTTATCCATACCAACTCCAGTATCAAATGAGACAAATCAAGAATCCAAGGCCAGTGAAAAGATATTGAAAACTTGGGCATATAACTACTATCGCTGGCAGTGTTGGGTTGCTAATGCTTTCCGTAAATTTTCATTATGCACTCTACAGTCTACATAACTCCCAACAGATGCTTCTTGGAAGTTCAGAAAGTGGAGTCCATGAATAATGAATTCCATGATCAATAGTCACTAGTTCAGTCATCGGAGCAAAGAGTTGAATGAAATTGATCTGGAGGGTTGAATAGAATAAGAAAATGTCAAAGAGAACTAAAATGCCAAAGAAAAATAGAAGCTAGATCTCACTCGCACAGGAGGATTCTTTTTTCTTTTCTTTCTTCCTTTTTTTTCTCTTTTTTGACCCACCCCACAGTATTCATAAATAATGATTGGAAATACATAAAATTCCCATGGCAGGAATGTTCCATGACATTTCAATAGGCTATTTATAAAACTGGTGGAAAATCTTACCAGGAATTAATGGTATCCAACTCAAAAAGGGAATTGACACCCTAAAATCTTGTGCCCACCACTCAGCACCTAAAAGAAAGAGATCATAAAACATATCATTCAATGTTGAAAACTTGAAACAGAGAGTTTTGGAATGCTTTTTTCTTTGGAAGAGCAATGCATATTAAGTTATTGACAAATCTTTTGAACAAGTAGAACCAGAATGTTAAATTAAATATACTTGCTGGCAGACACATGAAGGTTCAGTGGCATACCGACTATGGCTGTAAAGGAATGGCACATGTAAATCAGCATCAGACCTTCTGTGGGTCCATTTATTTCTGGAAGGACAAGGGTATTTGTGAAAAAGCTGGAGGAATACAATTCAGATCAGTAAATATGCGAACAAAACTCCCAATAGTAAGAATAATTCAAATTGAAATTCGTGGCACTGATTATCCGTTTAGAGGAAACTTGCTAAGTATGCATTACAAGTTCCTTGTTAACTACATGCAGCTATTCAGTAGGTATTGTTATCCATGAGCCACTTTCTTTCTTCTTCTTTTTAAAATCAAATTTGGCAGTCTAGAAATGCTCCTTCATCAATTGAAGGATACAGTACATTTTTTTTTTTTTGGAGAGGTGGATACAGTACAATTTAAATACAACTACAAACAAATGTCCACTGAGAAATATACCATGAAACCAATCAGGAACCATTAACCTAAGAACTTGGAAGTTTTAGGGCGTTTATCTTTTTTTCTAATGCATGGCTCACCAGATGATTGGATCAGCCTGATTGTAGGGGTGTCCATTTTCATTGCGGGGCAACCCTGCAGGATGGGTTGGATGCCATACAAACACTACGGTGGGCCCCATATATAGCTAGTAGTGTTTTTCTACCATCGACAACTAGTTGCAGGAGTCATTAACATACTTGCATGTATACAAGCATGCATAGCTTCTTTTTTAAAGAATTCACATTCATTACATATACGAGGAAATCATACAAAATGCAAGAAAGAATGTTCATGAGTAACAGTCTTTCCAATAAATTTCAACCAAATCTTGTCATAATCAAAGGTGGACATTTAAGTAAAACCTGACAAGTGAATTACTAGCCTTACGGTAACTTACTGTTCCCATGTCGCAAAATAAAATGGAACAGCTGAAATAATCCAGAACCAGAACGTGTTCCTTCCACACATAGCAGTGCTTCCAAAAGCCAAGCTTTCAAACTGAGAAACAGTCAATTAGCATGTTTCGAGTGGAAACAGAAACTTCAGTGGAAAATGGCAGATAAGGATGAGAAGGACAAACTTACCGCACAAGCAAGCGCATCGCATCCTGCATAAATTTTGAAAGGCTCAAGAGATATATTTAACTAATCTTATGAACTCATTAAAGAGAACTCCATGAAATAAGGGAATCACCATGATCGAAAAGCTCCCCCAATGGACTGGATGAATTTGTCCGCCTTGCTTGCTTCCCATCAACAGCATCAAAAGTCTAGCGTGCAGTCCAAAAATTATCAGAGGAGAATAAAGCAATTTTATGCACATATATGAAAACGTTCATAAAGGAAAGATCACATCAAAAAATGGCATGAAATAATGCATTCAGAAAACAAGATTTTCCATCTCAAGTCGTCAGGATGACACAGAACAGTTTCAGTTATTTTCAGACCATAAAGGTCATATAAATCCAGAATAAAGGGGCTTGAAATCATTCATATCAGATAGTCTCTTAGATTTTCTAAGTGAAGTTAAAAACTAAAGAAGATGGGAATGACAGGTTAGCAGGTTCAACTCATCACCTCAAATCTGCTACCAAGAATGGCCACTAGTATGCAACGAGTGCAGATCATGACAGTCAAAATGTCCATCATTTCATGTGCAATGAAGATTGGAGACTGCGCTGGTGAGGAGGGGAAGACTGATCAGAGTGGTCAAATAACCTGGAAGAGGGGGGAGGGGGTTAACTTATCAGAGGGTGGACCTTCGTACTGATTGGCAAATCAGGATTCAGAAAGCCGAAACCGAATGGAGACAACACTCTGATGATGATGAATATGACAATGATGATGATGGTGGCCACCACAAATTTTCAACTGGCCAATGGCAGGATCCCAGGGGACCTGTTTCAAGAAAAATGCATTGAGACCTTAGTTGTCGGATCCTCCTAACTAGGTGCGGCTACCACTTCAAATTGCACTTCAGGTTCGCAGCACTGGCCCCGCTTCCTAGACATTTATACTTGATAATGTTTTAAAACAAATGCTTTCCCACTCCTGCACCCAAGTTTTTTGCTGCTTCCTTCACGATTCATACAACCTATAATTATTTTTGAGGGATTACGAATAAATTTTATTGAAAACAGCTTGACAAAGTCAAGACAGAATACATCCAACAAAAAGGTTTACACTTCATGAAACCTATAATTAAGACTCAAAGAGCCAAAAAAAAAAAAAAAAGCTCCACTACTAATTAACCGTTTGATTTGAGATAGGTGGTCATTATTTAACTTTCGCTAAACTATATTACCTTAAAGAAACGAGTGGATTAATGGGCCGACCATGAGTGGCAACCAATCATGCAAGAGAATGTAAATGTCAGATTTCTGGATCTCAAAGTTGGACATGAACACTTGGATCCAAGACCAATTGCTCATATTTGACACCTTCCTCGTGCACAAAAGCTTTCTAATTCAGATTATCATATATCTCGTTTGTAAACATGAAGCGAGGCACTATCTCTTGTTGAAAACAAAGCTAAAAAGGCTCAACCTTTTTTGCACAAAGTGTATGCTAGAGGAAGCAGGTGTCTTCTAAGGGTCTATCTGGTTACCATCAAACTGCTATCTGGATAGATGGCCATTAAAGTGCCTTTCCATGGTTTTTCAAAGCACCTTTGGGTTATGACTCCAATAAAATTGGTGATGGGACCATCCAAGCTTCGCCCATTGACAACCCTACCCAAATGTGCCACCATACATCTTCAAGTACCCCACATGTACCAAATGTGCCACTGTATACCTTCAAGTGGTCATGTGTGCCACTATCAATCTAAAAGGACCCCACATGTCCACATGTGCCACCATGTATGCAAGCGTGTCACGTGTGCTTATCAATCCATCCCAATTACGAAGTGTTTAACAAACAACGTACAAGACAACAAAATAGCCTATCCATGAAAACCTATCCAGATTCCAGACAAGCCTTAATTGGACAGATGTTACCAGAATAGCTTATCTAGATAGAACTTAGCTGGTAACCAAATGAGCCTTAAATGTCAGAAAGTGTTGAAGCATAGAAAGCAGGAGAGGGTGCAAGATACTGAATCAATAAAGAGAGTGAGACAGACACCTCTGATTGAAGGTTTCGGCACCCAAAAGCTTGACTCACATGTAGCCAAAGAATCCACCACACAGTTTGCCTTTCAAAGACTTTAGGCATCCCTGATCACCTTGATGCCACCTAGACTCAAGCAGTCTCCTTTGAAGCCTCAAGAATATTCCAACGGAGAGCATCTTTTTTAATGGATCTTTTTGCCAGGTCACCCTTCATGATTAATAGGACACTTCTCTAGTATCACAGTAAGCACCATAAGTCAAAATGAAGAGCTTGGCCCCAGCAATAGCAACAGAACCATGCTTAGTGGGTCCATGAAACAAGGGTACACCATCAAGAAATGGACATAGAAGCCCAAACATGGAGCTATTGGTCCAATATTTCCTCAGCTTCACATATCATTTGCGATTCATGAAACTTGACAGGGGATTTATGTCTGATTCATGAACCAGGACAACACTCGTAACCATAAGTTCAAGGAAAAAAAAAAACGTGTTTGAAATCCATTGCATTTAGACGAAAGTTCATTGACACCAATCAAATTTTATCTATTTCAGCTACAAAGTTCAGCATCTCCAGTAGACATTAAACAGATGGCCACAAGACCATACTACGAGTCAGGTTGACAGCACAGGGAGCTCAATTAATGCCACTAGAGGCATTGGGGGCACATCCTACATGTCGCTAAGGCAATTCAGTAGGTCCAATAGTAAATGTCGAATAGACTTAAATCACCGTTTGAACTAGCCCAACCCTTAAATTGATGGAGCAAAAATGTACACCACAAGACGAAACGCAACGATGCTCATTCAATAAGAGAACATTCATTTAATAGATGGTCAGGACAATCCGATGAAGACAATTTTGATTAGTTGCCAATCAATGGTAGAGCCCACAGGACACATGATTCATAAATCCCACACGTGTGCCACATGTATGGCCCAGAATAAGGAGGCATGAAAATTTAACACCCTCGGAAGCATTGGAACTCCAACAGCAGGGGGGGGGGGGGGTGTCACAAAATAAGTGAAAAAGAATAGATCGAGATATATAAACCCATGACATATGAAATGATGACAAGCGAGTGAACTGGATAAAATTTCTAGCATGTATGCATCTCCAAGCTATATATAGTTGAACTCTTGCATGCAGGCACATAAATGTACAGGCAAGCAAAATGACACACACAATTGCACTGCTCCGAGAAAAGGAGCTCCAACAAACCTGATATAAGAAGAGAAGCAATCCATGTGCGACATGCACCCATCTTGGGGGAGCTGTATCCAACCGAGGTGAATATATCTGCAATGGCCAAGGAAAAGTTCAAGGAATGAAAGTGCAAAAGAGGAATCATCAGTAGCCTAAGATTTCAGATAATGACACCTGCTCACATATTCAGCTAGAAAACATACCTCACCAACAAACCATATTAAAAAAGTGTGGAATAGCTAAAGCCGAATGTTAAAGGGCAGTGTGCATCAGTACAAACATGAAAATGTGCTTAGATCGATAACAGCTACTCTTTAAGTGCCCAGACCCAATTGATGCGATCAGCTCCCCAGACTCATTGTAACACTACAGTAGCATGCTACAATAACACAATAGATTTTAGCATGGTGCTTTGTTGAGTAGAGGTTATTAGGAGTCTTTTCTTCATTGTTCTCTCATATTGTTAGGACAGTCCAGATTTATTTAGTGGTTTAGATATATTCAAAATCTGTCCCTTGATTACTCATTATTTTTAGAAGTCCAAATCGATATGCATTTAGAAAAGGTAGTTAAGGCCAAAGAGGAATCATTGTATAGAGGTCTATATATATATATATATATATATATATATATATATATATATATATATATATATATAAAATGCATGACAGTATTATGAATTGAAATAAAGATTAACTTTTTTCTTTATTTCCTGAAATGGGAGTATGATGCCCAAAAACCTATTGGTTGGCTACTTCGGGCCTTGTGTGAAGTGACTCTAATGCGGACATCAGACCATTGAAAGTGTATCAACGCAGGAGGCGTGCTTTACATATGTCAATGTGGTTAGATGGCGGGTACAAGTCGGCTCTCTATAAGTAAAGACCTTACGCATGTGCTCGTGACATGTGTAAGTTGCTTAAAGGAGATATTTGGACCGTTGATAGCGTGATCGAACCATTAGATCATCACAACCCACTTTAATTGTGCTATCATTGGGGCCCATTGGGCATCTTGGATTTGAGTTTATCTTATGAATATTTTATTTATTTGAGTTTTAAGACAACATGCACACAAATTTTTAATGCAAATTTCTTTTTTTATAATTTTTTTAGTAGAGGTATTTTGGTCATTTAGTGTAATTACGAATTTATAAGGGTGTTTTGCCCTAAACCTAACAATGCTATGTTATGTTTATGAAAAGAAAGAGAGCTTTGCTTCTTCAAGACCAGATGATCCCGTATTCGACTTCCAGTGATTAGAAGAGGGCGTGAAGCCCAGGGAAGTGATTTCTCATCTTCTTCCTCTCTCTCCTGCTTTCTTTTCTCAAGGTATTCTATTCTTTAAACATTTTTTCTTCCTTTTCTTCTAAATTCTCTAGATTTAGAAGCCAATCTCTTTTCTTTTTAACCCAAATATTTAGATCTTGGAAGATTTTCATCCCTACATTTACATATTTTGACCTTCTTCAAATCTCATCAGCAGAGGCCTTAGATTTGAAGAACCATCAATTTTTATTTTTATTTTCTGAATTTTTCAGATTTCCCAATCTAGAAAATTCTTATTTTCCAGTTTAGAAAATCCATTTGGATTGTTAGACGGACCTATTGCAAGACGAAGTCTTATCTTTCACTGGATCCGACTAAATTCAGATTTTAAGGTTCAATACAACGTGTTTGTGAAGGATGGTCATGATCATTGCTGCATTCTCTTTATTTCCTTCGGGAAGGAAATGGAGTTTCCTAACAAACCCTCCCACGTTTGTGATAACCTAAACAATAGGAAAGTGAGAGAAGGTGCATTTCCAACATACGAAATTTTTCTACAAAATCTCCAAATTATTTTCTCACCTTCCACCCCTGAAAACGCACGTTTCCTTTCCTGGCCCGTCTCATTATTTCTCGTCACTAGTACAACCTCTGATGCAAGACACATGATTTAATGCTAGCATGCAACGTGGAGATTATGAAAGAGTCCGTAAAGTAATTCAATTAACAAAATATGCTAACCTACCAATTAATTTTATTTTATTTTTTTAAAGCAACGGGAAAATATATTAAAGAACAAAGAGAATGAAAAACAAAGAGGGTTGCTGCTGAGATAGCAAAAGCACAAAATTACAAGCCAAGAAACAGGAAATTGAAATCCCTAAGACAAGGAACAATTGCTGCCCATTCTATAATTAATTTTTTTACCCGTGAACCCACAGCTTGCGGGGAAGAAAGAGAGTTGTTGAAGCATTTGTCATTCCTTTCCTTCCAAGCGGCCCACCAAATAGCCAGAAGAGCCATATTCCACACCTTGGATTTGAGCTTTCCCAACCTAAATCCATGCCAGTAAGACAAGAGAGAGAAGGCAGCAGCCGGAACGCAACTAGAAACACCAAACTGGGAGAAAAAATCGTGCCGGATTTGCGATATAAAGGGACAGTGCACAAAAAGGTGGTCCACAGTCTCCTCTTGCTCCATGCAGCACAGGCAAATGTTAACCAACTGCATCCCTTTCTTTTTTAGGTTGTCTATAGTGAGGATACAATTTTTAGCCGCCAACCATCCGAAGCAAAGGTACTTAGGGGGGACGGGGTACTTCCAAATAACCGGGCTAGCACATGAAGTGGAAGGATCCTGGAGCGTGATGGCAGCGTAGAGGGATCTGACTGAGAATTTGGAAGACCTGTCTCTAGTCCAGACGATTGTATCTTCCTCAGAGAGGGTCATGGACGCCATAGAAAGATGATGTAGGAGGGCGTCGAATTCAGTCGTCTCCCTATCGTCGAGATTTCTGAGACATCTGATATCCCAAACCGTTCCCGATTCATAGATAGTGTAAAGGTCAGCAATGACACTTTCCTTGTTAGCCGCGATGCGATAGATAGAAGGGAAGCAATCCTTTAGTTTGCTCTCACCCAGCCATAGGTCGTCCCAGAATCTAACAGCCCTCCCATTGCCCAATTGGAAAGCGATGAACTGGAGGACCGTGGATTTGGACCTTAAGATACCTTTCCAAAAACGAGAAGCTCTATAACGAGTAGAATCCTTCGTCCACCACCCTTCTTGAGAGGTGCCATATTTCTTTTTAATAATTGTGTTCCACAATGCAGACAGCTCCGAGCCCAGTCTCCATGTCCATTGACCCAGCAGGGCCCTATTCATGGCCTTCAAGTTTTTAGCGCTTGCTCCTCCGTCCTAAAAATGACGGCAAACTTCCTGCCAGTCCAGCAAATGAAACTTGTTTTGGTTTTATTTACCGCACCACAAGAAATCTCTTCGCAACTTGTCAATGCGAGCCAAGATCGAAGGAGGACAAATGAAGAGAGACATGAAGTAGGTGGGAATGTTAGATAAGGCTGCTTTAATGAGAGTGAGTCTGCCTCCCATGGACAAATACTTACATTTCCATCTGGCTAACATCTTCTGAAATTTCTCCACCACCCTATCCCACATCGCGATCGGCGGGGACCCTATAGCGAGCGGCAGCCACACGAAGAACGTGGGGAAGGATGCAGAGGAGCAACCCAGGAAATCTGCATATCCCTTTAATTCGTCGTCGGAGATTGTAACCCCAAATATTTTGGATTTAGCCATGTTAATGCGCAGTCCAAAGACGGCCTCAAAGCATCTGAGAGTTGTGAGGAGGTTGCAGATTCCATCAGAGTCCGCTTCAATCATAATAAGGGTGTCATCTGCAAATTGAATATGCGAGATCGGGGTAGACAATCCCGGCATCGAAATACCCCGAAAGAGTTGTGAGGATTGGCCCCTTTGAAGCAACTGAGAGAGGGCCTCTGCGACAAGAAGGAAGAGCAGAGGAGAAAGGGGCTCTCCTTAGCGAAGACCCCTGGAACTGGGAAAGAAGCCTTTAGGAACGCCATTGAGAAGGACCGAGAAATGAGCAGATTCGACGCAGGTCTTGGTCCACGATCTCCATTTAGGCCCAAACCCCATACGGAGGAGCATATAATGCAGGAAACCCCAGTCGACATGATCGTAAGCCTTCTCGATATCGAGTTTACAAAACACCGCCTTAATATTCGATTTATGACAAGAATGAAGGACCTCATTTGCAATCAAGGCACCATCGATGATCTGCCTACCCTTGACAAACGCATTTTGATCCTTAGAGATGAGCTTATTCATGACAGAGGAGAGTCCAATTGAGAGAATTTTCGCCAGGATTTTGTAAGGGCTGCCGATCAGACTAATGGGCCGGAACTAAGCAAAAGAAGTTGCCCCAGCGATTTTCGGGACAAGTGCGATGAAAGTAGCTCCAAGATCTTTCGATAACTTGCCTCTAGAGTGAAATTCAGAGAGAAAATACATGACATCAGATTTGACGGTGTCCCAGAACTGCTGGAAAAAAGAAATGGAGAACCCGTCAGGTCCAGGAGCTTTATCTCCTTCCATAGCGAAAATAGCTGATCTAGCCTCTTCTTTCGAAAAAGGAGCTTCCAACAAGATAGCCTCCGAGTTGAGAAGGGAGAGAAAAGGGATCCCATCAAGTCGAGGCCTAGACCATCCAACAGAAGAAAGAAGAGAGGAGAAGTGATCAATGGCGAACTTAGAAATTTCATCTCTATCTTCAATCATATTGTCGTCGATCGTGATGCTGTGGATGGCCTTTGCCCTAGCTCTCATAGTAGCCAATCTATGGAAATATTTTGTGTTCTTGTCTCCCTCAACAATCCATCTCGCCCGCGACTTAAATCTTCCAAGAAGTTTCATCTTCGAGGGCCCTGGAGGTTAGAGATTGGATGATCTGGATCCGTTTGGCTAAAAATTCTGATGAAAAATCACCACCTTCGACGCTGGAATCGATGTTATGAAGCTCTGATAATAAACAATCAGTCTCGACTTATCTCTTCCGCAAAACCTCCGATTTCCACTGTTTTATTTTCTCCTTGAGGAATCTCAGCTTGGAGACCAATCTATATCCGGCGAAACCTTGCACCTGGAAGGAAACCCACCATTCCGATATTTTTTGCCTAAACCCATCAATGGAGAGCCAAGCAGAACTGAACTTGAAAGGTTTGGGTCCCCAATCGTCATCGACCACCGATAGGAGGATAGGGCAGTGGTCAGAAGTGACCCTCGGAAGGGCCATTTGGGTCACTGAGGGGAATTCCTCTAACCAGTCCGATGATAAGAGGAACCTATCAAGTCTAGACTGGATCTGTTCTTTGCGACAATTCGTCCAAGTGAACCTGGCTCCCGACAGGGGAAGGTCGACAAGCTCCTGAACCTGAATCCAATCAGAGAAAGCTTGCATGGCCGGGGTGGAAATCCTCCTGCGAGAGTGCTCATCCGCAAAGCGTATGGTGTTGAAATCACCTACAAAACAGCAAGGGCCTGAAAAAGACTGTCTCATAACAGTCAGCTCATCCCAGAAAGAGGGTCTAAGAGAATCGTCGTTAGGACCATAGACTGAAATAATAATACAGCGAAAGAGAGAAAGCTCATCTTTAAGGAGAACTGCTTTCGAGAAGGACCCGGATAAGGAAGCCTCCAGAGTCCACCTAGAGGACTTCCAAGCAAGTAGGATGCCACCCGAAGAACCTTTTGCATCCAGGCAGACGAACTGAACGTCCTTCGGACTCCATAAGGTGGCCATGAGGGCAGGGGAAAAGGACAGAACTTTGGTTTCCTGAGGACAGAAAACATTTGGCTTTTTACTCTGAATAGAACCCTTTATGAGGCTCCGCTTTTACTTAGAACCGAGCCCCCTAACATTCCAAGAAAGAATGATCATTGGGGAACTGAACTTCCCCGGGTAGCCTTGCGAACGCGACGACCAGCAGACATAGAAGATGGACCTGGAGAAGAATGGAGGCGGAGGAGTTCTCTGTTGTTGGCTGAGCGGGACACCTGTTTGACGGTTTGCCTTGGGGGAGGTAAGGGCCGACCTCTATTCTCGATGAACTGGAAGAGGTTGTGTAGTCTTCCGGACGGTTCCCGAAGGAGAGACCCAAGGAGCGGCCCACGCAACCAACTGCATCCCGAATCCATTTTTTTTCATGGATTTCTTCATAGATTTAATCTCTGGTCTTGCCCCTTGTGAGAAGAGTCGAATTGTCTCCCTGTAGCTGATTCGGAAGCTCTAAGCAAATCTGAAGAGGTTTTGCCTCTATCACATCAGTGGATATCGGAGATATCCGCTCTGGAAGAATCGTCGCCCTGCAAGGAGGAGGGGGAGATGGAGGGAGGAAAAGGGTTGGGTAGGATGGTGAGGGGTAGGCCATGAGGAATCGGGAGGTCTGATGCAATCGGGTGAGGGATAGAGGTGGGCCCGGGTAATAAAGGGGGAGGATCGGAAATGATTTTATGGGCCCGGTTAACAGAAGAGAATCGGATCCGGGTCGAAATTTGGCCCGGTTCAAGGGACCCGAAATCGATAATGGGTGTAAAGGAGGGGCCCGATGGTCTAAAATCGAAGGGAGAGGATCTGCTGCCGTTGGAGAGGGGGTCGGGCGAGACGTAGCGCGAATTGCTGCCTGCTGCAGAAGCCCCGTCATGACAAAGGCGCGTCAGGCCACGCGTCTGGACGGATGCTGACCAAACGCCGCCCTCGGTACAAGCGGAATGGAGAGTCCCGCCACGTGTAGCAATCGCCGATACGATCTCAGAGTCATCGCCTCTACCGAGGCGAACGTCAGGCGTACGGGACGGCGGAGACAAGGGGGGCGTGCCACGTACCAGCTGAGAGGTACTGGCGCCAGTTGTGGTGACGTCAACACCAGATCGTCTAACCTCTCTCAGCACTAGTGGACCGCGGGAGCGTGGAGCCGATGCTCCTTCTCTAAGAGTCCCCTGCAAACGAGACAGGTGATGGACCTCCTCCTCCCTTGAATTCCAAACGTCACCCCACCTCGGGTGGATCATGCCTGGGATCTCCTTCTGAACCGGGAGAAAGATGACCCGATCTGCTACGTGGAGGCGGATATGGGTTGGGAAGGGGGAGCCTTTCTCTCTTCGAATACGAGCCCTAATAACACCCAGTTCCATGCCCAGCTTCGATTTGGAGTCAATTTCTAGGAGAAAGACTAGAGTTGGAGCAGCTTTGATGAGGAACTCGTCGAACCAACATTCCATGGGGACATCCCAGATGAGAACCCAAACGTTTTCCTTACCGAAAATAGAAAACTCCTCCCATGCCATGACTTTTATAACCGGACTTGAGGCATGCAGGTGGCCAGCCATAGTTAGCATGTCTGGGTTTAAACCTGGGCACACATGCACCCAGAGTGCATTGTAACCCAACGGCTTGATGCCGAAATTGCCATATTCAAATCCTGTGCAATCTCTAATCCATGAACGGACCGCCGGAATAGTCGCACCTTCCTCCGGAATGATGACGACTGATTTGGAAAGTTCAGCACGGTTTTTTCAAACGATCCTAGATTTATAGTCATTGAGAAATCGGGTTGGACAACACCAGTACCTTCTGAGCTGGTTGAAGAAAGCGGGGGATCGTTGTGAGCAGGGTTTGGGTGGGGCTTAGGCTGAGGGGGGATCGGAAGAGGGGCGGATGCAAGAGCAGAAGGGTTCGAAGAGCTAACAGGGGGCTTCTTCATGCGAGATGAGGGAGGAAGAGTTTCCGGGCCAAATCGCGCCGTCTGAACCAGCATTTTCTTACCATCATAGCTAATTCCGTGAAGCATGTCGACTGCTCTTGCCAGTTCCACTTCACTGCTCATGCGAACTAAAGCAAAGCCACGGAACGCGCCTAAGTCTTTATCTCTGGGCATAACTACCTCCATGACAGCGCCCGCACGGCCAAAAATCTTCTCCAGATTAAGGGGGAACCATCCATGGGGGTATCCTTTCACGAAGAGAGTTGGGTAGTAGGAGTTTTTTCGATGGTTAACACCCTCAAGGATACGAGAGTGTCTAGAGGAGGGGACCACTGTCCATTCGCGATCAACAATCTGTCTTTCATACATAGTGAGAGCGTCTTTTCCACCTTCTAGAGGAAGGAACCACTGTCCATTCACGATCACCGTCCTTGGGAACCACCATCATACATAGTTGATCTTCAACAGATTGCAGAGAGAGAATTTCTCGAGATAGTGTAGACAGATATACCAAATGAAATGAGATTCCACCCTCTTCATATCACATTCAATAATTTACAAGATGAGAACAACAGTGACGGATGGAGCAGTACCTTTGAAATTAAATTCGCGAAGACAATTCATCAGCAAATGGGATTGCTTTCAGAGACTTCCTCTGCCGATGCCAATACCAGTTGGGGAGGAGGAATGCCTTCCTTTCTTGCTTTTCGATGCCCGCGTTAAATGATAATAGGAAAAAAAAATCTAATTTACCCTAAATCACATGTCCGCTTGCTAAGAAATCACATAAATCAATTAAAACTAGGACCAATGGAAGGATAGAACTTCCAATTTAGCATAGGCACGTTCCACACTCAATGGACAGATTTATAGGTTTTATGATTAGGGTTAGGAAGAGGAAAATCTGAAATATAGCGAATTATGGTTCCAAGGAATTGGGGATTTTAGAATTAAGGTTTTTAGAAATTGAGGAAAATAAGAAATTGAAGATCTAGGGTTTAGAAGATTGTAATGGAAGGGAAAAGAGGAAGACGAGAAGAAGAGAATACCTTTCGAAGAGGAGAGAAGAAGGATGTAAGACGAAAAATACCTTTCGAAGAGGAGAGAAGAAGGATGTAAGACGAAGAATACCTTTTGAAGAAGAGGAAGAGGAAGAATGTACTTTGAAATCCACCACCAAACAAGCTTCTACCCTTCCACAATTTAATTGGAAGTGAGAGTTTTTTTTTAATAAAAAAAACCTTGGAAAATAAGGAGAAAAATTCCTTCACACGAGAGTTCTACCCTTCTTCTTCTTCTTTTTCTTCTCAATAACACCACTAGGGTTAGAACTCTTCCCCCCCCCCCCCCGGGTGCTTTTATAATAAAAAATTCAAAATTAAAATCACCCCCTATGCTTTTATAATAAAAAATTCGAAATTAAAATCCAGCATAATTACAATTATGACACTCGCTTAAGTGGTCTGTCGTCCAAAACAAAAAAACTAAAACATATATTATTGATCTCAACCATCAAATGACTCCTAAAAATACCAAAAATCCTAAAGAAAGCAAGATCAGAGTCTAAGGGGCCCGAATCTAAAAAGATCTGGTAGCCCAATGGCATGATCGACAAAATCCAACGGTCGGATCGATACGAAATAGAAATCCTAAAACTAAAATAGTCTCCTAAACAGCCCACGTGCATCATCCCAAGGTAAGGTCTTCCTGATGTACATCCAATGCATGTGGGGTCTTCAAAATGGCCTGGCGGGCCCCATCTGGAACTCGTATCCCATCCACAAAGAAAGTTTTGCTGATGTGAGTGGTCGTCTCTGTATCTGGTACACTTGAGTAGGTCCTCAAATGTCCCCATCAACATCTTTAGAGTAAGATTTTTATGCAACCATGTGTGTGGGGTCCACTATCACATCTTTATAAAATCCACTCGGTCCATCATGCGAACCCCCTCCTCATCTTGGCTGGGCTCATCATGTGAATGGATTGGATGATTTATACAGAACACTATGGGCCCCACATACAATATTGTAGATTTTAACAATGGGCATTCCCATTCCAACTGTCCCGTGGCGTGCAACCCACCTATGTTTTGGATCAATCTGATTTTTTTTTGGCAATAGGGGTGAACTTAAAGGGGCACACTTTACGGACAGAGTGGTTGTGAGCCCTCCATCACTGTGGAACTCACACACCTAATTATAGCATAATCTTATTTTACAATAGTCGTAGAGGATTGGCCTCTTTGTTTGGAAGATGTATATATGCAAACGGATTGCATGGTGACTAGAGTTGTACACGAACCAAGCTAGCTCGTTTAACTCACTCGAATCGACTCAGAAAAGCTTGACTCGACTCGGATGCAAACTGTGTTCGAGCCAAGTCGAGACAGTTTTATTAAGCTCGAAAAATTCCGAGTCAAGTCCGAGCTAGACTTGACTCGACTCGGTCTTGAGCTCAAACCCTAATCGGTTCGGCTCAATTTGGCTAGACTTGATTTTTTCACTGGGCATATATATTTTAAAATATTTATTATAAAAATTAAATTATTTAAAAAAAAAAAAAAAAAAACAACCCACTCGTGTCTCAGCCGTTCTCCAGCACTCGACCTTAAAAACCCTAACCCACTCCAACCTCTAGCGGCAGTGCCCGACCGAGACCCTATCAATATTCTTTCTTCTCATCTCTCTCTCTCTCTCACCGTTCTCCAGTGCCCGAACGACGACCACTCTCTTCTCCTCTCTTTCTCACTATTCTCCAGCGCCCGAACGGCGACCGGCGACTACTCTCCTATATTCTCTCTATTCTCCAACGTCCGCCTGGATGACCGGCAACTAAAAGGTACTCTCCCCTACTCCTCTCCTCATCTCTCTATTCTCCAGCGTCCATCTAATTAGCGGACCCCACCCGACCATTGGCCTGGTGGCTATGGCCCAATCAGACAGTCAGATCCCACCCAAAAACTCGGAACTCGGCTCGAACTGGACCGAGTTGTTAACCGAGCTGAGCCGAGATGCGAATCCAAGCTTGATGACCAAGCCGAGCCAAGTTCAAGCTAAGGTATCTTGTTGGCCAAGTCGAGCTAGGCAAAGCTCGATTCAGATCGACTCATGTACCAAGCTCGACTCGGATCAACTTGTGTACACCTCTAATGGCGAACCTGACACAGCGGACCTTCTGCAATGACCTGACTTGACACAATTTGATTGCCCCACGTGCCGGTGTTAGATACCCATCAAGGAAAAAATTAAGGATTAAGCTCTAACAAAAATGTTTTAGCATTGTTAACAAAAATAGAATTTCAGCATATTGCATATGGAAAAATTCACATTTTGAAAATTCAATTTGCACATGTTTTTTGTGTCATAAACAACCTGAAACTAACACAACACCTAATCTTGAATCCCTTTCCAATGTGACACTTGCAATTGAAATAGTCCTGAATCACAATGCCAAGAGAAATGTCTTCCGTGATAAAAGAAAGCTTCTTTATTCCATGAGTTCTATTGTTTACAAGAGTGATTTTATACTTCAGGTATCCTGTTAAGTAGAAAAAATTTAAGAGCATCCTGACAAATTCAATGCAATGCTTAAGAAAGGAAAATCAGCAGTTGGTTATCATGATTCTACTGTGAAACACCACCCACATACATTACCGGAATTTCACCACTAGAGCTTGCATGCACAATTTTTCTCAATTTGTAATCATATCAAGCTTTTGTATCAGCAACATATCAAGCTACTTTACAGATCAAATACTAAAAATTGAGACGTCAATAACTATAAAAATTGTTAATCTTTCAAAAATGTGCGATCCCCACTTACGTAGCCAAGAAGTGCTGAAATGAGTAGGAAAATGAAACCCGTCAGCGTGATCTGAAGCACAAATAGCAGCAACTGTTCAGTAAATAATCAACAAGAAAACTTATTCAAACATTTTAGATGTAAGTGTGAGAGAACAAGCTTATCAAAGAACGTCTTACCATATTTGGTCTGGAGAAGCGCCCAAGTGTTTAAGCATAGAAACCAAAAGAAGAAGCAAAAGAGAGAGAGAGAGAGAGAGAGAGAGAGGTGTTAATGATTTTTTCAGTAAAGTGACCCTGAGAAAGTAAAGTGGCAAAGAAACAGTTAAGGGACTGGCATCAAACAAGTCCACTTAATAAGGTCAGTTAAATGATAATTGGTTAATAGTACTAAATTTAAGGTTCTAAAAGGCATTACAAACTTTCAATATAACAAAAGCATGTGTAGAACTGAATTCATTCACCGTCAAGAATTAAATAGTACAAGATTTTTGGAAAGATTGCGAGTGCAGAACAAAACCAGCTAAGCACTCAATCCCATAAGAAATGAACAAAATGTATCAGGAACCTCCCTCCAAAGAAATGTTATAAAGCCTATGTTGTATTTTGTGTTTTAAAATATGATTTTAAAACTTTTGGATGTTTCCAAATTTTTAGGCTGTGGCACGTGGCACACGCGTGCATATCTGTGTGGATGTGCCCATTCACTGGGAGAATACTCACATAGGTCCAAAGGGTTGCATCCCTTCTTTTGTTTTTAAAAGACATGTCTTTTCACACAAGTCCGAAGGACTGCACCCTTTCACCTTTTGTTTCGAAAAGTTGTGTTGGTTCAGGCCCAAGGTTCGCACCATTTGGGTTTAAACTCAACAGTCACAACCTTTTTTAAAGGGTGTCTACTCAAAGTGCATAAATACACTCATCATCTAGTTTTTATATAACAAAGAAAAGTCTGGTTTTGCTTTAATAGTGTGGTTTAATTGTTTTCTGATTTGGGTTAAGACTGCGAGTGGTTCAAGCTCATGTACAGTGAGTGCATGGCTAGGACCAGGTGATAGTTGTTGCATCTTGGAGGTTGATTGCCCAGAGAATCTTGTTGCACATGGGACGCGGTCCAAGGAGGGCAAATTCGATTTCAAGCCAAGTAATTCCAAATCACGCCTCACCTTCTACAATTCAATAATTTCCTTTTTTAAAATTTTATATAGTTTAGATAGTTTTCCAAACACCAAATCCATCAATCTTGAAATCAAAATTTTTATTGAAAAACTATCTAGAACTATGGTTGCGTATGATTGCACTTCAACTATGCCATGTGTACATTTGAAGAGTCACTATTTCTAGAATGGTGCAAATCTAACGAGTCTAGCCACTTGGGTACAGGCATATGAAGCCAACCAAAGTCAAAAACAATTGCCCACAAGGTGGTCATGGCATTTTCTGATGGTCGGTTCTTTTTCATGCATGTATGGATATCTAGAAGAGAAAATGGGCAGTGTCTCCTAGTTCTGTGTCTTGTGATATGTCCATGGCATGCATGGCCAGTGCCTAGTTACATGAATTGTACACCAGAGGTTCCTACTTAATGGGCCACTATTCATCAGTTATGATCAAAGCTGTGACCATTGTCTTAAAACTGGATGTTCAAAATGGAAACTATTTTAATTTTAGGCCATTGATCACATGGTTAGGAGTAGGACTTTCCCATCTTTATTTTTTACTTCTTTATGGAGGGCAAATCCATGATGAGCAGTCCACTGCTGCATTTTCTCTGTAGAGAATATATATATATATATATATATAGAGAGAGAGAGAGAGAGAGAGAGAGAGAATAGATCAGATCTCTAGAAAATCTATCAGAAATTCAACAGATGAGATCGTTCGCATTCTCTGGGTTTAGTCCTGGTGTACATGGGTGTTTCACTTTGAGAAAAGATGTGTTCTTTCTGTGTTGCCCTCCGTATCTGGGTTCTTTTCTTTTTGAAGATATTATATGATTATTTGTGTAGTATAAACGAAGGAAGGTTGCATACGTAAGAGTTTTGATTTTCATGCATGATTTCATATTTAGATCTGTTTTGTTTGTGGTACATTTTGAGTTTAAATGAATTGTGACCGACCGCCTAGTTATTTACAAAAATTTGTTGTTCGTTGTTATTGTTCATTTGGTGTTTTTTGGAACACTGAATGCCTAGATTGTAGGGATTTTAGATGGAAGAAACGTGCATTGTTAGGTCATGCCACAAAAAAAAAAAAAAAATGGTCATATAGAATTATTTTTGTAGTCCGACCACCAAACATACAGGTGGACCACACCTTTCCTTGATCCAGAGTGTTAACATGGTGGGCACCATCATGAATTGGTTATACCTTGAAAACTTCCCTATTGGAAATATGATGGGTAGATTTTCTCCTGCAGAATGTGAAGCATTGCCTAGATCATCCAACTGTTGAATAGACAGTGATGACTGTCCAAAAAAAGTTTCATTTTACTGATGTGTCCATCTATAATGACATGTACCAGATGAATGGTTGTGATCACAGAAAATAGGGCCCCACCTGTGTGGTTGCTAAGTCGAACAAAGATAAATGGCCACTTTGTTCCGTTGACTAAGCATCGTCTAAGTACATCATTGATCTTTGTCCAAGTATTGTAATGTATGTCAGTTTCTTGATGGCAAGTTGTGTTGGGTTTGATTGAATTATAATTGAAGGCCTTGCTGTAGTGTGATGGCAAATATTTTGGCTGAACAATATTATGTGGGAACATTTCTAACATGCTCAAGACATTCTTTGGAGTCATTCAACTTTTAAAGGCTCGGGGTTTGGAAAATTCAGATTTGCTTTTATTTATTTTGGTGAGAACCTTCTGTTATGGATTCAGAAGGTTTGTCAACAGTTACCATCAGTTTATTGCAGTTACCGTCTCTCATGGTTTAACCACATTAGTGACAAGCTGTTGATATTTATTTTCCTTTTGGGCCATGTTTCTTTTTCTTAGTTGGTAATATATCAACCTCAGTACAACTACAAATAGTATTTCAAATATGAACTAATGTGGACCTCAACTATAAATTAAAAACTACTATTCTCACTGTAATACTTTGATGTGGATGTTAAGAACTTGGGTTCTTTCTTAAGCTGCACAATATTTTTCTGTTTCTTCTCATATTGTTGAATAAAGAATATATGCAGATTAAAGGCATTCCTCAAATGATTTTTTAATGTAAAAAGCGTCATCTTATTGCATGCATAACCAATAAACAATTAGAGTTTTCTGTATAGTGGCTCACCTAGAAGTGCCTAGAGACCAATATTAGTTCCACTATTTCAATGAAACTAATCCCCCCTTGAATTTGAGGTGACTCAGAAAATGAGAACAATGTCAGGCAGGATCCCCATTTACCACTTTTTTGCTGCAATCTCAAGTGACCCTAGTGACCCTTTCTCATCCCATTTTTGGTGGAGCACATCTCAGAATGAGAAACTTAACAGGCCCGACCAAGTAGGCCTATCCATTAAAGCAAAGGATAAGAATCACCCAAATACATAACAACTCCGGATACACCTTTAACCAGAACACCAGCTATGAAGTTAGGCCCCCTGGGAAATTAAACTAAAAGTAGTGGATGACACAGCTACTCCTTCAATCCCACTAACCCTAAATAAATGCTTCTAGGAGGAAGGAGCAAGGTGCAAGGTGCAAGGTGCAAGGCTTAGAACCCAAGGCCCATGATACGGCACTTTCCAAATCACCTCCCACAATGGAATCAAGCAACACCATAGAAAATTGCTGCCCAGTTTTAATTGCTTCCAGATTTACATGATTGGAGTAATCAACAACAGAGGGGCAGGAGAACACGAACTTGGTACAACTTAGGTCATCTCTAACAACATCCAATACTCCTGACCTACCAGGATTTCCCAGAGAACTTCCACCCACATCGGAGAACAAGGACTTTGGTGTTCCTTAGTAAACATAATTAGGAAGTAACCCACAATTTGCAAATTTGCAATTACAATTCTGAGTAAAACTAGAAACTAATGTAATCAAAACTCAGAGACCAGTCCCTCAATGAGATGCAAAGGGAGAAAATCACAATTTGGTCATTTACAGCAACCGACAAGTACTTGCACTGTTGAATAGAGTTCACGCTACTTGGCATATGCATAAGACAGCCCATAACATAGAATGCATGACCAAACAACTAATAGAAACCACGACCAAGATGAGTTCAAAGAAACATGCAATCTTCGCAACAGATGCAAATTGACTGTCAGATAACTGCTCATTTTAAAGAAAGCACTTACGGCATCCAAAGAGGAAAGATATGAACACATCTAGTCCAGAAGGGTTGTAACACATATTTCGCAACATAGGACCTGTCCACTCCGCTATACTTGTACTTATGCAAGGCAGCAATGCCATGATGGCCGATGTACCCCATCTCGCAACTCAAAACCTGGACTTTCAAGGGTAGTTACACACCTCCAATACTACCTGCTTAATTACAGAAAGAAAATGAGATGAATGTTGGACAATGTTGGATATTTCCATTCAACAACAACGTGAAAGCAATTTCCAGATGAAATAAGATGTGATGCTCGATTGAAAGAAACAGTGTTTTTTATTCAAACCGAGCAGCAGAAAGGGCAAGGCCCACCTTTTCTGTCATCTAAGCCATTCATCTGATGGGCCAAACCCTTATATGTAACAGCCCTTGTCAGATGATCCCAACCAGAAAAACAGAACTGGGAAATTACGATCGATGGTTCGCATTTAATGGCATCCAAATCAGACGTTAGGATCATCCGCTGAAGGAGATTCCCACAGGGACCCCAATCCACCACAGGCCCCACCAAATGAACGGATGAGATAACCAAAATGCAGGCCCCACGATGCACTATGCTTGGCCTAAGCATCATGCACTACAGATTCCTCCTTTCACGGCATGTGAAATTATCACTGAAACGATCGAAAGAACTATAAAATAAAAGGAGAATAAAAGGAAAAAATATATATATCAAATTCAATCCCTTTATAAATTATTCGAGTCATCGCCAATTTGAAAAAAATAATAAAAAATTAATAAAAAATGAGAAAAAATGCGACGAATCAGATACTACATGTGACAAAAATGCGACGAACGTCGGAAAGAAAAAATGAGATCTGAAGAGAAAGAAAGGAGAAAAAAAGGAGGGGTTTTGGACCTTTTGAGTGGAAGAGATGGAGCGAGATTCTCGCCTTCTGTTTTTTCCTTTCTCCGGCCCTAAAAAGGCCAGAGAAAAAGAGAGAGAGAGAGAGAGAGAGAGGGACGCGGATTGGCTACTACCCCCAACAGGACCTAGCTAGCTACGGACAGTCCTGTAATGGGCTCCGTGGGGCTCACTGTGATATATGCGCATTATCCACGCCGTCCATCCATTTTGAAAGAAATTTACAGGGCATAAGCCAAAAAAATACGCATATCGAATGCTCTGGTAGACCACACCACAGTAAGCAGTGGTGACAATGACCTCGCCGTTGAAACCTTCGTAGGGCCCACCGTGATATTTATTTGTCATCTAACTTGTTCATAAGGTCACATGGAACTGTATGAAGGGAAAATATAAATTTCAGCTTGATCCAAAACTTATGTGGACCCAAGAGGTTTTCAGCCGTAAGCATTTAATCCCCACTATTACCTATAGTGTGGTCTAATTGAGAATTATATCTGGCTAATTTTTTGTGTCGTTGGTTAAAATGAGTTTTCAAAATGGACAGACGGTGTGGATAAAACATATGAGTTATGGTGAACCTCATGGAGCACCTGACAAAACCGTCCGTTTCTAGCTAGTCGCGGTCGGGTAGTACCCAATTCCCGCCGAGAGACGGTGGGAGAGAGAGAGAAGTAGGGAAATGTAACGTCCTGATGCACTTACGCCGGCCCTTTGCAACAGTATGGTAGGGATGGTACGTTGGGTGGTTTTCAACCGGTATTGCATGTCTAAGGTGGATCTGAACCGTTCATGTTCTGGAATGGTAAGAAACATTTATTGAACGGAGTATGTGTATGAAGATGAATATTTAACGGCCAATACTCAAAACAAAGATTCTAAGATCGGACCATCAATGAAGCGTGATTGTAACGGTGGTATTGAGATGTGAACGGTTATATCAAACTAAGGCCTCCTTTGGCACATGGATTCCAAATACCTCGGATTAGGAATCTTTAGGAAATCCTTCCACCATGTTTGGCACCCATATTCACGTCTATGTTAGAAGTAGCCATGCATGAGGGTTTGAAATTTAACTACTAAATCAACTTTAATATCATTAACTAGTGCCCCTATTGAAATATATATTTTGCTAAAAATGATGAAATTTCAAGTTTCAAAGTAGCCACGAATGTAGAATCATGTCTAAGTGACTAACCAATGATTTTTTACTATTGATTCATATGAACAATGTTTGGACAATGGATACCGTCACATAAAAATGATATTAGTGATTTAGTTGATAATACAATCATTTTGGGATATCAGCATTATGCCATTTGCCCCCTAAATTAGTAGCCTAATGACATGCATTTGTGTTTTCCTTTCAAAACTATGTGATTTAATTAATATTGATGGCAATCAGGAAGTTTTAAACAATGGGCTTTAATCATTATTTCTTGTGGTATGGTTTAACTGGGATTTAAATATGCCTCTTTTTATAGGCTAATTCTTCGAAATGAATTGCTAAGTATGGTAATTTATGTATTCTGCTGGTGTGAATTTTTGGTGAACCCTTCGCTTTGCTCGTCTTTTACCTGCACAATATCAAATACAAAGGGAACCCTGGGTAGAGTTGGGGAACCTCCGATGCCTAAGTCAATTATCAGAGATGATAGCAAAAGCTTTTTAAGTTTAATTTATCCGTATCTTTCATCGTGATGGAGATAACTATTTATAAGCATGAGAAAGCCCTGACGTGTGGGGATTTTCTTCTCATCTTTTCGGAGATTTGATATTCTTGGCAGATTTCACTCGATCCCGAGATCCTCGGGATCGAACGTCTAGATTTTCAGGACAATATTATGCACCACCTTTTTCTCACTCGGCTTGCCCAATTTCGACTCACGTGATGGACGAGTCTCAACAAGCTTACGATGATAAACTTTTTACCTTCTATCGGGTAGAAATAGACTCAGTTCTCATCAGTTATTATTTCTTATCCCGTATCCAACGTAACTAACTTGTTGAGTCGATTTTTGTTATCGGTCAGGTGGCTTATAGTCCTTAGTCGGCTTTCGTAAACGCCGCTAACTCATCAACCGAGTTAACTTACATCATCTTATACTTTTGCCTTTTGGCCTTATGCATAATTCTCTCAACCTTGACTATTGTCTCGAGCAACTCGAACAGTGTTAATAGAATTAACCCATTTCATATCCGAGTCTCCAGACTTAAGCACATTTTTCCCCAACATATTCTATTTACCTTGTTCATCCATTTTGACATATAATTTTATTACTTGAATTAAATATCTGCTGTTGAAAATTTCTTAACAACTAAGAAGTTTTGAATAAAGTTGATATTTGTGTTTTTCGTTTATTTATATCCAAGTGATCTCATTACCCAATTAAATAACAATAAACATCTCTCAACAGTGGAAAGCATTGTTGTCACTGTTTCTGCAGTGCAGCCTACTAGAGCTCTGGATATGTTTCAATTTTGAGCTAAACCCCTAAAATGAGCCCAAAAAATGGATGGACAGCATGGATAAACCATATACTTTCCCATTGGCCCAGCAGACTTACTCAGTGCTCAATCGGATCTATGAAATGAGCTCTTAAAATGGATGGATAGCTGAGATACACCACATATATCGTGGTGGGGCAGGTCAGGACGCAACCCGCGTCGCAAAACCCAGTAGTCCATCAAAACGCTACCTATGCAGAAGGAATGACTTCACGTGGATACGAGATCCAAACCGTCCACCAGTCTTGGCACCCTGTTTTTAAGTCAATCCAAAAATCGTGCCGATTCAACACTCAAGCCTACTACATCATGGGCAACAGTTAGATGGAAAGTCTAACTATTAAAACCGTCCAAGTTGCGTGTGGGGTCCACCTTGGTGTGTACATGTCATCTAATCCACTCAATTGACACGCCACATCAGGATGAATGGATCCCCAAAATAAGGATGTCATAAGTCATGCGGTGAATTTAGAGGTTTTACGCTTGATTGTACACTTTTTCTATGATGGGACCTTCAGAAGCCTTGCATGGGACTCAATTGTCAGTTCCATGGTAAAAATTTGATTGCACACATGACGGACGGATCGGATCTTATGCACGTTTGTTCCGCCCATCACTCCCATGGTGCAGGTCAGGCCGTCCGCGTGCCAACGTAAGTTTGGCCAGCGCAGTCCGGCCTCGTAATGTTGGTATTTTCGGTAACGGATTGGCGACTCCCCATAGCTGGTGGTCGGTGCTCTTTAGGCCCCACCATGATGTATGTGTTTCATCCATGCCGTCAATCAATTTTTATAGATATTTTATGCTATGAGAATAAAAATGAAATATATCTCGATCTCAAGTGGACCACATTACAGGAAACAATGTTGAATAAACTTTGACCATTAAAAACGTTTTTGGGCCATAAAGGTTTTGGATTAAGCTGATATTTATTTTTCCTTTCATCTGTGTATTTATTACCTAATCAACATATTGGATGTCAAAAAAACAGTAAAATGGGCCTTAGGAGGATTTTAATGGTGGATATCCAATCATTATTGTTCTCCTGTGGTATGGTCTAACTAATCCCAATCAATTTTTATATCAATTACTAAAATCATCTGTAAAAATGGATGAACGGAATGGATGAAACACATACATCATGGTGGGGCCCACAGAGCACCGACCATCAGCCACGGGGCTGGTGTCGGTGGAGTAGGCAATCTGTCTCCGATATTTCACTGATGCGTGAGTTGTACGCGGATTGCAAAAGGCTTACGCACCGCGTTCCTGAGCTGTAAAGCTAGGTGGGCCATCTGTGATGTTTGTGATAAATCCATCCCGTACACTTGTGGGGCCCTCTGTGATGTACATTCATTTTGCTTGCTCATCTCAGTAGATATATTAAAATAAGCAGGCAAAATGGTTGGTCTCATGTCTAAATTGAGTAAGCAAAATGGATGGACGGTGTGGATTTATCGCAAACATCATGGTGGGCCACTTAACTTCCCAGTAACTTCGTGAGAAAGCCTTTTTCAGGTAATTCCCGGTCTGGTTCATGTAAGCCCGCCTTTAATTTGCCGATCAAAACCGTTCAACTTATGATTTGATCCAAACCATCGAAATCAATGGACGGCCAATAATCTAAACATCAGGACGAGTTTTACCCCGCTTGATGAATCGATCGCCATAAATTCCACGAAAGTATTTCATCATCGAAGCAAACGTATTAGCGGGTAGGATGTTTTGCGACGAGATGCATGTGAGACTTGTGGTGCTAATGGCAGGAAGCGGATTGTGTACCGAGAAACTGAGAATGCTAAATCTGTGAGGCCCACCTTGGATGTATGCATCTTATCCACGCCGTCCATAAATTTTCCCATATCATTTTAATACACTAGCCTAAAACTGAAGCATATCAAAAGCTCAAGTGGACCACACCACCGGAAAAAGTGAGGATAATGATGTCCACCATCGAAACCTTCTTAGGACCCAAAGCGATATTTATTCATCATCCATCCTGTTCATAAGCTCACACAGACATGGATGAAGGTAAAACACAAATATCAGCTTGATCCAAAACTTCCATGGCCCCCAAAAAGTTTTCAATGGTATATGTTCAACTCACACTGTTCCTGTGGTGTGGTCCACTTGAGATTTGGATATATTTCCACTTTGGATGAAATCTCTAAAATTAAAAGATAAAACTTATGGACGAAGTGGATAAGACACATACATCATGGTGGACCCACAGAGTTTACTCAGTACACTATAGGGTAGTACATTACTCGGTACGCAATCCACTTACCTAATGGCACATTATGGCAGTATCTGATAATTTCTCCATATGTAAGGGAAGAATTATGCAACCCTGAGTCCAACATTATCCTCGAACGTCGGTTTTGGGCAGTAGCTGGCGCGTGCGTCAAGGGCTTTTATTAGATAAATACTCTAGCATACGGTGATAGTTCATACTCCTGCACTCGGTAACCGTACGCTTTACACGATGAAATTAAAAATAAACCACTCGAACCCGCTGTTAATAGACCTTAACCCAATATTCATGCAGTGATCCGTACCTGTGATTAATGAGCTGACTGGTTTCATCTTAACCGTCCAATAAATATCTAGTAATCAGTAATTTAAAAAATCATTTCAGAGTAATATTTTAATTTTGTTGCATCTAAAGTATGGGCCAATATTTGGAACGTTAAACATGAGTCTCATCTGGACAAAATTACAAGTATTGAAAGAATGAGTACAAGAAACTGTAGTCTCGTGGACTACCGAATTCTCTCTCAAAGGCTCCGCCAAAAGACGCGTTTGAACGCGTGTAACGCTACTTCCGAGGAGATTCAGACCAATTACATGAAACGAATATATGGCACGTGCAACTCACGTGAAGAGTGAACAGAGAGGGAGTGAGAGGGACTTCCATCAGGCTACACGCGTATTGTATTATTGCGAGCCCTTTGGACGCGGATTAATTCGCTAGGAACGGACACGGCTCTGCGGTGACCGTGATGTACGTGTTTTATCCGCACCGTTTATTAATTGAGGGTAAAAGCTTAAGAACGAGGCAACTCTAAGGCTCAAGTGGACCGCATAGTAGGAATTAAACATTTATTATCGAAAATATTTAAAGACCATGGTATGTTTCGGATCAAGCTGATATGTACGTATTCCGTTTAAATCGAGTTCACATGACTTTATGGAGAGGTTGGATGACAATTAACCACCGCAGTAGGCCCGACAAAGGTTTCACCAAGGTGTTATTTAACACATCCGCTTCATGTGGGGTGGTCCACTTTACCATTTGACTTGAGAGGCATTTAAAAATAAAATAATAAAATAATGTGATAAATTTTTAAGACTTGTATGGCATGTATATTCAAATTTAATAAAAGATATTCTTATAAGCGTTTTTTGTTATATCTCTTATTTAAAATAAGCTTGTTTGATCAAATTATTATTTTTTAAATCGAAAAGGTTATTATTTGACTTACTCTCCACTCACTCGGTCTTGGACGTGCAAAGCCCCATTGTTGTCGGGTGGGAAGGAGTGAAAGGCAACGACGTTATTCATTTTCTTATTTGGCAATCACCGTAACCGAAATCCATGTCAGATGCAGGTGTGTTCCTTGTATCTTAATTTTATATTATTAGATGCACGGGTTCAATTTCTACGTATGCATTATCAAATATGTTCTCTTTACAGGTTCCTTATGAACATGATGGGCATGGTGACTTATTGATTGGTACCATGAACATGCCCGCATGATATACATTGATTCATACATTCGCATTAATGACAAACGTGCGTAGACCAAGACATTCTTGGAAAAGAGTAGGATTTCTACTAGTACTTAACATGTGACAACTGCGTCCGCAAAGAAAGACTTGGCCTCCGTATATGGTTTTGCATCAGCCATTACTTCATATTGTATTCCATCTTTGCAGTATTTGAATCACTGATGCAGCTGGAAGGTATAATGCTATACTTATGTATCCATGACCTTCCTAGGAGAATGTTGTCCTTTTCTAATTCTTGTCACATCTTCAGGACGTTTGGGTGCTGGTAATTTTATTGTGTCGACCTTCAATAGCTGGTCAATCATTGGGATGACATCTTGTTTATAAAATGCGAACCCTTCATGTGAATCGAGTGCCCTGAATTTTTTATACTTTCCTAGCTGAATCGACCCTTCTTTTTATTCTGATTTTTCTTTCTTTAAATCTCTTACATTTTTATGTTGTTTATCACGGTCACAAACCCCTGTTGCGCTCCTTCTCACCTTCAATCTTCCTCCTCACTCCGCTTTCTCTCAAAAATCTTCAACCGGTTCAAATGAAGGAGGTGATGGTGTATTTATAGACCTCCACACGTGTGGTACCTCGATTTTGGCGACATGGGATCCACCTTACAGTGTTTAAGACCTTAGATGCTTTCTTGATCATTGGTCTCCAACCACCGACTCATTTCATCTTCCCTTAGGTGAAATGGCATTGAAAACGAGTTTAAACCTTTAGGGTGCAGCTAACCTAAGTTCATGTCACGCCCCAAACCCGAAAATCGGATTCACATGAATCCCGATTGCCGAATCCGGTGCTGACAGCCTCCGTAGTGTCCCATTCTCGGCTCCTGACAATCAAATGTTCCGATCCTGAAATCTTACAAGGAGGATTTTCAGAATAATTTTTTTTTGTAATAAAGCATAACCACAAGCATAACTAAGTCACAAAACAACATCACCACATATCTACTATATCAAAAACTTTAAGTACAATGCGGAAAGGAAAATATAAGGTGATCAAAAGCTCCAAAATAGTCAGATGCACACTCCTGCCTCAGCGCTGCTGCTGTCCAATGCTACCTGCATGCAACTGTCGTGCATAAACTTACAAAAGCTTAGAGGATGGTGTAAGTGTGTGCGTAAGGCAAACGCAAGTGTACAATATTAGAGTAATGCGGAAGTATGCGGTAAGTCCATGAATAAACTCAACCATACCAAGGCTATATAATGCAAGGCATGAATGCTATCGGCCATACCAAGGTCATGCGATGCGAGATATGAATGTCATCGGCCACACCGATGCAATGCAAGGCCTACATAGCCGAATGTCATATGCGAAATACAATCCAAGCAAGTCGGTACTCATCAAGTACACATATCAGTACAATTCCTCTCTGGATATCACCGGGGTCTAATACACTCACACTGACTGCCTCCTCCCTAGCTGCACAGCCAAGCAAGTGGAATAGACCTCACTATCCGCCTAACCAGTAGTCTGTTAATACCTACCCGGCTCGTCAATAGCGGACTCATTTGCGAGCTGGTCAAACTCAGCCTAGCTTATAGCCCCCTCACTCAGGTGGATAAGGCCACACCCCCTTCCAACCGACCACGACACAGTGAGAGACGCGGCCTACTGGTATTCGGCACTCGGGAGCTCATGTATCCACGGGGTCTAGACGTTGGAGCATCTCCTGGTACTAAAAAGGTTCTGGAACTTTCACCCAAGGACATCCTAAGTGCCCACATTGCTAGAACCAAGTATTTCTAGTATCTGATAAAGTCATCCACGATGTACCTGTGGAGCCACGGCCCTAATGTCGTTAGGGCGTGCAGTGATCAAGTCATACATATGCGAGATGCATGAATCACACCGTCAAATCATGCAGCAATCCAGTACGTACTGCGCCATCATGTAGGGCACTCTGTCTTATAACGAGTCCCATAAATGGTCTGCCCAATGACGTATGCTATGATCAGTCACTACTCATATCAAGCATACATGTGATGTGTATGGGCATGAGTCATGAGATTTATACTAAGCATGTTATAAAGCGATGAATATTAACGAGTATGGGCCTATCAATGGGCCCTAAGGAGAGTTACAATGCGGACATTTAACCAACATTGTACATACAATATGGACATCAAACCATCATTGCTCCTAAGGCACGGCCCGTCATAAACATCATTACATGAACCATGAGAAGTTACACATTGCAATGGACTCTAAGGACACCCCGTTGGGCCTCGACTCATGGGCCTTAGATACATCAAATGGGCCGTATCACATGGGCCTTACATTCATCAAATGGGCTGCATTAATGGGCCATACCAATGAGCCTTATGTACATTGCAATGGTCCATGACCCATGGGCTTTGAAATACATCAAAATGGGCCTCACAACTTGGGCCTTATATGCACAAATGTGCTTAATCTTACGGCCTTATCAAATGGGCCTAATCTCATAGGCTTTATATATGTAAAATGGGCCGAATCCTATAGGCCTTATATATGTCAAATGGGCTTAATCTTACGGCCTTATCAAATGGGTCTAATCCCATAGGCCTTATATATGTAAAGGCCGAATCCCATGGGCCTTATATATGTCAAATGGGCTTAATACCATGAGCCTTATATGTGCCAAATGGGCTTAATCCCATAGGCCTTATATATGTCAAATGGGCCTGATCCCATGGGCCTTATATGCACACCAAGGTAGGCCCCAATGAATGGCCATAAATGGATCAACATGGGCCCTATACACATACCAAAGTGAGCCCATTTGAACCATAGATCTGGCTCATTTTTAGCTCAAACCATAAAATGAATTTAAAAATAAATGAACGGTTTAGATACAACACATGCATCATGGTGGGTTCCACACATACGGCCCACCAATTGAATGGACGGTTTAGATATAATACAAATATCAAAGGTGGGGGTCCACTGATCGTCTAGCAGCCAAAGAAATGGCTGGACGGTATGGGAATACATTACAGAGGGCTCCACCGTCCGGGCGGACGATGGAACTAAGGCACATACATCATTGTGGGTCCCACGTGGGGGGCCTACCATAATGTTTACTCACCATCCAACCTGTTGATAAGGTCACAGAGACCTGGGTTGAGAGAAAATACAAATTTCAGCTTGATTCAAAACTTCTGTGGGGCCCAAAAAGAGTTTCCACGATAGAGTTCAATCACTGTTGTTTACTGTGGTGTGGGCCACCTGAGATCTGGATCAAACTTATTTTTGGGTGGGGCCTACTTAAGGTAGGGACTCACCATATGGACGGGTTGGATCTGCAAATAAACATCAAAGTGGGGCCCACATGAGGAGTCGTGGGCCCCTGGCGTCCGCCCGCTGTGAGCGCAGGACGCCTGCGCGTCTGACAAGTCCAGAGGTAGCAGCCTCTGCTACTTGAATCCTTTTATTTTTTATTTTTTAAAAGAACCCATTTTCTGGGGTTTTTACTCATGTGGGCCCTGCATCTGATGAATCCACTTCAGCCATTGGATTCTACAGCCCACAACAATTCCATCAAGACCAATATTGGGCCTTGTTCAGCGCGTAGGAAGAATTTTGGTAGAGTTCAATGGTAATGATACCGTTTTTAAAACTATGGCCCACCAAATACTCAAAAAATCTTCATTTTTCGGCTCAACGCCTAAAATGAGTTGGGGAAGAGGATGGACGGATTGGATTGAATACGTACATCAATGTGAGGCCTGCTTGAGTGACACACTCCAATGGCTTGTAAAAAATCAAGCCCATATTTGTGTTTTCCTTCCATGTCCAGCGTCCAGACGCTGGACATTTCTTTTTCTTTTCTTTTTTTTGTAGGTGGGCCACCACAAGATGGATGATACATCTAAGATAGGCCCCACTCATGGACGGCTTGGATAAAATACATATTTCATGGTGGGGCTCCTTCAAGTGGGTCACATGGCCACATCAACATACAAAGAAAATAATTAAAAAGGAGAGGGAGATGGAGAGAGTAAAAGAGTGGGACACGCGTGATGAAGGACTCCGCCACTATGAGCCCTCCCTTGCATTCAATTGTACATCGAGTGGGCCCTAATACAAGTGGAGCCACCAATTCAAAGATCAACGGTGGAGATCTTTCTCCACAAAAATGGACGGTCTAGATGACCTCTTTAATGCAAGGAAAGTAAACATCATGATGGGGTCCATGGAGAATGACCCCATCATGGAATGATATTGATGATCAAGATGGGCCATCGGTCACATCTTAGGGTCCAAAGTGAGATCCATACCATTGATCGATAGGCCTCACTTGTCTCATCTTAAAAACATGAAAAAGTAGTCTATGGAAGCACTCACAACTTGATCTCCTCGGTCCGTTGGAAAGCCGATCTTCTAGAGCTTCACTTTGATGGTGGAGATGGAGAATGGATGGCTAGGATTAGAGTTTTTGGGATGGAAAGTGGGCCACCAAAATTACACTTTCTCTCATGGAAATGCATGGACGTGGGGGTGCTCTCCCTTGCTTGGAAATGGTGTGAGAAAAGAGAGAGGGAGATGAGATGTAAGGAGAAGTGATGGGAGATGAGTGATGGATGTGGGTGATGGGTGAGGTGATGTATTAATTGACTTTGGGTTTGCTTGACTTGTGGAGAAAGGAAACATGAGTGCTTTGTACTTGACATGAGAGGTGATTGATGGGATTGATTTGACATATTGTAGAGATTCTCTTAGAATTTATAACGCGCAGTATTTTTTCTCGAACTGAACGTGTGTCCACATCTCCACGTCTGGGTATCGGATCGGTGCGTGAGTTGCGGCGTTGGAACCGCGGCGACGGTGCGGTCGCAATGATACAAGTCTCAGATCAGGCCGACTCAATTTTATAGGAAACGGCTTACGATCGTGCACAAAGTCGATTACAGGTCGCAGGTCACCGAAATTTGACGAGAAGGATCGCGAGAAGCGACGGAATAGTATGGATTAGGATACGGGTCTTACAGTTCAAGATGCTCACGATATTCAAATTCCAATGTAAAAATGAAACATGGATTGCCTGCTAAAGGAATTTCCTTGGACTAGAATCTTAGTGGGCCCCACTGTCATGTTTGTGAGACATCCACTCCATCCACCTAGTTTTTTCAAATCATAGTGTTAAGATATGAGACAAAAATGAAACATGTCTGAAACTCAAGTGAGCCGCACGACAACAAAAAGTGGGTAGAGAAATGCCTACTATTGAAACCTTCATGAGTTTCACTGTAATGTTTATATGCCATTGTTAGTACTTAGTTTGCAATGTTTATATGTCATTGTTAGTACTTAGTTTGTTTTCTTTCGTGTGTGGTATGTACGGGTATGCCAGAATTGGTAAAGTGGCTTGATCCAAATTGATCAATTTTTTACCCCAAGTGTCGAAATAAGCAGATACGTTTGATGCAAACGTATATAACCACCTTTTGAGAAGATTAGTTGCTTACTCAACTACTTACATAATTTTGTAATGATTATGTGATAATCAAGGGTGAGGGTTTTTCCTTGAAAAAACTTAAAATTGGTCACTAGGAGCGATTGGAAGAATGCGTTTCTTAAAAGAACTTCGTAATATTAGATAAATAATAAATTCAACATTAAAGGTAAATTTGGAATACAACTAAAAACTATAGTTAAAACTTACGGCTAATAGATTATCGCTACTCCTAGCATAACTTGATATAAAGTAAATTGATAGATTTGTTTAGTATTGAATTGAATTGTGTTATGCCTTTGCTTCGTGAATTACATGTCATATTTATATATTCATGTTGCACAACTTATTATTCTATATATTTATATCATTATTCTAATGGTTGCGTTTTTCTCTTGTAACTATTCCTCTTTTGTTGGTGAGATTCTCTATTTTTTAATTTTATGTCTTTCGTTTGTCTCTCATATCTTGAATTGCTCAACTGCATTTTTCTATCCCCTCGTTGGAAAACTCAACCACATTACTTTGTCGACCATTAAATGATATCTAGCATTGGATTTATTCTAGCCACCATTCCATAAAAAGTATTATAAGAATTTTAACTTTTCATCTCCTATCTATGTTGAAATGCCACACATTACCTTTTTATTGACTTTTTCCAAAATGATTAGAAATAGGTTACAACCATCATTCATATTGGTTCGTGGGGTCATTCTAATGGAAATGAACTGAAAACACCAATATTAGCCTGATTCAATACTTTTGAGACCTATGAATGTTTCAATGATCGACATTCAATCCTCGCATTTTTCTATCGTTTGGTCCACTTGAATTTCGAACCAATTTCATTTTTGAGCCCATATCATATAATGATATGGCAAAACAGATGGATAGGGTGGATCTCTCACAAACATTACAATGGGCTAGGTAACAGGAAGTTCATGTGAAAGCCATTTGCAGGCAATCCTCGTCCCTGAAAATGAGGCAGTGGGCCGATGGACGCGGTGCATCTCATGAAAGTTCTACTCAAGTGGCCTTGAGTGCGCGATATACCGAGCCCGGCTCGACTGAAAAAAGAGAAATTTCCAACTTTACGACCTGTTAGGGAAAAATATGACAAGTCCGGGAACTTGGTTATAGAATAGACCACTTCTGCCGACGTTACCTGAGGCAACAGGCAAAACTGAGACAAGATAAAGCCTAATGGAGAGACTTAGCTCGGATGTGTAAGATATGAATCTCAACCGAAGCTGAAAGAGTCAGGAGCCATAGGCAAAATATGTAAAACACATGAAGTTGACTCGGTTAAAGAGGCAGCGACGTCTAAATGGATCAATTAAAGGTCCTAAAGCTAAAGCCACTTGACCGACCGTGAAACCGACCTACATGAGGCCGGTTGTAGTGTCGGCTATCGGATTAAGAAAGGACGTCGGTCAATCACCGACTCTGTTTCGTCCGACAGTAGACAAAAAGCTCCACCTTTGTAAGCCAGTCGAGACTGCAGAGTCTATTGAGGCCGAGCCAAGTAAAGGCAAGACAATGTAATTTTAAACACCGTCCTAAGAATCTTATAAAAGGATCCTTGACCCTGGACATTTCGGGATCGAAAAATATCCGTAAACAAGTGGCAACTAAATCAAATCTCCCAAAAACCAAGGAGAGAGTCCCCTTACGTCGGAACCTTTCACTCTTATAAAGAGAGGGTTCTCCAGGAACCAGGATACGCAGAAAAAACCCTAAGAAACTCCTATTCCTAGATCATTACTGACTTAAGCATCGGAGGTTCCCCGGCTCTAGCCAAGGTTCCCTTTCTTCCTAACTGTGGTGCAGGTCGGAGGAAGCACAGGGAGAAGCAGATCCAGTTTGCCGCATCAACACCACCCATATATGGCCCACCAACCTTTTAAGCACACTTGCTTTTTACCTCCCAAGAATAAGCCCCAACTGTATGGCCCCATTTCTCAGGTCAAAATTGTGATCGCCTGGTGCTCGAAGACGAGCGCTTATGCTCCTCGAACTCCGAGTTGTACGAACAGTTCAAAAGATATCAAAGTTACATAGGCCCCATAGTTATGTATTTATTATATCCACAACATTCATCCATATTTCGAGATCATTTCAGAGCATTATATATATAAAAAAAATCATACCCAAAGATCAACTGGACCACACCATAAAGAGCAGCGGAAAAATTGATTTTCACCATTAAAATCTTGTAGGGCCCACTATAACATTTATTTTCCATCCAATCTAGTCATAAGGTCATAAAGACCTGGATGAAGAAGAAAAACAAACTTCATAATGATCCAAAACTTTTGTAACCCCTAAAAGGGTTTCAATGGTATACGTTCAATTCCCCACTGCCTTTTACAGTGTGGTCCACTTAATAGTTAGATCTGTCTTATTTTTTGTCTCAAGCCTTAATATGATTTCGCCAAATAGATGGACAGTTTGGATATAACACAGACCTTATGATGAGACCCACAAAAGCAACAAAAATTCCACAAAAAAAAACAAAGAAAAAAAAGCCAAGACTGCCGTGCCAGTTTGGTAGATTTTTTTTATTTTTTTTTTACAAGGAGAACTTTTTTCTCTTACATTTTTCTCTAATACATAATTATCTAAATATGTATATATAAGTATATAAAAATATTTTTCTATCTTTTAATTCATTTCTATCTATTTATTTAACAAGCATTTCTCCTAAACTAGAATGCGTTACTTAACATACCACATATGATTTTGGAGGTAAGAGAAGATAATTTAGCCAACCAACGTAGTTATTTTCTAAGATTCCATCGGGTCGATGGTCAAAAATTCATTTCATTCACCTCGCCGTCAATTTCATTAATTTTATTCACTTCGCACCTAATTTGCTTCACTTCACGGTCATTTCCATGCATTTCACGGTCATTTCCGGTGATTCCGTTTAGATTCACAGTCATTTCCATGCACTTCACGGTCAATTCCCTTCACTTCACAGTCATTTGCATGCATTTCACGGTCACTTAGCTTCACTTCACGGTCATTTCCATGCATTTCATGATCAATTCCGGCGATTCTGTTTAGATTCACGATCATTTTCATTCACTTCATGGTTAATTCCCTTCACTTCACGGTCATTTCCATGCATTTCACAGTCAATTCACTTCACTTTAGAGTCATTTTAATGCATTTTATGGTCATTTTCGACGATTCCGTTTAGATTCATGGTCATTTCCATGCACTTCATGGTGAATTCCCTTCACTTCACGGTCATTTCCACGCATTTCACCTTCAATTCGCTTCACTTCACAGTCATTTTCATTCATTTCATGGTTATTTCCGACGATTCCAATTAGATTCACGGTCATTTTCATGCACTTCACGGTCATTTCCACACGTTTCACGATCAATTCGCTTCACTCCAGTGTCATTTCCATTCATTTCATGATCATTTCCCATGATTCTGCTTAGATTCACGGTCATTTCCATGCACTTCGCAGTCAATTCCCTTCACTTCACAGTCATTTCCACGCATTTCACGGTTAATTCACTTCACTTCACGGTCATTTCCGACAATTCCGTTTAGATTCAAGGTCATTTCCATGCACTTCACGGTAAATTCCCTTAACTTCACGGTCATTTCCACACATGTCATGGTCAATTCACTTCACTTCACAGTTATTTCCATTCATTTCATGGTCATTTCTGGCAATTCCATTTAGATTCACGGTCATTTCCATGCACTTCACGGTCGATTCCCTTCACTTCACGGTCATTTCCACGCATTTCACGGTCAATTCGCTTCACTACACGGTCATTTCCATGCATTTCACGGTCAATTCCCTTCACTTCACAGTCATTCCATGCATTTCACGGTCAATTCACTTCACTTTAGGGTCATTTCTAGCGATTCCGCGTAGATTCAAGGTCATTTCCATGCACTTCATAGTCAATTCTCTTCACTTCACGGTCATTTCCACGCATTTCACGGTCAATGAATGGAAATCGCCGAAAATGACCATGAAATGAATGGAAATGACCGTGAAGTGAAGCGAATTGACTGTGAACTACGTGAAAATGACCGTGAAATGCATGGAAGTGACCTTGAAGTGAAGCGAATTGACCGTCAAATGAATGGAAATGATCGTGGAGTGAAGCGTATTGACCGTGAAATGCATGGAAATGACCGTGAAGTGAAGGAAATTGACTGTGAAGTGCGTGGAAATGATTGTGAATCTAAATGAAATTACCAGAAATGACCGTGAAATGAATGGAAATGACCATGAAATGCATGGAAATGACCGTGAAGTGAAGGGAATTGACTGTGAAGTGTAAGGAAATAACCATGAATCCAAACAGAATCGTCAGAAATGATCGTGAAATGCATGGAAATGATCGTGTAGTGAAGCGAATTGACCATGAAATGCATGGAAATGACCTTGAAGTGAAGGGAATTGATCGTGGAGTGCATGGAAATGACCGTGAATCTAAATGGAATCGTTAGAAATGACCGTGAAATGAATGAAAATGACCGTGAAATGCATGGAAATGGCCGTGAAGTGAAGGAAAATGACCTTGAAGTGCATGAAAATGATCATGAATCTAAATGGAATAGCCGAAAATGACTGTGAAATGAATGAAAATGATCGTGAAGTGAAGTGAATTGATCGTGAAATGTGCGAAAATGACTGTGAAGTGAAGGAAATTTACCGTGAAGTGCATGGAAATGTTAAGCCCTGAAATGTGGGGGTCGTGTATAGACTTGATTCCCAGGTTCCCGGGTATCACTTATCATCAATTTTATGGTTTTATGATTAATCAGGTTTAATTGCGCAACTTGAAATTACTTGGAGCATGAAATACAGTTACAATTAATCTGCTGAAATGAAAGAGATCACTATATATAGGTCCAAAAAAATATAAATGAGTCGCACAAGGTGTTGCCCAACAAAATCATAAAAAGAATATCATGTCCAAAAATAGAGTTGAGTCCACTACTCAGCGATGTAAATTCCGTCTACTAGGCCGACGGAGAACCGTCCATCAACTGAAAATAGGACAGCTTGTCCTCCTCCTCAAGGCTCGTGCCGCCAGGCTCCTCATACTCTATATCACCTGCGTCTACGAGAGAGTCTGGTTGGTGTTTTAAAACACCGTCCCAGAGTGGGAGTGAATGATCAACTCAGTGAGTACTATTAGTCTTAGATTATAACAGACATCAATTATATTATTAACTTAATGAAAAACAATCATTCATAAACACCTGACTAATCTTATTAATGCATATGCATGATAAATGATAATGATGCATGCCCTCACCAAAACACTCCCTTGAGCGACTCAATATAACAATCGCATATGAACAACATTCCCTCATTCCGACCTTGATTGTCGAGTCGTCAACCTAGCTAGTGCGATACGATGAAAATGTTAGCCGAGTTCTTAGTTAGATCCATTCATCCAGTAGGTTGGGGAAACTGATACACTCCACATATCAATACCCTGAACTGGTTGCGATGTCAAGGCCCCCCAACGTGTGAGGCCGAGACCCTGTGATCCTTGATTCCGTTGGGTTCTCCATCCCCGACTTCAAATACATGGGGAGTGCCGAGAAAAAGGGATTGCTCGTTGTCACTACGGGGAGGCATGTCACCCCAGCGTATGCCGACGACTCGGACACAGTGTCAATTCCACCATGCCCGACACCCGAGGCGGTGGATCAGTTTCAATTTGGTTATCGATGGGCTACAATGGTTATAAGATATTTCAGGTTCCATACATATGTGAGCAAATAGGATTAACAAATAAGGTTGGTTAGTAAATAGGCTAGACCACACGAGTCAGGCAAGCACGTGACAGATGACATTGGGTATAAGCGACCCATGTAGTCTAACTACTGTCGCCCACACACACTCGCATAAATCTATGAGTTTTGCCTTAGGATAGTCATACCAAAGGGACCACCTTTGCTCTCCTCATTTTCCTAACCAACCCTGAGGTTGATGGTAATTCATAACATACCACAAACATGGTTATCATCTAATATAAGTGAAAACTGCGTCCATAACTTCCAACAATAAATCTCAATTTTACTACCAGCAAAGTTAATCATGCGGTGAACTAAAGGTGTAAATGTATTGTGTGGGTTAGTGAGGAAGATAAGCATTTCATACATCGTAGGAGCACAAGCACAAGTGTTAATGAGTCATACATGCTATATGAGATATCGTATATGGATCAACAAGTCATGGGCATGCAACCATTAGATTTATACCCAATCATACGAGAGGCAACAAACACGTTATAATGAACATCACACACGAATCACAAGACAAAAGCATACAACATTAAATTCCTACACAAACATGAAAGCAGCAACAATATTCCACAACTACTCCATTTTAAATTTAAAGAATCAAGGGTAAGGTGCTTCCTAGTTTTCTCTCTAGATCCTCCAAACACATCATCCAAGCATTCAAAATCATTAAACTCATAATGAGTGTTAGGCCACCTAAGGATAATAGTCCGCACCTATGGATCATTGAAGACTTAGAAAATAACTTAGGAACGCTGAACTAGGTGTCGATCGGCTGAAATCCTAAAACAATGTACTTGCATATTAGAATCTCATGTAATCCATCCTCAACATGAGGGATTTCTAAGAGATGAGGGTTTTACCTACTTAATCGATGGAGAGGGGCTCTTTCGGTTGTAGGTGAAGGATTTATTGAAGAAGAGGTGAGGAATTACGAGAATCGGTCTCCTTTGGGCCCCACTAGACCTATGGTCTACTTTTCCTCTTCTTCACTCTCCCTTCCTCTCTTCTTCCTTTCTTCTTTCTCCCTTCCCTTTTTTCTATGACAAAATAGTATGGGGAGAGGAGTGCCCAAAAGAAGCCCCTTTTATAATGTTATATTTGGTGCAAATGGCCCCAAATGTTGAGTTTTTACTATACTAGCCTTATGAGAGGGTTTTTCTAGCCTCTGGGGCTCACCATGAGGTGTACATATTGATATACACCGTGTGATAGTTAGCCCTAATAATGATCTATGTATGGAAATGATCGGCCCATCATTTGGATGCGTCGATCGACAGATATGATTAAAAATCTGTTCAATGGTTACAGATGGTCAATCGGGGCCGCGGCTAAATGAATATAAGTAGAGAAATATCCCTACTCTACGTGTGAAGTTTGGTCGTAAACACAACAGTCTGAAATTCTCAACTTTGCATAAGAGTGGACGAGCCAATTCACTTAAGTTTTGGCTTCTTCCTTTAGGGTATTTGTATTTCTCATGCACTCGTCATTTGCCTCAAGTTTAGCGGTTATGGACCGTTCCCAGGTTTGACTCTCGCAATGGATATCAAGCCCAGTAAGATGGACATTTCTCTATAGTTTTGAAATTAGTGGCCTGCCAATGAGCGGTATAGAGCTTGTTCAGAAAATCAACATATTTCTGGAATGAATTTGACAGTAAGATTTCTTGTGGGTAATGATTAGGTTTTGGATTAGCTATGTTCATAATGTGGCTTATTTATAACTAGTGAAAGTGAAGATTTGATCATGATTACTCTAAACTGTCGGTTTCAAGCTAAAAGAGTAACGGAGTTGATTTGGTCTATTAGTTAAGATCCGGGTTTTATCTGACTTGACTTCTGTTAGATCTTTAATTTAGTTATGCTTGTCTTTATTAGTTAGCGATGTGTCTGCTAGATTTGGGCCCTATGTGAGTAAATTATGGGGCTACACCTGATGTTTAAGTGATCGGTCGGATTCGTTGGCTTCCTATGGGTGATTAATCAGACTTGTGCGGTTCTTTACTGGTACCATTCATGTATAAAGTAACATTGAGTGCTAATGGTCATTAAGTGATATTATAAGTTAATTAAAAAAAAAATCAAGGATTTTTGGAAATTTAAAACAGTGAAAATTCAGGATGTTACAGGAATGACCATGAAATGAATGGAAATGATCGTGAAGTGAAGCGAATTGACCCTGAAATGCGTGGAAATGACCGTGAAGTGAAGGGAATTAATGGTGAAGTGCATGGAAATGATCGTGAATCTAAACGGAATAGCTGGAAATGACCGTGAAATGAATGGCAATGACCGTGAAGTGAAGCGAATAGACCGTGAGATGTGTGGAAATGACCGTGAAGTGAAGGGAATTGATCGTGATGTGGATGGAAATGACTGTGAAGTGAAGCGAATAGACCGTGAGATGTGTGGAAATGACCGTGAAGTGAAGGGAATTGGTCATGATGTGGATGGATATGACCATGAAATGCATGGAAATGACCGTGTAGTGAAGCGAATTGACCATGAAATGCGTGGAAATGACCGTGAAGTGAAGGAAATTGACCGTACAGTGCGTGAAAATGACCGCGAATCCAAACGAAATTGCTGAAAATGACCATGAAATAAATGGAAATGACCCTGAAGTGAAGCGAATTAACTGTGAAGTGAAGGGAATTGACCGTGAAGTGCATGGAAATGACGGGAAATGACCTTGAAGTGAAACGAATTAACCGTGAAATGAATGAAAATGACCGTGAAGTGAAGCGAATTGACCGTGAAATGCATGGAAATGACCGTGAAGTGACGGGAATTGTCCATGAAGTGCATGGAAATGACCGTGAATCTAAATGAAATCGCCGAAAATGACCGTGAAGTGAAGCGAATTGACCGTGAAATACATGGAAATGACCGTGAAGTGAAGGGAATTGACCGTGAAGTGCATGAAAATGACCGTAAATCTAAATGGAATCGCCGAAAATGACCGTGAAATGCATGGAAATGACCCTAAAGTGAAGCGAATTGACCGTGAAATGCGTGGTAATGACCGCGAAGTGAAGGGAATTGACCGTAAAGTGCATGGAAATGATTGTGAATCTAAACGAAAATGATGAAAATAATCGTGAAATGAATAGAAATGACCATGAAGTGAAGCGAATTGACTGCGAAATGCATGGAAACGACCGTGAAGTGAAGGAAATTTACCATGAAGTGCATGGAAATGACCGTGAATCTAAATGGAATCGCCGAAAATGACTATGAAGTTTATGAAAATGACAATGAAGTGAAGCGAATTGACCGTAAAATGCGTGGAAATGATCGTGAAGTGAAGGGAATTTACCATGAAGTGCATGAAAATGACCGTGAATTTAAATGGAATCGCAGGAAATGATTGTGAAATGAATCGAAATGACCGTGAAGTGAAGCGAATTGACCATAAAATGCGTGGAAATGACCGTGAAGTGAAGAGAATTGACCGTGAAATGCATGGGAATGACCATGAATCTAAATGGAATTGTCGAAAATGTCCGTGGAATGAATGGAAATGATCGTGAAGTGAAGCGAATTGACCATAAAATGCGTGGAAATGAGCGTGAAGTGAACGGAATTTACCGTGAAGTGTATGGAAATGACTGTGAATTTAAACGGAATCGTCGGAAATGACCGTGAAATGCATGGAAATGACCCTGAAGTGAAGTGAATTGACTGTTAAATGCGTGAAAATGACCGTGAAGTAAAGGGAATTGACTGTGAAGTGCATGGAAATGACCATGAATCTAAACGTAATCGCCAGAAAAGACTATGAAATGAATGGAAATGACCATGAAGTGAAGCGAATTGACCATGAAATGTGTGGAAATGACTGTGAAGTGAAGGGAATTGACCATGAAGTGAATGGAAATGACTATGAATCTAAACGGAATCGCTGGAATTGATCATGAAATGCATGGAAATGACTGTGAAGTGAAGCTAAGTGACCATGAAATGCATGGAAATGATTGTGAAGTGAAGGGAATTGACCGTGAAGTGCATGGAAATGACTGTGAATTTAAACAGAATTGTCGAAAATGACTATAAAATGCATGAAAATGACTGTGAAATGAAGCGAATTGACCGCAAAATGAATAAAATCAATGAAATTAACCATGAGGTGAATGAAATGGATTTTTGACCATCAACCTGATGGAATCTTGGAAAATAACTGCGATGGTTAGATAAATTAGCTTGTCCTACCCCAAAATCATATGTGGTATGTTTAAGTAATACATTCTACTTTAGGAGATATGCTTGTTAAATAAATAGATAAAAAAATGAATTAAAAGATAGAAAAATATTTTTATATTCTTATATATACATAATTAAGTATTAGAGAAAAATGTAATGGAAAAAAGTTCTCCTCGTAAAAAGTAAAAACAACAAAATAAAATTTGCGAGACTAGTACAGCACTACGGGCGGTATATAAAAATGGTTTATTATTATTATTTTTTTAAATTTTTGTTGTTTTTGTGGGTCTCATCATAAGGTCTGTGTTATATCCAAACCGTTCATTTATTTGGCGAGCTCATATTAAGGCTTGAGACGAAAAATAAGACAGATCTAATGATCAAGTGGACTACACTGTAACAGGCAGTGGGGAATTGAACGTATACCATTGAAACTCTTTTAGGGGTTAAAGAAGTTTTGGATCATTATGAAATTTGTTTTTCCTCTTCATCCAGGTCTTTGTGACCTTATGAATAGATTGAATGGAAAATAAATGTTATGGTGGGCCTTACAAAATTTTTAACCACACTTATCCGTGTGGTGTGGTCCAGTTGATCTTTGGATATGATTTTTTTTTTTTGATAATGCTCCGAAATGAAATGATCTCGAAATATAGATGAACGTTGTTGGATATAATAAATACATAATAAATACATAACTGTGGGGCCTATGTAACTTTCCATCCAATCCTGGTCCCACTGAAATGCTTATTTGTCACCCAACCTGTTGGTAATGTTTATTTTACATCTAACCTGTTGATAAGGCCATGTGGCAAGGGGCCCACCAAAATATTTATTTTTCATTCAAACCTGTTGATAAGGTCATATAGACCCAGGGCCCACCGTAATGTATATTTTCTACCCAACATGGGCCCACTGTACTATTTATTTGTCATCCAAACTTGTTCATGTGGTCACGTGGGACCAAGGGCCCACTGTGATGGACAACGTGGACACAACACATACATCTAGGTGGGGCCCACAGCCATGCCAGACCGTCCGTTGGGTGCTAGCACATCCCCAGCGGCAGAGTGGGCCCACTGAAATGTTTTTTTTTTTTGCCATTCAACAAATTCATGAGGCCACAGCCGGGGGCCCACCACAGGGTGGTTCACCAATCCAACCCACTCATTATGTGTGTCCCACCTGGCTGACGGTCCAGACCAAGTTTCAGCCACATCCAAAATTAAGGTATGCCCCAACAAGTATTTTATATGTTTTAGGCATGTCTTCACATGATTTTAGACGGTATGGCCCACCTGAGTTCCTTATACGGCTGAATTTTGGAGGGTAAGCTGTCCCAAAGGGGACCTATCAAATGCACGGTGTTAATGGCCGAACACATCATGGTGGGGCCCACAACTGGGACCCGTGGGGCAGCCTAGACCGGCCGCCCGCCTGGCGTTTGCAGCAGCAGCGTCTGACGCTGCTGCCTCCTTTTAAAAAAAATAAAAAATAAAAAAATATGGGGCCCACATTAAGATGATCCAATCCGTTTATTGTGTGTGTCCCACGTGGTTGACCGTTCAGTCTAAGTTTAAGATGCATCCAAATTTTAGGTAGGCCCCACCAAGTGCTTTTATATGTTTGGGCATGTCTCCACATAATTTTAGATGGTATGGCCCACCTGAGTATCTGATTGATCCTAAATTTTGGCTCAATGCCTAAAATAATCTGAGGAAGATGGTGGAAGGTTTGGATTGAATACGTGCATCATGTTGGGGCCTGCAAGAGTGGCCACTCCAAAAGAATACTTTTTCCCTTTTAAAAAATAAAAATAAAAATCGTGCAGTGTGCTGCTAGTCCAGCGTCCAGAGACGCTGGACAATGTGCTAAACAGATACAAAATGGTGGGTCCCACAGGGACATGGCCCACCTGATGTATGTATACGTGTATACATACGTGTATATATATAGAATTTACCATACGATTTAGGTCATCTCACCTAAAATGTGATGGGCCACCCATTTGATAGATGGAGTTGATTTAGCACAATTTGGTGGGGCCCACCACATTCAAGGGAGAGAAAAGAGGGAGGTAGAGAGAGATATACGGTGAGATAGAGGGACCCCGCCACTATGGGCCCCTCTCTACATTGTATACATCAATTTGGATCTCACAACAAGTGGCCCTAAAAATATGAATTAACGGTGTATCACCCACCTCTTGGCTTCCTTCTTACTCCCCTAGCCTCCTTAGCTCCTTACCTTCACTTTGGACGGTAGATGATGAACCTTGATGGTGTGGATGAGAGATGAGAGAGAAGTGATGCTTGGGATTTTAATTTTGAGAATGAATGAGAGAGAGAGAGAAGTGATGGGTGAAAAGGGTGATGGAGTGATGTGGTATGATGGGTGATGGGTGGAGTGGTGGGTTGTAAGAAAGTGATGGGTGATGGGAGAGAGAGTTGACTTTGAGCTTGCTTGTGTAAGAGAAAGGTATGAGTTGTTGTACTTGACTTGATGTATGATGTGTACTTGATTGATGGGATTGATTGATTGATTGATGAGACATCTCGTAGATATTTTCTCGTAATCCGTAATGTGTGGTGTTTATTCGAATTGAACGCGAGCCTATATCTTCTACTATGGGTATCGGGTTGGTGCGCGAGTCGCGGCGTTAGAACCGCGGCGACGGCGCGGTCGCTAAGGTACAGGTTTCGGGTCGAGTCGACTCTGATATGTGGGATTCGGCTTAGGTTCGAGCGTAAACGTCGAATACAGATCGAAGGTCGTCGGAATTCGACCAGAAGGACCGCGGAAGAATACGAAACGGTACGGACTAGGACACGAGTCTTACAGGAATTTACCGTGAAGTGTATGGAAATGACCGTGAATCTAAACGGAATCGCCGAAAATGACCGTGAAATGCATGAAATGACCCTGAAGTGAAATGAATTGACTGTGAAATGCATGAAAATGACCGTGAAGTAGAGGGAATGGACTGTGAAGTGCATGGAAATGACCATGAATCTAAACGCAATCGTCAGAAATGTGTTGAGGGTCAAATAGTGCATATTAGACCCCAATTAATACTTGGATTTACGAGCATAATACCATTTAATGCCGGGTTTTAATCGTGTTTTGTTGCAGGGTGTGATTAGGAGAGTTGACTGAAAAAGGATGCCAAAAGCTTGGATTTAACATTCTGATGATCACTAGGGCAAGGGACGAACTTCAAAGGACTAAGATTGACAGATATACACAGTCAGAAATCCGAAAAAACTAAGAAACTGAAGCTCAAGTGGCTTGAAACGCATCAAGAATGCAAGATCACATGGTTCTCGACATCTGATCGGTTCGAAACTTTATACATGAGATAAGGGCCATAAATTAACCGTACATTTCAAATTTCAGCTCTTGGATCACTATAAAAGTGCTCCAACTGACCGATCAGCTTATAAACCGTCGATTCTGGGCCCACCTGATATGTGGAATTGCCTCGAATTTGGTATCAACGCCTTAAATGAGGAGACCAATCAGATGGTTGGATCAGATTTCACAAAAACATCATAGTGGACCCCACTTTAGATTGAGTGTGCATAGTGCACATGTGCACTAGCCGTGCACGTGAATTCCCAAAGTTGGTTAGCGCCGCTGACCGACGTTTCCTTCTCCAATTCGAAAAAAAAAAAAACAGTTACGTGCCGCGTAATGCACGGCCGCTGGCCGTTTTGCGGAGGCTAGTGGGCCCTACACGTGCCCTGTAAGCTTAATTCGAACCGTCCACCATGTAGACGGCATTAAATACTTCAAAATCATGTTGTCACTTTTCACCCATGCGTGCACATGTGTGATACACAGGGGCCACAAAAATGCTGCCCTATAGCATTCAAAACTGATCCTTTTGTGATTTCTTCTCCGATCCACGTCAATGGACGTTCAAAACCACCCATTCTTGACTGAAATTTCGTCCTGAATCCAATGGACGGGGTGGATTTTTTAGAAAATGTTTTTATGGGGCCCACTGATCACAACAGCGAAATGGTGCAAAAGGTTTCGCACATCCGCAAAAACTGACCTTTTCAGGCGATTTTGGCCCACCATCTTTGATCATATGGCAGATCTGAACCGTCTATCATGTAGAGAACCCAAGAAAGTACTAAGGGACGGTGTTTCCTTGGAATTTAAGAGAGAAAAGTGGCATATTTCGAGGCACCGAACTTGGCTGCGAAAAAAGCTTTCAATGGGCATGCATAGCTTTCCAAATCCGATTCAAATCCGATTTTTACCACTCTAGCAGATATATAAGGAGGTTTTGGACGTGGGGAGGGGGGATTCAGGTCTTGGGAGGAAGATTCAGAGCTGAGAAGGAAGGCTCAGGTCGGACGTCTGCAAGAGAGAGAGTTGAGTTTGTTTATTTCTTTTATTTTTATTTTATTTTATTTTGAGATATCTAGCCAATTCATGTTGGGCTAAACCTCCTAGCTAGGGCTAGGAGGTGAAGCTTGTAGTGAGATGGGAGAGTTTAATTTATGAATTTTTTATTTAATTTATGAATTGAATTAATGTTGATGCTAGTTTAATTAATGGCATGTTTTAGTCTTTAATGGTCTGTTGTGACTAAAATTACAATGGGTCTGCAATGGCTTTGATCATGTCCTTCTACTTTTATGTTTATGGCGTCAGGACGTCCCGTTGTTCACCATAGTCTCCTGGGCATGGTTGGATGACGGTACCCTTCCTAACTCTCATACATGTGATTAGGTGGCAATTAGTTTAATTCTGTTGTTTTCCATGGTCTTTTGGGCATGGTTTGGTGATGGAATCCATTCTAATTCATATACCTTTTATCTCTTTGAAAACTAGATCAACGGCAGTTCAGTTAATTTTCATAATTCTTGAAGCATGCATAAGATCTTCCTGATCTCTACAAGTTGATCATCTGAATCCCTAGTTACTTTTCTCTGATAGCACCTTAGTTTTAGATTAATTAACCTATAATTATTTCACAATTGTTACTTGATTTAGAATTCATCTTATTCTAGTTCAAATCCTACTTAATTTTAGATTACGTACAGTTTCATTCCTTTGGGATTCGACCTCGGTCTTACCGAGTTATTACTACATCACAACCCTGCACTTGGGGAGTGAACAAGTTTTTGGCGCCGTTGCCGGGGACTGTCAGTTACGTTTTTATGAAATTAATTAGTTTTAGGATTAGTTTAAGATTAGGTTTAGATTTTCTCAATTTTTAGAAACTAACTTGTCTTCCCTGTTTTGTAGGCTTCTAATATAGTTTCAAAATTGGTAAATTCTTTTTTAAATTCTTCCTCTCTATTCTAGATTAGGATTTATTTCTTCTTTTTAGTAGTTGCTAATTCTAATTCTTTTTAAAAATTCTAACTTTGGTTCTTATTCTATTTTTAAAATTTCTCTATTTTATAGACCTTTTGTTTAAAAACTAACTTGTTTTGTTTATTCTGCAGGTTCTTAACCTAGGACTTCAAATTTGGTAACTTCTTTCCATCTTTCTCTTTTATTTTCTAGATTTCTTCTTCTTTTCTCTTAGGTTTAAGTTAGAATTTGAGGGCTGAGTGTGTTTTATGCCCCAGTGGGTACCCGACAACACTCGACATCTCGTGACTGAAGAAGGATTAGTTGAGGGGTTGACTGTCCATCGCAGGACTAGACACCACTTGAATTCTTCTGAGTTAGAGGACGTTATGGCTGAAAATCAACCTCAAGCACTACCCCAACCAAGGGTTGAGGAAGTACATGATGAGAATGAGGTGCATCAGGCACCCTCGCCTCGTACTTTACGAGATTATTTACAACCGGCGGGGGTGAGTACGCCCTCATGCATGATTTTTCCTGAGAATACAGGACATATGGACATCAAGCCAGGGGTTATCCAACTCCTTCCTAAGTTCCATGGGCTTGAGTCTGAAGAACCATACTTGCATCTGAAAGAGTTCGATGAAATCATAGGCACCTTATACTTTTCTAATGTATCTGAGGATACTATTAGGCTGAAACTCTTTCCATTTTCCTTGAAAGAAAAAGCCAAGACGTGGTTACATTCACTGCGTCCTAGATCCATTGGCACATGGAATGATATGCAGAGGGAATTTATAAAGAAATTTTTCCCACATCATAAGACAATTACCCTCAGGAGAGCAATCATGAACTTTGCCCAAAAGGAAGATGAAACATTCTTCCAATGTTGGAAAAGGTTCAAGGATCTGGTTAATGCATGCCCACAACATGACTTTGAAATATGGCGCATTATGAATTTTTTCTATGATGGGCTAACATCTTCCATGCGCAAAATGGTCGAGACAATGTGTAATGGAGAATTCATCAATAAAAATGTCGACGAGGTATGAGATTACCTCGATAGTCTCGCTGAAAAAACACAATCATGGGACTATTATCCAAGGACGAACACTACGTCTAGGCCGACTCATTTAAGGAAAAAAGGAGGAATATATCTCCTGAAAGAGGATAATGATCTTAACGCTAAAGTGGCCAATCTCACCAGAAATTTGAGGCCATGGAATGAAGGAAGGAAAAGGTTAATGAAAGTGTTTGCAGCATCTGTGATTGCAACATTCATACTACTGAAAATTATCCTTCAATACCTGCCTTTCGAGAAGTATTGAATGAACAATCTAATGCCATAAATAACTATCAAAGACCTTTCAATGGACCACCCTCTAATACGTACAATCCTGGCTGGAAAAATCATCCGAATTTTAGTTGGAGGAACGGACAAACTGTTACCCCTAAAGGTTTCTTCAATCAAAATCCAAATCAGGGGAGACCTCAAGAAGAACCGGCTCAAAATTCTGTGCAAGAGCTGACGCAGATAATGCGGGATTTCATACAAAAGATAGATTCATGTATGACGGCTATAGAAAAGGGAATGTTTCCTGCACAACCAATCTCCAATCCTAAACCGCAATACGAGACAGGTAATCCCAGCTCTTCAAATCAAATGGGGCACGCTAAATCCATCACTACTCTTAAGAGTAGGAAGGTTATTGATAAAACCCTTCCGGTTAGGCCCGAAAAGCCTCAACAACCAGAAGAGGACAACAATGATGGATCTAATGGCACCCCACAACAATTTGAACCGGAACCTCTAGAAAAGCCAGTTGCTCCGTTTCCCCAACGGTTAGTTGAACCAAAACGTCTCTCTAACTCTCAGGATATCCTAGAGGTATTGAAACAAGTGAAAGTCAACATTCCTCTACTTGATGTTGTAAAACAGATTCCTTTATATGCTAAATTTCTAAACGACTTATGCACTACCAAACGACGAAAAAGTGTTCAAAAGAAGATCTTCTTGACTGAGAAAGTGAGTGCCATCCTGAAACAAGATGTGCCGTAAAAATTCAAAGACCTCGGTTGCCCAACCATATCATGTGTAATCGGGAACTATCGAATTGATTACGCACTTCTTGACTTAGGAGCAAGCGTCAATCTGATTCCCTATTCGGTATACCAACAGTTAAGTTTGGGTGAATTAAAACCTACTCGAACTACACTACAACTTATTGATCGTTCTGTTCGTGTACCAAGAGGGATCATCGAGGATGTGTTGGTCCAGGTTGATAGATTCTACTACCCTGTTGATTTTATCATCTTGGACACCGAACCTATCAACGACACGAGCACTCAGATTCCCGTCATTCTTGGTCGCCCATTCCTGTCCACTTCAAATGCAATTATCAATTGCAGGAATGGTGTCGTGACTATGTCCTTTAGAAATTTGACATTGGAATCGAATATCTTTTTCAATAACGGCAGCAACTCAGAGGATGATGACGATTTCCACGATGTTAATATGATTGATTCTTTTGTGGAAGATATAACACCTCTCACCTTATCCTCTGATCCTCTAGAGACGTGCTTGGCCCACTCCCATGATCTTGATGATGATATAATTAGGGAGACGTGTGCCATGCTGGATACTGCACCGGTACTTGAAGTTAACCGGTGGAGGCCACAAATTGAAGAATTGCCCCAAACTGATGTAGTGCCTCTACCGTCTAACCTCAAGCCACCGAAGCTTGATCTAAAACCTTTGCCCTCTGATTTAAAATATGTCTATTTAGGTCAAGATGAGACATATCCGGTGGTGATCTCTGCCCACATGGAGAAAGAACAAGAGAGTATGCTCATATCTACCCTCATTGAGCATAAGGGAGCTCTTGGATGGACGATAGCAGACCTCAAGGGAATTAACCCATCGATTTGTACTCATCGCATATATCTTGAGGACAATGCAAAGGCTGTTCGGCAATCACAACGTAAACTGAATCCAAACATGAAGGAAGTGGTTAAGGCCGAGGTTCTCAAACTATTGGAAGTGGGGATCATATACCCCATATCCGATAGTCAATGGGTGAGTCCAACTCAGGTGGTTCCTAAGAAGTCCGGGATCACCATCGTAGTCAATGCCAATAATGAACTCGTGCCAACCAGAGTTACTACGGGTTGGAGAATGTGCATTGACTACAGAAAGCTGAATACCGTCACAAGGAAAGACCACTTTTCTTTGCCCTTCATTGATCAAATCTTGGAAAGGCTAGCTGGTCATTCCTATTACTGTTTCCTAGACGGGTATTCAGGTTATAATCATATTGGAATCGCCCCTGAAGATCAGGAAAAGACCACATTTACATATCTCTATGGCACCTTTGCTTACAGAAGGATGCCATTCGGCTATGTAATGCCCCTGCCACCTTTCAGCGATGTATGATGAGTATCTTTTCTGACATGGTGGGAAAATATCTAGAGGTCTTCATGGACGATTTCTCTGTTTTTGGTTCATCTTTCAGCGAATGCTTAGCAAGTCTTAAATGTGTGCTGAAAAGATGTGAAGAAAAAAATTTGGTATTTAATTGGGAGAAGTGTCATTTTATGGTTCAAAAGGGAATTGTCCTTGGGCATATCATCTCGTCCAAAGAAATTGAGGTAGATAAGGCAAAAATCGATCTTATCTCTAACCTACCTCCTCCCAAGATATCAGAGATGTGCGATCCTTTTTAGGACACGCAGGGTTTTACAGGCGATTCATAAAGGACTTTAGTCTCCTCTCTCGTCCTTTATGTAATCTTCTTCAAAAGGATGTACCATACGAGTGGACTGAGCAATGCCAAGAAGCTTTCACTAAGCTTAAGGGCATGTTAACCACTGCACTTATCATACAGCCACCCGATTGGAGTCTTCTTTTTGAACTTATGTGCGACGCCTCTGATTATGCTCTTGGAGCGGTTCTAGGCCAGAGAAAAGATAAGCGGCCTTATGTCATTCACTACGCAAGTAGGACTCTAAATCCTGCCCAAGTGAACTATTCGACTACGGAAAAGGAACTCTTAGCCGTAGTGTTCGCTTTGGACAAATTTAGGTCCTACCTGATCAGATCCAAGATCATCATCTATACAGACCATGCGACACTTAAGTATCTTCTCTCTAAGAATGATTCTAAGCCCCGCCTGATACGATGGATCCTTCTCCTCAAAGAATTTGATTTGAAAATTAAAGACAAAAAGGGAGTAGAGAACGTAGTGGCCGATCATCTTTCTCACCTTAATACCTCTGATTCCTTTGAGGTGACTCATATTAATGATATGTTCCCTGATGAACAACTGTTTAGAGTCTCCCATTCACCTTGGTTCGCTGATATTGCTAATTATCTTGCTACAGGTTCCATACCGACACATTGGACATCACAAGATAAGAAGAAATTTTTTACCAAGGTGCGTAACTTTTTCTGGGATGATCCACATTTGTTTAAATATTGCCCAGATCAAATCTTAAGGAGATGTGTGCCAGACGATGAGCATCAGAGTGTCATCTCCTTCTGTCACTCACAGGCCTGTGGTGGTCACTTTTTTGCTAAAAAGACCACGGCCAAGATTCTACAGTGTGGCTTTTACTGGCCCACTATGTTCAGGGACACTCATGAGTTTTGCAAAGCTTGTGAGCGTTGTAAAAAATTGAGAGCATTGTCCCGTGGAAATATGATGCCTTTGAATCCCATCATTATCATTGAAGCATTTGATTGATGGGGCATTGATTTCATGGGACCATTCCCCCAATCATTTGGAAATCTATATATTTTGCTCACCGTAGACTATGTCACTAAATGGGTCGAAGCAATTCCGTGCCGCAAAAATGACCATCGCACGGTCATTAAATTTTTGAAAGAAAATATCCTGTCGCGGTTTGGAACGCCTCGAGCCATCATTAGTGACGGGGGCTCACACTTCTGCAATAGACCATTCGAGAGTTTAATGAAGAAATACGGTATCCCGCATAAGGTGAGCACCCCATACCATCCACAAACAAGTGGACAAGCTGAGATTTTCAATAGAGAGATCAAACATATCCTAGAGAAAACGGTTAACCCTGATCGTAAGGACTGGTCAATTCGATTGACCGATGCCTTATGGGCGTACCGTACTGCTTTTAAAACTCCTATTGGAACATCTCCCTTTAGACTTGTCTACGGAAAGGCTTGTCATTTGCCTATGGAATTAGAACATAAAGCATACTGGGCGATTAAAAATCTGAATTTCAATCTGGACAACGCTGGCTAGCTACGCAAACTTCAATTGAATGAACTTGAAGAAATCTGGAACGATGCGTACGAAAACTCGAGAATCTACAAGGACAGGATGAAGGCGTTTCATGATCAACATATTCTACGAAAATCATTTACGCCGGGTTAGAAAGTCCTCTTGTATGACTCTCGACTACATCTCTTTTCTGGTAAGCTTTGATCTCGTTGGACCGGCCCTTACATTGTTGTTATTGCTTATCCTCATGGGGCCGTCGAGATAAGAGATCCCGACAATGGCAAGGAGTTTAAAGTAAATGAACATCGATTAAAGCCATTTATCGAGATATTTGATTCAGAGGACATGTCCATACCTCTGATTGCTCCTGTTTACCAGGACTGATCTCCTAGTCTGATGGAGGTATAGGTAGGTTTATCGCTTTCATAGGACTAGGATTGTTGCTTTATTTGTCTGGATGAAGACAGTAAATTTAGCGCTCCTGGGAGGCAACCCAGCTTTTCATTTCATTTTTCTGGTTAGTTAGTTCAATGTTTGTGGGTAACATTACTGCAAACCCTCACGAGACTACAACTTGTCCACTAGGGGTAACCTAGGGGTTTAAAGGCTTGTTGCATATGCTAAATGCAATCGAGAGCACCTGCGAAAGTGGTATAGGTAGGATTTTATTTTCGTCATTTTTGTTTTTCTTTTTCTCTCGTGCTAACCAGCTTCCATACTGTGATCTCGTGAAAAATCTCTCTCGATTCGTTATTCAGGTACTATCTTCCCATCACTTTGCTTTCTTTGTCCCATGTGCATTGCATGCTCAATTCTTTTACATTGAGGACAATGTAGATTTTTGGTTGGGGGTGGGAGATTAGGTTACCTATTCAGCGTTTTCTTGGTCTTGAGCAAAAATTGTGAAAAATTTTTAAATTTTTTCTGAAAATTCCTGTGAATTCGAAGTGATTTTGATGGATATCCTGGATTTAGAAGTTCAAGATAAGTGATGTTGATACTTTAGGACTCTGGGATTTAGTATCTGTTAAATTTCATAGTTAAGATCAAGTTATTGATCCATGATTAGAAGTTATAAACAGTGATTGAGTCATGATTTCACATCTCACATCTCACTTTCACATTAAGGTTTCAATCTGATATTGAAGGGTTAATTTGGTAATCACTAAGGAAGGAACCTGTTTGAAATTTGCCCATTATGATCAATTAAAGAAAAAGAAAAGAAAAGAAGATATCTTTGGAAAGATTTGGGGGAATAATCTTCACCGTAGGTTTGCTCCCTATAGGTGTAGATTTAATACCCCTTGAATGATATCTAAAAAGAGTCAGGTGTACGATCTTCACCATAGGTTTGCTCCCTATAGGTGAGGATTCGATTCCCCTTCCTTGGCATTACTTTGAATAGAAAAATCATAAGTTAATAGGTTAATATATGAGGCAAGTTTTGGATTAGGTTTTGGTTGTCATGAATTTTCTTGTTGGTTACCAATGATATCATGAAATTGACGATTGGATCTCTTAATGATGATAAGCCGAGATTAGACTATACATCCATGGATCTCAATGTTTAAAATTTTTCTAATTGATGGATTAATACTTTACACTTGATTATGAAGTCTACCGTGCGCTTGAGCTCAGGAGAAAACAATTTCTAACATTCATGAATATTAAATTTCTCGTATCTTGTTCAAAATCTCACTCGATTTCATAGAAAGTTCTCCTATAATTCTCAACTTATTTTTCGCATAATTTGCTTGGAACTAGCAAAATGCTGGTTGGAGGTTGTGTTGAGGGTCAAATAGTGCATATTAGACCCCATTTATTACTTGGATTTACGAGCATAATACCATTTAACGCCCGGTTTTAATCGTGTTTTGTTGCAGGGTGTGATTAGGAGAGTTGACTAAAAAAGGATGCCAAAAGCTTGGATTTAACGTTCTGATGATCATTAGGGCAAAGGACGGACTTCAGAGAACCAAGATTGACGGATATATACGGTCAGAAATTCGAGAAAACTAAGAAACTGAAGCTCAAGTGGCTTGAAACGCATCCAGAATGCAAGATCACATGGTTCCCGACATCTGATCGGTTCGAAACTTTATACATGAGATAAGGGCCATAAATTAACCGTACATTTTAAATTTCAGCTCTTGGATCACTATAAAAGTGCTCCAACTGACTGATCAGCTTATAAACCGTCGATTCTGGGCCCACCTGATATCTGGAATTGCCTTGAATTTGGTATCAACGCCTTAAATGAGGAGACCAATCAGATGGTTGGATCAGATTTCACAAAAATATCATAGTGGACCCCACTTTAGATTAAGTGTGCATAGTGTAGATGTGCACTAGCCGTGCACGTGAATTCTCAAAGTCGGTCAGCGCCGTTGACCGACGTTTCCTTCTCCAATTCAAAAAAAAAAAGAGAAAAAAGTTACGTGCCGCGTAATGCACGGCCACTGGCCGTTTTGCGGAAGCTAGTGGGCCCTACACGTGCCCTGTAAGCTCAATCCGAACCGTCCACTGTGTAAACGGCATTGAATACTTCAAAATCATGTTGTCACTTTTCACCCATGCGTGCACACGTGTGATACATAGGAGCCACAAAAAGGCTGCCCTATAGCGTTCAAAACTGATCCTTTTGTGATTTCTTCTCTGGGCCATGTCAATGGACGTTTAAAACCACCCATTCTTAACTGAAATTTCGTCCTGAATCCAATGGATGGGGTGGATTTTTCAGAAAATGCTTTTGTGGAGCCCACCGATCACAACAGTGAAATGGTGCGAAAGGTTTCGCACATCCGCGAAAACTGACTTTTCCAGGCGGTTTTGGCCCACCATCTTTGATCATATGGCAGATCTGAACCGTCTATCATGTAGAGAACCCAAGAAAGTACTAAGGGACGGTGTTTCTTTAAAATTTAAGAGAGGAAAGTGGCGTGTTTCGAGGCACCGAACTTGGCTGCGAAAAAAGCTTTCAATGGGCATGCATAGCTTTCTAAATCCGATTCAAATCCGATTTTTACCACTCCAGTAGCTATATAAGGAGGTTTTGGACGTGATGGGGGATTCAGGTCTTCGAGGCAGATTCAGAGCTGAGAATGAAGGCTCAGGTCGGACGTCTGCAAGAGAGAGAGTTGAGTTTGTTTATTTCTTTTATTTTTATTTTATTTTGTTTTGAGATATCTAGCCTATTCATGTTGGGCTAAACCTCATAGCTAGGGCTAGGAGGTGAAGCTTGTAGTGAGATGGGAGAATTTAATTTATGAATTTTTTATTTAATTTATGAATTGAATTAATGTTGATGCTAGTTTAATTAATGGCATGTTTTAGTCTTTAATGGTCTGTTGTGACTAAAATTATAATGGGTCTGCAATGGCTTTGATCATGTCCTTCTACTTTTATGTTTATGACGTCAGGACGTCCCGTTGTTCACCATAGTCTCCTGGGCATGGTTGGATGACGGTACCCTTCCTAACTCTCATACATGTGATTAGGTGACAATTAGTTTAATTCTGTTGTTTTCCATAGTCTTTTGGGCATGGTTTGGTGATGGAATCCATTCTAATTCATATACCTTTTATCTCGTTGAAAACTAGATCAACGGCAGTTCAGTTAATTTTCATAATTCTTGAAGCATGCATAAGATCTCCCTGATCTCTACAAGTTGATCATTTGAATCCCTAGTTACTTTTCTCTGATAGCACCTTAGTTTTAGATTAATTAACTTACAATTATTTCACAATTGTTACTTGATTTAGAATTCATCTTATTCTAGTTCAAATCCTACTTAATTTTAGATTACGTACAGTTTCAGTCCCTTGGGATTCGACCTCGGTCTTACCGAGTTATTACTACATCACAACCCTGCACTTGGGGAGTGAACAAAATGACTATGAAATGAATGGAAATGACCGTGAAGTGAAGCGAATTGACCATGAAATGCGTGAAAATGACTGTGAAGTGAAAGGAATTGACCATGAAGTGAATGGAAATGACTATGAATCTAAACGGAATTGCTGGAATTGATCATGAAATGTATGGAAATGACTGTGAAGTGAAGCTAAATGACCATGAAATGCATGGAAATGACTGTGAAGTGAAGGGAATTGACCGTGAAGTGCATGGAAATAATTATGAGTTTAAATATAATTGCCAAAAATGACTATGAAATGCATGAAAATGACTGTGAAATGAAGCAAATTGACCGTGAAATGAATAAAATCAATAAAATTAACCACGAGGTGAATGAAATGGATTTTTGATCATCGACCTGATGGAATCTTAGAAAATAACTACGTTGGTTAGCTAAATTAGCTTGTCCTACCCAAAATCATATGTGGTATGTTTAAGTAATACATTATAGTTTAAGAGATATGCTTGTTAAATAAATAGACAAAGAAATGAGTTAAAAGATAGAAAAATATTTTTATATACTTATATATACATATTTACATAATTAAGTATTAGAGAAAACTGTAATGAAAAAAAGTTCTCCTCATAAAAAGTAAAAAAATTAAAAAAAATTTGCGAGACAGGTGCAGCACCACGGGCGGTATATAAAAATGGTTTATTTTTATTTTTTTGAAAATTTTGTTGCTTTTGTGAGTCTCATCATAAGGTTTGTGTTATATCCAAACTGTCCATATATTTGACGAGCTCATATTGAGGCTTGAGACGAAAAATAAGACAGATTTAACTATCAAGTGGACCGCACTATAACAGACAGTGGAGAATTGAACGTATACCATTGAAACTCTTTTAGGGGTTATAGATGTTTTGGATCATTATAAAATTTATTTTTCCTTTTCATTTAGGTCTTTGTGACCTTATGAATAGATTGAATGGAAAATAAATATTACATGGGGCCTACAAAATTTTTAACCACACTTCTTGGTGTGGTGTGGTCCAGTTGATCTTTGGATATGATTTTTTTTTTTTTTTTTTTTTTATAATGCTTCGAAATGAAATGATCTCGAAATATGAATGGACGTTGTGTATATAATAAATACATAACTGTGGGCACATGTAACTTTGATATCTTTTGAACCGTTCGTGCAACTCGGAGTTCGAGGAGCCTAAGAGCGCTCGCCTTCGAGCACCAGGCGATCCGGCTAGGGAGGAAAGCAGGGGCATTTTCGACCTGAGAAATGGGGCCTTACAGCTGGGGCTTATTCTTGGGATGCAAAAAGCAAGTGGGCTTAAAAAGTTAGGTGGGCCACATATGGGTCGCACAGTTGGAAATTGCTTACTGAAAAGCAGAGTGGGCCTCGTAGAATCAGCTGTGTGCGTGACACGGACGCCTCCTGGATTTCCCCCCACAAAAATCTCTCCTCTCAGCAATTACAACCGTCCAGGCCAAAGTGAGAAACGCCAGGTGCACACGTCTTGCATCTAGAAACAGCGCAACACGTGCGTGGCATCCCAGCCGCTCAGCAGGCTATCCTCACACATTCATCTTAAAAATTCAGGTCGATGCTTTCATAGGAGATGCCACATATAAAATCGATGAAATAGTTACCAGGAGACACTAACCAACGGTTCTGATTCGATTTACAGGTGTGGCCCACGTGACGATCGGTCGACATCCTACACGCGTGCGGCAAAGTGGAACGATCCGATTCGTCTCGATTTCTGTCGCTCGGAATCGCATTTCTTCTTTCATTTCGAATCCGACATCGAATTCGTGTAAGATTTCTGTCTTTTTTCTTTACAGGAGAGAATCGAAGCTTTTCCGAAAAGCATACGATTCGAACACGAACCGATCGGCTGTCTTCGATTTCAAAGCGAGAGGGACTCGGATTCGGATATCGATCCTTCCAGTACCGAGGTCTCTGTACTAGTCGGTTCTGTGGGCCCCACCACGATGCGTGTGTTTTATCAATGCCGTATATCCATTTTTCCAGCTCATTTTAGTTCACGAGCCAAAAAACGAGGCGGATCCAAATTACAAGTGGACCACACTAGAACAAAACAGTGGTGATTGAATGCCCACCATTAAAAACTTCCTCGGTCCCACTGTGATGTTTATTGGCCATCCAACTTGTTGATTAGATCACACAGACCCTGATGAAGGTAAATAAAAAAATATTATCTTGATCCAAAACTTTTGTGGGCCCCAGAAGTATTTAATGGTGGGCATTCAATCACCACTATTTTCCTGTGATGTGGTCCACTTGAGATTTGGATCTGACTCATTTTTGGGCTACTCTAAAATGAGATGTCAAAGTGGATGGACGGCATGGATAAAACACATACATCATCGTCGGGCCCACAGCGCGGAACAGTACCGACCTCCCTACTGGAGTGGTCGCTACCGAATCCGAATCCGGGCGGGAGGAACTTTACTGTACGTGGCTCGCACTTCCAATCTGACACGTGGGGCCCACGGTTGACGGAATATGTCCCATAGTTCTCCTTGATAGGACATTCTTAACCGTTCAATTAGTGGCCTACACATTTACCACAGCAACGCTCCATATTCAACTGCAAAAGTTCCTCATTAATGCAGGGTCTAAATTTTCGATGACTGACCGAATCAATCCTCCAATCCAACATGACTATATATGATAGGCAATGCATTAATAAAATGCATGTTTTCACGTGGTGCATTTTATCACAAACACAGCACATTGTTATTCTACATGTATGTAGTGATCAGTTAAGCAGTAGAAATGTCATCCTCAAATCCTACCAGCTATTCGCGGGCACCGCTAGTTTATCATTTCGAACTCGGGGAGGGAATTCAGCTGCAGGTATGTTTGTATGATTGTAATGATATATGGTGTATGTGTAGTTCAATCCTTATAATTCTATTGTTTCAATCAATGTTCCGACGTATGTCAATAGAGATGGAAGTTTGAATTAGTAATGTATGTTTGTTTTTCATAGGTTAATGTGTCTGGATCTTCAAATGGGTTCTACGCAAAAATTGATTTTCAGCTTAAAAACTGCTCAAGGCAGTTGATCATGCACTGGGGTGGCATTTACCAAGGACAGACGTGAGTTAGAAGCTGTATTTTTTTTTTTCTTTTCTTGTTATTAGCTATTTGCTGTTTCGAAGGAGATTTTAACCATAGATTTTTCATATAGGAAGTGGATCCTTTTGGCTGATTGTCCTCCTGGGACGAGCACCTACAAACAAAGCGCATTGCAGACACCGTTTGTGAAGGTTTGTTAGTTTTGTTTTCTAAAGTTGGGTTGTGTTTGGATGTTTAATTGACCTGAATTGCAATTCAACTAGGGGTCATTTGGATGCCTGTAAATGGTTGATTTACAGTTGTAAGTCGTTTACAACCTGTCCTGTTTGGCTGAAAGCTGTTAATGATCGTCTGTGTACATAGGCCTGTAAATTGTTTAAGTCCTGTAAATGGAGAGTCAATCTTTGAAAATGTAGCCATTAGGCTGCAAATGGAGGGCCTGTAGATGAAATCAATTAAAGGGGTCTAAAAGCCGTAAATGATTAACATGCATTTTCCAGCATCCAAACACAGACTGTAAACCATTTACCTGTAAATAATTTACAGCTAGCTTCATTTACAGGCATCCAAACGACATCCTGGGTGGAACTAGACCCTGCATTGAACTTACTATCGTCTCAAATCCAACTTGAAGTGAATGGAATTGTAATTAGGAGTTTGGTTGTCATTATATATATTAAATGGTGTTGCTCCCACAGGGGACATTTATAATGAATCGAACCAATAGCAATTCATCTAAATCAATCATCCAAATTCTCCGCATTTTTTAATTTGTTGGATTTGATATTTTGAATATGAACCTTTAATTCAATTGAGGAGGCTAGAATCAGTCCCTCAATGACAATCTGTAAGTGCATCTTAAATCTGTGTTTTCTATTTGGGTTGCAGACTAGAGATGGCTACATGATTACGATTCAATTGCGGGACCCTAAGTTGCAAGCTATCGAATTTGTTTTGAAAGATGAGAGAGATAGATGGTTCGTCTTTCTTTTGAGTAGTTCTCTTGGACACATGATTTTGATAGTGTGAATTTGCACAGCATCTCAAGGTTTTGACTTGTGTTTAATGCATCCATGTTTTCTAGGTATAAACTAAAACAAGGAAACCTCCGGATTGAGATACCGGACTTGGCATCTGTTTCTTATCCGTCAATACCTAATGAATTGGTACAACACAAGGCATATTTAATGTGGGAAAGAAAAGGGAAGCCAAGGAACTCACCGCAACAGGAAAAGGTTGGTCTTCTTCTCACCTAGAGAAATGCCTTATTTCATTAAGTTTGCTAATCCCATGCGCATGTACAAGGCAGCTCCTCTACGTTGAGGCTAAGCCATCCTTCAAGTGAGTTCCATCTCGTAGATCCCTTGTTAAAAAAATCAGGCTAGTCCTATGATCAGGTGGGCCCCAATTTATCAAATGAACTTGGACAAGTTTTTCTAAGCCCTGCATTTGTTTCTAACGGTGCGGCGAATATGGTGAGTGGACCACCTGATGAACATTTAGGGTGTCACACCAGTTTCCCATGTTGGCACATGTAGTGGCTTGTTGATGGGGCTTATACATGCCTGTAGGATTAGAAAACCTCTTAACTTGACAATTGATAAAAATGGTAATTCTATCATATATGATGTTCCCAAAATAAGATATCTTCCTTGTTTAGCCTTTCAGTTTCACACTGTCATTTTCGGACATCTCTAACATTTCATATCGTTCTAAGAACCAAGCAACAGTTTGGCAGATTGACCGGTATTTCTATTGAGATGTTGACATTAAAGTTGCGTTTGGATGCAATGTTGAACTGAAATGCAAATTGCAATTGCCTTCGTGAGTACTCAAATTGAGTGATTTGGCTCCAAGTTGCAATTTTGTTACTTCTAAATTGGAATTGAAATGTGTTAAATTAGAGTCCGAGTTCCCTATTTGTTCCTAACAGGGAACTTCCCTTTTTGGAACTTAGTTTGTAGATGTGGGGCCCATGGTTGGCCTGTTCTAGCCATTGATTTGACAGCCCCCACCATGGATGGATGATTCCCCCAAAATCCCACAGATTGGAAGAGCATGGTTGACCGTACTCTTAGATGTTTGGTATGGTCCCTTGACCTTCTAACTATGATAAAAGTTATGGCTAACTCATTTGGGGCCTGTTTATTTTTCCATTTTCCACAGAAAATGGTGGTAAATAAGTAATTATTATTTATGTGAGGAATTCATACCAGCCACCCCCTTCGACGTTGGCAGCTATGCTAAAACTGAGGAAAAACATAAGATATGAAAAATCTATGGGGCCCACCGTGATGTATGTGTCTGATCCACACCATCCATCTATTTTACGAGCTCATTTAAGGCATGAACTAAAAAGCGAGGCAGATCCAAAGTGCAAGTGGACCACACCACAGGAAACAAGGGAACTGAACGCCTATCATAGAAAACTTCTTGGGAGCCATAGAAGTTTTGGATCAAGCTGATATTTGTGTTTTCCCTTCATCCATGTCTATGTGATCTTATGAACAGGTTGGATGACAAATACACATCATTGTGGGCCCTAGGAAGGTTTCAACTTTCAATGGTGAACGTGATTATCCCCTTGTTTCCTATGGTGTGATCCACTTCAGCTTATTATCTATCTCATTTTTTGGCTGATTTTTGGACCCACAGATTTTACTCACACAATCCCATTTGATGCGATCCCGGTTCCCGAGGCATAATTACGCAGCTATTTTCCTACAATGATGAGAAGTCATCATTGTTTATTTACCACTATTTACTGTGGAAAATGTAAAAAAACAAACATGCCCTTAAGGAAAGGTATCTAAAAATCATCACGATAGCCTCTGAGGAAATATTTTAACCATGTATACTACTAAACCAAATCAAAGTCATGGCACATTCAGTTGCATCTATTACTAGACTTTAGTGCATCAAGTAGCCTGGTAGTCAAGCAACAATTCTGTTCAATGACACCCTTGTTAACTGAGGTTCTTGGAGGAGGGGAGACAAAGGCATCAAAATAGCTCTACCTTGATAGTGGTATACTGTACCTTCTTGTTGGGTCCATGAGCATTTTGACTTGGCAAATTCTATTCTTTTAATTGGAGTCACCTCACATTGGTTGTCATTCTTTTATTGATCTGGGTTGGTATTTCTGCTGACAGACGAGTGAAAATGTAATGCATCACTATTTATGAGCCTTTTATGATGAGAATTTTATGCTCGGGTCATACTGATGTGTTTAAGAAGTTTTCTGATACTTTATGTGGCGACATTGGTATTTTGTCTGATGCTGCAGCAAGACTATGAAGATGCTTTAAGAGAGCTCCAGGGCCAGTTATCAAGAGGAATGTCTCTTGATGAACTTCGAAGTAGTTTGTTTGGAACAAATAAAACAAGGGATATTCCAATTGGAGGACCCACAGTCATTAGCAACCAATCCTCATTTGTTCATCACAAAAGATACGACGTGTCCCAGTGGTTACCAAAGCGTTCTGATTCCCATTCCAGAGGTGCCAATTCGACCTCATCATCTTTATTGAGTGTTGTTGAGCGGTCAATGGGAGGAGATGATGTGACCACGAGGCAAACATTTCATGTTGGCAACAATGAAATAGCGGTCAGATTTAGCAACTTATTTCAATGATCTCAGTTCTGTTCGATGTGTTTAGTTCTGTCAACATGTGTTTGGATGCCCAGTTGTATTGAATTGCAATTCGTTCAATTCATTATAGATGAAACTACAAAAGCCAGGGTGGTGCCATTCAATTGAACTGAATCGCAATTCATATTGACAACCCAACGTGTAATTGTGAATCTGTTCTTTTGAAGCTAGGATTTAAATGATGACAGTAGCAAAAGAGGGCTAGCCCCACTTTGGTCATTTAAATTTTATTGAATTTAATAATTGCAATTTGATTCATCCAAAGATTGCCTAATAGTGCTTTTTCCAAATCAGATTCTCCTGAAGACTGTCAGAGGTGACTATCACGTATTGGTTGCTACAAACATGAAAGGCTCTACAGTGCTTCTTCACTGGGGTGTGTCAAAGCTATCAGCTAGTGAATGGCTGGTGAGTTGATACTTTCTTCGGTATATGATGGGCATGTATACTGCTGGAAAAGGGAAAAAAATGCTAAGTATGTGAGTAGGGTAGCTATTGTTATAGTGTAGAAGCCAATATTTTCCACTTTGTTTGCATGTAATTTGCTTTTCCTGCATAAAAGGCTCCTCCTTCGGAGCTGTTACCTGAAAGATCAAAGTTGCTTAATGGAGCATGCCAGACTTATTTTCAAGAAATGTCAACTGGAGGAGGATTCTTTCAGGTAACATATTCTTCTCACTGGTTGTCACATCTGCTTTAGGATTTCTTTTGATTTCATGATCCTTTTACTGATCATATCATGAAAGAAAGAGAGCTTTCGATGAATTACATTAAAAGGCCTAGATCAGAAAAATATAACTCAGAGAGAGAGAGAGAGAGAGAGAGAGAGAGAGAGAGAGAGAGAGAGAGAGAGAGAGAGAGAGAGAGAGAGAGAGAGAGAGAGAGAGAGAGAGAGAGAGAGAGAGAGAGAGAGAGAGAGAGAGAGAGAGAGAGGAGAGAGAGAGAGAGAGAGAGAGAGAGAGAGAGAGAGAGAGAGAGAGAGAGAGAGAGAGAGAGAGAGAGAGAGAGAGAGTCTAGATTAGATTTGGAGTCAACTCATGATATAGACTTGGTTTGACTGGAAATTGGAGGTGACTGGGTCAACTCAAATGACTTGGCTTGAATCTATTGACTTCTTTAACGCTTTATAAATAAAGGTGTGTTCTGGAACTTCTTTAAAAATATAGGTCAACTCTTGTGTTTGTATGATTCGGGAACTTCTTTAAAATATTGGAGCACTTTTGTGTTTGTATGGTTTTGCAATGCCACAATTAAACATTCTGCTACATTCCTACATTGATTCATCGACCAAATGTTATTTGCATACCAAGTCAAGTCTTCACATCAACCGAACCTGTTCGGACACTAGATTGATTCATGGATTGAATCCGTTCGAACTTCAATCCGACTTATCATTTAATGTCTATATTGCGCAGTGGATAATGGTTTATTTGGTTTTCTCCCTTGCAGTTTGTGGATATCAATTTGCAGAAAAGGGATTTTGTCGGAATCCAATTTATTCTATGGTCCGGGAGTTCTTGGATTAAGAACAACGGCTCAAATTTCTATATAAACCTGAAACCGACGGGTTCAAAAGATGGGAAGGTTTTTCTTTTTTATCCTACTCAAGCATTTTTCCTTTCAATGGCATGTGTTTTGTTTTTGTCATTTTACTTCAGAAGCCTAAATTATGCATAAGATGCTTTGTGACAACATTTTTTCTTACTAATAGCTTCTGGTCGGCCTATCCTACATATGTTATTCTGGAGGACTGATCATATACATACCATAACTTGTCATGCGGGTCTATCTTTCCCGCTTGCCACTTGCATAGGACATCCATGCTATACAAACTGCATGCCCCACCATGAAGATCACTCGTCTCGAGAATTACTCTGACCCATTCATTAGATGGGTCACAATTTTTTGTTGAGTTAGACCATTGGCTGTCCATTAGTTTCAACTGTGTGGCCCACCTGATGAGCGCACTGGATTGATTTTTTTTCCAGGTGATCTTCTTGGTGGGGCATACCATTTGCATGGTACAAATGTGCTACAAAAGTGGCATGCAGGTGGGATGGATAGGCTTGCATGACAAGTTATGGTGAAATTGCCTACAGGTGATCAATAGAAATCTTGAGGAGGACAAATAAAATAAAAGATTATGGGTTAGTTCATCGTTATTCCCAATGTGTGTCTTCATCAGGAAACACCTAAGTCGCCTGTTTCAATTCAGGGTTGTTCCGGAAGTGTTTATCTTTGATAAGCAACTGACACATGGTTGAAACACAGATTACCATCCGATTGAGCGAGGATGTCTATTTGAGAGTTACATTCATCAATGTCTTCAAATTATTCACTCTCTTTTATCCGATAATCAACATCCCGAAGTTCAAAAATTCCAAGTCAACTTAGAGAATGGTCGCTCCCTAACCATGTACAACTCACATTGAAATTTTGAGAAAAATCAATGAGTTGGTGAAGTTAATTATCTTGTTTATGTGTAAACATATAAAATAGTGATTTAAAAGACAAGACAGATCCTAAGAAAATCAACTTGCTCGATAATTCATAGTCGATCTTTCGGCCAAAAAAAAAGAATTATATATATATATATATATATATATATAAGTAAATAAAACCCAGAACTCGTTTCAGAAAAACTGTGTAACTCAGCCAAGGTGAGAAGTTCTTAAACCATAATGCAATTGGCAAAAACTCTCGTATCTTGATTAGCATTTTTCATGTGTTTACTGCAATGATACAATTTATCCACTGAGCTTTTCTTTCAGTTTATCTTGCAATGTACATTCTTAGAATTTGATCAAGTGGATTCTTCCAGTTCCCTTGGATTTCATTGTTGCCTTATAATGCAGGGTGCAGGGAATGGAAATGGGACTGTCAAATGGCTACTTGATGAAATAGCTGAAAAAGAGAAAGATGCCGAGAGGTCATTAATGCACAGGTGACCTTTGTGCACGTGATCATGTATATGATGACTAATTTCTTTGATCAATAGAGAAGCATGACAAATTTATGAGAACTGTCCTAAGAGAAATTATTTGTTTGTTTCATTTGAGTGTTGCATGAGTGTTGAGTTGCAATGCATGAATAGGATTGTTGGTTAGGAACATTTTCGAGCAAATCTGCATTATACTTTTGCAACCCACATAGGGCTACTATGCATCCGTTCAAATATAGGACTACTATGTGTTCTATTCACTATTTCATAAATGGTAGTGACCTATCCATCTTAGGGTGGCATATGTGTACGTCAATCCAGGCCTTCCATTTATGGGGACCAGTGGATTTAGTGTAGCCCCAAAAATCACACTAATCAAATGACCTTGACCATTTCCTTTCTAGCTGTCCTTTGATCAATGACCATCAATTGAACTGTTAGGATCAACTGATGGGTCTGATTTGGATCATCATCATCATCATTTGAGCTTATCCCAACTAATTAGGGTCAGCTACATGAATCCTTTTCTGCCATTGCCCTCTATCAAGGGCCATGATTTCTTTAGTTAGACCATAGGTCATCAAGTCATTTCTTACTACCTTCAGTTAGACAATAGGTCATCAAACCATTCTTGGTCTCTGTTGCACATGACCAAACCATTGAAGTCTACTTATCCCCATCTTATTTGGTGCTGCTCCTAAGTTCCCTCAAATGCACTCATTTCTCGTTCTATCCTTGTCTTGCCACTCATCCATCTCTACATCCCCATTTCAGCTACACATCTCATGAACATGTTGTTCCTTAACTGCCCAACATTCTGTTCCACAAAGCATGGCTGGTCATATAGCTATCCTATAAAAAATTTCCTTTCAGTTTGAGTGGTACATGATGATCACATAGAACTCCAGAGGCATATCTCCATTTCTTCGCCCCACTTGAATTCTATTGGTAACATCCATCTTAATCTCTCCACTCTCATGAATTATCAACCCAAGATATCGAAAGTAGTCATTTTGGGAAACTTCTTGGTCAACAATTTGTAACTCTTTTTTTTTTTTTTTTTAAATTCCTACTCATGTTGTTACTAAAATTGCACTCCATATACTTTGTTTTAGTCCAACTATTTTTTAATCCATTAGATTCTAAAGCACCCCTCCATAATCTAGCTTTGTGTTTAGGTGCACCCTTGTCTTGTCAATCATAACTATGTCAATACACCATGGGATCTCTTCCTACAAAAGCCTTGTTATTTCATCCATAACCAATGTGAAAATGTAAGGGCTCAATATCGGCCCCTGGTGCAAGCCTATAGTAATCGGGAATTCACTTGTCTCTTCACCTGTGGTCCTCAGATTTGTTACCAATCCCTCATACATATCCTTATTCATGTCCATATATCCTCTTGAAACTCCTTTCTTTCCCAATACTCACTAGATTAACTCTCTAGGAACCCTATCATTAGCTTTCACTAAGTCAATAGAGACCATATGGAGATCCTTCCTCCTCTCCCTATATTTCTTCATCAATTGTCTCAGTAGGAAAATAACTTTAGTTTTAGACCTCCCTGGCATGAAACCTAACTGATTTTTTGATACATTCTTCTCATGCCTTAGTCTCAACCATTCTTTCCTAAAGTTTCATAGTACGCCTTATAAATTTAATCCCACGATAGTTAGTACAACTCTGTATATCTCATTTATACAGCTCTTTATATCTCATTTATTCTTATAAATAGGTACCATGGTATTTTTTTTCTCCATTTGTCTAGCATTTTCTTTGAACTTACAAGCCTGTTGAACAACTTTATCAACCAAAATAACCCAATATCTCCCATACACTTCTAAACCTCTATTGGTATACCATTTTATCCAAGGGCCTTTCCTATTTTCATCTTTCTCAAAGCTTCTTTCACTTCATATATCCTAATCGTAAGAAAGTATCTATGGACTTTGACATCATTTGAGTTTGTGGTTCCTTCCATCCCCATGTTCTTATAGTGATTGTCATTTATCAAGTTCTAAAAATTGCTTCTCCGATTTTCATTGATCTCATCATCCTTGACCAATATCCCTTGGTCATCACTTTTAATGCATCTAACATGATCTAGGCCCGTAATCTCCCTCCCATTTTTGCAAGTTTGAAGATATCTTTCTCACTTTCTCGTCCCCAATCTATTGTAGAGTCATCATATGCCTTAAGTTTAGCCTCACTACTTTCTTCGCAATCTTTTTGCCATTTCTATGTTGTTTAAGGTTTTCATTGTTTTAGTCCCTTGTCAGGCTTTGAAACAGGACCATTTCTCAGTAATAGATTTTTGTAAATTGTTATTCCACCTCCAAGTTTCCTTATATGATTGGCTTGTTCCTCTAGATACTCCTAAAACATTTTTTCCAGTTTCTTAATGCACTCAACCTTCTCATTTCACAACATTTACTCCTTCCTCGACATTCCACTTTCCTTCCTCCAATTTATTTTTGAATAATTTGGGTCTGATTTTTATATAAAAATGATGAGTCTGATTTTTGGATATTACCCATCCACAATGGGGCCCATGACTTGGACAATCTGGATTGACGTACATGGATGAGTCACACCAATATGAGAAAACAAAAATGAGGGCTGCAGCACTCTTTCTAGATTAGAGCTCCCAAGTACACAAGGTTCTACATAGCTTATACAGGCTCCCTTAGACAATGATTTGAGACCTTTTAATATATAAGTCATAAGCCACATTCCCACAACTATCCAATGTCAAAAAATGACAAGGACAATACTATTAGACAGAAAGCAGTGGTAGTTGAGTTTATATTCTCAACAGAAAACACACAGCTGTCTATATACATGAAACAGTGTTGTAATAATTTTTTGAGAAGGAAGGATCATTACTCTCAATTTTTGAATGGACAGTTTAAAATACCATGTTTTTTGTACACGGACAATTGATGATATGTCTGATGCTTCCCACAGGTTCAACATTGCAACAGAACTAACTGGACGCTGTAGAAATGAAGGGGAGCTGGGTCTTATTGGTATATTGGTCTGGATGAGATTCATGGCATGCAGACAACTTACGTGGAATAAGAACTACAATGTGAAACCACGGTAGGAAGCTCTGGCACCCTTAAATACCCATGCCGGATACAGCATGAAATGGGTATTGGCATGGGATCAATGTGGGATATGGCTCAGTCATTCCTAAATGCTTTATATTAAAGAAATTATTTAAATCATGCAAACGCATTAAAATTTTTAATAATAGCATTAGTATTGTTATTCAACATAAGCTTGTTGAATGTGTAGTGAGATTAGTGCTGCTCAAGATAAGCTTACCGATTTGCTGCAAAGAATCTACACTGAAGAACCAAATCATAGAGAGATCGTGAGGTTGATTATGGCAAGCATAGGCCGTGGGGGTGAAGGTGATGTGGGACAAAGAATTCGAGATGAAATACTAGTTCTTCAGGTATGTTTATCTTTTTTATTTCTTGGATTAGTGGCATTTACCATCATTATCAATCTCCAAAAGATCTTATTCTTGTGTCCAATGTGTCAGAGAAATAATGACTGTAAGGGTGGGATGATGGAAGAGTGGCACCAGAAATTGCATAATAACACTAGCCCTGATGATGTGATAATTTGTCAGGTGAAGTTATTCCTGATTTAGAAAGTTTAAGTGTTTTCTTTTAAAATTAATTTCGGATCACAATTTCCTTTTATTTGGAGCAGGCACTCTTGGATTATGTTAGAAGTGATTTCAAAATTGATGTTTATTGGAGAACATTAAATGCAAATGGCCTTACAAAGACCATGCTTGCAAGTTATGACCGTCCAATTGTGTCGGATCCTCGTTTCAGAGCTGATACCAAAGACGGGCTTATCCGTGACCTAACATCATACTTGAGGACATTAAAGGTTGGTTATAAGAGCATACTTACATGGAAATATGAACTCTTTGTGTGCATTTAGTTGTAATATGAATAGAACTTCTATAATTGCATTTTGACATTCTTGCGATCTTTGCTAAGCCCACACATGCATGCAATAAAGCTCATTTACATGCCACACATGTGCCATCATGGCATGATAGGTTTAAAATCCAATCCATTCATCTGAACAGCAACACTATGTTGATGCCCTGGCCCAATAATCAAGCTAATCCACTGGTTAGGTGGGCCACTGTTTACAAAACAAATCTACGCGACTGAAAAACTTGGCTGAAGTTTTCTAACCCATCTACCTATTTCCAATATTGGTGCCCACATTCTGAGTGGGAGTACTTTCAGAGAAAACACGTAAAAGGTCTAACCAAACTGATGGATGCATTCGATCTCACACCTATGTGCCATGCTGGCATGTGTGGTGTGTACTCGAACTTTATTGCACATGCATGTGTGTTTCGGATGGCCCCCATTTTGTTATCCTTGTGCTATTCAATTGCAGCCCTACCTGTTGGGAAATGCCAATTCATCCATCAGTCTTATTTGGCAGATTTGTTTATCCTTGTTATGATTACGTCTACATTAGAACACGCATTTCATTTTATTATCTTTGTTGCATCGACAAGGATACAACTGCCAAATCCAGTCCGGTATGTATTGTTGAATTTCCAGTAGAGAAGGCTATAATTCCTCATTTACAAATTGGCCTTTTCTAAAAAAGGAATTATATGACACATGAATTATTCCTCATGTACAGTCTTGCAGTGACGAATGAATATATTTGCCATGTGTATTGTAGGTTGGTACATGCAACCTATCCTTTGGATTGTCTCTGAATAATCCTTGTGTGTGTGTGGGTGTTGCATCCTTCGAACACATGATGTCTCATACCTGGAATAATCAATGTAACATGCGTTAGCATGACCTGCACCTATAGGGAGGCACCCATGTCACATTGTTTTAAGCATGGATGCTGGCATCTCATTTTACAATCTTCTTTTATGTGTCAAACATTGGATACCTTTTCACACCCACACACACACATACATATACATACAGGTGGGTTAAGTGTGGATGCTGGCATCTAATTTGCAACTTTTTTTAATGTGTCAAACATTTGGATATCTCTGTGCGCGCGCGTGTGCGTGTGCAGGTGGGCTCTATTTCCGAAGGATGATTTTCATATTTCTTAAATATTTTTCGGCCATGTTTCACACAGGCTGTTCATTCTGGAGCCGACCTAGAATCTGCAATCGCAACTTGTTTGGGTTACTCTTCCAAGGTAAGACTGGTGATTATTTTCAAGGTCACTCTTATATAATGTGCGATTGAAAGAACGGGAGTTTTTTTTTTTCCTTCTCTCTTTCTTTCTGAACCAGCAAGGATTCAAGTGGCCCCACCTTTTGGTGATATAAGTTAGTCATATGGATGTCCTAATCATGAGATGCGTCATGCCCCGATATCTACCCTATCAAATGATGCTAAACATTTAAGGAGACGGACAATTGCAGCTACTTGTCCACATTTAATGGGTGCCCAAATGGATAGTTCAGATTATCCAACATGGGAGATTCTTTTTCAACATGGGTCCCACCATATGAACACATGATCGCGAAAGTTGGGCTTGACATGTCCAGCTTTCAGACAGAGCAAATGCCCATTGTTGTTATCCTCCAAACATCAACATAATTTTATTGAAGACTTTAACATTCTCCTTGTAATTAATATTGGATTACAGGGTCATGATTTTATGGGTGGAGTCAATGCTCAATCTGTTGGTGGCATATCATTAAAATTGCGGGTAATTAGCATCTCCTGTTACATCTTTGCATCTTCATTATTCAATAATTTGTGCTTCGAGCAATTGCAGAACGAGACAAGGGATAATACATTGCGTTCATGTTTAATGGCAGGAATGCCTGAACTTTATTCAAGCTCATGTTGAAGATCAGAACGTTGGTCCTTTGATGGAGGTTTGTGTTAGTTAAGATGCTCTTTTTGAAGTGGATCTGTCCTTTCCTTTCATTCCAAATAATATCTATCGCAAACTTAAAAATGTTTTGCCAGAAACTATTGGAAGCCCGCATTGAACTCCGTCCGATTTTGCTTAAGCCCCATGGAAGGTTGAAGGACTTAATTTTCCTAGATCTTGCATTGGATTCATCTGTTAGAACATCCATGGAGCGGGGATTTAAGGAACTAAATAATTCCCATCTGCAGGTAGTCATTTGTTTAACTTTGCTTCTATAAAAATATATAGAGCAAAACCAATGTCATTGTTTTGGTAATTTCATCTGTCAATCTATCTTGCATTTGCAACACTATGCGATGAAAATTTTGCTTTGTTGCTGTGATTGTTGAACAGGGTATTGTGTCCTTCATCTCTTTAATGCTTGAAAATTTATGCTTATCAGCAGTTGACAATGAAGACCTAATTTATTGCATGAAGGTACTTATTTTACTATTCGGCCCTACTCTATTGATTATTTCTCATGGCAGATAATTTTTATATATGTTTTCTTCTGATGTGCAATTGTAAAGCTGTTCTTTGGTAGTTTAGAGCCATCATTTTCCTGGGAGAAAGCAAATGCTACCCCAAGGCGTTAGTTTTCACATGTTGAAACTATCTAATGTTTTCCCATTGATTTAGCAGTGGACTGTTATTAAACTCTCTAATTTCTCTAATTTAAGTTGATAAGCTTGAGTTTCTGAATAAACTGAGTTATGCACTGCAATTTTGCAAGGGCTGTCTGGGGTAGATTCTTCAATATATTTCAGTGTTTTTGGGTGATGTGTTGTTTGATTTGTCATTTTTTTATGGGTCGGCACAATGGCAGCCAGGGTCCTAAAGGGAAACTTTTTGGAGACTTACTCTTTTCTTGGGTCAGTTGTCGATTTGGGGCTGAGCATAACAACAACTTCTTCAACAATAACTCATATTCATGATGACATGTTCAGGAAGTCAAATTGAGTGTGGTTGCATAGGCCAAGCCACTCAAGCCCTTCGAGTGTTGCTCTTTTGAATTTTTCTATTCCTTTTGGAATATTGTGTTGTAGAGCATGTGCGGATATGTGGAATTTAAGGGAAAAGAAAGGAAAAATAATAATAATTATCCAAGGATGATTTTCATGAGAACCCAAACATGGATTCCAACTTTGAGTTCTTATTTGAATAAAAGGTGGAAATTTCATATTCCTCACAATACTCACCTAGTTTCTTGTGCCAAGAATCCAAATTATGGAAAAGTACAATGATTGTTGGGTGGAATCCACCCTTTTCTTTGCTACCCAAACAGCACAAATTATCACATCAAAGGAAAACCCTTTTCCTTTTCTATTGTTTGGCATGGAATCCATTGTTTTCCAAACATGGCCTTAATGTTTTGGGGTGATGACTCCTCATAATCACCTTTTTTTTCCCACTCTTTTGGAATAAATTTCCATTACCTTTTGTAAAGTGGAAACAAATAAATATCAAAATTTTATGTTATTGTACCGGACCATTGGCTTAATGTGTTGCAGTTTTGGTTTTACTGTTTAAAAGAGAACTCTAATTGCACATAATATGTTTGTGTGTGTGTCTTTCTCTATCTCTATATATCTATGTAACATGTGAAAGTTTGAAACCTAAGGTAGCTCATAATATTGTTGACATGCAATTTTGCCAACTAGTAAAACGAGCCCAGATGCATCAAATGGAGCCTTAGCACCTGTTCAGGACAACTTCAGATGCTTCGCACCCAAAATCTCCCTCTTCAGCTACCTTGTAAGGGGTTTCTTCAGCAAAGTCCCTGCACAAATCCAAAGCTCTCTATGCCAGTTTGCCAAGGGACAAGTGTTAATGCTTAAGTGTCAGGCGCTTATACTCTTCTAGAATAGACGCTACTTTGCTTGAAGATTTTATGGAATTGAGCTCTTCTCATCCAATGGGAGGTCGAGACACATATATACTTGTGTAACAATTTTTTTAATGGAAATCAAGATCCCCATGGACTATAAATACCTCATAGCACATTCTTTGCAGAACTCTTCAACGATTTGACATTTTCTTGTACGGACTTCAAACATTGACGTTCATCTCCTAGTTGAGGTTCTCTAGTCTAAATGCGTCTAAATACCTAGCAAGACATTCTTTGTACCTGTGACAATTTGACACTTGCTTCTAGGGACTTCAAACATCAAAGTTCATCTCCCAGCCGAGGTTCACTAGTCTAAACACTCCCATTTCGGCTGGGAAGGCTATGCATCAAGCGCGGACCTCCAAGGGGAAGCCTATGCACCAAAAATAGACTTCCAAGGGATAGGGCACAGAGCACCACTCCCTCACCATTGTTCAAGGATAACAAGTGTTATGATCTAAGACCCTTAAGCAGTAAGTTCTAAGGATCTTGTCACCAAACGATAATCGCTAACATGCAGTTTGATGCATTCTTTTTGTGATCTCTGAAACACAAGACCCCTAGCAATGTTGGAATGATCAAGCTTGTGCATGTTGGAAGGCTTTATGGTTATTTGAAGTTGATGCTCTTAGGATACATGATACACATTATTTGCTACTATCCTGACGCCAAACCGACTATACCAGAACAACTATATGCTGAAGGTTGTTGCTAGTATCTCATCATGATCTAAACACTCTGAAGATGAAGGACCATAGATTAGGACCTTTATGCACCATTTGCATTTCGCTATTCTATACCATGTAACATATTAGTTTTTCTCTGGTTTTTACCTTTTAATCAAGGTTTTTTCCTCAAGGAATGTAATCAAGGGCCTATGTAAAACTACAACTTGGAATGTATTTTGTCCCCAGATCAATAAAACCCCTTGAAAGATATATTTGGGTGCACATGTTGTTCACGATGGAGTAAATAATCAAACATAATATCAATCATAAATTCCTAATAAAAGAAACAATTCTTAAAAACAACTGTACTTTTTTCTCCCAACCGAAACGTCACATATAGACATAGATAAAATTTTACATGATAGGGTTTGACAGGAAACCTTGCTCAACTAAAAGGTTCCGAACTAAATAGTAGTAACTTTGTTGTCGAAGCTTGAGCATACATAAATCCATTACAAGTGTAGTGCCGGTCATGACTTCCATTTGTTTTCATCTGAGCCCTTTCCTTTGAGTTAGATCATGAGTTATTCATGATGTAAGACTTTTCTTCGCTTGAAAGGTTGTGCCTTAGACCTTTCCGAGTCTATGTACTACTAATAGCTTCTCCTTGTGCTTCTATTTACTCTAGACCTTTTCTACCTTCATTTCATTGATTTTGAAAGCCCATGATGGATTTCCTTTCTCTAATGCTTGGCATTATTATTTTCTGTGAAGGACTGGTACCGTGTTTGTGATTTGTACAGACCAAATGATGATCAGTGGGCATTACAAGCAAAGGCTGTTCTTGATCGAGTTCGTCTGGCACTAACCGATAAGGCTTACTATTACCATAAAATGATTCAGCCTAGTGCACAATATCTTGGTCAATTGCTTGGAGTGCAGAAATGGGTAGTAAGTTCATATTTGACTCAAGAAATTTTCATTAGACATAGTGAAGCACATGTATCTGTTATTTCAGATGGTGTTCCACATCCTCAAATCACTTGTATTATGAGTTTATTTAAGAAATTGTTTCTGTTGTCAGATTGACATTTTCACAGAGGAGTTGATAAGGGCAGGATCAGCAGCTAGTCTTTCTTTACTCGTCAACCGTCTAGATCCAGTTCTCCGAAAAATTGCAAACCTCGGCTGGTACCATTTTGAGATTCAACAATTTTTGTGGGCACGACTTCAATGCACTCAGGGTTCACTTCGAGTTCCTGAAGCCATAGTCTCTCACCATTTAAATATGGTTGGTGGGAGTCTATGAGCAGTTCAAAATTTAAAATTTCAAACTCCATTTTCAAATACCTGTTAAGATTTACACCCCCATTTACAAATGGTGGAAGAAATAAGTGAACCGACTCTTAATGAACACCTGGCACAGGTAATCATGTCCCAAATTCTATTATGCATTTTACAAATATTTTTCGAGTATGATATTTAAAAAAATATAAAAATAATTCATGAATTTAACTCCATGATTTATATGCTTCCAAATTAAGGTGTGTTTGGATGTACCACCAAATCAACATTAACTCCAACTCCAAGTGAGCAGGGTAGACTTGGCACTATGAATGACATGGAAAACAGAACCAACATTAACCAGGCTCCCCATTTTCCCACATTTTCTGACTGAAATCTCAAGTGTGACATGTATGGGAAGGTCTCAAGCATATCTCACCTGTATTTTGGTGCTAGCCTACTGGGTCAGCCTTGGAACTGGGAGCTTCCACAATAGCCTTGCTAATATTGGACATAAGTACTGAGCTAAATTCCATGTTTGTGACAGTTGGCAGGTTATCAGTCCAGTGGAAGTATGTGGTTTTGTAACAGCTGTAAATGAGTTGATTAGTGTTCAAAACAAAGTCTATAAAAGACCAACGATTATTGTTGCAAATAAAGTGACTGGAGAGGAAGAGATCCCAGATGGAGCAGTTGGCGTACTAACACCGGATATGCCAGATGTTCTTTCTCATGTTTCTGTTAGAGCAAGAAATAGCAAGGTACAATAGCTTTGTGATGTGAAATGTAGAGCCAGTATAGATGCATACTGCAAGAAATGCTACTATGAAACTTGCGCTTCATGGAGTTGCTTGAAATTTGCACCAAAACATCTCTATTATATACATGGACCTTTGTTGGGGGATCAGTACTATTGATTTGGTGGACCATGACATGGATGAGCCATATCCCAAGAATCAAGGACTGCTGTATGGTAGACATGAATCAGTTGCCTGATTTGAGGGTGATAGACTCCAAAAGTGAGCAGCAGTTGACTTTCATAAAGAACTCGAAACAATTAGATGGTTACAACTTACAAGCATCCAGTCATTACATCTTTTGGCCTATACAAACTCAATGCAGTCTGTGTCATTATACTGTTTCTCTAATGCATATGGTCAAAACCTCTGATGCTGATTATTGGAGTACATTATAGGTGTGCTTTGCGACATGCTTTGATCAGAACATTCTTCGGGATCTGAAGTTGAAGGAAGGCAAAGCCATCTCGATACAACTGAGATCAACGGATCTGGTATACAGGTATGCTTTCTTGCAATTGCTGAAATTTCAGTTGGCACCTTTATTTTATTTTATTTATTCAATAAGAAGGGTCTTCATGTAGCCAACCCCAATTAACTGGGCTCGGATGATGATGATGATGAATAGTCTTCTCTACTTGCAGCGACATCACCAGCTCAGATTTGTCTCTTGGCTCCTTCAATTCATCCTCCATTCCACGGGGACTTACTTTAAAGAAGAAGGATTTTGGTGGTAAATATGCCATTTCAATTGAGGAGTTCACCAGAGAATTGGTATGCAGATTTTCAATTTGGAAATACTTCTTTAGCTTTTATTGAAAAGTTAACCATGATATCCATGTTCTTTTTATTGTTGATAATTCCCCTTTGGCTTGGAAAACAATAGTTTATGATGAAATTCCTATCAAAGCACTTCTTTGTTACTCTCTCTCTCACACGCGCGCGCACACACACACACAACCACCTTCATGGAGTGTTTACCAACGTCCCTGAATCTTTTAAATGATGCATGGAATTACCAACTGTCGATTTGAATGATCCATTCATTAATACAACTAGGGGCAAGTCATGGTGCAAAAATCATACCAATTGGATAATCCTAAACATAGAAAAAATGGACAGTCAAGATTGAGTGGAGAAGCAAAATTGGTCCAATCATCATCTTGATGCATCTATTTGATTGATCCCACTTTGTATTGCTTATAATTCCCAAGTAGCACTTAGGTTTGATGATTCTAATGATGTGATCTATGGCTCATAAAAAATGGATGGTTGTAACAAGTTGGCTCCATTCAAAGGGTTAGGATCATCTGAATGGTATGATTCCTGCACCATGGCTTGCTCCCAATAGTACTTTTGAATGAACCATCCCAATTGATGATTGGGCATCCCACGCGTCACTCAAAAGCTTTGGGATGTTGCTTATGTCCCCATGAAGGTGGGAAGTTAGCATTTCTCGTCCCAACCCCCCACACCATTTTCATGTTGAAGATATGCATATGGATTGATTATTTCCTTCTTTGTTGCACTGTTTCTCTTGTGCTGTTTGAACTCTATTGGCCTTTCAAAACTGAGGAGAGAACAAGATTTACTTTGTTTCTTGATTTGTTAGGGATCCATTTTACCGATAACAGTGATGATTTCTCTGAAGTTCCTGGATGGAACTAGCATATTTCAATAGAGGGATTTTTTTTTTTTTAAAAAAATCTGAGTGTTGCAAGTTTCTCACTGATGGATAGGCCAATAGATGATACTTCTATGTGCAGATTGATATACTTGCAAGTGAAATGCACTGATATTGTTTAGCATGGGTTGCCGGAAGGAGGCTGACTCATCAAGATAAAATGAGAATATCCTTTGACAATGGCATACTTTTATATGTAGGTTGGTGCGAAGTCTTATAACATTCAATACTTAAGAGGAAAGGTCCCAACATGGATAAAGGTTCCGACATCAGTTGCGCTACCATTTGGAGTATTTGAAATTGTCCTGCAAGCAGACATAAATAAGGTATTTTATTTTCTTTTCTTTTCTTTTTCACCCATCAATGTGAAAAATATGAAATAAAATGATGATGGTACAGAAGTGGCAGTCTTTGGTTTATCTTCTTGTAAGTCCTACTCTTCATCACAGGCATTTGTCTTTTGTAAACCGTTAATGTGGCTTGATTAGGTTTCATTCAAATTTCTTTCATTTATCATGCTTGGTAATTTATTTATTTTTTTAAATGCTATGATACCCTGACATGATACAGATACATAAAAATTGGTTTGACTCTGCAGTTTACAAAATTCTTAAATGCAAATACGGTATGAGTATTTGTCCAACATATGAGAAAAGTGATAGTTTCATAGTCTTTTAACGATCAGATAATTATAAGAATTTTTAAGAGAAAAATAGTCATCCAAAAAGGGTAAAGTGATGGCATTCTTCTCTCTATCATTTCATATGGTATTTATATGTATTCATATACATACATATATAATATAATATTATATATCTACAACATTAACACATAAAGTAGACACTAACTAGTTAAGACAGTTTTAGGGTACTAGTATAGGCTATGGCGGCATCCGTGCTATCTTCTACCCATATCCATATACTCCAGATATTGGCACTTCGGGCAATAGAGATATGAGGGGACTTGGCAAAAATGCATGACAAAATATAAAGATCTATTTGAGCAGTCATGCATAGAAGATTGTTAAAGAAATCAAATGTATTACTGTTTAATTGTTCTATATGTATTTGAGTATCTCCACTCTCATGTAATTTTCCATCAATCTCTGTGTTCTCGTACTACTGTGCAGATGAACTTCCAAGCTTTATTATGGTTAGCATAGAGGATCTCCTTAGTTCCAAGTAAGCTTAGTAGTTCAAAGAGAAGGTATGGTTATGGTTAAGATGATGCAGGAATCAGTGTCAAACAATCGAACTGATCGTGTCATTGATCTTCTTTGACTGAAAATGCTAGAAACTCTACATCTGTGTCACTGATTCTAGGCATGGACCTTTACTCGCATCATAAGCATTTTGAACAGACATCAAATAATCATAGACAGGAAGAGCATAAATAAATTTCCCGACAATAATAAATAAAAAAGCAAGGATTCTTTTTTATTTTTTGTCGCGTTTTGTGGCAAAATATTTAGTGACATGTATTATAAGATATGCAAAATGCTCAAGGGATTGAGTACAAACTACAAAGCAAGATTTAAGAGGATGAGGTCTTCAACATTGTGAAGTGTGTGAGTGATTGTAACTTATTTAAAATCTCACCCATATGCACATGCCATCCAAAATTTTCAACTTTTTCGACAGAATTTTCATATTACATGTATGCAGCTATGTGGTCTATTTACACTTGGACTTCAATCTTTGTTGCCACTGATCATGCGATCAATTGTTTCTTACAGGATCTCGCAAATAGAATTTCCTCATTTGTTAAACTTGTAAGTGGTGGTGACCTTTCAAAACTACAAACTATACAAGAAACCATCCTACGCATGAGTCCTCCTTCTCAACTGGTAATTGTTTCACGATACAAACTCTTTTACTTGATAGTTTCCTATGTACTTATTATTGAAGCATATGGATGATTCCATTATCATGGAGGAGATTTGTTTTTGAGTGTTAGAATCCTTCTCAAAACATACTTTGCATGAAACTTCAGATATTGAGAGCAACTATCCACATATGGAATATGTGATTTTTCTTGGGTTGATATTTTCAAACCCCCCTCAAGGGACCATTTTTAGGCCCCCATGGTTGGGCGCACATACAAGACGTTGAAACTGTTACTTGACTCTATTCATGCATGGAATGGGTGTGCTTGATTTCCAATATAAATGCCTTTCTGCAGCTATGGCTTTTCAGTTTGATTCAAGGTTATATTGCACACATATTACCATGCATTGCAGTGTTTAGGCTTCTGATGCAACATATGTTTCTTTCAAACCTTCTTTAGCTAATGAGTTTTATTCAATAGGTAAGAGAAAATCCTTAAACAATCTTTACATTTATCTTGTAAATGCCAGAATGTTTTTTCATGAAAAAGTTTTCATTACAAGTGTACTTCCTATGCATTTTGGTAGATTAATGAACTGAAGAGCAAGATGAAAAGCTCAAGAATACCCTGGCCTGGTGATGAAGGCGAGGCAAGATGGAACCAAGCATGGCTAGCAATTAAAAAGGTGTGGTGTCCATCACAAATCCTACTTTTTTAGGTTATAATACATTGATTTTTTTTTCCTTGATTCTAACGGCTTCTGTATGCTGAAATTTTTCTTGATTAAAAGTGTTACCCATGCTCAGGGCATTTTCACATCATTTGGACCATGGTTCCATCTTGCATGTAGTTCGTAATGTTAACAAGTATATGGGAAATGATCAAGACTTTCACAATGAATAATGGATGTAGTTTGCATTAATGGGTTTCAAAGGTGACATTCAAATGTGGAATGGCAGAACACGATTCATGTAGTTGACCCCAAATAGTTGGGATAAGTCTTAGATGATGATGATGATTCCATTAACAGGTTTCAACAATTCAATGGCTCTTTACAGATAGCTTGCCCAATAAGAAAAAAGGTTCTATAAAATATGGGAATGATACAAGTCATGTTAGGCGAGGAAAGGAAAAGAAAGAAAAGAAAAGATCTTCTAACGATCATCTTTGTTTTAAGAGTTGGTACATATCAAGATAGATTATCATTTGGCAGGATAGAAGGTTGAAGTGGATCACCTCTCAAAAAAAAGAAAGAAAAAAAAGTCAAAGTGGATCATATAACACCTCTCCATATTCCTTCTACTGAATATGCTAACATTCTCTCCAAAGACCAATCAAGAGAAAACATAGTTCTAAAACTAATTGAGTAAACTCAACTCTGTTGAATTTTGGCTGGAGTCACCTTTTTTAGTTTAGTCACTTTTGAAGGCTCAGTTGACTCAGTTAAATGGGAAAAAGAGGCTTACTTGAGAAAATATTTCTAAGATGGACACTTTCTTATTTGTATGGTCTTCTAACACCTCTCCATCAAAGTGTTTTTTTTTTTTTTTTCCTGTTTTTACTGCATTCATGTGTTTATCCATAAGTTATATAAAAAGCTTCAAATACTACTCAAGTACCTATTTGATTCTTCAAATCGATCCATACTGAGTCGTCAAGTTGACTCAGCCTAGCTGGACATCGAGTCGAATAGGCTTTGGGGATTTAAGACTATAAAAGAGAAATGGCTCCCAAAACATGAACTATTATTCATTGCACAGAATACAAAAGAAAAAGAAAAAATCGTCTTTTTTTTTTTTTTTTTTTTTGGGATCAGCATTAACTAGTACTACATCGCCGTTGTTGTCATCATAAAAGTCTTGTCCCAGCTATTTGGGGTTTGCTTTATGAACCCTGTTTTGCCAATCATTCCCATCAAATGCCCTATCCTCAGAAAGTGAACAAGCATAAGCTAGTGGTGGTTTCAACACTTGTGCCATGTTTGGGTACATGTTTTCCAAGGGAAAAGAAAAGAAAAGGTAATGATTAGTTCCATGAGCATTTTTGAAACATGAATTTCATTTTTACAAGTCTTGTTTGGATAGTAAACGAATATCTTATACTTGTGAAACAACAGTCACTTAATTTCTTATGATACAAAATCCAAACTAAAGAAAAGTACAATGTTTGCTTCATGGAATCCTCCCATATTCTTTGCTGTCAAAACATCTCAAAGAGTCACACCAATGGAAAACCCTTTCCATTTCCATTGATTTCCATGGCATTGGTGATATCCAAAAATGCCCTTAGAGAATCTCAAACTAAAGACTCATGCATGCCCTTTTTCAGGTTTGGGCTTCAAAGTGGAATGAAAGAGCATATATTAGCAGCAGAAAAGCTAAGCTGAATCATGACGACCTTCGTATGGCTGTCTTGGTTCAAGAAATAATCAATGCTGATTATGCTTTTGTTATCCATACAAGAAATCCATTAACAGGAAACTCCTCGGAGATTTATACTGAGGTAATATCAATGAAATCCTTTTAAATTATCTTGAAAGAAAACACAAACTCAGGCTTTATTATTATTATTTATTCTTGATGTGAGAGCAGATTGTGAAAGGCTTGGGAGAAACTTTGGTGGGTGCCTATCCAGGGCGAGCTATGAGCTTTGTTACGAAAAAATCCGATCTAAAATCTCCAGTTGTAAGGCCATCTTTATGTGTGCAAGTCCACCTACACTGTTTTTTAACACCTTTATTTTGATTGGTTGTACACTCTCATTCACTCATGGGTTGATTGATTCAGACATCCTTATACATCTCTGTTTGTAATTTTCTTAGGCAAGGGATTTCATGATGTGGAGGGCCATGGTTTGGTAATCTAGACTGTTGGTCTGACAGGACCAACCTTGAATCGAGAGGATGTCCCAAATTTTTTAGATTGGAAGATCCTAACCGTTTGATCCTTGTCCTTTTCTCTCTTTGTTAAATGAAGGCTTTCTTTATTTTCTTTCTTAACTGACTACCTGTAGGACAAAATATCAAGGTTTAGGATCTCCCAATCTGGGAGATTTCTGGGTGTCACCATTCACATTGAGAGCATCAGATCAATGGTGTTAATCACCAGACCATGGCCACACATGCATGGAATCTTGCAAGTGGATTGTTTGATGTCAATTTGACCTTTGTTTGCAGGTTGTTGGTTATCCAAGCAAACAGATAGGCTTATTTATTAGGAAATCCATCATATTCAGATCAGACTCCAATGGAGAGGACTTGGAAGGATATGCAGGCGCAGGGCTTTATGACAGGTTAGTTGATATTCCATGGGAGTAGGATATCCTACTGTCCGTGTCAATGTGGAACATGTGCAAGATCCAGGCCGTTCATCATAATACTGTCCTGAAAAAGAAATTCAGGTAGTCCTACAATCAGGTGGACCGCACATGTGCATCAAATTCACCATCGGTTACTTGTTCTAACTGTTATAGCGGGCCCCATCTGATGAATGGTGCATTCTGACACATGCAACTCATTGTTTGACATGAGCAAATGAGAAACTGAAACATGGATCTGGAAATTTATAGACTGAAAATTTTGCTGGTGTGTCATGTCAGTGTACCCATGGACAAAGAGGAGAAAGTCATATTGGATTACAGTTGTGATCGGCTGATCGTCGATAGAAGCTTCCAACGTTCAATATTCTCGAAAATCACGGAGGCCGGTAAAATCATCGAAGGCCTATATGGTTCTGCCCAGGACATTGAAGGTGTGGTGAAGGATGGTGAAGTGTATGTGGTCCAAACAAGGCCACAAATGTAGCTGTATATGAAAAGCATCGCAAAGCAACTACACAGACATTTCAAGCTGTAATTTTATAAATATGTGACTTCTATATGAATAAAGGCTTTTCCATTTTACTAAAGAAGAACTACAAGATCTTGGTCTGACGGCTTTTCTGTTTGCACATCCGGGGCCTAGTATTGACTATTCAATGATCTAGATTCTGGACCATCAGGCCGTTGAGCCCCACTGATAATGAACCATGACCTGAAAAATCCACCAAGTTGGAAGATCACAGCCGCCAATCTTGGGATATTTGCAGTTGAATGTGGCAGTCAGCGTTTGTTCTCTGAACCATCCTTTTGTGGGCCAGAATGGAAAGTTAGGATTGTACAGTCAAGGTGGTTTTTGGGAATGGTCCATCTGAGGTGGTTCCTAATAGAATAATGGTTTGGATCACTTGCAGAAACTGTAAACTTGAACATTCTGTGCATATCTTGAGGTTGATGATCATAGGATGTCTCTTTACTCAATCAAGGCCATGAAGCACCTTGATCTGTGATTTGCAAGAAAATATCCAATTAACCATACATCCCCGCCTTCATCGATATGTTGACAGTGTTACCAAAGCTTTTGAATGATGTATGCAACTCATCCTAATGTCTCATTCCATAACATTATTGGCAGGCCATGATGCAAAACTCATGCTTATTAGATGGTGCTAACCTTCTGATCAACAGCATAAAAAATGGACGATCAAGATTGAGCAGAGGAAAAAAAAAGGTCCAATCATCATCTTGAAAATAACTACAGGTAGGCCCCACCATGGACCACTCACTATTCCAAAGAAGCCTTCTTGGAATCATGAGTGGTCAAGAACATGTTGATAGCCTACATTCCGAAATAACAGATCGTCCTTGATAATATCTTACTTGTAATAATTTTTTCTTTGGGTTTAGCTCTTTTGCCTTGGGTTTTATCACTCTGTTTGAATTCAACTCTTTTCGTCTTAGAATAATCATTTTCTTCCTCCCCTCAACTTTGCTTACTTAAATTCTTAGGTTTTGTTGTACTTTGATGGTTGTATTCCTTCGGTGATTGTCCTTTTGTATATCTCTTTGAATCTTGATCTGCGATGTTATACTTGAATATATCTTCTGCACTTGTATCTTGTATGGTTTCTTGAATTGTGAATGTATTCTAACATGCGTATCTATTATTACATTGTTGATAGCCTAAATTGTGGAATAACATACTACCCTTTACAACAAACATGAAGATCTAGTGAACTCTTCACATACCTTAATGATCAATGAAAATCGATGAGGACAGATTAATCTTTATCACATATCAAATAATGGTTGGAATAATTCAACTTATCACAACTACTCTTACATATCTTCCGTATTATAAGAGTTCATGTCTCTTTGACACACTCTGCATATGTAGTGCGATCCAAGGGAAGCATCCCTTTATTTGAACTGATCACAAATATTGTAGGGTCCACTAATATGCTCAATCACATAATCCAACAATCAAATCCAAACCATTTATCAAGTACTGGGAGCATCCAATGGTGTAAAACTCAATGGAGCCAGAGCCATACCATAGGGAACAGTTTGGATGGGGATGCTGACAATTAAAAACCTTTCAGATATGTGCATGGGCCACCTTGTTTTGTGTATGCCATCCAATCCATTCAAAAGATGTGCCCCACTGATGAATGGACAACCCAAAAAATCTGCCGATTCCAAAACTAAGGTCGGATCACCACAAGGGTTTAAATGCTTTGTGCTTGAATTGATATGGTATAGCCCACCTAAAAATTTTAATCGAGCTGGTTTTTTAGCGGACTAGGAGAACATGAGGAGGCGGTCATGATGAACGGACTGGATGTTATGCATGCATCATGATGGGCGCCACACATTAAGCTTAACATACAAAGCTTTGACATGGTAGGTAATATGGTTAAATATGGCTAGACTCCTGTGTTATTTTGGCGCCATTTAAACAAAGATGGTGACTCTGTAAGACGTTCACATAGCATAGTTTTAAGGCAATCTGGACCATCCAAATCGATGATCCGATTGTGGAGAGAGCGTAATTAAAAAAATAATAATTTTGCAGTAAGAAGGTAATAGTAATCATCTGATTTCTGCCTTCAAATCTGGACATCTTACTATTTTACTTTTGACCACCTGATAGCCATTAATTGGATGGTTATGATTTATTGATCAGTCTGATTTTAGCGATATGTGCCATCCACAGTTATATCCACAATTTAGATGGTCTGGATGGCTGTACATCAGTGCACATGTGAGGAGGATGAGTCGCCACCATTTTTTTTTATTAAATGGTGCAAAATTTAAATAAACTCACGTCCTGTGGGCCACCTGAGATTTGGATCTGCTTCAGGTGTTTTTACGAAATAAGGTAGATTCAAATCTCAGGTGGACCCCACCACAGGCAAGGGCTATTTTCTTATTTAAAAATACAAAAAGAGGATGGCATTTTTCTATTGCATTGACAAAAGTGAGGGGCATTTATACATAAAAACTCAAAAAAATAAAAAATACAAAGGATTAGGTTTTACTTAAAAAAAAAAAAAGAAAACTTCGATACTCCGGCAGAGTGTGATGGATGATACGCACGCACTCAGAAATTTCATATGTAGAATAGTGCCGCATGTATTCTGGGATGGGCCAGCAAGTATCTCTATCTGTCTAGCATTGCTGGCACGTGTGCATGACATCCGAACGTGTATCAAGTGCAACCACAACTTAGATCTTATGTCAACAAAATCAGGAAGTTCACTTGTCAGGTAGGCCACACATTTTACCATAAATAAAATGGACGGTCATCAGTTGCTCTCTAACAGGACAATTGCATTGGTCCCCATGATACGCGGATCGTATGTCCAACGCGACTGCCAGGTTGGCACATACGGCAGCGTGTAGGTGCTTGTGGGGGTGTGAGTACCGAGCTAGCAAGGCTCATGTAAAATGACTTGAATAGATTATACATGGACTTGTATAAATAAATAGAACGTGCGAGTACGTGACCAGCTTGACTTTAAAAAGTGTAATTTACTGAATATCTTATTAATTTAACACTGTTCACATGGTGCATGTGGATGAGATCTTGACCATCCAAACTGTGGGGTCCAATCTAGGAGAACATGACACTAGAATCACAACCGCCAGATAATCGGATGTTCCTAACCGTTGATTGGAGAGCCTTTACGCTTTTGAATGTGGACTAGTGGCCATTTCTTTACAAATCTAATTTCTTGGGCTAGCCCACCGATGATGGGCCCACCAGATTAACGATCCAGATGAAAGGTGGTGGTGGCCTTACTCAACTCTTCGTGTATTTAGAGAGTCCTAGTGCAAAATCACATAGGATTAGGTGAGGCTACCTTTTTTTTTTTTTTTTTTTTTGGTTAGCTTGTTAGTACACCCACTGTTAGTTCACACTTCAGTGTTAGCCAACCGATGCCAAGACCTCACTGTTGAAACAAGGTATCTTTCACTTAGCCTAACACAACATGGCTTAATGTGATGAATTTTGATATAAGGTGCAGTAGTTAAAAATAACCACACAAAACATGCTTGAAAACCATTAGGCATAGTGTATACATGATTGACATCACATGGGGCTGGCCCAATCAAATCTCAACATGTGAGGGGTGGGGTCCCCACCTCATCAAGTATGCCCTATGGGCTCTTTTCACATGACCCATGCAGCAAACTTGTGCAAAATCCATGCCATTTTGGGAGAGTCAGTTGTTACAAAGAATTTCCACAGCAAAAAGCTTTGCGGGGCCTGTTGAAATGTACGTGACATTTGCACATTTGCTTTATCCATCATTTGATCCCACCTGTATTAAGATGTGAGCTTGATCATTCATTCAGGTAAGCCACACCATGAGAAAAGGTGGGGCATAGCTTTCATGGATCTATGTCTATAGGGCCAACTGTGATATATGTGCTTTACATTTACATCGTTCATTCATTTTGGAAGCTCATTTTACGGCACGATAAGAAAATTGAAGCAAATCCAAATATTAGGTGATCTATATCATGGGACGTAGTAGTGATCGAATCTTCACTGTTTAAAACTTCATAAGGGCCATTGGAATGTTTACTTGTCATCTAACCTGTTAATAAGGTCACAAAGAAATAGATGAAGAGATTACATAAATATCAACTTGATCCAAAACTTTTGTAGCCCAAGGGAAGTTTTTATTGGCTGATAACTATCGTTTTCTATATTTTGCTCCAATTGAAATTTAGATATGCTTCATTTTTCCGATCTGCCTAAGATGAATTTTTAAAACAGTTGAAAGGCATGGATATAAGACACTTATATCACATTGAGCCCCACAACCAGGGTCCCACCCACATGGAAGCTGGCCCTGGAAAAGTGAAGATCAGGTGCCCACCAGTCAAACTTTCTTGGGTCCACCACTTTGTATTAAGCTGACATTTGGCGTTTTCTCATTCATGCAATCACCTAATGAAATGGGTGGGTGGCATAGAAATATCATGGTAGGACTTACGAAGATTTCAACAGTGTTATTAAATCCTTATTATTCCTTTGTCACGTGGTCCACATGAGTTTTGTATTAATTTATTTTTATGCTTTTTAAAATTGAGTAGATATTAGGCACACCATTCGGTGGATCGTAGGTAGCCTTTCGTAACATAAGTTCCCATTAACAACTGGTATAAAGAATTTGCTTCCATGGGATCATGATCATGCACAAATCTACTATACACGTGTAATAAAATAATTCAATCCAGACCTTCCAAAATGTGGCCCTCATTGTGAATGGTACATATCCACAAAACTAAACTAAAAAGGTGATCGTAATTGTCCCATTATTAGGCATTGAATAAACCAACAAATCCCCATGACTTGGGAGGGTGTGGCCCAAATAAAACGTGGGTCCCATTGTACATAATCCAAGGGTCGGATTAACTGGCTGATCCAAACCGTCAATTGGTAGCCCGCACCAAATAAAAGGTTTAAAAAAAAATAAAATTAAATTATCCAGATTTAACGAACTCTTCTTGATGAGCCAATGATTAATAATGGCCCACCCATTCCGACACTGGGGTTGCACCAATCTGTAAAGTGGGTCCACCATCTGGACCGTTTGGATTGAGGTAAAGGTAAAAATGCTAAAACCATGTCAAGGAATTCCACAACTCGCTCCCATGCGCCCCACTGGCACATTTGTAGTATGCCATGCGTGTTTAAGATCAAGTCCATTCATTAGGTGGGCCTCGACGCCAACTTACCTTGGCCTATAAATCAGGCTTGTCCGCATGTAAGATAAATGAGGGTTGCGAAAGATGTCCAACGGTCCGTATTCAATGTAAAGATACAACCTACCTGGTAAGTGGACCAACCTAATTTCTTGCACCAGAGTATGTTTGCATCGTCCCCACCTAATGAAAAGCTCTGATCTCATACACGTGCCCCAAGTTCGTACGTGCGCTGTGACACATACAGAGAGTCTCAATCGCAAGGTCTTTTCTTTTTCTCATTGCAGTTGCAGGCCCGCCAGCAAATTAACCGATCAGGGTCCCTACGAACTGATGATCCATGCCGTTCATCTATTTTCATTCGTATGATTCTCGTAGCACTCGCCGATCAAAGATCATTTCAGCGCATACGAACGGCTTCCTTCAAATTCAACTTTGAACAGACCGTTGGATTTCTGATAAATGAGGATTTTTCTTTTTTTTTTTTTTCAAACAACCCATTCAAGTGGCGTTGTTACAGTTGAACGGTCTAGATCAACTCTTGGTGGGGCAGAATCCGCATTCATAGCAATCCTCCGGCAGCCAAAAATTCCAATTTTGCAAAAACGTCCCTTTCAAATCAATTCCCCAATTTTCAGTTATCAACATCGTAACTCGGGTAACCGCTCTCCCACAAATCTCCGACCCGACTACCATACCCTGACTTGCATAGACACGCGGACGCACTGATTTTTGGTAACTAATCGCTGCGTAAGATAAACATTCATCAGATCCAAACCGTCCATAAGATTAAACAATACATTTTAACCATATATGTTAAAATTTATTTAAAATATAAATTAAATAATTCACAACATAGGGAAAAAAAATTAAAATCATGCCTAAAAATATAAATTCACGTGGTGTAGCCCACTTGAGTCTTGGAATGTCCTGATTCTCGGGAAATCTAATCATCCTTATGTTCCACGTCAGATGAGTGGATTGTATAGAATATCTACATGCCTGTGTACCCCACACACAGTTTAGACGATTTTAGTGGTGGAACTTCCCCTATCAAAGTTTCCCACGGTGTGGCCCATTTGAGAGTTGAATCTAAATGGTTTTTGGTTTCTGTCCAAAAGTTGGGTGGCTAGCAATATGGACGGTTTGGATCTATCCATGTGAAGTTATTTCATACGCGTCATTGAAAGTAACGCCTAGGCTTCGGAGGAAAGTCACACAAGTGTCTCCGCCAACCCTGTTTGCCTCGATATATGCGCCCCACGACTTTCCCGTAGTCCCATACGGGCATGGGAGCGGATTAGGTGCGGGCCCACCCTAGACGGTGTGGCCCTTACCATGGCCCACCTTGATGTATATATTCTATATCCATGCCGTCCGTTTGTTTTTTAAGATTATTTTAGAATGAACTTAAAAAATTAAGCAAATCTAAATCTCAAGTGGACCTACTTTAGGGCGTGTTTGTGCAGTGGGATTAAAAGGGATTAGGAGGGATTTACAAAACATAAATATTACCCGTGGCAGGGATTGTCGCTGTTACAATGGGATAAGATTAACTTCAAGCTTTGTTGGCAATATGATGGTACATTGAATGAATATGCCCGTCATCACTTAAAATTATCGAGAATAACACACATATGCTATATTTAAATTGTTCAATTGTTTTGTAATCTTATTTCATGACATGGGCCTAAAATTGATATAGATCTAAAACTTATGTGGGCTTAAAAAAGTTTTCAACGATAAATATTTAATTTCTGTTACTTTCTATAATGACGCCTACTTAAACTTTAGATTTATTTGTTTTTTTGTTCATGCTCTAAAATAATTTCAAAAATTGGATGAATGGTATGAATATAACTTACACATCATGGAAGGACCTACACAACTTGTTAATATTGTTTGAAATTAGCCTGGAGCCCAATGCAATTCCATCCGCAGCTTCTCCATTCTCCCTCGACTTGGAGTGAAATTGGTAAAGACCAAATGCAATTCCATCCTACCTAATTCCTTCCAATCCCAAACACGCTCTTAAAAAACAATTGTGATTGGATGTCTTAACATTAAAAATTTCCTAAGGCTCGTTATAATGTTTATTTTCCATTCATTAAGGTCACATACACCTTGAAGGGAAATGACAAATATCAGATCAGCTTATCCAAAACTTGTGTGCTCCATAATAAGTTTTTAATGGCATGGTCCAGCTGAGATTCGGATCTGCTTCATTTTTCGGCCAATCTCCTAAAATGATATTTATAAATGAGTGGACGGTGTAGATATAAAATACATGCATTAGGTAGGCCCACGTCAAGGGCCACGACGTCTTGGACGCAGCAAATAAGCTCCCTACGGCCAGTAGGGTTGTTAAATACTCTGGCAGAGAAGGATGCTTGACACGCACGCGCTCAGAGATTGCACACCTGGCATACAATAACACAGATTAGACCGAACATCCCAAAATCAGATTGATCGACCAATCCTAGCCTCAGATTCTTTCTACTTATACTTGACATCTCATTCCCGTTATTCCATGCAATGTGTGACATTTGAGTCGTGGGTACGGCTGAGTCTAGGAGACCAGGCCTACTCTAGCATTCGGGGTAACCTTGTAGATGTAACTGCAAGGGTTGAAAGTGGAGTCGGTTGGGTAAGGTTGGTGCTCAACCCAAGCAGAACGTAAGATTCATGTGCTTTAATTCTACTACAGCTTAACCTTACCTTTCGGTTGAAAATTCTCAACCCAAGCCTAACCTATATAAAATTGGTAGGTTGGTGGGGTAGATATATGCTAAAATTTTCATTATTATATTTTCGATACATGTTGTATTTTTGCACCCATATTTTCATTAATTATATATATAATTATTTATCATAAAAAAGTTTATTTTTCCTAAACAAATAAACTAGAATATAAGACAACTACTCATTTAAAAGTCATATTATGTATCAAGCAATCTATTTAGGAGTGAAAAATCAAGTGTATCTTATTAGCTTGAATCATTGAAAATGATGTGGACCAATGAAACTTAACGGCATTGGAATTTCCTATGCCTTTAACACAAATAATTCGTATTGAATTATAATTAATTTATAAAGAACTTATATATTTGATCGAGTTCAGATTAGGTCAGGTAACCCGAGACCTCAACTCGAGCTCAACCTAAATTTTATCAGGTTGGTGTTTATATAGCCCGAGCTTGAGACCAAACCTGATACATCCTGCCCAATCTCAACTCAATGTCGAGTTGGTCGGGTTGAATTCACCCAACTTTCAACCCCATTAATCACCACAATTTATCATAGTGGGTATATCCTTCAAGGCTCACCATGATGTATGTACCTACCATGTCTATTTTTCCTAGGGTGATTTTTAACCATGTGCATGACCTTTGGCCCACCTTATCTTTTTCAACTGACCCAAAACCTAACATATCAAACTAGTCCTCATATGTATGGAAAAACTCCTTTCAAACAAAAATACCGTAACCTTTTTCCCCCCGCTTATACCTTAAAATTAGGGGTATCTTGGTTTAAAAAATGATACACCTTAAAAGGTAAGCGCCTGCGGTAATAATTTTTTCTTTTTTCAGCCCAAACTTACTAAAACTGAAGTAGACCACACCAACGGAAACGGTCGAAATGGAATACCTAATATTGAAAACTTATAAGGGGTTTTCACTTCATTTAAGTCATATGTGACTTTATTAAGAGGTTTGATGACAAACAAATAACACTGTGGGCCATAGGAAGGTTTTAACGGTGGCATCATCATTCCTACCATTTTCTTTTGTGTGGTCTACTTCAGTTTTGGACATCTTGAATTTTGGCCTCGTGACATCAAAAGAGCTGAAAATACGAATGTACGGTGCCGATAAAACACATACATTGCGATGGGCCCCACAGAGTATCCACGCCACGGTAAAGGTTGGTGAGGGCCTCACCCGACTAGCCGTTTCCGGATTTTGACCATACAACCCATAGACTTTTGTTCAATGCAGGTACTGTGAAGATTCTAGAACTGTTATTTCATACTCTGGCAGGCTACCCGCTTGATACACGGTCAGTTGGAGATTGTACATGTGGCATACATTAACTTAGATAAAACCGAACAGTGCTAAAATCAGATCGTCTGAGCTGTGCTGATCTCTGATTCTGGGACACGTGTGTTGAAATAGAAACCATTGGATAGCTATCATTTCTAACGTCCATTAAGTCATAAGTGTCACAATTCTTGCTTTATGCCACGTATTCTATTTCAAGTGCCTGCGTAGCGTACATCACCCCCGGCCAGAGTATCAAAGCTTTTCTCATTCCGATATTATCCCGACGGCTCCAGTCTCCTTGCAGACACCCCTCCCAGCTCTCTCTCTCTCTCCGATTCTCTCTTCTCTAATAACCAATAAGGAGAGGTAGAGAAGACATTCAAGAAAGGTGAGCTCTCTCTCCCATCTTGAAGAAAAAGGAGAAAGAAGAAGAAAGAAAGAAATGAAAGAAAAGAGATGCGTTCTCATTCTATGGATTGGTTGATCTGGGTGACGTGATTTCGGCCTTCGTATTGAAATAACCCAAATCCCACATCGGAATTTTGGGTCTCTCTTCTCTCCTTCTCTCCTTGTCTTTGTTTTTTCCTTGGAGATTGGATTTTGTAGAAATCAAAGAAGAAGAAGAAGATAAGCTTGTTTGTCTCTCTCTATCCATTCAATATTCGTTCTTGATTGGATTGAATGAGCAAAACCAAGAATAAATTTCTGGTTTCCCTTGTTTTTTGTTCCTCTCATTAGTTCTGTTCTTGTAGCACTGGATAGAGAAAGTAGAAGAAATTAGAGAGAGGAGAGAGAATATTGCATGTGTTCTTGCTTGAATTGGATAAGCAAAGCGCACCAAACCAACATTGAAATCTTGGGTTTATCATGTTTTGCTCCGCTCCTTGAGAATCTGTTCTAGACTCTTTCTGTCTTCTTTTTTTGGGGGTCCTTTTTTTTTTTTTCTTCTAAGAATGGACGTTGCTTCATACATGAACTTCCCATCTCAGAAATGGGATTTTGGATGCGGCTCTTGGGCGTTTGAGTGTTTCGCGGTGATTTCAAATATCTCGATGCTGCTTCTTGCGTTTGTTTTGGGATTGAAGGTCTTCTTGCAAGTGAGGAGTCATTGCAAGGGAATGCATGGATTTCTTGACATGTTTAGGAGGAAATCAAGTGATTTGAGAAATGGGTTTTGTTCCGGGAAGGATGCTGGCGATGTTTCGGGTCCAAACAAGTCTTTTGGCGGTGATTATTGTAAATTTGGAAAAGTTTCTACTGTTTTCCTTCTTGAAAAATTGAAAAGAGATAAGTTTTTCAAAGAGAGACAGAATTTGGGTTGTTGCCAAGAAGAAAGAGGGGACTCTACGTATTGCAGAAATGGGAATTTTAGTAATATTCTCAACGCAAGAGAGTCTTTGGAAGAAGATGAAGAGAAAGAAGAAGAAGGTTGTGAAGGCCATGAGGAAGATGTTGTTGTACATCTAAAAGAAATGATTCTGATCGAACGAGAACGTCGAAATTCTGTTTATTTAGAGCTTGAAAAAGAAAGGCTGGCTGCTGCATCTGCCGCCAACGAGGCAATTGCAACAATTCAGCGCCTTCAGAATGAGAAAAATCTGATAGAAATGGAGGCCCGCCAGTACCGTAGAGTTGCTGAGCAGAAGCAGCTTTACGATCAAGAAGTGATTCGAGCTCTTCAATGGATTGTATCAACACATGAATTGGAGAGGAGCCTTGAAGAGAAGCAATTGAAGCAGAGTCGGAGAAGGTTGTTCAAGGGAAATGCATGCGATGAGACCAGTAATGAAGCAGAAGAATGCCATGATGATGAATATCTGATGAATATCAGTCGAAAGACTGAAACAGATTGATCAGTGGGTAGTGCAATTTGAATCTGTCTTTAACTTCCGAAGATGATTGTGCAGATCGGCTAATGGGTTCTCTTGATATAGATTCATCACTCATGTAAGTTCTCAATGTTTTTGGATTAGTGGATGGACATCTTGATGGAAATGTATGTGTGAATAACCCTTTTCATGTTAAATGATTGTATGTAGAAATGCGATTTTGGGCATAATGTAGCTGACAGTCTTTTATTAACGTCGATAAGGATGTATTACCTATCGTTTTTTTTTTTTTTTTCTGTTTCTTTTTCTATATGTTATACTACAAAACTTCAGTTCTATACTGCTACATGTTTCTGTGATTTCCTGTATGGATTTTTAACCTCCATCAAGGTATTTCCAAATGTTTGATATGTGAACGGGTTATCCATTTCATGCTTATAATAAATTGTAAGAAAGCTATCAATGAGCTCTACACCCTGGCCAATCACCCAAGGTTCATTAGATCTCATATAACTTCACAAAATTCAATTGTTTTTGGGATCAAAGTAGGATTTTAGTTAAAAACTTACTAGTTTTGGTAAGTTCCATTTCTGCTATTGCACAACTAGTTGCATGAATTTTTCATCTGTTGAACATGTTGCATGCCATTCACATATATGTCTATGTATGTATGTATGTATGTATATGGATATACGAGGAGGTCCCACGGGTTGTTTTCTATGGTGTGGTGAGTTAGCAGTTTGCTCCAAAAAATCAAAGCTTCAAACAAAAAGAAAAAGGAAAAAAAGGGATTGCAGGTTAGCAGTTTGCACCAACCAAACAGAAGATCTCAAGGAACACCTCAAACAAAATACAATTCTAGCAAACCCTTCAGGGCATGTCTGGATGCAATATCGATGTGAATGTTTTTTAGTCACTAGAGTGGAAATGACCATATTGTAATTCCCTCCCTTAGCATTCCTTATTAAGTGTATGGGCATCAAATTGCAATTACGTTACTGTCAAGATGGGCATGGAAGGAAAGAGACTGCAATTTGAGAGCTGCTTCCTCATCTTCAGCACTCGGATGTGTCATTCACTCTCGTCGTTTTCATCTTGACTAAACTGAATGTTCACAATCCAATTCAATCTTGCATCCAAACATGGCCTTTCTTTGTTACATTTTGATGATCAGCATTTTGGCAGCAGAGAAAATGGGCTCTGCCCAAATCAGGCATGAGACAATAGCAGCTCAGAGATTTATTTATTTATTATTATTATTTTTTAATATAATAATCTCGCAGCATTATCTTCTGTTTCCATATCTCATATTGGTTCTGTCAAAATAGCAACCAATAATTCCAATTTCTGGGTGTTTAGACTGAAATAGTCTCTGAAGCTGTCTGTCCTAAACAAATCCGAAAAGCTGAAATTCATATAGATCTATACAACTATTGGAGTGTTGTTTGTATTGGAGACTTTGTACTTTCACTAGCTATCATTTTCAGCTATTCAACAAGTAATTATTGTTTTCCGGGCGCGGCTTCATTCATGGTGTTCGGCAAGGTGAATTCCAAATACACACATCCACATAGTTCCGTTCCTGTTGGATCTAAGGAATCGCTTACATGTAGATGATTTTCCAACATATCTATTAACTAAAATCAGAAGATCTTGATTTTTATGTGAGAACTAAACAGGGCCTATAATTTTAGGAAAATGTTTTTCACACCCCTTTTTGTTGTGATTTTTTTTTTTTGGAAATAACAGATGGGAAGGTCTCACCTATAATTATTTATAAATGCAACTAGCTAGGGTGTGGGGCCACTGTGGTGTTTGTATAGCATCCAACTAGTCTAACATCGTTAGCCCATGATGAAAATGGGATGCCTCAAAATCATCCTAACCCAGTCATCAAGTGGGCCACCATGTGAATTTCAAGGTTCTTTTGGCAGTTGTCCTTTCTATCATATGGCCCACGTGACGATAGGATCAGAACAAATTTTGGGCCATCCTATTTTCATGAGTGGACAATCTTGTCATATGAATTAGATGACATGAAGTTTCAGTTTTTTAATTACGTCATTATTTTTCTTTTCTTTACCCCCTTGATTAAACTTATGTTTGCAATTCAGATCACTTATGTTTGCAATTCAGATCACTTCCCCATCCAAATGCAGCCTTAAATGTTTTATATTCATATCATGCTGTTCCCTTTTTGCAATTGATTGATATTGCTTCTCCATACATGGCCTGTCTCTGTTTCTTTAGATTGAGATTTCATGGTCACTGTTTTTCATTTCTTATTCCTTTTCATTCAAGACCATGGGTCGTCCAATCTTAGAAAAGTCGACTAGTTTATAAGAGCAGCCCATCTCTATAGAATTACAGAGCTTTCTAGGTCCCATGCTCATAAGCCCATGAATGCAAACAACAGTTTTTGTAATGGTTCCATTTTTTCTAGCAAGAAAATGCTTTCAGCTCAATGATAGTAATTTCGCCAACACAGATATAAGATGTTTATTGTCTGAGAAATATTAAATTTTCTACTTGAATTCAAATAAGACCTTTAAAATTGAAATAGATGAAATTCAATATTTCAATGCTCATCATGAAATATATGAGAATCCATCAATGGATAATCATTATACCTTGAGCTGATGTACCCCACAGCCTGTTTATCAAGAACATTGGGATGATGGGACATACCATTGATTGAGCGGTGGGCCATGCCTGCAAAATCTTCCAAATAGGAAGTAGTCACCTAATATTCGGATTTCTCAATTTTTATTTTTATTTTAAAGGACATTTGGCTTTTTCTACTCTCAATATGGACCATTGGTGTATTCTCTTATTAACTGTCTATTAGCAAAGCATAGAGAATGGTTGGGATTGTTTAGTCAGGCAGGTTTCTGTGTAACCCCATCCATGGAGGGCCATCAGCAGTCTGGGCCATTGGGCCATGGGACCCACTTGTCCACACAAATGTAAGGGATTAAAGTCGTATTTTTATTTTTATTTTTAAAATTTCTCAACGTAAGTTGACAAAGTGGGGTTTGATCAGAGGGTCCAGCTACGGTAGCATTGAGCTCTGTGGGCCCCACTGTGATGTGTTTATGAAGTGAAATTCTTGCATCAACGTTGCTGTACATAACCCAGAATCAGGCTAATCCATGACTTAGGTGGGCCACACATCAGGGACCAATGTAAAATCTTGCCTATAATTTGATTTTGGGTGTATCGCTTGGTCTTGATGAGGTGCCTCTGATGAATGGTTGGATTGCATACAGCACCATGGTAGACCCCACATGGGAAGGTTTCAATGGGTGAGTGTCCCCTCCCTACCGTTCCCCATACTTTGGCCCACCTGAATTTTGCAATGGTTAAGATTGTCCAATGGATTTTTTGTTTGTGTGGTGGCCCATGAAATGAGTGTTGAACCCAAGAGGTCATTCGGAAGCATGAACCAATTTGAATTGGTGTGAATTAGTGGTAATGGGCATTGCCGAGTGTATTTGATATAAATTAGAATCCAATTCATATCAATACATTAAAAAGACACTTTTTGAAATTACAGTCAAATTGTCTGATTTCATTTCACATGGATTTCTATTACTACTAATTCACATGCCAAACTCATCTTGCTCACCTTTTTTATTTCAAATATAGTTTGTGAAATATAATTTGATAATTCCAAATTACTGGATTTCAGTTACACGCTGCAAAATGCAGCTATTCCAATTCACATAGATTCCATGATGATTGTCCAAATATATTAAATAAACCCTCTTCAAGTGACCCCAAATGAACAAATCCCACAATCACACGTAAGACCCATATATTCACGTGGTGCGGCCCACCTGAATTTTGGTGTTCCTTCATCCAGGTGAGGTGTGCCAATGACAGGGTTGGATGGTGGACCCCACATCCCATTGAAAGTTTGTATGGTGGGGTTGCCTCCCCAACATCCCCATTGTTCCCTTTGGTGTGGTCCACTTGAGCTATAGATGAGGCTGGATTTTTGGAATCTAGGCCTCACATATAATGGAAGGGTCAGATGGCACTTACATATCATGGGGTACCACACAGCTCAAGTGAAGAACCAATGTGATAATTCCTCATACAAGAAAGAAAGCACCCCATCTTCTCAGTTGAGTTTTTAGCCTTCTGATGGATAGATTTCGGCCGGCATATGGGCTCCTGGGATGTACAATTGGCTCAGTGGGCCTGATGGTCTTGGATCGTCTATCTTATCAGTGGTGGGGATTGCACCGTGATGCCACGGTGCAAAGTGCAGTTAAGGGAACAAAATTGTAGAAGGGCAGCAGTTCATTGTTTGGATGGCCACTATCAAGGTATATATGTCGTCCATCCAATCAATGGATCAGCTTGTTTGATCACCTTTAAAAAGTACCACACATCCTGCACATCTAATCAATGAGGTGCATCAAGGCGTGTTTTGATTTGGGTAAGTTGTCTAGGCTACAAAGTACGTGGGCATCTCGGTGTAATTTCAAGGATGCGTATGTTGGAGTGGGAAGCGCCCAAGGAGAGGCCTAGCTGAGGTTTGCTTGAGGGGACTTGAATATAAGAATAAACTGCTCTTATACCCTGATCCATAGCTCAAGTGGTAGACTAAGTGAAAGATACTTTGTTTCAACACTTAGGTCTTGGTATTGATCCCTAGTAGGGGTGGCTAACCATGAAGTGTGAACTACCAGTGGGGTGCACTAACAAGCTAACAAAAAGAAACAAAAAAAAAAAAAAGAATAGAATAAACTGCTCCTTTCCCATTAGTGCTAGAGATTTTGGTACGTTCGGTTGTCTTTTATCTTTTGGTTATAGACCTAAGTAATGGGTTCATTCCTTGTTTGTCAAGCACCCTTAATCATGTATTGATAGACTATGCTATTTGTATAGATTAAAATATAAGTGATGGTACACTTATACGAGTGCATGCACACATCTATCATGAATATTATACATTGTTACATTTTTTGTTTTTCTAAGATACTGGTAACACATGCACATCAAAAATGATTGAACATGGATGATTGCACACTTAGCACAATTAAACATGTCAAGCATGTGCAATAAATATAGTCTTTATTTGCACCAAAGTTATAAAGTGTCATCCATGAGAGATGTGCCATGTGACCCTGCACATAGGCTGCCATCCACATTCATTTGCTAGGTTGTTTCAGAGCAAGAACCCAAATTTGAAGCATTTCCAAAGCTCAAGTGGATCACACCACAAGAAACAATGGGAATATCACCATTAAAACCTTCCTAGAGCTTATGATAATGTTTATTTGTCACCCAACTTATTCATAAGGTCACACGGGCATGGAAAAAGGAAAAACCCAAATATCACCATGATTAAAACTTCCTTAGTTTTTGAGAAGTTTTTAATAGTAGACATTTAATCTCTAATATTTCCTGTGGTCTGGCTTACTTGAGCTATGCGTATGTTTTAATTTTGAGCCTGTGGTTTGAAATAAAGAAATCAGATTGCATACTGAGTTACTCAGTAGGCTTTTATCGTACTGAGTAAACTCAGTTGGGCCTACTGCGAATGCATGTGGTTTATCCATGCCGTCCATTCGTTTTTTCTAGATCATTTTATGGGTTCAACCCAATATTGATGCATATAAAAATCTCAAGTGAGCCACACCACTGGAAAAAGTGAAAGTATTAATTTCAACCGTTGAAAAATTTCTAAGGCCCCCAATGATGTTTATTTGTCATCCAACCTGTTCATAAGATCAGAAGGATATGGATTAAGGGAAAACTCAAATATCATCTTGATCTAAAACCTTGTTGTCCCCAGGAATTTTTCGACGGTAGATATTCAATTCACACAGTTTCCGGTGGTGTGGTCCATTTGAGGATTGGATATACTCCATTTTTGCAATAAAGCCCTAAAATTATGTGTTAAAAGAGATGTACGGCGTGGATACAATGTATGAATGACACAGGGGCCCATGGAGTTTACTCAGCATGCTTACCGTACTGAGTTACTCAGTACGCAATCCGCTTCGTGAAATAAACTAACAAAATAAATAAACAAAATGAATACATCGCAGTGTCACCCTGCAATGGCGATGATGGATGACTCTCGAAAGAGGTGTGATCCATGGTCCAATGGTACGATATTCATGATCATTTGTCCATGGTTAGTATGCATGTGGGTATGGACATACCATAGACATGGTTATCACATCTATTAGTGACAACTTGACCCAACTCCAAACAGCCCCTCCGGACATCCTAATATGCCGAAGCGTAGCCCTGTATAGGTGATCCTAGACCGTTGATGTGATGGGCCACACCATGGATGGTCTATCCGCCAAAATTCCCCAGGCTGGAAGATTCCAGCTGCCTTCTTTTTCATTGAAAGTGAAACATCTTTGTATTTATTTCCTAAAGGTGGATGTGTTGGTCGCATTTTACACGGCCAGGATGACCCAGCTCCCGTCACGCGCTACTTGTGTGAGACCCTGACAGTAGGGCCCACCTCAATATATGCATTGCATATCTAAGCTGTCCATATGTTTTTGCATCTTATTCTAGGATGTGATCCCAAAAATGTTTATTGGCCATCTAACCTATTGATGAGGTTATTTTGAATTAAAAGAAAAAATAAAAATCATCTTGATCTAATACTTTTGTGGCCCACGAAAGGTTTTCAATGGCCATTAGCTATTGTTTCATGTGGCATGGTTCACCTAAAATTGTTATCTACTTCATCTTTAGAAGGAGAGCTAAAATAAGCTTAAAAAACAAATTAACAATGCGGATATACAAGTCTGGCCTTCATCATAGTCTATGAGCCTCATCCAAGTCATTCTCATTCTTTTTATCTGTTGACAGGATTTGATTGGATAGCAAGTTAATATTATAGTTACCATATAAAACTTATCTTAATAAGTATATTTGAAAGTTACTCGTTTCAATAACAATACTATGATAACATGATGTCCAATCAAATCACACCGTATTAGAGAAGGATGGGAGCAGACTAGGTGCAGCTCATATCTCATCCAAGCTGATGCGACCTTTATTATGGGGCCCACCTTGATGTATGTACTTTTCCAGCCATCTGGGCTCGCCCGATGGGTGTGTAGAATCCAAACCGTGCATCTGATTCTCATGTTTACCATATGTCCTAAATAAGCATAGTCCCATAAAAAACGCAGGTGGACACCACAAGGTGCATTGTACAATCGCTCCTGAAACCCATATATTCACGTAGTGCGGCCCACCTGAATTTTGGTATCCCTTCGTCCTGGTGAGGTGTGCCTGATGTCAGGATTGGATGGTGGAATGAAAGTTTATACGGTGGGCGTTGCCTCCCCAACATCCCCATTGTTCCCTTTGGTGTGGTCCACCTGAGCTATGGATCAGGCTGGGATTTTTGAATCTAGGCCTACCATGAGGGCCACATCTAATGGAAGGGTTAGATGGAACTTACATATCATAGGAGTACCACACAGCTCAAGTGAAAAACCAATGTGATAATTCTTCGTACAAGAAAGAAAGCACCCCATCTTCTCAGTTTTGTCATCTGGTGGATAGATTTCGGTTGCCACGTGGGCTCCTGGGATGTACAATTGGCGAAGTGGGCCTGAAGGTCTTGGATCGTCTATCTTATCAGCGGTGGGGATTGTACCCTGATGCCACGGTTGGTCCAAATGCAAAGTACTGTAAAAGTATATATATATAAACATTTCTAAAAGGGCAGCAGTTTATTGATTGAATGTGTTTCATATCCACACCGTCTACGCTCATTTGAAGACGTGGCCCCAAAATTTAAGAGGATCTAAATCTTGAGTGGACCGCACCATTAGAAAAAGTAGCAAATGAGTATTAAAAACTTCTTAGAAGCCGTAAAAGTTTCCAAATAAGCAAATAAGTTTAGTTTTCCTTCATCTGTTTCTAAGGATAGGATTCTTCCCTAGGACATGAATTATGTGTCATAGTCATTGCTAGGACCTAACTCTATCCATCATGATAACACGATGTGAAAACAATATTTGATTAGATGGCAAGCCAATGTAGAAGAGCTTGATAACTCCAGTGATATGCCTTCAAATCAAATATAGATACACAGCGGATGAGGGCTGATTAGGTGCAGCCCTCCTCATCCAATTCGATGTGGCCTTTATCTAGTGCCCCCCTTGAATGTATGCACTTTATATATATGTTGTCCATCCATTTTGTAAAATTATTTTAAGACAAGGGACAAAAATAAAATCATAAAATTATTTTAAGACAAGGGACAAAAATAAAATCAATCTAACCCCAGGAAGACCATATAACTGAAAACAGTGGCGCTTGACCCTTAAAAGCTTTGGATCCAGCATATATATATATATATATATATATATATATATATATATATATATATATATATATATGAAAGGTTATATGCATTTGCACTCATAAGAATTTTTCATGATGTTGAGTTATGTGGCCCATCATGATCTTTGCATTTGATGGGTGCATTTTAAATCATGAGATATGCTAAAAATCAGCCACATGTTAAACGCAAGTAGATTATACCATTTAAACTTATGTGAAGACATGCCTGAAGCATATAAAAGTATTTGATGCAGCTCATTTGAAATTTAAATGTATTTGAAACTTAGTCTAACCCTTCATCTAAATGGGACACGTATAATTGAAGAGTTGAATTTGTGAAACACATGATGGTGGGTCCAACAAATGATTATGAATATTTTAATGAAGAGTGGCTCCTCTCAACTTTTATATATGGTGTAGCCCACACAAGTCACACAAGTCTGACAGAATGACTTAGATAGAATGACTCGATGTTCAACACACATCATGGTGGGCCCATGCAACTCGACCTCATGGGTGTTTCCCATGAGCTCCACTGCCTGCACATGCGCACGTGCGCGCGCGCGCGCGCGTACACACACACACACACATATATATATATATATATATATATACACACACACACGCGCACATACCTATAACATTTGTACCGGTCAGGAGAGTACCAATCCGCTTCTAGTCAGGGGGGGTTTTACGTATGACATCTTTGTGGGCCCGTAATATAAACTGCTCGGATCACTGCGCTATGGGCCCCACTCGTGCAAAGTAAAAATCGGAAAATATGGGTGGCTTTTGGAAATTGGAAGGTGTAATCGGGTCCTTTATCGGGTATCAAGATCAAGAGGAATTATAATGTCCTTGACTGCCTTAACCCATGCACATGCACAGCATCTGTGGTTCAGTTATCCAAGCCGCTGGTCTGTTGGGCCACTATGTATGTGCAGTGCTCAAGAGCATCTTGGATTCGACAGATCATGACCTTTCAATTTGGAACCTGCAAATAAGAGATGAAACAACAATTCACATTCAACAAACGACTGGTCGTTATGATCTTTCCATCCTGTAGATTTTCAGGATCATGATCAATCCACGTAATTACCAACAGACCAACGGTCTGGATCACTGAAAAATCGGTCCCACTTGTGTAAACTTAGTCTAGTGTGCATATCCTGGGCTAGCATCGCATAATTCCTCATCCGCACCAGTACTTGAGCTTCGCTGAGCCCACACGCGTGTATATGCTATTGCACGTGCCACCACATGCCAGCGTAGAAGACACGTGTGATATCCAAGCCATCTACGAAGGGTACGGCTATGTAGATTATGTATCCCAAAAATAAGATCATTCCACTAGTCAAATGGGCCACAGTTAACTGAACGAATGTACTGATGTAAAATAATTGACAGGCATACTCAATGAAACATCTTTATATTCCTTCTGTGGTATCTATACGGTGACTTCGACATGATGGATGGCTTGGATTTTTCACTCGTGTGACAAGATGGCATAAGTTGTGGCGCGTGAATTAGCTGACTTGTACTTGCGTGTGGGCTTAGAAAAGATTTCCGTAAACAAACGGTACTAACGAATCCGTAGTATAAAGCATATGTCCATTTTTTTTACGAAACTTTAGGAATCTCCAATGGTGCCTGACTCAAGGCCTACATATCGTAAGGTTTGGATGATCATATCCATTGATTTGATGACGTTTTCCCGTTGCACGTAGACCGTTGGATGGGCTCTTTTTTATTTTTTTCCCAAACCGCGTGTTTCTAATCCAAAGTTACACCAATCAATGGCTAGGATTATCCGACATCTATAATTTTGGGGGCATGCCCATCCATCACTGGACCCAGTTCACGGTCTAGATCTAATGGATGACTGCCACGTGCATGGAGAAAGAGTGCTGGGTCACTGACATAGATTAGATGGGACAACCACATTACTCGTTTTTCTCCCTTTCATTCTCTGCAAGAAACTTCGACCCTTAAAGTTTGTAAAAGTGAGTCTCACTGATGGTGATCCGGACCATTGGTCCGATGTGGATGGATGGATAAACCTCAAAGCATCTCAGATTGGAAAATTCTAGCCGCTAATTTAGACCTCCTCTTAAGTAGAGTGAGTGATGATAACCTCATTTGAACATTGAGGTCTTGGTATACTTTCCCAAGGGGGGTGTGACTGTGTGTGTAGTAACGTGCTAACCAATAATTAAAAATAAAATAAAATTGTGGACCTATCCAATATATTTTTAAGGCATGGTCCATCCACATTTGTGGATCTATGGACCAATGGTCTGGATCACTAAAACATGGGCTGCCTTACTCAAAACTTAAAACCTGAGGATACTTGTGTGGAGGATCTCATAATTCCTCTTTACAAGCCATCTAATAATCATGGTTAAAGTTAAACATGATTACAAAAAGTAAAATTTTATTACTTCTAAAGGGTAAGAAGGCTAAGAATCATAGGAACAAAAAGGAAGGAATGGCTACACCTCTAACTCAGGAGGAAAGCCGAAACATTGGGTGAGTAGAGTAAAAGAGAAGCCTACACCAAAGTAAAGGTAAAGGAAGCAAAAAAGAAAAGTCTATATCCTAGCTAAGGAACAAAGAAACCCACACCTTGGACCAAAAAAGAGGAAGAAGGAAACAAAAACACCCACACCCTAAGCTAGGAAAAGAAGAGAAGGAAATCATTGATAGGGCGAGAGAGCAGAAAACTAATAGAATAATAAATAAAAAGCGTAGCTAGCTAAACAATAGAAATGATGCATGAAATTGCGGTAAAGACCGCTATAGTAGTAGGAATAGGTCAAAGTATCCTTAAGGGGGGGGGGGGGGGGGGAGGGGGTAAATAGGACTTTATAAACTTTTATAACAATTTAAAATGTTATTAGCCTAATCTTGATCTAATGTGCAATTATCAAGATATACTCATTTTAACTCTGCAAGCTTCCAAGCCAAGTAGAAGATCCAAGCACATGACTACTCAATATTTAGACAAGATATGACACTTAGTCTATGATAGATGAACTACGTAAATGTGTGTCAGATATGAGTCTTATCAATTTCAGATATTCATATTGTCATACTTTCATGTGATCATTCAAAGTAAACACAATAAGAGAATATGCAGATATCAATCTCGAACACAATCGTTTATAGTGGTTCGGCTATGTGCTTATTTCACTCCCGGTGAATGCACTCATCTCTTGAGTGTACTGGATTTTACTAACGAAAGTTTCAAATCAGGTTCACCTCTAACCTTTGTAACCTATACAAGGTCAACTCTAGGACCTACACAAGGTACCTAAACATGCCTACACAAGGCAAACGTTTATGCCCTACACAAAAGCAAAGGTCCTACACAAAACACATAGGTTTTATGCCCTACATAAGATCAAAGGATCCACACATGAAATCTAAGTTTTATGCCCTACACAAAAGCAAATGATCCACATACGGAACTTAGGTTTTATGTCATACACAAGAACAAAAGATCCACACAAGGAACCTAGGTTTTATGCCCTACACAAGAGCAAAAGATCTACACAAGGAACCTAGGTTTTAAGCCACACAGGCCAATGATCCACATAAAGAACCTAGGTTTTAGGCAACACAGGCCAACGATCCACACAAGGAACCTAGGTTTTATGCTCTACACAAGAGCAAATGATCCACACAAGGAACCTAAGTTTTATATCCTACACAAGAGCAAATGATCCACACAAGAAACCTAGATTTTCTGCGCTACACAAGAGCAAATGATCTACACAAGGAACCTAGGCTTTAGGCTACACAGGCCAATGATCCACACAAGGAACCTAATTTAAACCACACAAGTCAAGGACCTACACAAAGGACCTGAGTTTATGCCCTTCAAAAGATCAAAGGTTCTACACTAAGAACCTAAACGTACTCTCCCGTCGGAGGCCTACTATAAGGGCTTGTAAGGGGTGAGATACACCTATGATCCAATCCTACACAAGGAATGATCAATAGGGTTTCTAGACTCTAATGACTTACAAATAAGTAGATGAGCTCCATTCTGTACGTTTGATGCAGACGATCTCCCTGAATGACAAAGATTCTTCAGCTCTCTTGATCCGTAACACTTATGATATTCCAATGTTAGGTGACAGGTTGGGTCAAAGTTATGTTAGAATCTACTCCAATGAATATTACTCATTTGAGAGACGGAGAGATTCAAAGCTCTTAAGCATTCAAGGGATCTCAACTCAATGATATGTCGTTAAGATGGTAGTTGGATGAACCTTGAATGAGGAAGTTCATTCACCAATCCACTATATTGAATATCAATAATGAGGGTGGATTGAATGATGAACTCCCATGAAAAAAATGTCTTAGGGTAGGTGGTATGCAATTACTCTCATAGAGCTCTTTTTTTTTCTTAATACAGCAACTAAGAACAAGCTCTCCTTATAAAGGTAAAAAGCTCAACAGAAATAAAACTGTCAGTTTTTGACTAAGTTCGATGTGTAGTTTGATGATACGAACTCAATTGAAACACATTCCAAGACCTTTTTGGTAGAAGATCGATGTCATCGAACCTAATTCGATGTCATCGAGATTTGAACTTCGATGTCATCGAATCATACTTCGATTGATTCGATTCCTCGACATTATAAACACAAGATCTTGTAGGACAAATTAAAGGCTAACTACGATGTCATCAAGCCTGATTCGATGTCATCAAACCCTAGTTCATTCGTCGATCTTTTCAGAAGATATTCCTTGAAAGCTCGTTGGACACTTCTTTATCCTTTTTCGATGTCATCGAGGCTCCCTGTCACGCCCCAAACTCAGAAACCGGGCTCACAAAATTTCTGATCGCTGAATCCGACGCCGACAGCCTCCGTAGAACCTCATTCTTGGCTCTTAGCTTCCATTCGCCAGGTTCCAATCCTGGGATGCTACGAGGAGGATTTTCAATGTCGGTTTGATTCGTAATAAGCATAACCAAAGGCATAACCCATAAACAACAACCAAGAATTCCATTACATTTCCACTATGATCAAAAACTTTACAAGTACAATGAGCATAAAGGAAAATACAATGGTAAAGAACAAAAACTCCAAAACGCTCTGCAACGTGCTCCTGCCTCAGCGCTGCTGCGAACCAACGTCACCTGCACACAACGGTCGTGCATAAGCTTATAGAAAGCTTAGAGGGTGGTGAAAGTGTGTGTGTAAGGTAGTAATATGAACATGCAATGTAAGAGTAATGCGGAATATGCAGATGAAACCATAATATCATGAGCCATACCAAGGCTATGTGATGCAAGACATGAATGGTATCAGCCACCCCAAGGCCATGCGATGTGCAATGCAACTCAAGCATACAGATCCTCATCTATGTCCATACATCAATACAGTTCAAATATGGGATATCACCGGGGTCTAGTACACTCTAAACCAGATTGCCGCCACCTCGCGCGCAATAAGGTAAGTGGAAGAGACGTCACTATCCGTCTGCTAATATCGGGCACGACTCATCGATAGCGGACCCATTCCTCGAGCTGGTCAAACTCAGTCTAGCATTGTCCCCTACACTCGGGCGGGTAAGGCCGCACCCCCTTTCAACCGACCACGACACAGTGGAGAGCACAACCAACTGGTATTCGGCACTCAACGCTCATCTACCCACTCGGTCTAGACATTGGAGCAACCTCTTGGTACCATAAGGGTTTAGAAACTTTCACCCAGGGATATCAATAGCACCCCATGTAGAATAAGATTTTCGATATCCAATCCTGCCAACCACGATGCGTCCGTGGAGGCTACGACCCCGATGTCGCTAGGGCGTACAATAACCATGTCACACAAGTACGAAATGCATGATTCACGCTATCCAGTCATGCAACAATTCATGCGCATATCGTGCGCTCATGTAGAGCAATACTGCCAAACCAGGAGCTCATAAACAACCTGCCCGAAGGCATATGCTATGATCAGTTAATCCTCATATCAGGCATACATATGATGCGTATGATCATGAGTCATGAAACTATACTAAACATATAAATGAGTGATGATCCATTCTTGCAACGCAGATGGGCCTGGACGGCCTAGACACAGCAAGTACGGCCCAGTAATGGGCCCTAAGGAGAGTCGTAATGTGGACATCTAACCAACATTACACTCACAATGTGGACGTCAAACCAACATTGCTCCCATGACACAATCTTTGTAAACATCGCTAGTTAGTCTGTATGGGAATTACACATTGCAATGGACCGTAGGTTCATCCCATTTGGCCTTACATATATATCAAATGGGCCATATCTTATGGGCCTTTTATTCATCAGATGGACCACATAAATGGGTCACACCAATGGATCTTATGTGCATTGCAATGGGTCAAAACCCGTGGGCCTTGGATTGCATCAAATGAGCTTAGTCTCATGAGTCTAATATGTGACCAATGGGCCACACCAATTGGGCCCCACATGTAGATCAAGTGGGCCTCAACCCATAGACCTAACATGAGTCAAATGGGCCTAAACCCCTAGGCCTTAATCAAATAAAATGGGCCTAACTCATGGGTCCCAATTAAATCCAATGGGCCTAATCTCATGGACCCTTTTTATAATCAAATGGGTTTAGTCCCATGGGCCTTATAATATATCAAATGGCCTAGTCTCATGGCCTTAAAACATTTCAATTGGGCTTAAACCCATAGGCCTTAACTATCAAGTGAGCCTAAGCCCATAGGCTTTACATATCAAGTGGGCCTAAGTTCTTAGGCCTTAAATGAATCAAATGGGCCTAGCCCATAAGCATTTCATAAATCAAATGGGCCTAGCCCATAGGCCTTTTGTAATTCAAGTGGGCCTAACCTATAGGCCTTAAATAAAGCAAATGGGCCTAACCCATAGGCCTAAAATGATCTTTTCAAGTGGATGGACGGTCTGATTGCATCATGGCGGGTCCCACTGTCCAGTGGACAGTGCGGATAGAGCACATACATCACAAGGGCCCCACCGTCCGCTGGACGGTGGAGGCAGCACATACATGAGGTGGGCGCCACCGTGGTGGGTGCCACCGTCCGTCTGGACGGTGGACTTAACACATTCATCATTATGGGTCCCATATGGGGCCCACCCTGTAATTTTTATTTGGCATCCAACCCATTCATAAGGTCACTCGAGCCTGGTTGAAGGGAAAACATAAATTCCAGCTTGATCCAACACATCTGTGGGCCCCAGAAAGATTTCAATGGTAGATGTTCATTTCATTGTTTCATGTGGTGTGGGCCACCTGAGTTTTGAATCTGGCCGAAATTTGGAGGGGGCCCACCTGAGGAGGGGACCCACCTCGTGAACAGGTTGGATGACAAACAAACATTATGGTGGGGCCCACGGCTGGAGCCGTGAGTCCCTTGTTGGACGCCCGCCCCATTCAAATGGCTGCACGCAGCAGCGTGCAGCCGCTGCCCGCTGACAGAGGCAGAGGCAAGCCTCTGCCCTCATGTTTTACAAAAAAGGGAAAAACCCGTTTTTCTGGGGTTTTTCGCACGTGGGGCCCGCTAAAATGAAATCCGCCCCAGCCATTGCGTTCAGCGGCTCGAGGCCGTCCAAATGAGTCCAAAGTTTAAATTTTAAAATGCTTAGGAAGTGAAATAAAATAAGAAAATGACATTTGAATGGTGAGGATGCAATTTTTGACGCTATGGCCCACCAGATGATTGGATCGACTCCAACTCTTGGCCCAACGCATGAAATTAGGTGGAGGGTGGGATGGATGGCGTGGATTGATTACTTACATCACGGTGAGGCCTAAGCAAGTGGGCCACCCAAATGCCACCTTTTTTCTTTCCCTTTTCTTCTTTCTTTTGAAACGTCCAGCGTCCCAGACGCTGGACGGTTTTGTTTTTTTTTTTTTTTTTTATAGATAGTGGTGGGCCCTGATGAAGTGGGCCACCACTGATGGGTGACATGGGTACAACGTCTAAGGTGGGCCCCACTTGAATAAAAATAAATACCTCAAGGTAGGGGGGGGGGGGGCCTTCAAGTGGGCCACACAACCCTATTGCATAAAAATCAGATAAAATAAAATAGAAAGAAATAAAAGAGAGAAAGAGACATGGAGAGTGGGACACGCTTGTGATGGAGGGACCCCGACACTATGGGCCCTCCCTTGCACTGAATCATACATCAAGTGGGTCATTTAGCATAAGGGATCATCAAAACTTAAACTCAACGGTGGGGATCCTTTCCCCACCAATATGGATGGTCTAGATAACCTTTCTAAATGAAATAAACATCATGATGGGGTCCATGGAGAATGGCCCCATCATAGAATGATCATGATGATCCAAGTGGTACATCAGTCATAACTTAGGGTCCCAAGTGAGATCCACACCATGGATCAGTGGGCCTCACTTGGCCCATCATAAAAATAAAGAGAAACTACCCTATAGAGGCACCCACCGTTTGATCTTCTTGCTCCTAGGGGTTCCTTGGCACCTTAGCTTGGATTTCAATGGAGGAGATGGAGAATGGAAGGTTGAGATGGGAGATGATGGGGTGGGAAAGTGGGCCACTTAGAGTTTATGAGAGTTTGGAAAACTCCATATGTATGGAGCTCCTTTTGCTTGGAGATTTTGAAATGAGAAAGAGAGAAAGAGAGAGAGTTGTAAAGGGAGAGAGAGAGAGTGATGGATGGATGTGGTGAGTGATGGTTGTGTAATGGATGGATGTGGTGAGTGATGGTTGTGTAAGAAAAGCTTGACTTTTGAGGCTTTTGTGTAAGAGAGGTATGGGAGGTGAAGACTTTTGTGACTTTTTGTGTAAGAGAGGTATGGGTTAGGAAGACTTTTGTGGTTGCTTGGGAAAAGGGATGAAAGTGATGTGTACTTGACATGTGATGGCTTGATGGATTGATTGATTGATTGGATTGATGTGATACATCGTAGAGATTCTCTTGGATTTCGCAACGCGAGACATTTTCACGCACCTAACGTTGGCCCACATCTCTTGACCAAGATATCGCCTTGGCGCGTGAGTCGCGGTATCGGAACCGCAACGACGGCGCGGTCGCTATGGTAATGGTCTTGGGTTGAGTCGACTCGGGTTGTCGATACATGAATCAGGGTCGCGCGTCGATATCGATTAAGGTTCGAAGGTTGCCAGAATTCGACCGGTAAGACCGCGGAAGTCTACGGAAAGGTACGGACCAAGATACGCGTCTTACACTCCCTCAATATCATCGAAGTTTGAATTTTGCTAATATCGAGTATATCTCAATTCCTCGAACATTTCCATTTGATTTTCCTTTCAAGCTTGTTGGACACAGGCGTGTCCAGATTTGATGTTATCGAACTTTACTTGATATCATCGAAATTTGAATTTCGATGACATTGAATCTCATTCGATTCCTCGAGTAAAGTCAGAATATTTTCCAAGAAGATTTGCTAGACAATGCTCTAAGTTTTTCGATATCATCGACTTGCCTTCGATGTCATCGAATACTGATGTTTAATGTTATCGAAGGTATGTCGATTCATCGAATATTCTATCCAAATATTATGAGGTTGCTGGACATAAAAGATCTCATTTCGATGTTATCGAAGTCTGTTTGATATCATCGAACATGAGTGTTTGATGTTATCGACGTAAACTCGATGTCATCGAACAAGGTAGAAAGTTTAGAAAATTTTAATGTTTAAAAATAAGTTTTCAGACTTTTAACTCATATATTGTTCTAAGGCTTTAAGAGATTTATTTACCTGAGTGTTTTGGGACATGGGATGTGAGGCTTAGTTTACCTTTGACGAGCTCGGAGCACACATCCAGTTGAGGCAATGGCTTGAACGATCTTCATATGAGGCTCACTTGACTCATCGACTCAACCCTCACGCTAATTGACAAACTAGGGCATTTTCAATGCAAAGGACCAACAATAAAGGACACCCACCATCCTAGCAATGAGGGCACTATTTCTCTTATAAAGGATGCGAGCATGGCCATTAAAATAGTACCCAAGGCAATTCCTTGAATGCACATAGAACCACATTGGTTAGGAAAACATCTCTGGGGAAGATATAAAAACAAGCGAATCCTAGTTGTGGACATTGAAAGTGAAGTCCCAAATGGTGTCCAACTAAACCTAAAAAGACCAAATAAACTTAAACGCATGCAAGCATTTGTGTCTAGGCTCTTGTGGGTCAGCAAAAGAGATAGCACCTAAAATGGCACTGGAGGATGAAGAAAGTCATAAAAGACCAATGCAGGAAGAGCTTAATTTAACACAGGAAATGACCCAACTGCTTTGCCATGATTTGTGCCTATCCATATGGGCAAAGCTAGCCTATGGATAGGGTAGTAAGATGTTGGAAGGTTTAAGCTGTCACAATGGACCTTACACATTGTGCACTACGGATGGCCCAAACATAGAAATAGCTCTCAATCTCATATCCTTCATAATGTTTTTGAGGATAATCTCTTTAAACATAGATTTATTGTTAAATTTGTGATTATTCATTTCCTTCCAGAGATCATATAAGAGCCGAAAAGTAGAGTTTGCTTAAAAGAGAAGAGATGAGATCTCCCAAGTTCTCTACAAAAATTTTGATTGATTGGTAAAAGAAGAGACATTAAGTAGAAAAAGAGTTCATTTTAAAATGCAAATACTCCTCCTATATCTAAGTAGAGCAAGGACATTAAAAAAAAGAAGAGAGGTGGTTATTCATCTCAAGAGCATGCTAGCAAAAAAGGCACGTGCCATCATAGGTGAACTTAAGTTTAACAATCATGTTGTTTGTCTTAAGTTTAAAGAGAAATTGTTGGGTGAACCGCGGAAGCACACAGAGTTGAATCAAGTACTCTAATCACACTACCAATTTCAAATACAAGAAATATAGATTACCGATTCGAACAAGCCTCGAATCTCCCCAAGCTTTACCCTTGAAACCTTAAGAATGAATTAAAAAGTTAACTTCTCTCTCAAATCCTGATTACACCCATATATATAGCTTGTATGAGAATCATAATTGAAATATGAAATAAATCTCGCACTTATGCAGTTCTGTGTATACACTGGAAGGCACCTTCGATGGGACTTTGATGGCATCGACAATTTGTCAATGGCATTGAACACCTTCGATGACATCAAGGAAGACACCAAAACGTTCCAGCGATAACACATGAATTTTCTAAATTTTTCCGATGGCATCAAGCATCCGTCGATGGCATTGACCTATCTGTTGATGGCATCAACATATCTTACTATTTACAGATTTAAGACATCAACAATAAAAATACAATCCAAATAGTAAATGATTGATTGAGAACATATCCTTTAAACCCCAAGAGATCGGCATAGGGAACAATTGAAAAATGTGGGCAAGTGGCTTCAATAACTAAACAAAGAGAAAGATGGCCTTAAGGATAGAAGGTATAAATAATTTCGTCATTACTTGAAGTAAGCGAAGGCTCATTCAATTGAGTGAAAATCTCTACAAGGCATAGAGAAAGCCTCCTTGATAACCGATGAGGCGTATGCCACTCGTTGTTACGAATGAAGGCAGTAACCTTGATTTATGAGCTCATACCAAGATCATAGATTGTTCGGCTACTATATCTATCAATTAAGCTATTATTTTCAAGCCAATGATCATAACAAAAGCTAGTAGAAATGTCATTACCAATCGAGAGCTTGGTATGACATTTGGCGATGGGTCTAATCTTAAGAATATTGTGCGAGCCTGAGAGGCTGAAGTAACAATATCAATCATAAAAATATACTTTTCTTTGATATATTTCTCTTGGACCCACCTCATCCAAAGGCTAGCATTATTACGAAAAATCTTCCAAAATTACTTAAGAAGGTAGGCATTAACATATGCTTCAAAAGGAACAATTCGAAGACTACCTTCATTTATGGATCTGCAAGTGTGATCCCATCGAATTGAGTGAATCTTTGAATTTCTTTAAAGAAAACTTCTAATATATCTTTTTCTTTTAATATAGCAAATATTGGGAAGTAGGAAAACATTCGACCAAAAGATTTAAAAAGATAAAAGTGCTGAGCGAATCAGCTCCAATATACATGTGTAAAAGAGATGAAAGTCACTTTCCAAGTGGTTAGCAGCTTGTTCATTTTATTCATAAAAGTGGCTCACAATCACGAATGCGAAGGCAGCCTAGATGGAGTACTAATAATATTAAATGCATGCACCTTTCTTCCACATTCAAGATTGATTTGATGATGTATTTCTCCTTGTAGGAATCAGAGAAGATCATAACATATTTGTGAAAATTAATTTCAAGACCTAAATGATAACTGAAGTTTACAAAATGTATTTAAGATTAATAACCAAGGTCGGCACTAACAAAGATCAGAGTCATTAGCAAATAGATGACGAGATGTTTACAACTCTCTCAAGAAAGAGAGAGCGAATAAAATCATTCTCACAACATTTGCACATGAGGGCCAAAAACATTTCCATCACCATTGAAAAGAGAAATGGAGAAAGAGAAAGAGGATCTCCTTCGTGCAAACCTCCATTGTTTTTTAAATAACCTACAAACTTCTCCATTAATAATAACAAAGAAAGCTAGACAAGAAATACAAGAAAAATATATACAGCTTAACAATTTCATAGGAAAGTTCATAGTTCATAGGGTTGTGAGAAGGAAATTCCAATTAACAAACAATATGCCTTCCTTAGATCAATTTTAAGACATGTTTTGGCAGGCCTTGAGTCATTGTAGATCTCACGAGATAAATCATGGCTAAGCAAGATATTATTTGATATGTTTCTTTTTAGAATGAATGTTGATTGGAATTGATTAATGATGTGGGTCATCTAAGCGAGATGAGCCTCAAGTTAGAGATGATCTTGTGATTTCGTTAGTAAACGAGATGAGCCTCAAGTTAGAGGTAAAAAAATTTAACCTTTGGGATTAAAGTTATGAATGTGGAATTTAATTCCTTTAATAACTTGAATATTAGAAAAGCCACATATTGCATTACACACATCCTCCCTAATAATAGGCCAACATATTTTAAAGAAATCGGCATTAAAGTTGTGTCGGCGTGGAGCCGTATTTGAGTTAGCACATGTAATATCCATCTCAATTTCTAAAATGGAGATTGGCGGATTTTCAAAAAGGCTAAGATCAACATGAGACTCATTGTGAACTGTCCAGATCGAGATGCACTAAAAATGGCCAACAACGAATATCTCTAACTTCTAGTACATATATCTTTAACTTCCACCATGCACTTAAAATGGTCAGCAATCACCACATCAGACATGTTGTAATAAAATAGGTTGTAGCTTTAGTTATTCAATTGGTGTCCTTTTTAATGATCCAAGCCGTTTATAAGATGGGTCTTATATGGGAGCACCTAAGAAAATTCTCGGATTGAAATATCTTAACCCTTTAATTATTCAAAGGTGGAGTTTTTCATTCATATTTAAAGGAAAAAAGTTAAAAGGATGGATTTTTGGAGATATTCCATTATGAGAGCTTCCATCCAAGGTGAGTCCTGTCATATAAGGGCATGTTTGGATTGTCGAATCCTGACGTATTGCATTATTTTATGAGTAATAAATATAATATACGCTGTTTGAATTGGATTTGAAATTCGCATATGTACATGGCACTCGAATACAGTGCAGAACCAGAACAGCATGGACACGCGGTTCGGACGTACATTATAGTGTCCTTGGGTCCATTTCCCTCGAAAATATCAATTGTGTCCATTTGCATCCATTTCTTACCAATCTAAAACATAATCCATAGATGACTCTTTTCACGCATTTCAAATCTTCTCCACCATCCAAAAATCTCAAATAAAAAAAGAAAAAGAAAAATCATTTTTGAAAATCTCTTCAATCATAGAAAGCATGAAAAGGTTTAGAAAATCCTATCCAACAATACAAATTTCACCTTCTTTCAGCAATAGAGCACATGGATTCTGCCATCTTCAAAACCACCCAAAATGTCATTTCTCAAACCACCCATCTCCATTTCTCCCTCAAAAATTCCAAATCCATCAAGAAACAAAGCATTCCTGCTGATGTTGTGAAGCTCTGCTTGGATAATCGATTGAAAGAAATTGTGGGTAATCTCAATTTCATTCCTAAAGAAGGTTTATCCGATGAAAAGACCCAAATTTATGACTGTTTGTTGCGTTCACTTGCATCTGAGTGAGACCTTATTTTTACAAGAAAGGTCTATGATCACATGGTCGATTCGAATTTACATAGGAATGTGTATTCTGGGACGAGAATTGTCTACATGTTTGTTGAATGTGGTAGCTTGGTCGATGAAATGGATGCTTTTGAGGGCATGCATTTCAGATCGATCCTTCAACAAACGGTGAATATGCATACATCCAATGATTACATGTCCAAAGTTAGTCCTTCCTAAACAATCTATTCGTAAAGGAAAAGGGCACTCAATAAAGTGTACATCCACCGTTGTACATCTGTCGTATTGTATAACAATGCAATACAGTACTATATGCGAATCCAAATAGGCCCTAAACAGTTTGAATCATCTAAGGGGTCGTTTGGACGGATGTATTAAAGTATATTCGGTCGTAAAAGATTGGATATGAGAGTTGTTGCAGTGTTTTTATGGGACGGCTTCCCTTGGCGACGGACCCTCCTTCACCTGCACAGAAACAATGTCAAGGGAACCCTGGCTAGAGCCGGGGAACCTCCGATGCTTAAGTCAGTTATCTCGTCAATATCCAAGAGCTTCTCTCAGTTAGTATTTGCATACCTTTTACTGTTCCAAGCTTACGGATTTATACAGTCTGCCAATCCTTATCTTCAGAGGATTCTTCTCCTGGGATCGCTCTACCAATATCCCTGGATTTCCGTAGATCAGCATCTGTCCTCGTTCCGCCACTACCTGTCTCGGTTGGATCTCGACCGACTCCGGGGGAGTCTCGGCCAGGTCATGACCGACACCGGGGGAGTCTCGGCCGATGCAGGAGGACGGGTTCTCAGCGGTGCCTGACAGAATTAACTCCCTGAGGGGATCTTTACTCTATCGGTTGAATGACTTTCACACGCCCGGCCTTCAGTGGGGTGACGCAGGCGAGGTTATCACTCTGACAGAGCGACTTTACTCGTCCTTGCTTACGCCTAACGGCCTACCTTCTGTCCTGTCGGTGTTGTCTCGGATTCTTCAGGCAGTGTCGGCGAAGCCGACCTACTCTTATACGAATCTCGGGACTTTACCCGAGCCCGACACATTTTTCCCCAACAGTGAGCCCCCCTGCTCCTGGTGTCGTCTATGGCAACAAGGAGCACGATTTTATCGGTCGGTTGGCATTAGCATCCGAGACAATGATGAGGCATTTAATGTTCTTTGAGTTGTTCTTAGCGTGCGTCATTGCGCCTCCCAAGGTCGCACATGCGGCCAGCCGTCAACTCGCTCCGTCTACGTATAAGTGGCGGATGCGTGGCCACGATTTCGGCGCAGTCAATCAACAGTCGCCACGCGTCGGACGGGAGAGCCGAGGCGAACGTCGCTTCGCTTCTGCCATAATGACCCGTCTACGTGGCAAGGCTATAAAAAGCCCGGGCGGGAGGACGGTTCGAACTTTGTTTTCGCCCTCCTTCCTCCCGTCCGTGTCCGATTCCGAGCGCATTTTCGCTCTCTTCTTCCTCTCCTCCGTTGTCGCTTCTTTCTTCGTCAACCTTTCCTTGCAATCACCGTCGATCTCTTTGGTGAGTCTTGCCCTTCTCCTTTAATTAGCTTTAATGGCCGCACACGACTCTCAAAGCCCTCGGGAGGAAATGTCAGTAGATGAGGGCGTGTCCCAACACCTCTGGGACGTTACAGACCCACCATCCCTGTTGACGGAGTTCGCCGTCGGAGCTGACGCCGCATTTCGGCTTGTCAGAGAATCCGGCAGCCCTTCGGCTGAGCATCCCGCCCAGACAGGTCCATCCAGCGGTGGGACATCTCTGGTGACTCGTCCAGGGAGACCTAACCCATGGGCGGACCAGATGGAGGATGAGGAGGGAGAGGGAGAGGACGATTTAGTCATGGGCGAAGGAATGGCCATTCCATACCCTGTGACTCGAACTGCGGAGGCTTCTGGGTCGTCTTCGAAAGGGGAAGGAGACGAGCCCAGCGGTCTCGTAGCTTCTATTCTCACCGAATCTGATTTAAACTGAATCAGGGATGGTTACCATGTACCTGATTCGGTCATCCTTCATCTCCCTCGTCCGGGTGATTTGCCCGACCATCCCCCCGCAGGGATGGTAGCAATTTTCCAAGTCTCGATGCAGTGCGGCTTGCGCCTGCCACTCCAGCCCATTGCCCGTGACTTCCTTTCTCGAGTCAAAATAGCCCCCGGCCAAATCGTCCCAAATGCGTGGAGGAACTTGTTCGGGTGTGCCGTGCTTTGGTCCGAGCTAGAGCAACCTTCTCTTACGGTCGACGAGTTCCTCTACCTGTATCAAGTCCGACCAAACCCCAACTTCCCTGGCCTCTACTTTCTAAGCGCGTGGAGAGGCAAGGGGGGATCTCTAATAACCGACCCACCTACTTCGAACAAGTTCTGGAAGGAGAGGTGGTTTTGGGCGTGCGGTCGGTGGGAGTCGGCCAACTCGTGGCCGTACGAGCCTCAAGTATCCTGCACATTCCGTAGAGTAGGTGACTCGGCGCCTCGGCTCACTGATCTTCCCTTTTCTTATTCTCCGTTTATATATTCTCTTTCACTGATCTTGACTCTACCATGTCTCGCAGATATCTCGAAGAGTAGAGGGAAGCTCGAGTCCGGGGCTTTAACTCGGATAAGAGAGTTGAGGAAGCTGAGCGCGGCAGAGCGATCTTGGAAGTTGCTCCTGCAACCTGAGCGTATTCACCTCGCCGGCCTTGACTCGTTCGTCTCAGGTATTTCGCTCTTCCTTATATTTGTCTCCTTGGTTTTTGGTTTGCTCTCTTAACCTTATTACTCGTTCTTGCAGACCTCCCCGAAGCTCGTCCAATTTTGAGACCTGCACCAGAGAGCATGGCCGAGCCCCGACCCGCCTTGAAGCCTGTTTCCAAAGTGAAGGCCCCCCCAAGATCAACTCTGTTGTCTGGGTCCCGACCTTCGAAGCAGCAGAAGATCGCGGGCAAGGGGAAGGAAACGGTCGCTCCACCTGCTGCTGCGCCCGCCGTTCCCTAAGTGGTCGTCCTCTCCGACCCTGATGAGAGGGCCGAGGAAGCGGGGCCAATCCATCCAATGACTCAGGCGACACCTGAGTCGGGGCCCGCCGCTGTGGAGGTCTCGGGGCAGAGGGAGGCCCTGCGTGAAGATTCCCCGAGAAGGGAGATGACTCAAGCGGAGTCCCCCTTCTCGAAGATCATTGCGGGGATGGTTCCTTGGGCGCTCGCCCACGGGAGCGAAAGAGACTTCGCCAACTACTACAATGCTCCGACGACCCAGACCCTCGGGCATGCAGCGAGGCTGCTTTTTGAGGTAGAATTTTCTTCATTCTTGTGTCGCTTTCTGTCTAGGTTTTTCAGCACAACTCACCGTCTCTGTATTGCAACTGGCTCCTTGCCTCGTTAAGGCAAGCTCGGAGCTGGTCGCCTCCCAGAAACTCACGTCCGAGGCAGAGACTGCGAAGAAGATCGCGGCCGAGGCTGAGGGCCGTAGGGAGATCGCCGAGGGCCGAATCGGCATCATGACCGGTGATCTTTCTATCGCCCGGAAGATGGCCGCTGACGCCCGTGCAACTCTCGAAGGCATGAAGGCCGACAATGCTCGCCTTACTTTGCTCCTTCAAGAGGCCGAGGAGAGGGAGCGGCGGCTTCTCCAGGTTCACGGTGAGTGCGAGGGCGCCCTTGCTCGCGTGAAGGCCGAGGCTGCCGAGCTTGTTCAGGAGCCCAGGGAGAGACGCGTCGAGTCAAGGAGGAGCGAGACCGAGCGGTAGAGGCCTTCCTCGAATCTACCGAATTTGAGGAAGAGAGGGACCACCTTTACCAAGGTGGCTACAAGGCCTGCGTGTTGGAGATGAGGGCGGCCTTCCCTGAACTCGATCTCTCCGCTTTCGAGGTCGACAGTCCGTCTGCCGAGGCTGCCGAGGGCGGAGCCGCTGAAGAAAGTGCTGCTGCTGACGAGGCTGGACCCTCGGGCGTTGCCTAGGATTCACATTTACATTGTACCCCTTTTTTTTGTAAAATTTTGTATTTGACCCGACATTGGGTGCTAAAATGAAATGGAACTTTTATTGAGTTGACTTCAAGTACAGCGTGTTTGATTGTATCTTACCGGTAATAAATTTTGAGATTCTTGGCGTTCCAAGGATGAGGCAACAGCTGCCAGTTCAGGTCTTCCAGCCGGTAGGTTCCAGGTCGGATGATGCCTGAAACGACATAGGAGCCTTCCCAGTTCGGCCCTAATGTACCCGACCCAATTTCCTTAGTATTTGGGAAGGTCCTTCGGAGGACCATGTCCCCGGTTCGGAATCGTCGTACTTTGACTCGACGATTGTAAAATCGAGACACCTGTCTTTGTCGAGCCATCACCTTCAGTCGAGCACTTTCTCTTCTTTCTTCTAACGAATCAAGTGCGAATGAGAGGAGTTCACCGTTCTCTCGTTCATCATACAGGTTGACAGAGCGACTTTACTCGTCCTTGCTTACGCCTAACGGCCTACCTTCTGTCCTGTCGGTGTTGTCTCGGATTCTTCAGGCAGTGTCGGCGAAGCCGACCTACTCTTATACGAATCTCGGGACTTTACCCGAGCCCGACACATTTTTCCCCAACAAGAGTCATATCCAACAGAGTATGGGCGTCTACCTGTTTGGACGAGAGAGAGATGAGCAAGGCGGTGTCGTCTGCTAAATTAACTGTTGAATTGCAAGATAGCGCCAGATATAAATCTCTCTCTCGTTGGATTTCCCTCGGATATGATCATTTCTCTCTGAATTTGCCTCGAGCCCATACCAATCCTTTATATGGACTGAGGGATGAGATTGAAGGCCGCTGGATATGACAGGAGTGGTGGTGGGAAAAATCAGTTCGTGCGATAATCATCTTATAAATCTTAGGTATTTTTGACGATGGCACCATCGGAGCCATCAAAACTGTCCAACCGTGCACACCAAGTGGGCGCTGAATTGTTTACTTCAGTTGTACTGGAGACAATCCACTGAAGGGTAATAAATGACCTCATTTTCTGTGTACTTCACCCCCATTGCAACCTACTCCACTTGAATACATCTATCCAAACGGGCATTAAAGATGATCCCATGTATAACCGCTCATTTTCTTACGCGATGCACTTTGAAATGCACGGCACAAGGGTTGTACGTAAAATATGTATCAAGCACCCTATTTTTGTGCATGTATCACACGTGTGCAAGATCAGACTGTTCATCTGTTGGCTGTCATCGTGGATGGTCTATAACCCAAAATTAGAAAAGTTTGAATAGTCCCAAATGCCGATTGGAGATTTTTTTCCCATTTAATGTCAAACAGTGGCTGGGATTTTAGGGTGAATTAGATCACTTGATGGGTGGTCCAAATATAGTATAATCAATATGGACTCTCCATTTCGCACTGATTGGATGGTTAGTACACTCAACCAAAAGTGATTTTTTTTTTTTAAGAGAAAGGGCAATTACATGTGCTGGATGGATCATTGATGGGTCCTTTTCTAGTATAATTAATATGGAGTGTCCATTTCTCTAGCCATAGATTGGGTGACTAGGATCATATGATCATAGTGATTAGGATGGGTAACAAGGGTGGGCTGCCATGATGGACGGTGTAGATCAGTACGGCCCATCATTTCCATGGTTGGATGATAGTGATCATATGCGAAAAGTGATTTTTCCATATTTGATTGCTTCAATCGGAAGTAAAGTCCATATGACAATGGTCCAGATCAATGCTGGACTTTTTCATAGTATAATCAGTTAACAATTCAGTGTTAGCCACCCCCACTAGGGAATCGCTACCATGACCTAGGTGTTGAAGCGTTCGAGATATCTTTCTACCAGTCTTCTACTTGAGTTATGGATCAGAGTGTTAATGGTCAGCCACTTATTTTGAGTTTTGAGTCCTGGGCCATGACTCATGGCCTATTTTGAGTTTTGAGTCTTGGGCCATGAGTTATGGACAGATAGGTCCACCAGTAATGTATTTGGTCAATAGATCATTAGCCACATGCAGGTGTTGGTGGGTCACTCTCATGCTATAGGTCTCATGGAGCATTAGTTAATATGATGGGATGGGATGCATAAGAAAGTTCTAAACCTATGATAAAAGGTTATATATATATATATATATATATATATATATATATAGAGAGAGAGAGAGAGAGAGAGAGAGAGAGAGAGAGAGAGAGAGAGAGAGAGAGAGAGAGAGAGAGAGAGAGAGAGAGAGAGAGAGAGAGAGAGCTCACCAGTGCATGTGCACACCTTTGCACACGTGTTACGAGTGTCTAATCCGAACGGTCCATATGATGCGAAATTCGAGTGGAATCTCATGAAATCCCAAGGGATAAATTTTTGCCATGATCTAAAATTCTGGTGGTCCATGGTAAAGAGAAATGTAAATTAAGGGAGGAAACCGTTTTCATTTTTCATGGCCCGCCAAAGTTTTGGATCAAAGTAAAAATTGGGCCCGGATAGCTTAGTGAGGTACTGCTTTATATGGACCATTCAAAATTTGGAGTCACATAATGTATGATGAGTTCTCAAAAAAGTTTATACAAGTTCCATGCGAACTAGTGTGCAACTTAGCATTCTGCTATATATGTGTATAGTAATGCTAGTTGTCACCACTTCTGACATGTTATTGTGAGAATTGTTTGAGAGCTCATTTTTAATGATATTAGCTCAAAAATTGAATTGTCTATGTGATGCAGCATCCCATGAAACCCCTAAGGCCCAAGTTTTATCCTGATCCAAAACTCTACTGGGCCATGATAAAAAAAAGAGAGGCAAATCAAAGTACGAAACTATTTCCTTTTGTCATGACCCACCGGAGATTTCAATCGGGATCAAAGTTGGGCCTTAGGAGTTTCATGAGATGTTGCGTCACATGAACGGTTCAAATTTTGGACTCATATCACTTTTCATGAGATGTTGCGTCACATGAACGGCTCAAATTTTGGACTCATATCACTGGAAATGAGCTCTCAAAAAGTTCTCATGAGAACTAGTGAGAACCGGTGCACATTGAAGCATTCCTCTCCCTCTATAAATAACATCTATCCCATCAGTCCGATGCATCATTTCATGTTGGGCCACATACTTAAAAACCATGTTAAGTTTATGACTTATGTGAGCCACATCACATATAACAATTAAAAGGTCTTACTCGCCCATTAAAACCTTCATGATTGTTTATTATACCAAACAAGATGTGATTCACAAATCCAGTTCATCCATTATGTGTCCCACTTGGATGAGGTTCTAAACCAAGGTTTAAAGACATCTAAAATTAAGTTAGGCCACACCAAGTACTTTTATATGTTTTAGGCATGTTTTCACATAGTTTTAGATGATATGGCCCACCTTAATTTCGTATTAAGTTGATTTTTGGGATATCTTACAACCTAAAGGGAACCCATCAAATGCACAATATTGATGTCTGACACACATCACAGTGGGGCCCACACAGCTCAACCTCATGGGAAGTTCCCATGAAGTTGACCTTATAGTACCATTTCCACACATCACGCAACACACACACACATATGGGGTTTAAATGTGCGTTATGGATAACTGTTCAATGAAAATGAAAGGGTGAGATTTTAACCAATGTTAGGACTTTTGTAGTGGAATGTGGGTGGCAATTATACTTCTCTTCTTGACCATTTATTAGAAATATCAAATTTTTCTTAACAATGTGTTTTGAAGGGGAGTCCGTGGACTCAATGGAACAATGGCATTGGTTGCTAAATCATGAACTCCACTTGTTAGAATTGAGAATTGTGTGTGAGCTAGAATCATTGTTCCATGCAACTAAAGAAAAATGTTGGAGGCAACCAGGGGTGTACATGAACCAAGCTACCTCAGTTAGCTTGCTCGACTCGACTCGAAAAATTTCGATTCAACTCAATTCAAAGCTGAGTTCAAGCCGAGTCAAGTTGATTTTTTTAGCTCGAAAATGAGTTCGAGCTGGCCCCAACTCAACTCGACTCAAATCAAACCCAGCTCAAATCGAACTCAAATCGAACCAGTTCAGTGACTCGGTTACTTTTATATTGACGTTGCTCACCAAGTGTTTGATGAAATGACTCAAAGAAGTGGGGCTAGTGGCAAGGAAGGCATGTATATGAACCAACACCCTTTTTTTTCTTGATGTTTATATTGCTTGGAAGGTATTTGATAAAATACCTGTAAAACCATTGTTGCTATCTCAAATACAATGAGATTTCGAAGGTGCAGTTCAAGTGTTTGTGAAAATGCCTCAATGACGAACTCGGCTCGAGCTGCTGACCAAACTGAGCTGAGCTGGCTAGTCAGGCTCAAGGACTGAGCCGAGTTGAGCTGAGGCCAACTCGACTCGATTCGACTCAATGTACACCCCCAGATGCAACAAAAGAAAATGCTGGAGTCTACAGCCATATGCATTTCATGATTGTACATTTTCCTTTTAAATTTGAAAAATAGATTGTTTTAGTTCCAGGGTTGGTTTGTTTTACCATTCACCATAAGTAAATGGCGATAAATGAATAATGATTACTTTTAATAGCTATTAGAGAATGTGGATGCCCATCTTGAGTTAGAAACTAGTGAGGGATTTCAGTAGCTGTTGAGTTGTATGGGTTTTATCCACACTATCTATCCATTTTTCATATCATTTTAGTATATAAGCTCAAAACTAAGGCTGCTCCAAGACACAAGTAGACCACACAATGGGGATTAAACTCTTACCATTGAAAACTTCTCAGGGCTTATAAAAGTTTTGGATTGAGCTGGTATTTGTTATTTCACTTTATTTTGGTCTATGTGACTTTATGAATAGGTTGGAAGGAAAATAAAGATCATGATGGACACTAAGAATGTTTCAATGGTGAGCATCATTATCACCACTACGTCCCATGGCGTGGTCCACTTGAGCCCTCAACCTCATCAAATTTGAACCCATATCCTAAAATGACACGGTGAAATGGATAGGTAGTGTGAATAAAACCTATACATTGTTGTGGCCACTTAGAGCCCTGGTCCATTCCTCACTCGGAGTGGGCAAGGGTAGGACACATTCCACGTTTGCCATTTGGAAGGAGAGAAAAATCATTGAGTAAATATGCCTAGAGAATCCTGTATGTAAAATTTATGGGTCAACTATGATGTATGTTTCGGATCCATGCTGTCCATCCCCATAATGAGGTAGATTGCAAGCTTGAGTGGACTACACCACATGAACACAAGGGAATTAAAGACATCCATTGTTAAAAGTGAAAATTTGTGAAGGGTCCACAATGATGTGTATATGTCATCCAACCTCTTCGTAAGGTTATAAAGACATGGATGAACCAGAAACATGAATATTAGCTTGATCCAACACATCTGTAGCCCCCGCGAAATTTTCAACAGTAAACATTTAATTCACACTATAGCCTATGTTGTGGTCCACATGCGCTTTGGATCTGCCTCAATTTGTTTGCTCATGCCCTAAAATGAGCTAATAAAATGGATGAACGGTGTGGATCAGACACAAATCACAATGGCCCCCCACAAAATTTTAGTATCTCTTTATTTTTCTCATTAGTTCTAGTAAAGCTCTCAGCGACATGAAGTCGGCTTACATGAATTTACAATGATAAGTAATAATTACTCATTTAGCAACACTTATCACAATAAATGATACAATAATAAGCACTTAAGCATTCATTCTATGGTCATTAATTAAACTAGGCTGAGAATGGCAAAAAGACACGTGTGGGCAATGTTTGCACGCACACACGTGCGTAGGGAGAGACTGTGTTTTGAGTAGGTAAAATCTAAGTTGTTGTAATTATTTCTACTAATAAGCCCACCACGTGTTGATAGACTAAATTACCCTTGATTTGCTTTAAATTTTATCCCATGTCCTTTTAAAACCCAAAGTTGAAGACTCTTTGAAAGTAAGGTGGTTAAAATGTCCACAATTGCAATTTATATAGTAGAGGTGGTCTTGCCATAAAAATCAAACTAACTACATTCTCACCCAAAAGAAATGATTGAACATTTGCCCCGCTTGATGATAGCACATAAAATGATAACTAAATGAGATGGTAAGACCTTCAATGGGCCACAATTACATTGAGTGGAATCAACAAACCTCTACTAAATTACACTTTTAAGGGGATGCATGGAGGAGAGGGCCCATGAATATCATTATATTTGGATATTTGAATATTATGATTGGACATCTATGTATGAAGTTGTATTTGGAAGCATGCTCTATAAATGTTAAGATTTCATGTTTAGAACCCGCCTTCTTGGGGAGTGTTTGGCAATATGAATTTGGATATGCTTGGAACACCTTCTAAGGGGTTATTTGGTTGCATGGATCTAGATTTTAATGGAAGAATTCAAATTCCGGATTTTAAAACCTAAATCCTACTTTCTTTCTCTATATAATATATAGCTTAAATTTCTATTCACATAAGAGAAATTATATTTGGTAGTCTAGATTTTGACTTAAGAAGGCTATAAAAGAAATGAGGAAAAATAAATTATAACAATTAAAGAGGATTAAAAATCTAGAATTACTCTTACCTAATTTCTTTGAGTTTAAAAGGAGAGACTAATGATGACATTTAGGCATGATGAAAAGGAAGTGGATTGTGTTGTGCCCTAGCTTGGACAGAAATCTATTCAAGCCTGGGCTCTTCAGATCCCTTTGATGTATGTGTTTTATTTACACCATTAATTCATTTTTTCATATCATTTTTGTGCATTAGGTGTAAAATTTCATTTTTTCGTATCATTTTTGTGCATTAGGAATAAAATGATCAAATGGACCACACCACAAGAAGCAATGGTGAAACCTTCATAGGGCCATCCTAATGTTTATTGTTATCCAAACATGTTCAAAAGGTCAAATAGACTTGGGATGAAGGGAAAACATAAATATTAGCTTGATCGGTAACTTCGAAGGCTCTCAACAAAATTTTAATAGTGATTATCTGTACTTTGTGGCTCATTTGAGCTTTAGATTTGCCTCATTTTTAAGTTCATGTCTTAAAATGATATTTCAAAATGAATGGATGGCATGAATAAAACCCATACATCATAGTGGACGCAGTAGAGTCTTACTAAGATGTATTATCCTCTAGGAGGGGACAGGACTTTTCCTGATTGAAAATCCAGGATTTGCATTTCCAATTAAGCTGGGTTTAAAATTTAGATTATGGAGGGTTCTAAATACGATTTGGGCTAACAGAATAATTCTGGATTCCAAATCTAGAATCCTAACCACCCAAAATCTATGCTACCAAACTACCATTAAGGTGTGAACTGCAGCACATGTTCAAACATGACACGTGTGAACTATTATAAATGGACCACACGCCATGAACATGCTTTCCTTAGAACTCGAGTCTTGTGGAACATGAGGTACCAGGTTCTTGTTAGGAATCCTTTGTGATGGACAGCTGTATACGAATATGCTGAAAAGTTCCAGTGGATATGGACATCCATGTTTTAAACGGATATTTTTCATGCATCCAAACGAGCCCAAATCTCATTCAACCATTTTTCCGGTATTTAAAGACTCCCGTAACGGAGGAGTTATATTATGGGCGGGATTCTCGGTCCTGATGAAATCAACGGTGCTCATTTCATGAGATCTAGACCGCTGATCTGATGGGCCACTGTATGTGGATCGTGCAGCTTAGATCCTAGCCATCTGATGGTCTAAGTTAGGTTTGGAGGTTTTTTGTGGAATGGCCCATACACTAGGGGCTCACATCAGCATTAATCTCCACCGCATGTAACTGCTCGCTGATTTACATTCCAGATGGACGGCTTGGATTGGCTTTGGTCGGTCTGCAGAACCGCCCTACGTGTGGCATTACTTCAAGAAACACGTGCTATCTATCCAGCCCTTGGACGGACTTTCCATCACCTTGCCTCGGTGAGGCCGGGAAACACCGACTTAGGTAAGGCGGTGACCATGGGGCCCACCTTGATGTATGCATTGTATATCCACGCCGTCCATCCATTTTTCCAAATTATTTTAGATAAAGATCATAGAAGTGAAGTAGATCCAAATGTTATGTGGACCACACCACAGAAAACAATAGTGATTGAACGTCCACTGTTTAAAATTTCCTAGGGCCCACTGCAATGTTTATTTTCGAACCAACCTATTTATAAGTACAGACCTGACCTGCATGACTAGAAAACATACATATCAGCTTAAGCCAAAACTTTAGTTGTCCACAAAAAGATTTTAATGGTGCTCAAACGTGAGTCTCTGCTCCACACGAGATTTCTCTATGTTTCATTTTTTTTAACCCTCGCTCTAGAGTGATCTGGAAAAGCAGATGAACGGCGTAGATATACAACACGTACGTTGAGATGAGCTCCATGGTTACGGCCTCACCAAATCCGTTCTCCATTTTGCTTCGATTTTTCAAACATGTTACAAAGTCTAATGGTTGAGATCGTCTGATCAATATGATCGTGGCAGATATTCAATGGACGGTGGAAAATGGTTCTAGACCATCAGACCATACTATAGGAATAGAAGATGAACCAGAGCTACAGATTAGAAGCGACCTCTTCTATTCTGACCGTTCATTTGATTTTGATGCCATCTTTCAGCCAGTGGCCCATCTGCAGCAGAGCTCGCTTCTTGAATGGATCTGATCACTATGCAAAGCCTTCTGAATGGTGGAGATTGCACCTCCGCGTATCATACATGATCGCTCCCACTCTTCACTCCGATCATGGACGGGAAAAGTGGTGTATTTCCTTATGGGCAAAGGAAACCCTTCCTACATTGTTACAAACATACCCATCCAACGCGTTGAAGAAATCCATACAGTTCTCAGGTGGCCCACCGTTCAATCCCGACCATCCAATTGCGAGTTTAAAAGTGGACAGGAAAGGCGAAAAAAAGCAATTAAGCAATTAAGGGTCCTCAATAAACAACCAATCAGATAGCTAAAATCATATCCAGTACCAAACACGGTGGGACCCACTTAACGAACGGCCAGGATCTCAGTACAGTGAACCGACTCAAAGGATCCCGAACGATGGACACGGTGGAAGAGTCTCCCGCAACCTGGAAGTCCTACCCCAGGCGGAAACGGATTGGCTACTGCCCCTGCCACCAGCCAATGGCTGATGGTCGGTGCTATGTGGGCCCCAACATGATGTATGTGTTTCATCCATGCCGTCCATATATTTTTTTCAGAACATTTTATTTTTTTTAAAAAAATTAGTATATTCCAATCTCAAGTGGACCACATTACAGGAAACAGTGTTGAATGAGCGTTGACCATTAAAAACCTTTTGGGGGCCATGAAAGTTTTGGATCAAGCTGATCTTTGTTTTTTTTTCCCTTCATATGGGCATGTATGACCTAATCAACAGATTGGATGTTAAATAAACAGTACATTGGGCTTTAGGAGGATTTTAATGGTGGATATCCAATCACTATTTTTTTCCTGTAGTGTGGTCCACCTGAGATTTATATCCCTCTCATTTTTGTTAAGAAGCCATAAAATGATCTTAAAAAATGGATAAACGGAATGGATGAAATGCATACGTCAGGGTAGAGCCCACAGAGCACCGACCACCAACCAAGGGGCTGGTGGTAGGGGACAATCCGTTCTCTCCCACGCACACCGTCTCTCAGGAGTTAACTACGCCTCCGACGCGACTCACGTTTATCGTGTGTCGCCACCCACTGGGGCCCACACGTAGATGGCCCGATGATTTGAACCATTCAAATTCTTACTGATGCCATAAGTAATATATTTTTAATTATCCGATACTTAAGCTTCGTGATGATCTAACCTTTGATTTTTAAAGTTGCATATGAGCCATTAAAAATATCACTTTCCTTGTTCAAAATATATCTACAGATATCTAAAGATCAAAATCATCCGTCCACAGTAAATTTTTTATAAGTCGCTTCAAAGAATAGATTCCATCACATGGACGGCTCCGATCATCGGAACACTTAGATTGTGGGCCCCACTGGCTGGCGACACACACTGCATCTTGAGACGCGACAGATGCAAAACGAAACTCGACTCTCCTTCTCCGGTCTTCTATATAATACGGTTTCTCTTCTCTTTTAGGCTCTCAAGGGTTAAAAGACTCTCTCTACATCTCTATCGTGTTCGATCGAATACCGATGTTTCTGCACCATCTACGCCTTTCTTCTTCCCATTTTCTTCTTTCAAAAATCAGGTATTTCTCGCTTTTGTCGTTATTTTATATATTTATGTATTTATTTATATATTTATATATTGACTTCATCTTCTTTCTCTGATGTTTTCTTCTCTCTCTCAGAGTATCTGAAAGCAAAGGAGCTTCTCTGTAATGGCAACCCTAAGATCGAGTCTGCCGCTGCGTCTCCGGCAGCTCCTAGCCGGCGAAGGCGCTGCCGTTCCCTCTCTTAAACTGGAATCGGAACCGGTAAGTGTCGGTTCCTGTTTCCTGACTAATCATCCCAACGCTTTCTAGGGTTTTGATTTTTCTGGCTGTTTGTTTGAGATTTTGTTCTATTTTTGGAATGGTAGTTTCATGATTTATGGGGTTTTTGTTCGGTTGACATGTTGTTTGTTGGATCGGTAGTTGAATTTATTCGTTTTGTTGGGATAAGCTTGTGATGTAGTTTTTCTAGTGATTGGACGTTATTCAGTTTAGAGTATTGCACGTGTGATTGTGGTGTTATGGTTTTACTCATGCTGCGTTTGGCTGTCCCAAGAAAGTTGGGCGGACAGGACGCTTTCCTGTCTACGTTGATACCTGTATTATTATTATTTTATTTATTTATTCATTATTATTATTATTTTTTTTGGGGGGGGGGGGGGGGGGGGGGTTGGTTTGGGGGGAGATGAAAAGTTCATGAATTTGATTAGGGCAGAAGAAAGTACATGATGATATCTCCTATGCTGCAATTCCATTTTTTTTTTTTTTTGCACCACCATAGATGCATGGTGGGAATTGCATAACGTTCCTTTCCATTAAAATGTCTTTTCTGCTTGTGGCTTAAGTACATCCAAACACAGCTTTCAATAACTGCTGGTAGTATGCATATTTGAGAGTTATTGATGACTAGATGTAGTTTGAGGTGGGAATGGATAGTCATCATTCCCCACAAAAAAAGCTTATTATTATTATTATTTTTTTTTGAAAGATGACGAATATATTATTTAAAAAAGGGGAAAACAACAAAAGGAAGCCTGCTGAGATGGCAGGCAGCGATTATACGCCTAAAAAGAAAAAAATGACAACCGTTGAGACCATCAACGTAAGTAGCCCACTCGATTAAGAATCGCTTAGCCTTAGATGAAACCACTCCTGTCAGATTGGAGGAATTCCTGAAACATTTGTTATTCCTCTCTCCCCAAACCCACCACTAGACTGCAAGAATGGCCATCCTCCAAATCTTTGTTTTAGCCTTCCCTAAGTAAACCCCATGCCACGCTTGAAGGAGCAGGTTAACCTCACGCGGGAAGTGCTAGCTTATGTTGAACCGAGGCATGAAATCAGCCCATATGGATTGAATGAATGAGCAATGCAGGAGCAAATGAACAACAGTCTATTATTCCCACATACAACATAAGCAAATATTGGGAAGAACCATCCCTGTCATCTTCAAATTATCCACAGTTAAGATTCTCTTTTTACCTACCAGCCAGCCAAAGGTGGAATTTTTGGGGGAGCTACATATTTCCAGAAAGAAGAGAAATGAGCAGGGGGTGCATTTGATTGTATAGGGATCGAACTGAGAATGTGGATGATTTTTTTGGTCTCCAAAAAATGCAATCTTCTGACGTGGGATTTGGGAAAGAACCCGAAATACATTCCAGAAAGTCCACTAATTCTGAGATCTCCCAATCTTGTAGGCCCCTTCTCCACTTCACTTTCTAAACGATTTTACCGCCAGCTAGCTCATAATGATCGGCCACGAAAGATTCTTTTGTTGAGGCGATAAGATACATGTTCAGGATTCTTGTTTTAAGTGGCAATTTCCCGACCCAAATGTCTTCCCAAAAGCGGATTTTGGCTTTGTTACCAAGAACGAAACCAACATTGGAAAGACCCTCTTTTTTCATCTTCATAATATCTTTCCAGATCGTAGACGCCCTGTAGGACGACGAATCCTTTGACTACAAGCCATAGAGAGATCTCTCATATTTACACTTGATAATATAATTCTAGAGACTCCCCTCTTCTGCCCTAAGCCTCCAAATCCACTTGCCAAGTAAAGCTTTGTTCATAGCTTTGAGCTCTTTAACCTTGGCTCCCCCATCAGCCATATGAAGACAAATCTCCGACCATTTTAGGAGATGAAACTTTTTCCTTTCTTTTTTACCGCTCCATAGAAAGTCCTGCCTCAATTTATTGATGATGGCCATCACTGAAGACGGGCATTTGAGGAAAGACATAAAATAGATTGGGAGATTGGACAGGGCAGCTTTGATTAAGGTGAGGTGGACACCTAAAGAAAGATACCGGCGCTTCCATTGAGCTAGAGAAGACTGAAATCTGAGAATGACTTTCTCCCATAGACTTTTTGGAGGCGTTCCTACACATAAGGGGAGGCCCACAAAAGATGAAGGCAGGAAAGCAGCTGCACAACCAAAAACTTGAGCACGAGATTCGACCTCCTCTCTTTCCATATTGATCCTGATAATTTTAGATTTCACCATATTCACCTTCAACCTAGAAACATCTTGGAAGCATTGGATAGTGGTTCGAAGATTGTCCACCTTTTCTCTCGTAGCTTCGGAGAAGATTAAAGAGTCGTCCACAAACTGAATATGGGAAATCGACCTTGGCATGCCTTTGATATTGATCCCGCTTAAAATATCCTTTGATTGACCTTTAAGTAACATTCTAGACAACGCCTCCCCGACAATAAGAAATAAGAAGGGGGAAAAGAGGGTTTCCTTGCCTCAAACCTCTTGAGCTTCTGAAGAAGCCCTTAGGAGAGCTGTTGAGAAGGATGGAGAAGTGAGCAGACCCGATACATTCTCCCATTTAGGCTCTCCACTTTTCTCCAAACCCCATACTATTTAGCAAATACAACAAGAATCCCCAGTCAATGTGATCATAGGCCTTTTGATGTCCAATATAAACATTATATTCTTCGAGCCCGATCTGTAGCTAGAATCCAAGCACTCGTTAGCGCTGAGGGCTGCGTCCACGATCTGTCTGCCCGATCTAAGCTTATCATTTAATGTACATCTAAACCTGATATAAGAAAGAAAGTAGTATTGTGATTCAGTGAGTCAATGTCTATACCCAGTGTAAGGTAAATGAGCTCAACTCTTTGTTTTGACTGATGGAGTCGGTGGTTGCAATGGCAAGGAAGGATGTTCTTTGTACTTGAATAGTCAGGTTGATTACAAAAGAAAAAAAAGAAAAGAAAAGAGGAGGATAGAAATATTTATGTTGGTGTAGGGCCCTTTGTTATATCTTCCTTGACCTTTTAGCTAAGATCGAGTGTAGTATCTGTTCTTATCAGTTGATAACTTGATATCTGCTACAGGGCCCATAAAATGGCAGATGATAAAATTAGTTTCTTGTGGGGGAGGGCCTACCACCAATAGTTTACTATTGGAGCCCCTGATTTTTACTCATGCATTGCACTACTGCAGACCTGAGCACATTCCGAGCAGAGATGGAAAAAAAAAAGTACATTTGTGAATTTCAAAGGATTGCTCTTGGGATGGAAAGTGACAACTTTTGTCAATTGGTTGCGAATTACAAATAACCTTGTGGTATTAGCAAACCACGAAACCTTCATTTGTGGATTGTGTTCGGTACTCTACATTGTTGGTTGTGAGAATATAAGATATATATGCCAACAAGCCAAGAACCTAGATCATAATTCGTGAACTTCATGTGTGTGTTACTTGGCTAGGAGTAATTAATGGCGGTTGCATCTCTTGACCCCTCTATCACATGCCAAAAGTTATAGTTGAACCTATTTCAGATTGATTGAACTCTGAAGGAAATGCAGCTTAGAATGATTAGTCACATAGATTCAACAAAATGTTTTTTTTTTTTTTAATTGGCAGTCATATCACGTGTGTGTGATGTGCATTGCAAACACAGAATCAGTATCATGTTTTTATGTATTGCCCGTTCGCTTGCATGGTGTGGAGTAGCCTCTACAGGATGTTCAATATGCCGTGGGTGATGTGGGCATCAATGGATGAGTTGTTCTTGGCTTGGCACAAAATCAGGCTTTTGACTTCTTTGGAGGCTCATCTTGTTGGCTGACCATTGGGCACTATGGGCGGAAAAGGCGGTGGAGGTTTTCAGCAGGGTGAAGCTCTGTGTAGTGGAAGGGATCTCTTGTATTAAGATCTCTTAAGGGTGTTAATTGTTCCTTTTTATTTGGGAAAGAAATCAATCCTAATGAGCTATCTCTTTTGAATTCATAGCTCCCAATGTAGCTCGCCCATCAGCTTCATTGACCATTGTTATTTTCTCTGGGGTCATGGTTGAAAGTCACCGTATGCTGATCACCGAAGTCCCAATGCTTCCTCCATCAGATCAACAACTCCCCATGGGCAGCATCTTGCTCTGGCCCAGGAGATTGCATTGGAGGAATCACCTTCAATAATGATTGGGGAAAAAAATAAAAAATGCAAAAGAATAAAAGTAACAAAAGAGAACAAAAGTGTGAAAGAAAGAACAACAAAAACAGCAACTCTCAACTTTAGAGAGACAGAAACCAATCCTCATGTCTTGTCTCTTTTGAATTCATAGCTCCCAATATAGCTAGCCATCAGTTCATTGTTATCTTCTCTAGTGTCATGGGAGAAAGTCAGCCGTGTGCCAATCGCATAGGTCCAATGCTTCCTCCAACAGATCCACAACTCCCCATGGGTTGTGTCCTGCTTTGGTCAAGGTGACTGCGCTGGAGGAATCACCTTCAATAATGACCTGGAAAAAAAATTAAATCAGCAGACACCTTTATTTTTTGTGACAATTTGCAAATTCAGCAAAACTGGAGTACTCAAATCCAACGGGACTTGAGAAATCAACCAACACTATACTCATATACTGTTACTATTCTGGATGTGCCACCCACTCCAGCTAAAATGGGATTGCCGAGAGAACAGCCATCGAAGTTGACCTTGAAGCTGTCAGCAGGCAAGGGCTTCCACCTGATCATTGAGAAACTTCTAAAACTTTTTATCTGCCTTTGCCCCCACAATCAAGTGCTTGAATATTTTTTTCTATTGCACACTCTGAGGAAGCTTTATTATTGTTGAAGATCCTTTTGTTCCTTCTTAGCCAGATTTACCATAGAGACACTTAAAGAGCCATGCTGCCGAGAAGACGACCATTGGAATGCCGAGATGAAGTTGACCCTACCAAAAATAGCCTCAAAACAGAGTTTAAAAACACCCCAGCTAAACTGGTTTTGGCATTTACTGGAAACTGAATATCTCTGGAAAACTGGCTGTGGGGTGTGGATTGGTTCTTTGTTAACACAGAGCACATGTTGCACCTGTTTGGCATTGTGACTCGTCTGTTCTTCAGGTGATCAACAGTCAGGATCTTTTTGAGACAAGTGGGGCAGATGAGAGCTGTAATTTTTAATGGAACTGATTTTTTTTTATTATTTTTTTTAAAATTTTAAATTTTTTTATTTTGAAAGATAACATCAGCTTTTATCCGTTAAAAAAACAGCAACTGACCCAACTCTACAACCCAGTCCAGTTGGAGGGAGCAAAAATACAATTACAACAAGAGTCCCAATTCTGTGAACTGATACAGACCAAATTTTATAACAAGTTGTTGATTTGCTGGAATCACTCTCAGACATAGACTATGTGAGGGAACTGACAGAGAATGCACCATCCGCTTGTAAATCTCATATACAATTATGAGAGCCAACCCTGGGAATGTTAGCTTTTTGCAAAATGTTTGATAGCTGAGTAAGGCTGGTGATCTCTTTATCCTTCAGATTCTGCCTGAGGGGCTCCAAACTTTCTTATCCATCCAGCCCCTGGAAGAACCAATCCTCTGGGGTGCCTTTGTTGACTGATAAAACATATAGACTCAAAAGCCTTGCATAGTGGCACTTTCTGAGCACAAAACATGTTCCCGAAAGGGCATCCTGTTCTCCTTGCCCAGCCCACTCTGAATCGTAGGTGGCAGTTATAGAGTGATCGCGCCTGTGTAATTGCTCATCAGACAACAACCAACCCTTGAGAAGTGCATTTGTATCCCATTCATTTTCAGCTCTACCGTACTTAGAAGTTACCATACATAACAATTTTAATATCTAATACATTAAGGCTCAATCAACTGAATCTTTGTTACAATCTCGTCATCTATCAGTTGCAGTGGTACTAAGAAGTTACCATACATAACAGTTTTAATATCTAATACATTAAGGCTCAATCAACTGAATCTTTGTTACTATCTCCTCATCTATCAGTTGCAGTGGTACTTAGAAGTTACCATACATAACAATTTTAATATCTAATACATTAAGGCTCAATCAACTGAATCGTTGTTACTATCTCCTCATCTATCAGTTGCAGTGATTGGAGTTGCTGCAATCACTCCTCTTGCATTAACATTGAAGCATGAGTTGGGAAATCTCAAAGTGCATATCATTCTTTCTGTCTATGATTCTGATTTGGCAAGTCAGAACAATTTGAATTCACTGTCTTGTTTGTCCATAAACAAATATGTAAATGTAAAAAGAATTGCAAAATAAAAAGATAACGGTGACTTAAGCACGAAAGAATTACCCAAGACCCAAAATGTTTAGCACATTATGGTATCCTATGCTTAATTTTCATATTCATTTTTTTAATTAATTAATTATTTATTTTTTGCTGAGCAAGCAACTATAATTATATTAAATTAAAATCAAAGGGGAATAGAAGTTCCAATACACAAAGACAAGTGGGCTCCTATGATTGCTAGATCTGAGGCCATGGTATTAGAGCCTGATTTAACATGATCTTCATATATTAGTTACAGAACTTCTACACTTAGATGTCATTGTTATAATGATATGCATGTATGTGTCATGGCAATATATCCGTTTTGTATCAGCATATTTGAACAGTGTGTATGTAGATGCTAAATGTATGTGTCATGGCAAAATATCCGTTTTGTATCAGCATATTTGAACAGTGTATATGTAGATGCTAAATTATATTTTTCCATATAACATTTGAATTTTCATAAAGTTTCTGTTTTAGTGTTTCGAAATTTGGGCTGTTCAAAATAATTAAAGAAACCCCGAGGCTTGGTTTCACCTGTGCTGATGATTTTGTCCCAAAGTTCTGCATGCAGAATTGTTCGTTAGGCTTGAAATTGACCCGTCTCTCTTTATGATCCACATGCTTGAGTCTAGATATGGAGTAAATGGTTTGTTCTTATGACTCGTGTAGACCTAGTACTGGAAATGAGTGCCGATGAACCAGAAACATGTTGGTTCATGGTCAGCTGCCAATTCTTGGGTCTCGGAATGCTTCAATTACTCATTGTCATTATTATTTTATTTTATTGTTTGTCGTTTCTTGGTTGTTGGTTTACACTGCAAGATGTCCCATAAGTACCAACTAAAATTTAGGGTTCCTCCTGTAGCTACATTTTCTAAAGAATATGAATGTTTCATTCCTGTTATGATCGCCAATTGATTCCTGATTCACTGCGTGGATTCTTGCAGCCTCCAAAAATTAAAGCTTTCATTGACAGTGTGATCAAGATTCCACTCCATGACATAGCGGTACCTCTTTCAGGTTTTCGTTGGGAGTACAATAAGGTGCTAGCATGACACTTTTGCTAAACTTCTGTGCTGTTTAGTTCTTTCTTCAAAAATTTTGATGTGTCCTTCGTTTTCAGGGAAATTTCCATCACTGGAGACCACTCTTTCTACATTTTGATACATACTTCAAGACATATCTCTCTTGTAGGAAAGATCTTCTTTTATCTGATAACATATCAGATGATGATGGTCCATTTCCTAAGCATACAATCCTGCAAATTTTGGGAGTAATGCAAACAATTTTGGAGAACTGCCACAACAAGAGTTCATTCAGTGGTCTAGAGGTATGCTGCACATCTTCAACTTCTGTTTTTTATAAGAAACCCTACTGTGGAGCTAACAGTGTTTTTACTCCGTCTCATAGTTCTGTGAGTTTCAACTGTAATAGTATGTTTAAAGTACAATGGGTTTTAGTCTGACATACCTGTCTTGTTTTTCTGCATCAGCATTTCAAGCTACTGCTGGCATCAACAGACCCAGAGATCCTCATATCTACTTTAGAGACTCTGTCTGCCTTGGTGAAAATAAATCCCTCCAAGCTACACGTGAGTGGGAAACTGGTTGGGTGTGGCTCAATGAACAGCTGTCTCCTGTCCCTAGCACAGGGGTGGGGAAGCAAAGAAGAAGGCTTGGGCTTATTTTCATCTGTTATAGCTAATGAGAGAAGCCAAGATGTAGGCATGTGCTCATTACCATCCAACATAGAAAGTGACTGCGACAATTCACAGTATCGATTGGGTACAACCCTGCACTTCGAATTTCATACAGCCACTTCCGAGGGGACTGAACAAAACAGCGACAGGAGGTCTTCCAACTTGCATGTCATACACATTCCTGATCTCCATCTCCGGAAGGAGGATGATTTAACTATTCTTAAGCAATGTATCGATGAATACAGCGTTCCTCCAGAGCACAGGTTCTCGTTGCTGACCCGTATCAGATATGCTCGAGCCTTTTTTTCTCCCAGAACCTGCAGGCTATACAGCAGAATTTGCATCCTTTCCTTCATTGTTTTGGTGCAGTCAAATGATGCTCATGATGAGCTTGTATCCTTCTTTGCGAATGAACCCGAATTTACAAACGAGTTGATCAGGCTTGTTCGGTCTGAAGGTGCTATTCCTGGAACTATCAGGACGCTTGCGATGCTTGCACTTGGAGCGCAATTAGCAGCATATTCATCATCTCATGATCGTGCACGGATATTGAGTGGTTCAAGCATTATTTCTGCAGGGGGAAACCGGATGATTCTCCTAAGCGTTCTTCAGAAAGCGGTGATGTCATTGAATAATCCCAGTGAGCCATCTGTGCTTTCCTTTGTCGATGCTCTTCTACAGTTCTACCTGCTCCATGTTATATCATCTTCAAGTTCTGGGAGTGCTATAAGAGGGTCAGGAATGGTTCCCACTCTTTTACCTCTTCTACAGGACATTGATACCTCTCATATCCATCTTGTTTGTTCTGCTGTAAAAACTCTTCAAAAGCTCATGGATTACAGTAATGCAGCGGTCTCCTTGTTCAAAGATCTCGGGGGTGTGGAACTTTTGTCTCAGAGATTGCAGATTGAAATTCAAAGAGTTGTTGGCGGTGATTGTGAAAATAGCAATTCAATGATTGATGGCGATTTATCAGAATTTGATGATGATATTTTATATTCCCAGAAGCGACTCATCAAAGCTTTGCTTAAGGCACTCGGGTCTGCTACTTATGCTCCAGCTAACTCTACGAGGTCCCAAAACTCGCAAGATAATTCCTTGCCCACTTCGTTGTCGGTTATATTCCGCAACGTGAGCAGATTTGGGGGCGACATCTATTTTTCAGCAGTGACCGTTATGAGTGAAATTATTCACAAGGATCCAACATGCTTCTCGGTTTTGGATGAATTGGGTCTTCCTGATGCCTTTCTGTCATCAGTGATAGCTGGGATACTCCCTTCATCAAAAGCACTCACATGTGTTCCTAGTGGTCTTGGTGCCATCTGTCTTAATCCTAAAGGCTTGGAGGCAGTTAAGGAAACTGATGCACTGCGGTTCCTTGTAGACACCTTCACAAACAGGAAGTACCTGGTAGCGATGAATGAAGGTGTTGTCCCTTTAGCAAATGCTGTGGAGGAGCTCTTGCGACATGTTTCTACACTGAGAGGCACTGGCGTTGATATAATCATTGAAATTATTGATAAACTTTCTTCCTTAGGGGAGGATAAGTGCTCTGGGTCCTTCGGGAAAGTGGATGGGAGCACTGCAATGGAAACAGATTCTCAAGAAGGAGAGAACAAAGGGCACGGACTTTTGACGGGTGCATCAGACTCAGCTGCTGATGGCATTAGTACCGAGCGGTTTGTTCAGCTGTGCATCTTTCATGTGATGGTACTGGTTCATCGAATTATGGAAAATTCTGAAGCCTGTAGGTTGTTTGTGGAGAAGAAAGGTATTGAGGCTTTAATGAAACTTCTATTGCAGCCTAGTATTGCCCAATCAGCTGAGGGGATGTCTATTGCGTTGCATAGCACTGTGGTTTTTAAGGGGTTTACACAGTATCACTCTGCTCCTCTGGCACAGGCTTTCTGTTCATCTCTCAGGGACCACTTGAAGAAAGCTCTGAGTGGATTTGGTTCAGCTTCAGGTGCATTTTTACTGGCTCCTAGGACTACACCGGATAGCCGCATCTTTTCCTCTCTTTTCGTTGTCGAGTTCCTTCTTTTTCTTGCTGCCTCGAAAGATACAAGATGGGCGACTGCATTACTAACAGAACTTGGGAATGGAAGCAAGGATATCCTGGAAGATATTGGACGGGTCCACCGGGAAGTTCTGTGGCAGATTTCCCTCCTTGATGATTCGAAGCTTGAGACGGATGATTCTGGTCCTGGTTCTACTGGTGAGCCACAGAGATCAGAGACAAATACGGGTGAAACTGAAGAGCACAGATTCAACTCTTTTAGGCAGTTTCTTGACCCGTTACTGAGACGAAGGGTGTCTGGATGGAGTGTTGAATCTCAGTTTTTCGACCTTATAAATCTATATCGTGATCTTGGTCGTGCTGCTGGTGTTCAGCAAAGACTGGGTATGGATGGCCCATCGAACTTGCGACTTGGCTCCAATCCTCAAGTGCCTCCATCCAATTCTTCAGATACTGTGGCTGTTAGCAGAATGGAAGGTGAAAAGCAGAGATCTTATTATTCTTCCTGCTGTGACATGATGAAGTCGCTTTCTTTTCATATAAGCCATTTGTTTCTAGAGTTGGGGAAAGTGATGTTGCTTCCTTCTCGTAGGCGGGACGATTCTCTAAATGTGTCCCCTTCTGCCAAATCTGTTGTTTCTATGTTCGCTACAATTGTATTGGACCACTTGAATTATGGTGGGCATGTTGATCAGTCTAATGCAGAGGTAGCCATATCGACAAAATGTCGCTACCTTGGTAAGGTTATTGATTTCATCGATAACATTTTATTGGACAGGCCAGATTCGTGCAACCCCATTTTGTTAAATTGCTTTTATGGCCATGGAGTTGTTCAAGCCATCTTGACCACCTTCGAAGCTACCAGTCAATTGCTCTTTGCAGTCAATAGGGTGCCGGCTTCTCCCATGGAGACAGATGAAGGAAGTTCGAAAGAAGATAACAAGGATGAAACTGATCATTCTTGGATATATGGTCCCTTGGCTAGCTATGGGACACTCATGGATCACTTGGTGACTTCGTCTTTCATCCTCTCGCCCTTGACAAAAAATCTGCTTGCTCAACCAATTACAAATGGAAATGTTCGGTTTCCACGAGATGCTGAGACCTTTGTAAAGGTACTCCAGTCCAGGGTACTGAAGGCGGTGATTCCTATCTGGACTCACCCTCAGTTTACAGAATGCAGTTATGAGTTCATTGCAGCAATTATCTCTATTGTGCGGCACATTTATTCTGGAGTTGAAGTGAAGAATGTGAATAGCAACACAGCTGCTCGAATAACAGGTCCTCCTCCGGATGAATCGGCAATTTCAATGATCGTAGAGATGGGCTTTTCCAGGTCGAGGGCAGAAGAAGCATTGCGGCAGGTGGGGACAAATAGTGTGGAGATGGCAATGGAATGGTTGTTCTCACATCCAGAGGAAGCCCCAGAAGATGACGAGCTTGCTCGTGCACTTGCCATGTCCCTAGGGAGTTCTGGTGCCTCGGTAAAGGAAGATGCAGAGGTGAATGCTAGTAATACCGATCCGGAAGAAGAAACAGTTCAACTTCCTCCAGTTGACGAACTGTTATCGACATGTACCAGGCTTCTACAGATGAAGGAGCCTTTAGCTTTTCCAGTCCGCGATCTGCTTGTAATGATATGCTCCCAAAATGATGGTCATTATCGGTCCAAAGTCATTACCTTTATCATCGATCAAGTGAAGCTCTGCAGTTCGATTTTCGAGGCCAGCAGCAGCACTGCATTATCCGCTTTTTTCCATGTTCTTGCTTTAATACTTCATGAAGATGCAGTTGCAAGAGAACTTGCCTCAAAAAGTGGTCTTGTAAAGATTTCTTTGGATTTGCTCTCTCTATGGAACTTAAGCTTCCATGATGGGGAAAAATCTCAAGTGCCGAAGTGGGTGACGGCATCTTTTCTTGCTATTGACCGGATGTTGCAGGTGGACCCGAAATTGAGTTCTGAAATTCCTGTGCCCGAACAGTTTAAAAAGGATGATCCTAGTAATCAGACTGCTCTTGTTGATGAGAATGGACCTAAAAATTTGCAGTCCGCTCTGGGATTAACTCGTTACATTGATGTACACGAGCAGAAGAGACTAGTTGAGATTGCTTGCCGATGTATCCAAAACCAGCTTCCTTCTGAAACAATGCATGTGATTCTTCAGCTGTGTGCAACGCTTACCAAAGTCCATTCAGTTGCCGTGAGTTTTCTTGATGCAGGAGGTTTGCCGGCGCTGCTTTGTTTGCCTACGAGTAGCCTATTTCCTGGGTTTGACAATGTTGCTGCTATGATAGTCCGTCACATTCTTGAAGATCCCCAGACGTTGCAGCAAGCTATGGAGTCTGAGATACGACATAGCGTAGTGGCAGCCACAAATAGACACTCGACTGGAAGGCTCACCCCACGCAGTTTTCTTCAGAATTTGGCTTCTGTCTTCTCTAGGGACCCAGTTGTTTTCATGCAAGCTGCTCGGTCTGTATGTCAAATTGAGATGGTAGGAGAAAGGGCGCAAGTTGTGTTGTTGAAAGATCGTGAGAAAGAGAAGGGCAAGGAGAAAGAGAAGGAGAAGCAACAAGCTGCTGATGGAAAAGCTACTTCAGGTGATGTGAGCTCCCCAGCTCCAGGTAACGTCCATGGCAAACTTCCAGATTCAAATACCAAAAATGCCAAAGTTCATCGAAAATCCCCTCAGACTTTTGTAAGTGTAATTGAGCTTCTCTTGGATTCTATCATAACTTTTGTACCATCTACAAAAGATGATGGTCTGGTAGATGGGGTCCTTGGTGGTGCCCCTTCAGTAGCAGACATGGACATTGATGGCCCTTCTAGCAAGGGAAAAGGAAAAGCCATTGCCACTGTATCTCAAGAGATAAAAGTTGATAGCCAGGAAGATTCGGCATCTCTTGCCAAGACAGTATTCATTTTAAAATTGTTGACTGAAATTCTCTGGACGTATGCTTCGTCTGTTCATGTCCTGCTCCGGAGAGATGCTGAAGTTAGTAGTTCTCGCAGTCTTCCTCAACGGGGGCCTGCTGGTAACTACAATGGTGGAATATTTCATCATGTTCTTCACAAGTTTCTTCCATATCCCGGAAGCTTCAAGAAAGACAAGAAACTGGATGGTGACTGGAAGCACAAATTAGCAAGTAGGGCAAGCCAGTTTTTGGTGGCATCCTCTGTTCGTTCTGCTGAAGGACGGAGAAGGGTATTTACTGAGATCAGTAATGTCTTCAATGACTTTGTTGAGCCATCTGATGGTTCCAGGGCACCTGACTACAGTATCCATGCTTATATCGATCTACTTAATGATATCCTTGCTACCCGCTCTCCAACTGGTCCATTTATTTCAGGAGAAGCCTCGACAACATTTATAGATGTTGGTCTGGTTCAATCTTTGACTCGAACTCTCCAAGTCTTGGACTTGGATCATGTTGATTCGCCAAAGGTTGTTACTGGGATTGTCAAGGCTTTGGAATTGGTAACTAAGGAACATGTCCATTCTGCTGATCCTAATTCTGCCAAAGGTGAATCCTCAACAAAGCTTGCTTCCAATCAGAGTCAACCAGGTAGAGCAGATAATGGTGGTGATCGATTCCAGTTCCTGGAAACCACATCCCAACCTGATCATAATGAATTGGTGTCTGATCATGTTGAGCCTTTCAATCCAACCCAGCCCTCTAGGAGTGCAGATTCTGTTACCGACGACATGGAGCATGACCGGGATTTGGATGCAGGTCCTGAAAATGAAGATTTTATGCGTGAAACTTCTGAGGAAGCTGCTGGTCTTGAAAATGGGATTGCAACTGTTGAAATGACGTTCGACATCCCACACATTGCTCAAGACAATCTAGCTGATGAAGAGGACGATGATGATGAGGAGATGAGTGGTGATGATGTGGATGAAGATGAAGATGAGGATGATGATGAAAATAATGATTTGGAAGAAGAGGATCATCACATGTCACCTCCTGATACTGATCGGGATGAACATGAGATTGATGAGGAGGAATTTGATGAAGATGTACTGGAGGAAGAGGATGAAGATGATGAAGATGATGAAGGTGGGGTTATACTCAGGCTAGAGGAGGGTATCAACGGAATTAATGTTCTTGATCATATTGAAGTTTTCAGCAGAGATAACAATTTTGCCAATGATGCACTCCATGTGATGCCTGTTGAAGTTTTTGGCTCTAGACGCCAAGGCCGTACAACATCCATCTACAATCTTCTTGGAAGAACTGGTGACCATGGTGCTCCTATTCAGCATCCACTTTTGACGGAACCTTCTTCCTCTCTGCGTCCAGTTGCTCCCAGACAATCAGGTCTGTTCAATTCTTGTGGTGTATTGGTCTGTGCCACACACACACGCACGTGCACACTCACACACACATATGATCTTGGTTTTCTCTCTTGCAGTTTTTGACATTTCAATCTTTTCAGAGAATGCAGGTGATATTAGTTTCTCAGACAGACACTTGGAAAACACTTCATCACGGTTAGATGCTATTTTCCGGTCATTGAGGAGTGGAAGGCAAGGACATCGTCTCAATATGTGGTCTGATGACAGCCAGCAACGAGGTGGATCTAACGCACCTGTTGTACCCCCAGGCGTTGAGGAGGTACTTGTTTCCCAGTTGAGACGACCAGCTCCTGAGCAACCTGTGGATCCGAATACAGCTACTGCACAACCTCAAGATAAAGCTGAGGAGACCAGCCAGTTACCAGAGTCAGTTGCAACGGATGAAACACCCGTTGAAAACCATGCAAACAATGGAAGCGTGGTTATATCCTCCCATAATCCAGCAGTGATGGATGTCACTGGCAATACTGTTGTTGTCCCAACAGATAACGGTTTTCTTCAAGAAAGGAATGCTTCAAATACGGATACACAGGTCATTGATATGCAGTACGAACGCAATGATGCAGTTGTACGGGATGTGGAGGCAGCAAGCCAAGGGAGCAGTGGAAGTGGGGCAACTTTAGGGGAAAGTCTTCGAAGCCTCGAAGTGGAAATAGGAAGTGCTGATGGGCACGATGATGGTGGAGAAAGGCAAGGCTCCACAGAGAGAATGGCTTCGGGTGATTTGCAGCAGACTCGAATGAGAAGAGCGACTGTACCACTGGGGAGTGCTGCACCAGTTAGTGGCAGAGATGCATCTCTTCAAAGTGTTAGTGAAGTATTGCCACATCCTGGCCAAGGAGGGGATCAGAGTGGTCCAGCTGAGGAGCAACAAATCAATGGTGCCACAGCCTCAGGTTCAATTGATCCTGCATTCCTAGATGCTCTTCCGGAGGAGTTACGAGCCGAAGTTCTTAATGCTCAACAGAGTCAAGTGGCCCAGCCATCAAGTGAACCACCTCAATCTGCGGGAGACATTGATCCTGAATTCCTTGCTGCCCTCCCCCCAGATATCCGAGCAGAAGTGCTGGCACAACAACAAGCTCAGAGACTACATCAATCACATGAATTGGAAGGCCAACCAGTTGAAATGGACACTGTTTCAATAATTGCGACGTTTCCTGCTGATTTGCGGGAAGAGGTAGCTTCCTAGGAAGTGTTTTTTTCTTTTCTTTTCTTTTGATTGAAATATTTGCTTCTGTAGGGTATACGTCATATTTCAGAATGCATGATTCTTCAGTTTCTCATGCCTGTAATGGTTTCATTTTCAGGTGCTCTTAACATCTTCAGATGCTATTCTGGCCAATCTAACACCCGCCCTTGTTGCGGAGGCAAATATGTTACGTGAAAGATTTGCTCATCAATATCATAGCCGCACGCTTCTTGGCATGTACCCCAGAAACCGGCGGGGTGAGTCTTCTAGACGGGGTGATGCTATTGGATCAAGCCTTGATAGACCTGCAGGAGGCATCTCCTCGCGCAGAACTGCAGGAGGCAAGCTGGTCGAAGCTGATGGGGCTCCTCTAGTTGACACAGATTCTCTAAAGGCCATGATTCGGTTGCTTCGTGTTGTGCAGGTAATTGCTTGTGTTATTAGAATTAACCTTCTATCCATGTTAGTTATATCTTATGCGACCAACATATTGATTTTGTTTTTACAGCCTCTGTATAAAGGACAATTTCAGAGACTTCTCCTGAATCTCTGTGCCCATCATGAGACCAGAACTGCTTTGGTGCAAATTTTAATAGATATGCTAATGCTTGATATACGGGGCCCTGTTAAGAATTTAAATGCAGCTGCAGAACCTTCATATAGATTGTATGCTTGCCAGAGCAATGTTATGTATTCTCGTCCTCAATTTTTGGATGGTAAGACATTACTTTTTCCAGATACACGCTATATCTCATTAAGGAAATTTTTAGGATTTGAGAGAGGGTCTTCTAGGTTGTTAATTGTTTGTTTCCTTTTATAAGCTTTTTTATGGTTGTATTCAATTCAATGTGCTCACATATATTCTGAAAATAAAGAAAGAAATGTCTACGCTATATAATTCATGAGCACCGAGTTCAGGATTCTCCAGTTTTAATAAGCCTTGCTGCTGATAAAATAACTTAGAAGAACTATTGTGGCTGTTGAGTTTTATTGGTTTCAAACACGTGAAAGATAGGAACTGAGGTACTTATTAATTTGATTTATTGGTTGCTTTCTAGGAGTTCCTCCTCTCGTGTCTCGGCGTGTTTTAGAAACTCTGATACACCTGGCCCGAAATCACCCCAATGTGGCAAAGCTTTTACTTCATCTTCGGCTGCCAGGAGTGTCCACACAAGAGTTGCAGAGTCCTGCTCATTTGCGGGGCAAAGCTGTGATGGTTATCGAAGATGACCAAACAGCAAGGAAGCAACAACAGAAAGGAGATTTTTCCATAGTCCTGCTTTTGAGTCTCCTAAATCAACCGCTGTATTTTAGAAGCGTAGCTCATCTTGAACAGGTATTGCTGTTGATCTGTTTTTTTTTAGTCAATTGCCTGATGGAAAATTGCTGAGATACTAATGGGTTGCTCTTTTTTTTTTTTTTTTTTTTTTTTAAAAATAATTTAATAAAATCTTTTTATCTTTCTGTTTCAGTTGTTAAATCTATTGGAAGTCATCATTGATAGTGTGGAAAGCAATTCCAACCCATCTAACAGTTCCGGGGCGCCTACTGAGCAACCATCTGGTTCTCAAAATGCCTTGCTTGATTCACATACTAATTCTGATGCTGTTGAATCTTCTTCGGGTGGTAATGTTAAATCATCTAGCACTGATGAACACTCTAGACCCTCAGCAGCCGGCTTAAATAGTGAAAATGATGCCCTTTCTGTACTGCTCAGTCTACCACAACCAGAACTTCGACTTCTATGCTCTTTGCTCGCACGAGAAGGGTACGACAATGATCTGTCATCTTATTGTCTTTACTTGCAGTTTGAAATTTGGGTGCATGCTTCTTTGATCAAATCTGTTATGGACAATGTTTCAGTCTTTTGGCTAGGCTTCTATGTTAATTTTACACTGTACAAAAATGTTGGCGACACTTCAAACTTGTACATGGCACAGCCATATGGGAATCCAGGCCGCCAAAATCATGTATCCAACTGTAAATGGAGCACAATGGAAAATTTCCCCTGAGAATATAACATCAACCATCTGTATTTACCCTTGAAATTTGGAACACTCACTGTTTTCTTTTTAATTTGATAGCCATTAGTTGAATGACTCATATGGAGGTATCTTCGTCCGAAAGTACCGGATGTGTAGATGACAAGAGATCCAAAAGCCTTAGAAACTCTTTTATCTCTTCATCATTAAGATTTCTTCTGGATTGAGGAGCCCAAATTGTTTCTTCACCTTGACTTGAAAAACATTTTTCTACCAACACATTCATGTCTATGGTGATATTTGCTAGACGAGGGAATACAACATTTAGACTTTGATTCTTGACCCACACATTTGCCTAAAATCGGATCTTCCTTCCATTCCCAAGTAAGAATCCCATATTTTCAAAAACTATATTTTCTGAAGAGACACCGACTTCCATAATGAGGAGGTCTTATACAAAGAAGACTCTTTTTTTCATCTACCCCCTTCCTCGACTCCATATTTTCTACCCACTACTTCTCGCCACAAGGCACAAGCTTCCTTCTTGTACGCCAAACCTCTAAACTCACTTTTCCTATGATGCTTTGTTCATTAACTTGAGATCATGTAATCCTTCACCCCCTTGAATTGTTGGTTTGCATACTTCTTCCCAAAATGAAATTTATGGTTGTCTTCCAAATCTTTTTATTAAAGAATCCCACATGATTTTATCTAGTTTATCCATCATTGATTTTGGACATTTGAATGTGGACATAAAATAAACTGGAAAATTGGACATTGCACACTTAATCAATGTGAGCCTCCTGCCCAAAGAAAGATGTCTACCCCTCCAAGATGAAAGTTTTCTTTCAAATCTTTCATTAACTTTATCCCATAGATGCTTAGTTGGCTTCCCAATGCATACAGGAAGCCCCAAATATGAGGGATGGGAAGGAGCCAAACCTACCGAACTGGCTTACAAAACCTTTAATCTCCTATGCAGAGAGGCCCACCCCCAACATTTCACTTTTGGCCTACTTTTAATACCCAAATTGCCTTGAAATAATGAATTATTGTCCCAAGGTTATCTACTTGCATATTGTTTGCCTTGCATAAGAGTAATGTATCATTTGCGTTATCCACCCAAAAACCTTCCACTAAACCCATAGACTCCCCTTGATCTAATATCCTCCCAAGAGCCTCCATCACCACTACAAATAAGGATATAGCGGATTGCCTTGTCTCAATCCTCTGGAAGATGAAAAATATCCATTTGGCTCGTTTACTAGGACTGAGAATTTTCCCGATCGAATACATACTTTCACCCATTTCCACCATTTGTTGCTGATTAAGAAACTTTCAATCCACATGATCATATGTTTTACTATTATGCTCAAATGAAACTAAATCTAAACAATATATTTACGCATCATACAGGGGTGTTGCCTATTCAATGATATATTATACTTGTGCTTGTTCTTTTACCACCACTACCACCTTTTCTTTCATCCTTTTTTAAGTGAGAATATATAATTTTTGTAGTATTTTCTTCAGAGTTTTGATTTCTTTGGTATTTTGTAATCAGGTTCTCGAGTTTATATAATTTATGAGAAAATATCCAAATTTATTTGTAAAGTGATGCTGTTAAGTAACACAATCCCTTACTATCATCCTAAGGAACCCTCAAACCAGATGAAACAATTGGCTATTTTGTGTAGTGATTCTGTTAAGTAAAATAATCCCTTACGTCATCCAAGAGAACCTTCTAAACGAGTGAAACACTCCACTGTTCCTATATTATCCATAACCCATGGATAATACAACTAAGATACTTGATGTAGGACACGTGATTTAATGCTAACATGCAATGTGGAGATTATGAAAGAGTCCATAAAGTAATTCAATTAACAAAAGATGCTGGCCTACTAAGTAATTAGGAGTAAATAATAGGAAATAAAATATAATTTGATCTAAATCACATGCCCGCATTCTAAGAAATCATATAAATCAATTAAAACTGTGACCAATGGAAGGATAGACCTTCTAGTTTAGCATACGCACGTTTCACGCTTAAGGGACAAATTTGTAGGTTTTATGATTAGGGTTAGGAAGGGAAAAATCTGAATTTTGAAAAATTAGGGTTCATGGGAATTGGAGATTTTGGAATTAGGGTTTTTAGAAATTGAAAAAAATAGAAAATTGAAGATCTGGGGTTTATAAGGTTGTATTGGAAGGGCAAAGAGGAAGACAAGTGAAGAAGAGAATACCTTTCGAAGAGGAGAGAGGAAGGATGTAAGACGAAAAATACCTTTTGAAGAAGAGGAAGAGGAAGGATGTACCTTGGAATCCACCATCAAACAAGCTTCTACCCTTCTACAATTTAATTGGAAGGGAGGGTTTTTTTTAAAAAAAAAACAAAAAAAAACTCTAGAAAATAAGGAAGAAAATTCCTTCACACAAGAGAGCCTCATTCTTTTTTCTTTTTCTTTTTTTCTTCTCAATAACACCACTAAGGTTGGAACTCCACCCCCCCTCCCGTGCTTTTATAATTAAAAATTTGAAATTAAATCCAACATAATTAGAACTATGCCACTCACTTAAGTAAAGTGACCCATTATCCAAAATAAGAAAACTCAAACATATATTATCAATCTTAACCATCAAATAACTCCTAAAAATAACAAAAAATATAAAGAAAACAAGCTCAGAGTCCAAGGGTGACCCGATGGCTTAATCGGCAAGATCTAACGGTCGGATCGACACGAAATTGAAATCATATGACAAATAATCTTATAAGTAGCCCACATGCATCATCCCAAGGTGGGGTCTTCCTGATGCACGTTCAATGCATGTGAGGTCTTCAAAATGGCCCGGTGGGCCCCATCTGGAACTCGTCATTCATCCACAAAGAAAGTTGCGCTGATGTGAGTGGTCGCCTCCGTCTCTGGTACATCCGAGTAGGTCCTCTGATGTCCCCACCAATATTCACACAAATTTCCTTGAGTTGATCACTCTAGGCAATTTTGAAGATAATAACAGGAGAATGTCTATTGGGTGGTGGAGCTATGAGGTTGGGACCAATGTTTATTGCTAGCCGAGGATATGGAAGCAATATCGATATCATTGATGATATTGCCGATAACCAAAAATGTGGGGAAACATGGGGAAAGGGTGAGATTTTTCAATGAAACTTCAGGAGATGCTAAAATACATATATTTGCATATTTAGGAATATATATTTTTTAAAAGAATGCAGACACAACAAGTTTCCATTTAATGGGGACCTAAAAGCATGTGTTGTTGTAAGAAATCAATCCAACCACCTAACATTTCATCCAATCATCCATTGATATTTTAGAATATTGACAACACATGATATTTCATCAGGAAATTGTCGACAACTAGAAAAAAAACGAAGGATTATGGTCTCGATGTCGCCCTTGTTGCAATAACGATAATATTACGATGTTATCGATATTATCATTGACAAATTGAACAATCTATACAAATTAGAAGGTAAATTTTTTTGGTGATATTGATACATTGGCGATATCATCAAAATATCGCTGACACACTGGCAATACAAGCGACACTCGAAATTTACACAGTAAAAAATATTAGCAATATCAATATATTGGTAATACTTGGCGATACATCGCCAATACCTGGAATTTCTGATACGACCAATATTATCGGAATCGTTCCCAATGTTATTGGTATCGCCAAGCTGGAAATAAAGATAATATCAGGGATATTTCGATCATATCAGAGATACTTTGATCTATGGTTGGGACCTAACAAGAAGTCTTTTATTATTTGTCCATGAGTGGCAATGTACATGTAACAGTACCAGTGGTAACTGTTACGCATTACGGGGTCGAAAAACAGTCCCATAGCGGTCCGTTACAGGGCTGAAATAGTTTTTTTAGCTGTTATGGTCATTATAGGGGCTGTAACAGCCACTACATGTATCATAATTGTAATGGTGGCCGCTGCTAAGGCCACTGTTACTGTTATGGAATACCTCGACGAATAGTATAAAACAACTTCATGTAAGAATCAAGAACACCCTCTAGAGAACCTAGGGGAGGGGTTGCTCCTTTGCTGTTGAAGTTCACCTAAGCACTTTGAATGGGCTCTTTGGTCCCCTAATCCATGTCCTATGGTCATCTCAGTGAAAAGTGAATGCTACCTAGAGACTATTGTAATTCCAGGAATTCCTTCAGAGCTTCTGGTCTCCCAACGTATCTTGGTGTCTGCTAAAGGGATTCCATGCTCTATCAATCTAATCCACCACCCGGAAAATTTATCAACCTTGTTGTTAACATAATCGACCAAACCGAGAGCTTGTAGGACCAACCTATCTCAGCATCAATAGGTGGGCATCTGTGATCAGTACACTCCACCGTCCTCATATTTTAATCCACCCCTAACCTGAACACATCCAAAAAAAGTGGAACAAAAATTCATTTATTTGGAAACAAGATGGCACTCAAATGTAATATGATTAGGTACCAATTGATGCTCTAAAGTCGCCTTGAATTGCCACAAGCCTGGCATCTCACTTCAAGCGCAGCAAAGTATGCAAGCAGGAAAAAAAAAGGGATAAACATATGGAGTTCGACTCCAAGAAACTACCCTCCCCCCCCAAAATATATATATATATATATATATATATATATATATATATATATATATATATATATATATATATATATCTTTGTATGGTTTCTATATAGGGGTAAATGTGGTTCTCTAACCATCTAGTTAAATTTTTTGGACCCAACAGGTCAATTCGACTATCGAATAAAGCATCCAATTTGATTTGTGGTCCCACATTCCAAGTTGGGCCACTAATAATGGTTGGATTTGCTTCAGGCAGCAGTGGGGGGGTACATTGTGGACCCCATCTATTGAATACTATGGTTCTGATTCATGCACTTTTAGCACCAAATACTCGTATTGAAAGATATGTTACTGACTCTCTGTTGGCTTGTTGATGTAAGACTGATGCATGAACTAAGTAACATGTGAGATCAAATAACTGAATTAAGATATTTAACAAAAAAACACAAACGTTGCCATATTCATCACAAATATCATGAAAATCAAAAGAAAATCATGCATTATCTTGACCTAAGCTACCAACATCGTATCACAAGATCATTAATTTTTTAATTTTTTAATTTTTTAAAAACTAGGATCTAATGGATGTAGGGACAACCGATTATTATAGGGTATAGTCTATTTTAAAATAAGAAACCGAATACAACCTAGGATGAAAATTAGGGTTTGAGTAATTTGGGAAAGTAGGAAAATTGAGAAGTTTTAAGTTTAGGGTTAGGGTTTCAGGGATGGAAGAAAGGGGTTTTTGATATAAGGATGGTGGGAAACCAAAAGGGGTAGGGTACGACCACACGTGTGGTGTGAGAGGATGAGTTTAGGTCGGTTAGGGTTTGGATTGTGGATGGGTATGGGAGAAGATGAAAATCTGTGATAGGGAGAATGAAGAACACCCCCCCCCTCCCCAAAAAAAAAAAAAAAAAAAACAAAAAAAAACTTGAATGAGGAAGAAAAGATAAGATGGTATAGGGATAAATGGAATCTCGCGCCTTTGTTGATGAAGATTAGCCTCGCACCAATCTTCCTTCCAAATCGCATGTAAATATCTTCAAATCCCATGAAGATGGGAGAAGAAAGCAAGAGCTTCTCTCTCTCTTTCTCTTTAATTAAAAAAAAAATAATCATGAAATTCAATGATGGAGAGGTCACACGCCCTCCTCTTTTTATAGATCCAAGAAGTTTCAAAAATTACAAAAATCTCCGTCTTGTGAACTTTAATGAAAATAGCCCTAGTCTAAATAAAATCAACTAAAATACTCATAACGTGTCCAAATATAAAATAATAAAAATCTAAATCCTAGAATATAATAAAGTCTAAAATTGATGTGGACGATCAACGATCAACGGCCCGATCATGTGATCCATGCAATCCAATGGCCCGATCGTTGCGTCTCTCCGATTCAACGGTCTGAATCACTCTATAAAGCAACCCATGTGCGATCGCATAAAGTCTACAATTGGTTCAATTGAACATGATGCTCCAAATTTGTGAACTATAAGGTATTTTATATAATGGATTTTTTTGGATGCTTATTACAAAAAAAGTAAAAAAGAAAAAAAAAAAAAGACCTTTTGAAGCAGTGTTTTGGGTCTTACTCACTAGTCATTTGTCCATCTCGTATCAGTTTTTACTTCACAAATAACCTCAAATGGTTTCTTTTTTGCAGTTTGTCAGAAAATGCATATGTTCTTGTGGCAGAGGTATTGAAGAAATTGGTGGCTATTGCTCCAACGCATTGCCATCTGTTTATCACTGAGCTTGCAGATTCTGTGCAAAACTTGTCTAGATCTGCAATGAAAGAATTGCATGGATATGGGGTGGTAGAGAAAACACTCTTCAGCACTTCTGCTGATGGGACTGCCATCTTGAGAGTTCTGCAGGCATTAAGCTCCCTTGTTGCTTCACTGCTTGAGAAAGAAAAGGATCTTCAACTTCTCTCTGAAAAAGAGTACAATGATGCTCTTTCTCAAGTATGGGAAATAAATGCAGGTTTGGAACCCTTGTGGCTAGAGTTGAGTGCATGCATTAGCAAGATAGAGAGCTGCGCAGATTCTTCATCTGATTTGTCTACTATGTCTGGGAGCATTGCATCAGCAAGCACTAGTGCAATGCCTCCACTTCCAGCAGGCACACAAAATATTCTTCCATACATTGAGTCTTTCTTTGTGACCTGTGAGAAGTTGCGTCCTGGGCAGTCAGGTGCAGGTCATGACTTTGGCATTGCCACAGTTTCTGATGTTGAAGAGGCCACAACTCCTGGTGCACAAAAAACTTCAGGGTCCCAAGCGAAAGTTGATGAAAAGCACATTGCTTTTGTTAAGTTCTCAGAAAAGCACAGAAAGTTGTTAAATGCTTTCATTCGGCAAAACCCGGGGTTGCTTGAGAAGTCTCTCTCTCTGATGCTGAAAGTTCCACGTTTCATTGATTTTGACAACAAACGCGCTTATTTCCGCTCAAAAATAAAACATCAACATGATCATCATCACAGTCCTCTGAGAATTTCAGTGCGAAGAGCCTACATTCTTGAAGACTCGTATAACCAATTGCGGATGCGTTTGACTCAAGATCTGAAAGGGCGGTTGTCTGTTCATTTCCAAGGGGAAGAAGGTATTGATGCTGGTGGGCTCACAAGGGAGTGGTATCAGCTGTTGTCCAGGGTGATTTTTGACAAAGGTGCTTTACTGTTTACAACGGTGGGCAATGAATCAACATTTCAGCCGAATCCCAACTCCGTTTACCAAACAGAACATCTCTCCTACTTCAAGTTTGTTGGGCGAGTGGTGGGTGCCTTTTCTACTGTTCATGCTGTGATTTAATCCTTGATGATATCTAAATCTAATATGTTCCTTCTCTTCCAGGTTGGGAAGGCTCTATTTGATGGGCAGCTTCTGGATGTCCATTTCACTCGATCTTTCTATAAGCACATTCTTGGGGTTAAGGTTACCTATCATGACATTGAAGCAATAGACCCCGATTTCTTTAAAAACTTGAAGTGGATGCTTGAGGTATGAATCATCCATTATATGAGTAGTTCTGCTTTGGCAACCACTATCCACACCCCCTCCTTTATGATGCATACACCCTTGTTCTCAGTTCTCACTTTTGGTGGAACTAATACATTTTAGCATGAAATTTCTATGACTATGTCACCAAAAGCAGAAAAAAGGTGCACAAATCAGAAGGTGGTGTAAATACGAATGGCCTTCTTTTCCTCGCCTTTCCTATTTGGCGATCTCTACATTTGATTTTTGGTATTGTTCCCATCACTTACCAACTCATCATTAATCAATTGTTGATCTACTTCTACAGCACGATATAAGTGATATGTTGGACCTTACGTTCAGCATGGATGCGGATGAGGAGAAGCTGATATTGTATGAAAGGACAGAGGTACTGGCCATCACCTCTCCCTACCTCTCCCTTCATGAAATTGTCTGTACATGTCCTTGTCTTAACTTATTTGGTCATGCAACGCAGGTCACTGACTACGAGCTAATACCCGGCGGTCGAAACACTAGAGTTACTGAGGAGAATAAACATGAGTATGTTGATCTTGTTGCTGAACATCGGCTTACAACTGCTATTCGTCCTCAAATAAATGCATTCATGGAAGGTTTCAGTGAGTTGATTCCTCGGGACTTAATATCCATCTTTAATGATAAGGAACTGGAATTATTGATTAGCGGGCTTCCTGACATCGATTGTGAGTTCCCATAATGTTGTGCACTTATTAAAAATCCTCGTGTGTGAAATTATGCCATTTCTAGACTTTTTATGACATCATACATATTTCAATGTTTGACCACCTTGCAGTGGATGATATGAGGGCTAACACAGAGTATTCTGGCTACACTGCTGCATCTCCTGTTATCCAATGGTTTTGGGAGGTGGTCCAAGGTTTCAGCAAGGAGGATAAAGCTCGTCTCTTGCAATTCGTCACTGGCACATCAAAGGTAATTCTGCACTAAATCTCTCACAAGTTTCTGTGAACATGGATAGTTGTGTTGGTGGAAAGTTTTTTTTGGCTGAACTATGCTTATGCAGTCTTTCAAAGTTTACGTCATATGACTGGGCACGAATATGGATTAAGAAATGATGTATTTTAAGAAGGGAGTTGATATTGTCCACACCCATCATTTTTCCATTGTTAGAATTGAAATATGCTTTTGTACTATTTCAATTCCCAAATGGAAAAATTGACTGTATGCTAGTGACAAAGGTGGGTTTAAATTGTGGCTGCTCCCCTTTTGAAATTATTGCCTGGTAGATTCATCTGTCAAACATACTTCCTTAACATGGGTTTTATAAGATAGTTCCAGAATATACTTGTACTATACTGCATTCGGCTCTACAAGAAAGAGGCATTCAACTATCAGGCCTATCTTTCTCTCAGTTTTGACGTGTTAAAAACTGAATCAGCAAATTGAACGAACAATGCAACCAGCACAGTAAAATGCAGTTAATTTGAATGGAAAAAAAAAAAAACCCAATGCATGCAATTTATATAGAGAAGTTGCAGCTGTTTGAAAAATTGCGAGGACTCCCTGCTAATGAAGATTTCAGTTTGAAAATGCTTTTACCTGGTGTATGCTGATGTGTTCTCTCGGAAATTTCACAGGTACCTTTGGAAGGTTTCAGCGCACTTCAAGGAATTTCGGGCTCACAGAGATTTCAGATTCACAAAGCCTATGGCAGCCCGGATCACTTGCCTTCAGCTCATACTTGGTATGCCTTACAAATACAAGTCATCTTTCTTTAGTCATATCATCAGTCCATCTGTTTCTTTTGTTATTTGCTAATGATTCAATTATTGATCTTTGAGGCTTGTTGCTGTGGCTGTTGGTATTGTTTGTCAACTGTTTTCTTTTCTTTTCCTTCTTTTTTACCCCCTTGCATTTTCCTTGTTTATTCAGTCAATGGCTCATCGGGTATGCCTACCTTATACGAAGGAAAAGTCCATTTATTGCATAGACCTCAGTTTATGTCCAAGCAATTCATCTGCCAGGCCATGTTATGGATACTCCATATCACAATATCACACCAGTCAGATGATTCTAGCCACCAGTTGGACCATTGACTTGTTAGGGAAGATCCATAGCCAACAGTTGACATTCAATGGACTCAAATTATTCCAGTTGGTGGCCAAGTATTGTCCGGGCCTTGTATTTTTGGCATACAAGCCATCCACCACAACAGTGCCAAACGGATGAATGTTGTTTTTGCATGTCCACAGATAAAAGAAAAGAGAGATTGGCAACCGATTTTTTAAGTGTTTAGCACCGGATGCCTTCCCTTGCATTATATCTCATCTGTTAAAATATTTACTTTGAAGAAAAATGCATCATATACTCATCATAATAGGGCCCATCAATCTTGTGTTTGCCCATTTTTTTTTTTGGATCCCCCCTTTTCACCCTGTCGCCAGAGACCCATCAGCAATTTCGGTTAGTGTGTGTCACATGTATCCTTTGACCCATGATTCATGCATTTCCAGCTATATTTTATTAATGGTTTATCTGTTTGACAATTGCAGCTTCAACCAGTTAGATCTACCAGAGTATCCTTCCAAACAGCAACTGCAGGAGAGATTGATTCTGGCCATCCACGAAGCAAATGAAGGATTTGGTTTCGGTTGAGAATAGGGGGGAAGGTGGGGACCAAACAGTTTCTGCTCTCCTCTCGTGTAGATAATATTATTTTTAAATGTTTGAAAGAGAATCAAAAAGAGAAATTGGAGAAGGGAAATATGGGATTAAGTAGATATGTTTTATTTTCTGTACAGTGTTTTCCCCCCTCTTTATGCAAATATATACTTTGGGCAATTTTGTATTTACCAATCTCTACTTTCATCTCATCTGATCAGCTCTCTTCCCTATGTCTTTTCTCCTTGAATAGAGATGGTTGCTACCTCTGCTTACATTTTCACATGCAGTGGGCCAGGTTTCCATTGGGGCCAGCATGAGCCTTACCGGTTTATCTGGCCTGATATCCAGGCCTGGGGTATCACACCATCTGCCCTAAAATCCTAGCCTGGGTCAGCTGGTGAAAGTGATGATGGACGGAGCTGAACTGCTGTTGATACTTTGATAGATTGATTGGAGGAAATTTTTGGTTGGTCGTCCATCTACATGGTCAAAATGTTCACACCTTAGAAAGGCTCGTTTATGGTGGGAACGGCCAATGATGGTGACGACTGTGATCCACAAGCAAGTTTTTATGGTCTTCGTGCATTCAAGGTTCTCTTTAGTGGCCCACAATATTCCTTCACCGTCCATGGGCAGTCCAATTCAGAAAATGATTTTCCTGAAAAAATAACCATTTTTGAATTGGGACTCTCAGCCACACAGTATTCAAGGCTGAGTTACACTCAAATCTGGATTGAAAGTCCACTGATGGAATGAATCATAGCCATAAAATGGATGTTTGCCAAGAAAAATCATGTCTATCAATCTGGACCATATTGATCCGGATCTCCCATGTTCCTACAAAAACAAAACACGAGAAAAAAACAGGAGAACGCTCAAACCCCTCCTCTTGTGAGACAAGAACACTCAAGACCAATTTTCAAATGGAAGCTTGTGAGGAGGGTTATAAGTGGGATTTTTTGTCAAACGCGAGAAGCGCTCTCCAACTCTAACAAGCGAGGGGTGGTTCAGAACAAAAATTAAAGAAAGGGGTCAGTCTGGAAAGCTCAAGTGAGGGTTTTTTTTTTTTTTTTTGTGGGTCATAATCCCAAAAATAAAACACTGTCGGGATGTACTCTAGGTGTCACTGGATGGTGGAGATGTGCACGCATGGATATACTCTTGACCATCCATCATACCCGACACATTAGCAAAACTGCCAATGGGACCTAGCTAGAATTTGAACTTGTCACATTATCGAAACCTTCCAATCGTTCTCCATGAAATGGATATGTAAAAAAGAAAATGATGTCCATGACCCCAATAGTTTCAACTGTCAGACCAGTGCACAATTTGGATGATCTTGATCAGATATGCATGACCCACCATATCTAAACTAGATTGGATGAATGGATGGGATTGATACATCATAATTGCAAGAGAATATCACATAGTATATCACATAACTATTAGAAATTACATGATAGCAGTTAGCTTCAATGTATACACAACTCATCAAAAATTCATTAAGAAAGAAAAAGATTATCTTAACCACCCTCTTGTCTTCTCTCTCTCCTTGATTCCACCAACCTGATGCTCTCTATTGATTTTATTACGCGAAAAGAGCTTTTGAGTCGTTGTCGTAGGAGCAGCTGCCTTGGATGTTTTTGTAATCCTCCCCATTGCTTTTGTCGAATCAATATGCCTTAGCCTTTTCAACTCGCTTGGCAATTCCTTCTTCTCTACGAAAGATGATGTGTAACTCATGTCATTGTTCTCAGAGTTACCAACAGCTCCACTTTTTCTTTCTCTCTTCCTTCTAATTTGATGATCCGAGTTGGGTCCGCTTAGCGTAATGGGCCATTGATTCATCCGGTTGAACGAGTTTGAGCTTCTCAATATATTGAGATTGCTTTTATTGCTTCTAGACTCACCGAGTCCCTTTCCTTCATTAGGAGTGGCTCTTGACTTATCAGCGGAGTCCAGTATCATAGACTCTGACTGTCGTTCTTGTTCTCTTAGTTTGTTATTGAGCTCCTTAACCTTTATCAAAAGAGTGCACAAAAAGCAATATCAGTAACTTCACTTTCAGAATCCAGGTCAAAAACCATGATCACCTATGGGTAAAGATGAACGGTTTAGATAGAATGAACTCCATATTGTCTATGTTGATTAATTTCATGAAAGGTCCACAATTACTGAAGAAAAGTGTTAAGCACTCTTTCCTGCCCATACCAATGTCCAGTCCCTACTTCACAGGATTTAGGATTATGAGGGATTTGAATTCTAGATTGCTTTAAAGAAATAATAAATGAAGCAGAAGAACAATCAAGGAGTAAAAGAGGTATGAGTAAAGCAAGCAATGCACAGAAAAATGCACAGAAAAATGCAACAAAGCAAGCAATGCACAGAAAAATGGTACACAAGCTTAGGTTAACTGATGGCTAGAGATATGAGTAAAAGAGGAAAGAACTGCACACTACTATTTGAAATAGAAAATGATCGGAGCTCTTAGACCTTTAAAACTACTACATAAATTATTATTTTTTAATCAAAACAACAAAAGGCCTTAATTAGAGATATGAGTGGTGAAGGGATGAACCTTAAAGCTCCTCGATTAGAGAAAAAGATCAGGGCTCTCTGATCCTCACCCTTCTCTATAACCTTCTCACAGGGGAATGGATGGAAGCTAAGGAAATGACCTATGGGGAAGAAGAAGCCTCACACACTCAAGCCTTACTCACTAGATGTGTAAGGCTTATTGTGGAAATGAGAGGAGGAATGCCCTTTAATATTGAGGATAATAACATTTTGGTTATTTTGAGATGGGTGAGGGTCAAAATAGAATATATCTTGCTTGGTTGCTCTGATTGTCTTTTAGATGTGGGGCGCACCTTCTCATTGGATGGTTGGGGGTGGTTAAAGTTGTAGGGCTCATATTTAGATGAGCTTTAGGCGTGAATTGATGGAGAATGGGATAGTTGGGAGCATTGTTCAAACTACCCCAATATTTAGATGAGGTTTAGGGGCGCACCTTCTCATTTTACGGTTGGATGGTTGGTTGAATGGGTAGATGGGATGGTTGGACTGATTTCTTACGAAAACACATGCTTTTACGCCCCCATTAACTTGAAACTGTATGCATTATTTTTTGCAATTCTTTGATTCCTAAATATGCAAATGTGCATTTTAGCATCTCCTGAAGTTTCACTAAAAAATTCAACTGTTTCCCCAATGTTTTTCTGTATTTCCGGTCACCAGTGATATCGATATTGTTTTCATACTAGATACCCTAGCTAGTGAAACTTGTAGCGAAACCGATACTTCAAACATTGGTTGGTGACTGGGTGAAGGACAAAATAGCATGTCTTGCTTTGATTGGTTCTTGGATACCCTCAAACATGTGACACTCTCATTAGATCTTGAAGTAAGTTTCCATGATAATTTTGGAGACCTTTAAGAGTAAATGTATGTAGGAGCCACATGTCATTTTATCATAAGGAGATACAAAAAGATAAAAGAGACTTATTGCATAAAAAAAACAGAGAACGACACAGCACAAAAAGAGAAATGGTGGGTGACACATGGTGTGGGTAAAAAAGTCAAGATTTTGGGACTTTTTGCTCAAATTATGTTAGGGACATATATAACCTAATCTAATGGTTATAATTCTTTGAAAGAAGTGGCCTTCCTGATCGGTCCAATCAGTTAATCCATTGTCAAGTGGGGTGGGGTATCCATAGTTTGCAATTCTTCTCAGTTCAAATTGCTTGTGTCAAAATGAAGCCTTAGCCAACGAGAAGATAAGTTCAAATGGGTGCAACAACCTTTTGTTCAAGGACCGAAGACTTCGAGTGTTGTTGTCGCTCTTTAAGCTCATTTTCCAACTCCTCAACCTGGGTAGAATGTAGAGCAGAAGTTAATTACAGCCTCTGTCTTTCTTTGTAACAAACTATTGAGTTTTGATACTTGATCAGGTGGAGCCCATGTTTTCAGTAATTCAGACCGTTAATCTTATGGGGCCCCACACTGTGGGATGGAGGATCCTCCAAAGTCCTTGACTGATAGTTCCTAGAAAAACCCAGTCTTTGGCCTTTTTCAAAATGGTTGCTGGTATTTTTCCTTCACTGTGTGTTTGTGAGGCCACTGATCAAAGGGTTATTTGGATCTTCCAATTTGGAGAGACCAAAGGACTAGATCTAAACTGTTAATTTGATGGGCCCCCACACTGCTGATGAAGGATGCTCCAAAGTCATTGACTAGAAGTAACTAGCCAATCTAATCTTTTGCCCTTTTTTCCAAGACAGTTGTTCTTTTTCCTTTACTGCCTGTTTGTGAGGCCACTGAACAAAGGCCACCATATCAAAGGTCTGGATCAGTGGATGATGGGCCCACTTGCATGGAATGAAGGCATCAGGATACTATACTTGATCACTGGGCTATTGACCCACATTTTTTTCCTGACAGTGGGATGAATAAAGAGTTTGCAAACCTTAAGCTGTAGTGCCATAGATGCCGCGTGCTGTTGTTCTTTCAGTCGGGTTTCAAGCTCCTCTACCTTTTTAAAGCATGCATAACACAAGTTAGTTGTTGAAAATCGATGTTCTTCAATCTGAATATGAGCAAATCCATATTGTTTTCAGCAGTTTTTTCCCCATTCAAACCAACCTTTTGTTCAAGTGCCATGCACATTTCTTCCCTCCCTTTCAATTTCTCCGAGAGTTGCCACAGTTGCCTCTCCGATTGGGTTTGTAGTGACTCCGTCTTTGATTGAATCTGGCCTTCGAGTTCTTTGACCTTCAAAACTCAAAAATATCATAAATATCTAAGCAGCTTTCACAGCTTTGGATTGACATAGTAATTAGTAGTAGTGCGGTGGATTATGCTGCGTTGAAGAAGTATACAATGTTAGTTGAGCGAAATGGTGGGGCCACCTTTCAATGATCGAAATTGCTTTATCTGGTGGACCCCATCAATTGTGAGTCATGATCCAAATAATTTCACTACCCCAACATCATCATAGCTGTTGAATGCAGACCATTGACCGACCTGTCCATTTGCAGGTCACCATTCGCATCATGCAGGAAGGGATTCTTGGGGAATGGCCTATCTGTGATTGAGCCACTAGACAAACAAATTGGACCACTGGTAGTTGGACCCCACCCATATTAGCTGCTGGGATGAACTAAAAGCACCATCTGGTTCAGTCGAGGATCACATGCTACCTTCACTACATACAAATACAACCTACCTTGTCCTGCTGGTTTCTAATAATCTGATCTTTGCTTCTGACTTTGTTTTCAATGGTCTGACAGTTCTCTTCCAGATTCCGTAGAGACTCATCTTTACATCTCAATTCTTGCCTTGCTTTGTCGAGCTTCAGGTGAAATCCGAACAGGAAAAAGATAAGTTTTTAATCTAAATCATATGTAACATATATACTAGCAATTGAGACGCGACAATCAAATTGCATTACTTTGATCTGCTTTAGAGCCTACCATCAGTTTCATCTTTTGAAGCTCGCCAGTGTCGATTTGCTTCTTTGCAGGACCTAGCTCAACCCCTCGAACTCGAGCTGCAAAATTCAATGAACTCAGTGTCTCACCCAAGTCATTATCTGAAGGGCTTATTTGCACGAACATCAGCGTCTTTGAGTCGCCCCCTTCATTTCAAGAAAAAGAAAGTCTAAGAATCGAATGGAAGAAAATTGCAGTTTGATGTTAAAAAAAAAAAAAACATTTATTGATATTAAATAGAACAAATAGTTAGATTAAATTGAGTTTTGCTAAGTCCAAAATTCCCCGTCCCACCATATCACACGCATACACTGAACACGGAAATTTGGCCTTTCTTTTGCAGGCCATGTTTCCGTACATGTGGCCCACCTGATTAGTGGACTCACTTATTTTTTGGGCCAGATCATCTACATGCAATGGCCCCTTGATGGGTCACCTCTCAAAATAACACTAAATGGATAGAAAGAGATGAGATGAATATCAATCAAGATAAAGATACCTAATGAATCTTGAAGTAAATGTGTCAACTTGGAATTCCTGGAAATACCCACAAGAATCAAATTAGAAAAATCAAAGATTGGGCTGAATTATTCTCATGCGTCCCAGTAACTAGAATCAAACCTATATGGAATGTGACTGCTTTTAGATGCCAGGGCTGATATGACATCTCCAAGGGCTGAGAGCGATCTGTTGATGTTCTGAGCTTCCTTGAGCTGCTCCCCTTGTGCATCCGTCTTTGCAAGCCGCTCGCTGCCTGCCAAGTCCACAAGCCAAAGCTTGCTCTTCGTGCATTCTCCATTCATCAGATTCTTGGATTTTACCATTATGCAAAGCATGCTGAGCAAACAAATGCGAGAAGAAAAAACTCCAAAATGAATCGAACAGTAGGATTCACAAAAATATCACTCTCCTCATACCTACCAACATGAAGGATCTTATTGTTCATCAGTTGGGGTCCTAGTCCCACCATGTCAAGGCTCAAACACCAGGCTACCCCCAATCATCGGTTGGGCCATACCTGTATGCAAATTGGACCATTCTTTTATTTATTCTTATTGGTATACATGAATTGGAACATTGTGGCCCACCTGATGACCTGACATGCCTATTTTTGGGCTGAAGGACAGTGATACCAACCTCAGGAGCAATGCAACATTGGCGAATAGCCATTATTCTCAAAATAGAATGCTAGAAGGGCACACAAACCAGTGCTAGAAGGGCACACAAACCAGTGAGATCGGCTACTATGCTCATTGACATTATTAGATCCAACAGCCCTGGCGTTGCTTCCTGCCTGCAACACTTCCCAGACCTCCTTTATGTTGTTAACTTTGGCCTCAACAATTCCCGGCACGTGATGAGATCCTTCAGCTGCTTGTCTTATTTCCAATCTAAAATACAGTCATAAACCACGTTAAAACTGAAAAAAAAAATTAATTTTTTTTTAAAAAAAAAAGGAAAAAAAGTGAAAATAAAAGAAGAAGAGAGGGATTGCCGACATCTATTTCTCAACAGAAAGGTTGCAACAGTAGGATCAAATCCTACTCAGGTCTGGATTATTCATCGGGTGGGCCCCAACAGTGTTTTTTAAGAAAGGTACCCCACCAGTGTATTTACAACGAACCTTACATGAAAATAGGCTGATCCAGTCATCAAGTGGGCCACACATGTAATCGTATGTGAATTTGTTCATGGGCGACTCCACTGATGACCAACCATCCTGAATTTGGATCCACACGGCACTTTGGTGGGGCCTACCTGATGAATGGTACGGATCTTACACAAACGTGCCATGTTGCTAGAGTAGGGAATGTGGCCAGAAAATACTGAAGATTCAGATGCGAGCCGTACTTCTTTGATGAAGGAGATGTGGCTAGCAAGTCTCTGATCTGCTCGTTATATACTTCAAGTACGCTAACAGATATGTTATAGGCAAAAGTCTCCTGCCTTTCCTTTGAAAATTTGAAAAGCTCCTCTAAAGTCCGATAATTGACTCCCCTGTTGTGCTCATTGCCCTCCATCGTGAAGGTTTTTCCTGTCCCTGTCTGCCCATATGCAAAGATGCAAACATTGTATCCATCTAGGACTGAAACCACCATAGGAGAAGCATCCGCAAACACATCGACTGTTCACAGTAAAATAAATTCCAATTCAATACCATTGGTCCATCATAGTAGAAGACTCTCATGCATCATTGGTCCACCATATGCATAATTTGGATCGAGCCCCAGATGTTGCTTGACCAGAAACCGTATTTCTTTTTATATCTGTCAACTTAATCATGTTATATAACTATACTTTGTATCGATCACAGATTGATGGTATCCACATACCTTGATTGTCCTTTGGAGTATAAACATGGTCGAATTTGAAGGTTTTCTTTGAAGACCCGCCTGTCAATAGCCCAAGTTCGCCGTCCTTGGCACCATTGAAGTCCACTATAGTTGCACAGCCAGATGTGACCTCCGCCTTGCTTAATGGGCGGCACCTACAAAACACCCTTATATTCCCTGAAATATAAGTGTAAGGTCAGATCACTCCGATTCTTGTGCTAAACAGCATAATACACATAAAGAATGCATACCCTTTATTTCCTGAACTTGATTATGGAGCTTCTTCCTCTTCGCAAGCTCTTCTCCATACTTGACTTTAAGGTCTTCGCACTGTGCAACTACAAGGTGATACACACCATGTCATATGATGAATGATGCTAAGTCATCTGTATTGTACATGCTGCACTAGTTCATGGTCATCATTACAGTCGACCTGGTCAATGGCCCACAGGACCATGGCAGGTAAAAGGGAAAATTCACTCAAACCCGATCAATGATCCACATTCGACTAGCAACCCAAAGAGTTGGATGAATAAATTTCATATGACAAATGCTAATATGATGCAAGGCCTTCATGGAGATACATGAAGTGTGCACCAAAACATCTCTATGGTACATGTCACATTAGTACCTGATCATCATGACATTTGATTTGGTTTGAAGGCCCACATCCCATGGCGGGAAAGGGGGACAATTTACTCAAACATGATTAGCGATCCACACTTGACTTTGAATTATTTATCCTATTGCTGCAATGTTTTCAGCCTTCAGTTGGGATGCATACTTCATAGAGCTTCCATGAGGCATGCATCATAATAGCATTTCATATCTGATATTGGTTACAGATCAGTGAATTCAAACTTACCTAATGCTTGCACTGCAAATGCCATTTTATTCAATTCGGGAATCGAATCGGCGCAGTCGTGTGCTTCCTTAGATAGTTGGGCATGCTCATGTTTCATCGCCTAAGAAGAATATCAATAAAGAAATACAATAAGAAACTACATTTCCAAACTAATCAAATAACGGATTTGTAGGAATATTACCTTTATTTTTCCTTCTAAATCATTTACTGATGCCACCCAAAACTTCTTATTGTGTTTATATCTATCAGAAACATCCCTTAATAGTGCTGCTTGTTTATCCATATCTCGATCTAAAATGAATAAAATCAGAGGTGCAATGTCCTTTAGAGAAAGAGCCTGTGCTAACTACTGCTAAGGAATCCGCAAAAGAATTGTCATCGCACAGAAACATCAACATGGCACACATGAGCAAGATCCAGGAAGCCCACTAATCAGATGGGGCAGCCCAAAAATAGGCCGGTCTTCACATCGGGTGGACCCCACCACACTGTACATTGAATATGGACCCCTTTGTAATTTTTATTAACTGCCCATTTTTCTTATATACATGTGGACCTGCCTAATGAGTAGAGCAGCCTCATTTTTGGGCTAGATTTCATGGTGGACCCACATGCTCCATGAATCACCTTGGCTAAGATTTCTTACCGAGCAATTCAGCTCGAAAGAACTTATTGTCAAGTTCCATTTTGAGCTTCTCTAATTGATCATTTGTGGCTGCCAGAGACATCCAAGCTTCGTAGCACTCGTCGTTTTTAAGCTGGCATTGACTTGTCAGCTCCTGTATCTTCTTCTCATACTTGACGATATCTTTTGCAGTTCTAGCCCTATTCTGCAAACCATAAGGCAAAATAAACATAGCGTACTTCTATCGGGATGTTTTAAAGTTCAAATTTGAATCATAAATTTCTGACCCAAGTCGGAGAAACTTCCATCTTGGTAGAGCAGTTGTTACAAACGCAATACTCAGGCTTCACCAAGGCTGCTGAAATTCAAGTAGCAAGACAACTCAAAATAAAAATCTGTGATTGGTAGATCGATGAAGGAATTTGGATGATGAATTGAATTGAATTGTAACATTGTCATTTAATAAAAACATGGACTCATTTGGATGTACCCCAATTCACAAGTGGTTTGAACATTTTGACGGAATGGATGGTTTTTCATTTGAAAGAGAATACCATGCCAGGTGTGGGATAGTTTCTTTTTCTTTCTTTCTTTTTTTCTGATTTTTGTTTTATATTGAATTGGATCATAGTAATTTGGTTATGAGAGAGAGAGAGAGGACCTGATGGCTTTGATGCATTTCTGATGCAAATTCCACAAACGACAGCGCTTCCGCGAATCGCCTCAAACCTTATAACCATTGCCCCATTGTCTACGATGGGAACCCTGACATTGACCAGCTGCAAAGGCTTATTGGCTCCAACGACAGAATATATATCGAGTTCAGACACAACCTGCAGCTTCTCACATGGAGACATTTCAGAGATTTGCTTAAGATTCATAAGGTACACAGAAACATATCTATTGTACAGGTGATCAGGACCATTCATATGATGGCCACCAAACAGATGAGCCATGTCTGTAAAGTCAAAGTGATCGGCCTACAGTAGCCATCCAATCAGTTGCCTAGAAAGGTAATAATTAAATCATAAGATGGGCGATGGTCCACATTCACAGGGGCAGAACTTACTGCAAGTGGATGGTCAGAGTTGTCACAACCATTTCTAGCCTAGAGCGCATCCATGTGGTGGCCCACCAGACCAATGTTCCTGATTACCGATACCATACAATTTTCCACAGAGAACTTAGATGAAGCTTGTTTCATAGTAGCATTGCTATGCAGTGATTACAGAAGATTGTCTCTTGCCTTCTCCTCCTGCACAAAGACGTTAAAGACTCTCATTCCTTTCGGCCCGTTCGTGTTCACAATCTCTGCGAAATGAAAATCGACGAAATAATCCCCAGGAAGAAGATCATCAAACCGGTAATAGAAATCTCCATAACGTGCGGATTGATAAACTGATGGGCAATCGCCACCATTGATTATACTCTCATCTGTTCTTATTATATCCCCTCCTTGAAAACAAAAATCGCTCTTGAGATTCAATCTGGAATCTAATCCCTTAATAGCCCCACCTCCAGCATTCACAAACAGCACACAATCCGCTGCTAAACAAACGCAAAATCCCAAAATCTCAGAGGAAATGGAAAATACAAAATACTAAAAAAATCAAATTCTAATCGTAACCACAAGAGCTTAAAAATCCCAAGCAAGAAAAATCAACAAAATTTCAATGTCCGAAGACCCAATGAAAGTGGCCCACAAGTGGACAGTTGTAAAAGGAACTACACAACCAATGCCCCATATGCAATGGATATATCCACCAATTGGATGGCTGGGATTGTTAGATGAAGGAGATTGCTCGACCATCACTCATTCAAGGTGGGGCCCAGAAGACAAATGAACTGAATCACTAAATGCTAAGCTGCCTGTAACTAATGCTGGTCCTAATGAAAATGCCCATAACTTGAGCCAAGGATAGCATAATTCCTTAAAATTTAAACAGTAAGACCCAATAACGCTCTGGAATTCTCTACAACATCTATTTTACGTAGTGTACAAAACGAGTCTATGGGGCCCACGATGTCGTACATGCAAACCCACACTGTCTATCAGGTTCTATTGTCGATGTTAAGCCATAAGACCAAAAATCAGCTAGACCCACAACTCAGATGGACACAAAACATGGAACGACAGCGATGGGATGCCAACCATAGGTTTGTGTGTGGAGCCACCATGGTGTGTGTCTTTCATCAAACCCGTCAATCAGGTGAACCTCACCAGGATGAAGAGAAGATTAAAAAAGAAAAAGAAAAAGAAAAAAGATCAGCCTGTTAAAAAAAACTCAGGTGGGCCACGCCGTGTGAACTTAGTGGTTCTGGGAGCAATTTTACAAGTTTCCAACGTTGTGGCCCATATGAGTTCTTAATCAGGCTTATCTTCTGCATTTACAGTCCAAATAATAGTCTAACCTGATGGACTGAGTGAATTTTACATACTACAACAAGGTAAGACCCCACAGCTTGAGTGTTTTATGTGCTGCATAAAATAGGTGTTGTAGATTATTCCGGTTCCCCCAATAATCTGAATGGACTGACAGAGGCAGGAAACTCAAGATCTGAATATTCCAACCCAAATGAACAGAAAACAGAAGGAAAAAAACACCCCAAGATCAACAAAAGTCAGATTCAAATCAATGCATTTCAAGAAAATAAATCCCTATTCCAAGAAAGAAAATAGAAAACCCCCAACACTTAAAAACCCAATTCGAGTTACTGCATTTTTAACAGTTTTCCCAAAATCAGACCAGAGAGAACTGAAAAAATCCAAGATCTTGAAAACCCAATTCATATTAACACGAAAAAAGATAAAGATAATGAAAGAAACACAAACCCGTGAAATTCATTTGATTAAACCCGGTAAGAACTAGCCTCGAACCAGAAAGACATTGCGGCGAATCGACGGAAACTCCATAATCACCACCACCACCGATGCGAACACCTGAAAACGCATCTTTTTTGTGAGAAGGCGATGAGAAATTCTGCGAATCTTTCTCCCAATCGCAGCTCCTGGGAAAACAAGTATCATGGTTCTCTTCCATGAGATCGACGGTTTCTCTTTTGATATCGTCGGAAATTTCGAGTTCTTTGCACGCAAGAGCTTTTTTCTGGCAAGATTTCTGTGCTTTGGAGGAAATGAGAAGGGTGCGAATTTTCTCTCTTTTGCTCTCCGCTCTTTCGAATTTCGAATTTACATGACCGTTTGAATCCGTCGACCACTACATTCTTTCTACGATGTTTGGCAGTCGGAGTCGTCTAATGACGAAAGTACCCTTGGAATTTTAAACGTAAATCGATACGGTAGAGCCGTGTCTATCGTAATATGATACAGACATCCTTTTCACAGTCCACGTGGCAGAGTAAACTATAGAACGGGACCTTTCATTTAGTGGACCCCACCATGGATGGCTCATGATGAACAGTTCATATAAAACGGTTGTTTGTACACATTCAATTAGTCATCTTAGAATGGACGGTAGAGATGGTTCTACCATTTTGCGATAGATGTGCTCGATCAGATCATTTCTCAAAAGAAAGATGGAGGCGTCTTCCATACTGGCAAGTGCGCGTGCCAATAACACACGTGCTAAACGGAAGCGGATTGCCTATGAACCCGGGCAAGGAGATATCTCCGTGCCCGGGCTGTGTGGGTCCACAGAGATTTTCGTGACAAATCCACTCCGTTCATCTGTTTTGAAAGACCATAATAGTGCAGGATTAGAAAAATCGGGCATATCCAAAACTCAGATGGGCTACACCAATAAAACAGTGGACCGTTGAAACCTTCCTGGAGCTGACCATGATGTTTATATGCCATCCAAACCGTTCATAGAATTATTACCACTCAAATAAACTTTACGAACAAATATAGTCCTGATGCAAAACTTCTGTCACCACCAACCGTTCAATCTGTTTCGTGTGGTATGGCCCACATGAGCTTTAGATCTGCCTGATTTTTAAAATCTTGTTCTATTAGGATCTTTTAAAACATATGGACGGAGTGGATTTGTCACGAATATCTCTATGGGCCCCATACAGCCCCGGCCACAGATATCTCTGTGCCTGGGGTCACAGGCAATCCGCTCCCGATCTAAACTGTATATCTGATGGGCCCTACCGTGGATGGGGTATGCTTTGAAGAAGATCTTCCATATCAGAAGATCGTGACCCTTTAATTAATGTCCTGAAAATAAACGGTCAAGGGGAAATACAGCACTCGTCCACATCTTAAGGATGAGGACTGCCCTGACGCGACTTGGGTGGGTATGCGGGTTGACTTAAGTAGTCCGTAGTCCCATCTCAGGTGGGACCCATCCCCGTGGACATCCAGGATTAAAACGCACCAATCCTTTCACTGTTTGGAGTGTGTTTGGTTGCACAAATATCGTAAAGTATCATGATATCTCATCATTAATCAATTTGATTTGGTCAAAATATCATGAAAACTCAAGATATTTGGTGCGACCAAACACACCCTAGCTCTTTTACAGTGGCATGTGGACCGTCCTTTCACTGTTTAGGGTGCGTTTGGTTGCACAAATACCGTGAAATATCATGATATCTCATCATTGATCAACCTGTTTTGGTCAAAATATCATGAAAACATATGATATTTGGTGCGACCAAACACACCCTAACTCTTTTAAAGTTGCATGTGGACAATCCTTTCACTGTTTAGGGTGTGTTTGGTTGCACAAATATAGTGAAATATCATAATATCTTATTATTAATTAATCTGATATTTGGTGTGGCCAAACACACTTAGGTAATTTCGATTATATACGTGACCTTCTATATACTCGTTTTTTTTTATTTTTTCAACTTGGACACACCTACCTTAATAATATAGATCTCTACTCACGTGGACAAACTAATAAAAATAAAAATATTTTTACTTTTTCAATTGTTTTTACTTAAAATTTAAAGATATTTTTGTCCAAACTTTTTATTTTTATCTAAAAAATTTATTTTAATAATATAAACTTTTGGGCAGAAAATATAAAAAGAAAAGCATATGCTACTTTTTTCAACACACTCCGACTCTTTTACAGTCGCACGTGGACCGTTGACTATGGTATGATATAGTTGACTTGTGCTAATATGTGGGTAACGACCCTGTGTGCATGAGATCGATATCGTCCATCAGAAGCCTTACCCTACGTTTTGATTCTAGATCAAAAACTTAGGCAGCCTACACCACAGGGAAAAGTTGCCATTGGAATAACCACCATCAAAACCTTCCACATTGTTTGGGAGCAACATGGTTTCCATGTGGGATCCAATCCATTCATCTTACGTATCCCACAAGGACGAATGGTGGACCAGAATATCAGGCTATTCCGAAGCTCGGATGAGCCACGCCACGTGAATTTAGAAGTTTTATGGCTGAGTTTACACTGTTCCTTGTGGTGTGACCCATTTGATTTCTGGATCGGCCTCATTTGTTACCAATAGGTGAAAATGAGGTGGAACTCCTGATAGACGGTGTGGATCTCATTCACCCTACCCCACGTGTCGCTCGGTCAGAGCAAGTCAACTGGGATCGGATTAGATGCGGCCCCATCCTCACCCAACACGGTGCGGCCCTGATGGTGGGCCCTACGATGATCTATGTATTGTATATCCACGCTTTTCATCCGTTTTTTCAAAGCATTTCAGGATACGAACCCAAAAATAAAGTAGATCCAAATCTCAGGTGGACCACACCACGTGAAACAGATGTGATTGACCATTAAAATCTTCTCGTGGGACACTAAAGTTTTGGATCAAGCTGATTTTAGTTTTATCCCTTCATCCATATTTTTATGACATTATTAACGGATTGGATGGAAATTAAACATTAAAGCTGGCATTAAGGTGGGCCCTAATACGTTTTTAATGGTGGATGTCCAATTAACACTATTTCTATACTGTATTGAGATTTGGTCCACTTCATTTTTGGGCTAATGCTCTTAGATGAGCTGGGAAAATAGATTGATGGGATGGATATACAATACACATGTCAAGGTGGGCCCCACAAGATGGGTGAGTGTGGGACCCACCTTGATGTCTAAAAAAATAAAGTAGATTCAAATCCCAGGTGGACCATGGTACTGGAAATAATAGTAATTAACTATTAAGAATATCTTATGGGACACACAAGTTTTGGATCAAGATTATATTTGTGTGAGCTCTTCATCTAGTTCTTTATGACCTTATTAGCGAGTTGGATGGAACGTAAACAATCCAATGGATTCATGAAGTTTTTAATGGTGGGGATTCAATCAAGATTGTTTCATGTAAGATCAGTCTATCATCCATATTAGATTTATATATGCTTCAGTTTTTGAATCGTAACTTAAAAAATGAGTTTATGAATGGATGGCGTGAATGTAAGGCACATACATCACGGTGGGCCCCACAGTAATGGATCCCACCCACCTCCATGGATGGGATCCACTGAGGGCCTGTTTGGTCAGGCAAATTAACTGTCTGTTTGGCTGGACGAATCCCATACGATTACGATGGATGGGATAGATTTTAAGGTAATGACGGACACCCAGATCCATAGCTTAACGGTAGGTTGTGGAGATACTTCCCGTTTGGCCAGGTGAATTGGAAGGGATTGAATGATTTTAGGGAGTAATAATGGAGATTATCTTGAGATCCATAGGATTATTATATCCAATATGTTTAGCGCACCCGGCCAATTCAACCCTCCCATCCCTTCCAATCCCTCGAACCCATCCCTTCCAATCCCTCTAACCAAACAGGTCCCTAGCAAATTTGAATAGGTTAGGGTGGATTGAATGGGATTTAAAGGTAATGATGGTGTTGTCAGTAGATTGTCTGAAGCTCCGTGAGATTGAGATCAAATCACCGACCCTGTTTAGCATACTCAGCCAATCCCAGGATTTAACTTTCAACCCCTTCCAATACCATTCAATCCCTTCCAATCCAATGGCCAAACAGGCCCTTAATGTCTTGGCATCGATCCCCCAAGGGGGTGGCTAATATGGAGCGTATGTATTGACATCCCTTCTAATCCGTCTAGCCAAACATGGATCTTAAACCAATCCATTGACATCACCGTCATTACTTTAAAATTGATCTCATCCCTCCTAATTCTATTAATTCATGCTTGGGGCGTATTTGGTTAGACAGATTGGAAGGTAAAATCCAAGGATACGCTGGGCGTGCCAAACAAATTCGGTGAACTTGTTCCGGGATATAGCAATCCCATGGATCTTAACCAATCCACTGACCCGATCATCATTACCTTGAAACCCACCCATCCCTCCTAATCCCATGGGATCCGTCCGGCCAAACAGGCCCTTAGAGATTGAAAAAGCATAGCCCTTCGATGAATGGCTGAAAAAAAAGATTGTCGACCTAATCTTAAAATAGTCATGGTTAGGATCCACCCAACTTTACACGGTGCACAGGTGCCAAACTGGTAGGTTGTGATAAATCCCAGCCGTGTATAAGGTGGAAGGTGGGCCCCAATCGTGGAGACGATGTGGCACAAAAATCTGGCCGGTCCACTCATCGCGGGCCAATGCTGTAAGCAGACAATGACCAAAAAACAAAAACCAACGATCCACAGTCAACGTGCAATGAAGCTTTCGGTGGTTCGCGGAGAATAGGCGCCACATCGGGCGGTGGTTAGAAGTCTACAACTTCCGTACTATCGAGGTCTACGGTTTACCTGCCTGCCTTTCGTCACCTACCTGATGAATGGAAACGGATCGGCTACTCCCCCTGACACCAGCCAATGGCTGGTGGTTGGTGCTCTGTGGGCCCCACTATGATGTATGTATTTCATACATGCCATCCATCTATTTTTACAGATAATTTTACAGTATGAATCCTAAAATGATTTATATCCAATTCTCAAGTGGACCACATTAAAGGAAATAGTGTTTAATGAGTTTCAACCTTTAAAAACCTTTGGGGCCATGAAAATTTTGGATCAAGTTGATATTTGTTTTTTCCCTTCATCTGGGACTTTATGACCTAATCCACAGATTGGATGTCAAATAAACAGGACAGTGGGCCTTAAGAGAATTTTAATGGTGGATATCTAATCACTATTGCTTTCATGTGGTGTGGTCCACCTGAGATATATATCCCTCTCATTTTTGGGAATCAAACACTAAAATTATCTGCAAAAATTGATGAATAGAATGGATGAAACATGTACATCATGGTGGGGCCCATCGAGCACTGACCACCATATGCGGGGCCTGTGTCGGGGGAGTAGCCAATCCTTTTACCTAAGAGAAATTTAGGACCGTGGACCCAACCTTTTAGCCAGCTTTTTTTTATGAAAGAAGACCAACATTATTTTGCAACTTAGAATTGCTTGTACGAACAGAAAATTTGAGAACGAAAATACCCCTCCCTTTTGAAGACGAGCGCTGACGCTCTTCCAGCCGAGAGTTGTACGAACGGCTCAAAAGAGATCAAAGTTACATGGCCCCACAACTATGTATTTATTATATCCACGGCGTTCATATCCAAAGATCAACTGGAACACACCATAAAGAGCTGCATGAAAACTAATTTTTACCGTTAAAAATTTTGTAGGGTCCACCATAACATTTACTTTACATCCAATCTATTCATGAGGTCACAAAGGCCTGGATGAAGAAGGAAAAAAAGTTTTCATAATGATCCAAAACTTTCGTAACCCCTAAAAGGGTTTCAATGGTAGATGTTCAATTCCTGCCTTTTACAGTGTGGTCCACTTGATAATTAGATCTATCTTATTTTTCATCCCAAACCTTAATACGAGCACTCCAAATAGATGGATGGTTTGGATATAACATAGACATCATGATGGGATCCACAAAAGCAACATAGTAAAAAAAAAAAAAAAATGGCCACGGCACTGCTTGTTCGCTACAGTAATAGCTACGATTATAATCCGTAACTAAAGTGTATCAAAAATTCTAAATTTTTAAGACAAACTCGCTGGACAGTTTTGAACTTTTTCGAAAAAATCGACAAATCGTCGATATATCGACATATCGTCGATATATCGACGCAATTATAGCTACGATTATAATCCGTAGCTAAAGTGTATCAAAAATTGTTATTCATGACTAACGTCGATATATCGATGATATGTAGATAATATCGACAACTTATGTCGATTATATCGATGATATGTAGATAATATCGACAACTTATGTCGATAATATTAAGGATATGTAGATAATATTGACGTTTGCATCTTTTGTAAAAAAAAATAAAAAAATTATATATATATATATATATATATATATATTTGTTTTCGTTTAGGTTAAGGTTTAGGTTTAAGTTTAGGTTATAAGTTTTGGGATTTGAGAATGGCTTTGGGTTTAAGTTATAGGTTTTGGTTTTGGTTTTATTTATAGGTTTTGGGATTTGAGAATGGGTTCGGGTCTAGATTATAGGTTTTGGTTTTGGTTTTGGTTATAGGTTTTGGTTTAGGTTATAGGTTATAGGTTTTGGGATTTGAGAATGGGCTCAGGTTTATGTTATTGGTTTTGGTTTTGATTTAGGTTATAAGTTATGGGTTTTGGTTTTGGTTTAGGTTATAGGTTATAGGATTTGACAATGGATTCGAGTTTAGGTTATAGGTTTTGATTTTTGTTTAGGCTATAGGTTTTGATTTAGGTTATAGGTTAACGGTTTAGGTTAAGGTTATAGGTTTTTTGATTTGAGAATGGGTTCGGGTTTAGGTTATAGGTTTTGGTTTTGGTTTAGGTTATGGATTTTGGGATTTAAGAATGGGTTTGGGTTTAGGTTATAGGTTTTGGGATTTGAGAATGGGTTCGGGTTTAGGTTATAGGTTTTGATTTAGGTTATATGTTATAGGTTTAGGTTTAGGTTATAGGTTATAGGATTTGAGAATGGTTCAAGTTTATGTTATATGTTTTGGTTTTGATTTAGGTTATAAGTTTTGATTTAGGTTATAGGTTATAGGTTTAGGTTTATGTTATAGGTTTATATTTAGTAATGTTTTCTCTTGGGTTTTCAAGTTTAGGTTTAGGTTAAGGAGTTGATATTAGGATTAGGTGTAGGTTTAGGTTTAGAGATTTGAGAATACATTTAGGTTTTGGGTTTAGGTTATAGGTTTAGGTTTAGGTTATAAGTGTCGGTTATATGTTAAGGTTTAGAGAACTGAGAATAGGTTAAGGTTTAGGTTTAAGAAATCGGGTTCGGAACCAGGTGAGTTTTCAAGTTTAGGTTTAGGTTAAAGAGTTGATATTAGGATTAGGTGTAGGTTTAGGTTTAAGGATTTGAGAATACATTTAGGTTATAGGTTTAGGATTAGGTTATAGGTGTCGGTTATATGTTAAGGTTTAGGGAACTGAGAATAAGTTAAGGTTTAGGTTTAGGAAATCGGGTTCGGGATCGGGTTTAAGTTTGGGTTTGGGTTTTCAAGTTTAAGTTTAGGTTAAGGAGTTGATATTACGATTAAGTGTAGGTTTAGGTTTAAGGATTTGAGAATATATTTAGGTTTAAGGTTTAGGTTTATGTTATAAGTGTCGGTTATATGTTAAAGTTTAGGGAACTGAGAATAGGTTAAGGATTAAGTTTAAGAAATCGGGTTCGGGACCGGGTTTAGATTTGAGTTTTCAAGTTTAGATTTAGGTTAAGGAGTTAATATTAGGATTAGGTGTAGGTTTAGGTTTAGGGATTTGAGAATACATTTAGGTTTTAGGTTATAAGTGCAGGTTATAGGTTTAGGTTTAAGTTAGGTTATAGGTTAAGGTTTAGGGAATTGAGAATAAGTTAAGGTTTAGGTTTAGGGATTTGAGAATACATTTAGCCCTAAAAGGGTTTTAATGGTAGACGTTCAATTCCCCACTGCCTTTTACAGTGTGGTCCACTTGATAGTTAGATCTATCTTATTTTTTGTCTCAAGCCTTAATATAAGCTCGTAAAATATATGGACGGTTTGGATATAACACATACATCATGATGAGACCCACAAAAGCAAAAAAATATATATATTTCAGTTTGCCCCGCTCATTTGCCCCGCTCAATTGAGAGGGGCAAACTGAAAATTGAGCGGGGTAAACTAGAAATTGAGCGGGAGAAACTGAAATTATTATTATTTTGCTATGTTTCTTTTGTGGGTCCCATTATGATGTATGTGTTATATCCAAACTGTACATATATGAGCGGGGCAAACTGGAAATTGAGCGGGGTAAACTAGAAATTGAGCAGGGCAAACTGAAAATTGAGCGAGACAAACTGGAAATTGATCGGGACAAATTAAAAATTGAGAGGGGCAAACTGAATTATTATTATTTTACTATGTTGCTTTTGTGGGTCCCAACATGATGTATGTGTTATATCCAAACCGTCCATATATGAGCGGGGCAAACTGGAAATTGAGCGGGGCAAACTAGAAATTGAGCGGGGCAAACTGATTTTTTTTTAATTTTTGCTATGTTGCTTTTGTGTGTCCCATATGATGTATGTGTTATATCCAAACCGTCCATATATGAGCGGGGTAAACTGAAAATTGAGCGGGACAAACTGAAAATTAAGTGGGGCAAATTAGAAATTGAGCGGGGCAAACTGAAAATTGAGCGGGGCAAACTAGAAATTGAGCGGGGCAAACTGATTTTTTTTTTTTTGATATGTTGCTTTTGTAGGTCCCATCATGATGTATGTGTTATATCCAAACCGTCTATATATGAGCGAGGCAAACTGAAAATTAAGCGGGGCAAACTGAAAATTGAGCGGGGCAAACTAGAAATTGAGCGGGGCAAACTGATTTTATTTTTTTTGCTATGTTGCTTTTGTGGGTCTCATCATGATGTATGTGTTATATCCAAACCGTCCATATATGAGCGGGGCAAACTGAAAATTGAGCAGGGCAAACTAGAACTTGAGCGGGGCAAACTGAATTTTTTTTAAGGATTTGATAATGGGTTCAGGTTTAGGTTTAGGTTTTGGTTGAAGTTATAGGTTATAAGTTTTGAGATTTGAGAATGGGTTCGGGTTTAGGTTATAGGTTTTGGTATTGGTTTAGGTTATAGGTTTTGGTTAAGGTTATAGGTTATAGATTTAGGTTTAGGTTAAGGTTAGGTTTAGGTTATAGGTTTTGGGATTTGATAATGGGTTCGGGTTTAGGTTATTTTGGTTGGTTTAGGTTATTGGTTATAGGTTTAGGATGAGGTTTAGGTTTAGGTTTAGGTTTAGGTTTAGGTTATAGTTATAGGTTTTGGGATTTGAGAATGGGATCGGATTTAGGTTATAGGTTTTGGTATTGGTTTAGGTTAAGGTTATAGGTTATAGGTTATAGGTTTAGGTTTAGGTTTATGTTAGGTTTAGGTTATAGGTTTTGGGATTTGATAATGAGTTTGGGTTTAGGTTATAGGTTTTGGTTTTGGTTTAGGTTATAGGTTATAGGTTTAGGATAAGGTGTAGGTTTAGGTTTAGGTTATAGGTTTTGGGATTTGAGAATGGGTTTAGGTTTAGGTCATAGGTTTTAGGATTTGGGAATGGGTTTAAGTTTAGGTTATAGGTTTTGGTTTTGGTTTTAGTTTAGGTTTTGGTTAAGGTTATAGGTTATAGGTTTAGGTTTAGGTTATAGATTTTGAGATTTGAAAATAGTTTTAGGTTATAAGTGAAAATCCTCCCCATCTAAGTTCATCACAGTGGGCCCCCTAAAAAAAATAATAATTTCAGTTTGCCATACTCAATTTCTGGTTTGCCCCGCTCAATTTTCAGTTTGAGCGGGGCAAACTGAAAATTGAGCGGGGCAAACTAGAAATTGAGCGGGGCAAACTGATTTTTTTTTTTTTTGCTATGTTGCTTTTGTGGGTCCCATCATGATGTATGTGTTATATCCAAACCGTCCATATATGAGCGGAGCAAACTGGAAATTGAGCGGGGCAAACTGAAAATTAAGTAGGGCAAACTAGAAATTGAGCGGGGCAAACTGAAAATTGAGCGGGGCAAACTGAAAATTGAGCATACATTTAGGTTTTATGTTATAAGTGTAGGTTATAGGTTTAGGTTTAAGTTAGGTTATAGGTTAAGGTTTAGAGAATTGAGATTAGGTTAAGGTTTAGGTTTAGGAATTTGAGAATACATTTAGGTTTTAGGTTACAAGTGTACAATATAGGTTTTGGTTTAAGTTAGATTATAGGTTAAGGTTTAGAGAATTGAGAATAAGTTAAGGTTTAGGTTTAGGGATTTGAAAATATATTTAGGTTTTAGGTTTAGGTTTAAGTTTTAAGTTTAGGTTTATGTTTAAGTTTTGAGCAGGGGCAAACATGAAATTTAGTGGGGGTAAACTAGAAAATCAACGGGACGAACATGAAATTGAGCTGGGAAAACATGAAATTGAGTGGGGCAAACTAGAAATTGAGCAGAAAAAACATGAAAAATGAGTGGTGCTTGTTTAATTTTGTGACGCTATCTATCATGCCATTGAGCGAAGGGAGCATTATCAGTTTGAGCGGGGCACACATGAAATTCAGCAGGACAACCTAAAAATTGAGCGGATTAAAATAGAAATTCAGTGGGGCAAACAAGAAATTCAGCAGGACAACCTGAAAATTGAGCGGGTCAAAATAAAAATTCAGTGGGGCAAACAAGAAATTCAGCACGAGTAACATGAAATTGAGCGGGGTAAACTAAGAAACGAGCGGGGTAAGCTTGAAATTGAGTGGAGAAAACTAGAAAACGAGCGGGGTAAGCATGAAATTAAGCGAGACAACTAGAAAATGAGCAGGTCAAGCATGAAATTGAGCAGGGCAAACATGAAATTGAGCAGGGCAGACTAGAAAATGAGCGAGAAAAATTTGAATTTTGAGCGGAAAAAACTTGAATTGATGGATTTAGATGATGGATATCCAATCACTATTATTTTCTTGTAGCATGGTACATCTAAGATTTATATCCCTCTTATTTTTAGGATGAAGCCCTGAAATGATCTTTACAAATGGATGAACGGAATGGATAAAACACATACATCATGGTGGGGCCCATAGAGCACTGACCACTAGCCATGGGGCTAGTGTCAGGGGGAGTAACCAATCCGTTTCCTATACTACATACATTTAATGTGGGCCCAACTGATGCGTGATTTCTTCTCTAAACTGAACATTTTCAGAAGAAGACAAAATGCTGATAAGGGGGGCCCACAAAATGAATTTTTTTCATCTTTCTTATGGAACTGGAGGGTGGAAAGGGAGGTGAAAGCAACGTGAAAGCAGCAGTGGAAAGGGAGATGAAAATCAAACAGTGAAAATGGAGAGAAAAAGTGGACAGTAGTGAAAAGGAGGGGTATTTTCGTCCTGAAATTGGGTCTCCGCACGTGGAGGTCTAAGTTGCAAAAGTAATTTTGTATTCTTTCATAAAAACAGCTGGATAAAAGGTGGGCAAACTAGATTTTGATAGTGGGGTCAATTTTCAGTTTGCCCCGCTCAATTTCTAGTTGGCCCCGCTCAATTTTCAGTTTGCCCCGCTCATATATGGACGGTTTGGATATAACACATACATCATGATGGGACCCACAAAAGCAACATAACAAAAAAAAATAATTTCAGTTTGCCCCGTTAAATTTCTAGTTTGCCCCGCTCAATTTCTAGTTTGCCCGCTCAATTTCCAGTTTGTCCTGCTCAATTTGCCCGCTCAATTTCCAGTTTGTCCTGCTCAATTGAGCAGGGCAAACTGAAAAATTGAGCGAGGCAAACTAGAAATTGAGCAGGACAAATTGAAATTATTTTTTTTTTAACTTTTGTGGGTCCTATCATGATGTATGTGTTAATCCAAACCGTCCATATATTTTACGAGCTCATATTAAGGCTTGAGACGAAAAATAAGATAGGTCTAACTATCAAGTGGACCACACTGTAAAAGGCAGTGGGGAATTGAACGTCTACCATTGAAACCCTTTTAGGGGTTACAAAAGTTTTGAATCATTATGAAATTTTTTTTCCTCTTCATCCAGGTCTTTTTGACCCTATGAATGAACTTAGATGGGGAGGATTTCTCACAAACATCACAGTGGGCCCCCTAAAGGATTTTAATGGTTGACGCTCATTCAACACTGTTTCCAGTAATGTGGTACACTTGAGATTTGGATATATCTCATTTTTGGTCTCATACCATAAAATGATCTCGAAAAATATATGGACGGCATGGATGAAAAGCACACATCAAGGTGGGGCCCACATATGGACGGCTGGTGGCAGGCAGAGTACTCAATCTGTTTCCTTGAAAGGAGGGGTATTTTCGTCTTGAAATTCTGAATCCGCACGTGCGGGTCTAAGTTGCAAAACAAAAGTTTGTATTCCTCCATAAAAATAGCTGGCTAAAAGGTGGGGTCCACAGTATTAAATTTCTCTTTACCTAATGAATGCTCGCAGAAATCAAAATGATTCATCCAGGCCGTCTATACATTTTTTAAGCTCATTTTAGGAGTCATTTGGCACCGTCTACAAGAGGGGATTGTGGGGTTTCAAATCCCCCCCCCCCCCCCCCCCCCCCCCGCCCCCCTCCTATGACAGGGGGGTTTCTAATCCCTCTTCCAGGAGGTTTTCAATCCATGGTGAGAGCTTGGATTACACGTAAAATCATTTCAATAGTTACAGGTGTGACATAAGTATTATTGTACACTATCATTCTACTGGGCACATGGCCCACTAATGATGATCAGCACCGTCCAAACATTGTCCATGTAAATTAGCACTGTCCAAACATTGTTCAGCACCATCCAAACATTGTCCATATTAATCAACAACTAAAAATCGTTGGTTCATCACACAGACATAATCTTATGCTTACAGTCCATCCGAGACTTGGAATTTCATCGTTTTCAAACAAAGCATATATTTCAGCTGGCTTATCACAACCATAGTGTCAAAAATTATATATCTCACTAATTAGAGATATTAAAGTTGCTTTAGTAATTAAATTGAAACCCTTACAAATGTACCATGCATAGGTGTTTTTGAATTAAAGTTAATTCACAATCTAGGGTGCCTAACATGTTGTAAGGATTGCAAATCTAGAGGGTTTCCAATCCTGGGGCTCCGAATCAAGGGGTTTCCAAATCCACGACTCCCCGACAGGCCCTTAGTTGAACCTAAAATTGAAGCACATCCAAAGCTCAAATGCATGATACTATAGGAAACAATGAGAATAATGATTTTCACAGTTGAAACCTTTTTAGGGCCCACCGTGACATCTTCATGAGATCACACAGAAAGGGATAAAGGGAAAACACAAATATCAGCCCGTGTCCAAAACCTATGACTCTCATGAATGTTTCAATGGTAGATGAGGTTAAATATCACTCATTGACTTCAAGCAGGGCCTTAGTCAAAGCACCTGCTACAATTAAGAGCAAGTTTTAGAGACTATTATTAAGTTGGACTTATTGATGAGATGTACAGATGTTAGGCAAGGAGGAGCATCATCTCAAGCACACCTACATAAACAAAATTCCTAAGGTATAACAGGTCCATGCAAGATTGAGACCGGTAGACCAACTCTAGGTTTATGACAATGAACAAATCGTAGGCCTTGTCACAGTTTCATTGCTCGAGGTCTTCTCATGTTTATTTAAAGTCACTCATTGGAAACCAAGAAAGGGAGACAAAAAGGAAGGGAAACAAGGGCAGCTAGAGACATAGAGATCGAGGAAGTGAGAGAAGGTCCAAAGAGGGCGAGGGTGGAGTCGACATGGTGCAAAGGTTCTGCCAAATTTTCAGAGCTAATCTTCATTGCATCCAGTGTTTTTTTTTTTTTTTTTTTTTCCACATATTTGATGTTTACGTGACCCTCCACCGCCTCTGAAAATTCTTCATCTCTAGACTACCCGTCAATTAAAGGCAAAGTCAGAAGATACTGAAGTCAATGAATATGGTTGTAATTTAGGACATTTGGTTATCTCTTTTGATCGAAAAGGGTGTCTGATTTCTCATTTTCTTCTTACATTCCGAATCAAATCGTATTTCATTTTGCACATACCAGAATACCAGTAATTCACGCACTTACTTTTTTATTTTATTTATTCAATACTATTTTTTTAATTATATGTTTTTTTATTTTGCTTACTTACATGGAATCTTAAACTCTATAAAATAAGGTTAAATTTTATTTTCTTTATTTCACTTACATAGGGTCCTATAACTCAGTGCAGTATAACTTAACTCCTTTATTTTTATACTGATTTTACCTTTATTTATTTTGTCTACTCATGCCCTGAAGCCTAGTTAGTATGACTTAACTTTGTGGGGTTGGGAGTCCAACTGAATCCTCTTAAAAATTGTATAGTCTTATAAAGTAGAGACCGTGTAATCCTTTACTTTTCGTAATGAAATCATTACCCAAAATTTACGGCGAAAACCAACCCAGGAGTCATTTGAGTAGAGAAATCTTCTGACTTCTAGTCCTTTAGGCCATTATATGGGTTCTAATCAAATGTAGATTTTGAAGTCGTATTTGACTAATGATGATTCCAAGTTAAATGTATTTTTAATTCAGAATCAATCCCATATTTAAATTAAATCAAACAAAAAGAAAGCCAAAAAAGCGAGGGTATAATTCCATACACTTGTTCATTAGGATGGCATTTACAACATTATTATCAACGCTACATCCTGTGATGTGGCCTGCTTGAGTTTTGAATTTGCCTTATTTTTTATGATTGTACTTTAAAATGATACTTAAAATGACATGAGAAAATGGATGAATGAAACAATACACCATATGGGCCCCTTACGAGCCCGCTCGAATTGCCCAACTATGCTATAGTATTAAGTAGCTTAGTATGATATGAGTCCACCATAGATGTATGTGTCTTATCTATGCCATCAATCCATTTGTTCTCTCATCTCATTTAACAGCATCAATCCAAAATTAAAGCATAATCAAAACTCAAGTGAACTACACCACAGAAAAAAGTGGGGATAATGACGTCCACAGCTGAAACCTTCTTAAAGCTCACAGTAATATTTATTTATCATACAACCGGTTTATACGGTCACATAAAACATGTTCATTCGCTAAAATGATCCAGAAAAACAAATGGACGGCTTACACAAGACATATACATCAGGGTGGGCCCCACTGAGTTTTGAATTACTCAGTACGCAATCGCATCCGTAGGAAGAAGTTCGGGTGCAGGCAATCCACGCCCTTCAGGTATACAGTATACTGCCACGGACGGGGATAGCGTATTAACTCAAGCACGCCATACAGTGCTGAGTAAACTTTATAGGACATGGAGCACGCTGTGATACATATGTATCATCCACGCCGTCCATCCGTTTTTACAGCTCATTTTGGTAGATGAACCCAAAATTGAAGTATATCCAAAGTTTAAGTGGACCACACCACATTGAAACAGTGGGATCCACTTAAGCTTTGGATATGCTGCAATTTTGGTCTCACGGGCTAAAACGAGTTGAAGAAACGTGTGGAAGCGACACATCACGGTGAGGCCCACCGTAGGAAAAAGTTGAGATGGGACATCCACCGTCGGTTTTGTCTATAGCCTGTGATCATATGCCGTCCAAGGATAAAATAATTGCTCTGAAACTAACAGATTCTGAAAAGCAGGTGGGCCAAACCACGTGAAGTTAGAGGCTTTTAGGAATAATTTTCTGAGGTGGCTCACTTGTGTTCGATCAGCTTGTTTTTTGAGATGAAAACAAAACAATGAATGCTGTAGCTGATGGACGGTGGATTTCATCCATTTTGGGTAGTTGCCTGAAAGTTGGATGCGATTTTGGTGGATCCTAAACCATTGAGATCAATGGTTACATGACTGTGGGACCCACGGTGACGTATGTTTTTTTATATATATATCTATGTGGTCCATCCATTTTTCCAGCTCACTTTAGGAAATGAGCTAAAAAATGAAGCCAATCAAAATCTCAAGCATGCCACACCATGGGAAACGGTGGTGATTGAATGCCCACCATTAAAAACTTTTTAGGTAGAATCAACAATCTAATCCATGTATTTGTTAGACACGCCATGAATTGCTGTTGATTGTAAGGATCAATTTTGTTAGGCAATCGTAACCGTTGGCTAAAAAAGAGGCCAAATTAAGGATGGACGGGATCATCCGATCAACTAAGAGCACGGCTTCTCTCTAGGGCTGTCAATGGCCCGTGTAGTCCTGGTGGGCCTTTGGGCTTAGCTTTTGTTGGGCCAGGTTTGGGGTGGTGTACGGGCCCAACTATAGAGCTCGAGTTTAAAATAGAAGCCCTTTGTAAATCGGGCCAAACTCGGGCTTAGTACTCCAAAAGCCCATAAACCCAACCCGGCATGATAGGTCTTTTCTAAACCTAATTTTCCTTTGGTTCTCTTCATCTCTCTCACACATGAGTAGGGTTGTACACAAACCGAGTTAGATCAATTAGCTTGCTCGACTCGACTCGAAAAAACTTGATTCAGCATGGTTAGAAACTAAATTCACGCTGAGTTGAGCTAAATTTTTGAGCTCGAAAAAATTTTAAATGGAGTTCAAGCTTGCTCGAGCTCAACTTGGCCCAACTCGGATCGAACTCCAACTTGAATCGAACTCGGATCAAACTAGTTTGGTGACTCAATTGCATTGATATTGATGTTGCTCATCAAGTGTTTGACGAAATGGCACAATGAAGTGTCGGCATGTGGCAAGGAAGATATGTATATGAAACAAATACTATTTTTTCTTGGTTTTGATGTTGCCTACATGGCGTTTAATGAAATACATGTAAATAGTTGTTGTTGTTTTGCATACACTAAAAAATTGAAAGTGCACTCCATGTGTTTGTGAAAATGGCGCATAGACTCGATCTTGGCTCGAACTAGCCTGAGTTGCTAACAGAATCGAGTCGAGCTGGCCAGTCAAGCTCGAGGACCGAGCCGAGCCGAGTTCTAGCTGGGGTTAGCTAGTGGCCGAGCCGAGTCGAGTTGTGTCAATCTTGACTTGGTTTGACTTATGTACACCTCTATGCACAAGGCATACCAAAATGTCATTTATACACAAAGATATTTAGGGCTTGGGTCAAGCTTTGTGTAAATGTCCCGAGTCGAACTCAAGTTGGACTATTTCAACCTATCATGGGCCTGAGCTAGATTTGGGCTTAGGTTTAGAATTGCAGGCCATGCTTGGGCAGAGCTCGACGTGGCCCTAAACCGACCCATTGATAGTCCTACTCTCTCTTCTCTCTAAAGAGAGACTTTTGCATCAAGGCTATCTACTTCATGGGCCTACTTGATGAACGACTGCGATATGAGAGGATGGGACCCAGGTGGAGACAGGATAACCTATCCTCTTGGTGACCCCTATCGATGTTGTAGGCCCCACCATGATGTATGTGTTTTATCCATACCTCCCATTCATTTCTCCAGCTCATTTTAGGGAATGAACCAAAAAACCAGGGAGATCCAAATTTCAAGTGGACCACACCGTAGGAAAATAGTGGTGATTAAATGCCCAAAGTTAAAAACGTTAGCCACTGTAATGTTTATTTGCCATCCAACCTAAGGATTAGGTCACACATACCTAGACAAAGGGAAAACAAAAAATATAAGCTTGATTCAAAACTTTTGTGGCTCTTGAGAAATTTCTAATGGTAGCCATTTAATCACCTATTTTTCCTGTGCCATAGTTTGCCTTAAATTTGGATATGCCTCATTTTTGGGTAAATGCCTTAAAATGAGCTGGACAAATGGATGGTGACTGCAGACACACCACACTAAATGAAGTTAAATCTCACCTATCGATTTCAAGTGGGGCCCTTTCAAAGCACCTATACAGCTAAGGTCAAGCTCCATGGATCAGATCGGCCGACACCGAGGCGTAAAAGTGGTAGGATAAAGAAGGATAACCGTTTCAAGCGTACCCCGCAGAGTGAAATCCCTTTATATATATATATATATATATATATATATATATATATATATATATATATAAAAGTACGAAAGTTATAATTGTCCATGGCCAGTTACAAGCAAACTAGTCTATTGAGGACTGGTTGTACTTGTAACCGGTCCATGAATAACCGGTTATACGCAAAACTGGTCATTGGTCAACTGGTGTTGGGTGTATGATTGCTTGACCAATCATAAGCCCGGCCACTGCGGTTTGATTTGCTCGAGCCTGCTATTTTTCTAACGCTGCAGTTGCTTCGGATTGTCCGATCCTCCCTCAGTCCCTATTGGTCACTACTCGACAGCTTCCCACGCTTATTTAAAGACACTCATCTACAAAAAAAAAAAAAAAATTTAAAAAAAAAATGGGAGAGAAACACCGAGGGAGATGGAGAGAAGCTAGAGACAGAGAGACAGAGGAAGTAAGAGAAGATCCAGAGAGGGTGAGGATGGGATTGACTCTACGCGAAGGTTATAGGATTCTTCGGAGATAGTCTAGGTCGCGGCGGGCATTCTTTTTTTTAAAAAAAATTTACACATACTCAATGCCTACGTGACCCTCTACCACCTCTTAAAATTCTTACTTACTAAATTATCCTGTTAAATAAAGTTAAAGTTAGAAGATACTGAAGTTAACGTGTAGAGTCGGTATTCAGAACATTTGATCAACCCTTTTGATTAAAAAAAGCATTTAATTTTTTTTTCTTACGTTTCAAATCTGTTGTAATCGGATGTTTTAAATCTGTAATTCCCTTGCTGCTCGACCAGTCGAGGGGGCTGCTCGACTAGTTGAGGACAACTCGACTCGAAGTCCAGCATGTTTTTTCTTTTAGGTGTCTGAGCCACTTGACCAGTCGAGGGTTAGGCTTGACCGGTCGAGGGTGACCTTTGACCGGACCTGACTTGACTAGTCGATGGTTATATAGATAGTGCGCGAATTTTGCGTGGACTGCATAAATTTGAGACAGTTTTGCAGAGGTGCGGAAGGAGAGTTTCTTAAAATATAAATATGGGTCCCTAAGGCTATTCTAAGGCATGCTAAGGTTTCCTAAAGGGTTTCTAGAAGGAGTTCTAGGATTTTAAAGGGTGTAGCAAAGGTGAGATTCAAGGTTGTTCGAATCGGGTAAATCCTCTCTCTTTGTAATTTATGTTTTCATAATGGAATTCTGTTGCTTTATGCCATGGTTTTTTCTCAAAAGAGTTTTTCACGTTAAATCTGCGTGTTCTCTTGTGTGTGCTTGGTGTCATTGAATTGTTATCCTAGATATAGATCTCTGTGATTCCGCAGCATAAATCCCCAACAAGTGATATCAAAGCAATCATTAGCGCACAGATCTGAATCTGAGGAATTAGTAATAATGGCAAGCACTAGGTATGATATTGAGAAGTACTCTAAGAAAAATAAATTCGAGATATGGAAGATCAAGATGATCAGTTCTTTAAACAAGTAAGACAAAGAAGGTGCTCTTGAGGTGCGAAAGTCTACTATGACTGATGATTAATTAAATACTCTTGATAAAAAGGTTTTATTATCGATCCGTTTATGTTTCACGGATGAGGTTCTCTATAATGTCATGAGGGAGAAAACTGCGGCTAAGTTGTGGGTGAAGTTAGAGGATGTCTATTTCAAAAAAATCTTCTGAAAATTGCCTACACTTGAAGTGGCAGTGATATAACTTCAAGATGACAGATGGTGAAGATCTGGAGGCTCACATCAACAACTTTAATAAATTGGTTTGTAAATTGCTGGATATGGAGGAAGTAGTGAAAGATGAAGAATAAGCATGTATGTTGCTAAATTCTTTTTCGACGTCATATAAGTCATTCAAGGACACAATGTGCTATACGAATAAAACCTTGAGTGTCGACACCGTTATCTCAGTCCTTCAATGGAAGGTTATGAGAAAGCTTAACGTCAACATATGAATATCTTCTGACGCACTGCGTACAAGGGGTAAAAATTCTGAACAAGGTATAGGTTCTTCAGGTTCTAGATCCAAATCTAAGGGCAAGGGCAAAGAAAATGTAAAGTGCTGGAACTGTGGGAAGGAATGACATATGAAGAATGATTGTACGGATTCTAAATCTAAGAAGAAGATTCTGAGGCTTCATACAGGGAGACCAATGCTACCACATCAGATAGATCGAGGAGACAGGGCAGGAAGGCTGAGACGCACGGACGAGGACACAGAGCAAGTGGAGCGGCTACCTGTGAGAAGAATCACACAGTATAATCGCAAGATATCGGCGATGTACATGAATGACTCCAATATCGCAGGGAATTTATCTTTTATTCAGATGGCTCTAAGCGAGTTTGGTGTTGAGAAGTGGAAGGTGACTATGGACGACGTGATGAACTCGTTGTACCAGATCTATACATGGGAGTTGGTGGAGTTTCCAGTGGGCTAGAAAGTGGTTGGATGTAGCTGGATCTTAAGGAGGATACAACATAGATACAGAGCAAGGTTGATGGCGAAGGGTTATGCTCAAAGAATGGATTGACTTCTCAGAGATATTTGCACCAACAGTATAGTAGGTGTCTATTAGATTCTTGATTGGCGCTGGTGGACCAATGTGAATTTGAGCTAAAAGGATGGATGTAGACTCTACACTTCTGCAAGGAAAATTGAAAGAACAGATTTACATGAAACAACTAGAGTGGTTCGAAGTTAAAGGGGCTAAGAAAAAGGGTTTGTGGGAGGTCGTTGTACAACCTGTTGCCTAGGCAATGAAATAAAGTTTGATTCATTCATGGTGGGTTATGTATTGTATGTTAATGACATGTAGATTGCCATGCATGTCTGATATCAATATACCGAAGACTCAGTTAAGTAAGACATTCAAGATGAAGAGTCGAGGGGCTGCAATGATGGTTCTCAACATTGAGACTGGAAGAGGAGTAAACTTTGGTTATCTCAGGCAGAGTACCTTGGTTAGGTATTAATCAGGGATTTGATGGACCAGACAAAGTCGGAGAGCTTTCCCTATGCATCTCTTTGCAAGTTTTCCTTAGGACACGTCCCAAAATAAATGAGGAAAAATAAGATATATCTCATGAGCTTTATTCGAATGCAGTTGTCAATGCATGTCATGGTTTGATTAGATTGGTTATTTCATAGGCTATCAGTATTGTGAGTAAATACCCTAACAATTAATATTGAGTTGCAGTGAGATGGTAAGAAGACTACGTCTTTCTTTTTGAGAAGATAGGAGCAAAGGTGGTTGGGCATGTAGATTCTGATCCTGCAGACATGCTCACCTAGAACGTTTTTACAGAGAAGTTCAAATTCTGTGCAACTTCTCTGGGCTTAGCGATGACGGAAAAGAGAAGTTTCTTAAACTATAAATAGGGGTCCATAGGGCTATTATATGGTATGTTAAAGCTTCCTAAAGGGTTTCGAAGGGTTTTTAGAAGGGGTTCTAGGGTTTCAAAGGGTGTAAGCAAGGGTGAGATCCGAGGTTGTTCGAGTAAGTCCTTTCTTTGTAATTTATGCTTTCATAGTAGAATTCTGTCACTTTGTGCCGTGGTTTTTTTCTAAAAAAATTTTCTATGTTAAATTTGTATGTTCTCTTGTGTGTGCTTGGTGCTATTGAATTTCTATCCTAAATATAGATTTGTGGGATTTCGCAGTACAAATTCCCAACAAAATCAAGTCGTATTCCATTTCACACGTACCAAAATACTAGTAATACATGCACTCATCTTTAAAAATAAAATAAAATTCTGCAAATCTTTCCAAATTATTTGCTTTTTATTTTATTTACTTACCTTAAGTTTTAAACCTTACGAAGTAAGAATAAGTACAAGGTTATGGAACCCAATGCAATATGGCTTAACTCTTTTATTCAGCTAATGCTTTTACTATTCTTTATTTCACCTACTTAGGCTCTATAGCCTAGTGCAATATATCTTAACTCTGTGGTGTTGGAAGTTTTGATGAATCCCCCAAAAAATTATAGCCCCGTAAAGTAGAGACAATGCATTACATTGAAAAATGGTGCTTAATTCATTATTTTTTCGCGATCTAGGCCCTTTAACTAAAATTTACAGTGTAGACCAATGCAAGAGTCACTCGAGTTAAGGAATATTTTGATTTCTTATCCTATATGCAATTTTACGGATTTTAACTAAGTATAAATTCTAAAGTCATATCCTGCTTAGTAAACTTTAAATTAAATACAATTTTGCCTTTGAGTCAACCCAATTTTCAAGTCAAATCAATCCCAAACTCACGTATGAAAAAGGATAAAAAGTGAAAGCATCATTTTGCATATTCGTGGGTGGCAGGGTGTTCACACATGCCCACGGTTGAATCCTTTCTAGAACATTTATTTGCCACCTAACCTTTTTATAAGGCAACATAGACATACATGATAAAACAGAAATATTAGCTTGATCCAAAACTTTTGTGGCCTTCAATAAGTAAGCAATTTATCTCCCTGGACGGTCTACTAAAGCCTTGGATTGGGCTTATACTCTAAAAGTAATATTATATGGCAAAATGAATGGACGGTGCAGATAAAACCCATTGATCATGGTGGTCCCTCAAAGGCCCTGCCTATGTCGAGCTCAGACAGTAAGAGGTAAGTATACCCAATCCACGTCGTCCGATACCACCATGATGTCTGATAGAAGTATACCCCGTCCTTCCATTGGGGGCGGATTGCATGTGCCCTAAGGCATAAAGACGTCTTTGTGCCGGGGCCTGTGTAGGGTCCACAGAGATTTCCATGACAAATACAATCCGTCCATCGGTTTTGAAAGACTATAATAGGACATGATTTTAAAAATCAGGCAGATAAAAAACTTAGGTGAGCCACACCAACAAAACAGTAGGAAAGCAATGTCCACCATTGAAACTTTTCTGGATCTGACCATGATGTTTATATGCCATCCAAATCGTTCCTAGAATTATTCCCTCTCAGATAAACTCTAAAAATAAATAACATCCTGATACAAAACTTCTATCACCGCCAAGTGTTCAATACCCACTGTCTCGTGTGGTATAACCTACATGAGTTTTATGTCTACTTGATTTAAAATCCTGTCCTATTGTGGTCTTTCAAAACAGAAGGCCGAAGTAGATTTGTCATAAACATCTCTATGGGCCCCATACAACCCCGGGCATAAAGGTATCTATCTCTGTGCCCGGGTCAGACAATCCGCTGCCCTTTCCGTTTTACCAGCGGCTCATGTTAGGAGATGGGAGCAGATTAGGTGGGCCTGGCCTTACCCAACACGATACGACCACTTTAATATGAGTCTTGTATATCCACTATGTTCATCCATTTTTTTAGCTCATTTTAGAGCATGAGCCCAAAAATGAAGCAGATCCATATCTCAGGTGGACCACACCATAAGAAACAATAGTAATTGAACCCCACCATTAAAAACATATTAGGCCCATAATAATGCCCCCTAATATTTATTTTCCATCTGATCTGTTGACAAGGTAACACGGACTTAGATGAAGGGGAAAAAACAAATATAAGCTTAATCGGTACTTTTATGGCTCATAAAAAGTTTTAAATGATTAATTACCGTTATTTCCTATGGTGTGGTCCACCTGAGATTTAGATATGCTTTATTTGTAGGCTCATGCCCTCGAAATGAGTTAGAGAATGGATAGATGGCATGAATATATAATACACATATAAAGGTGGATATGTTTTACTTACATTCCTTGCTACTGGAGCATAAGTATTAAAAAATAAAATCAATACATTCTTTTTGTGTAAATCTTCTGGCCAGTAATATGGTCTTAAATTTTTCTGTGGTTTCATTTAGTCTTAGTTTTCTTTTGAAAATTCATTTACAACTTATTGATTTTGATTATGGGAGTAGATCAACAAGTTTTTATATTCCATTTTGCAATATATAATCTATCTCATCATTTATAGATTCCTTCTAAAAATAAGCATCATGATATCTAAGGGCGTCATCTATTGTTATCGGATCATTTTATATATTATATATCAACATGATTTCTTTTTTTATGTTATCTTTATTTACTTCTATTAGCAGAAGGTATAAGTCGGGTTCAAAAGATGTACCTGTTCTGATCTTCTTGGTCCTTTTAGGTTCTATGTCCATTATATCGAGACTACTGATATCTTGATCAGGTATTTGAGAACTACTGCTTGTATTAGGTTCTTAAGATCTTATCTTTTTTCTAGTTATAGAAGAGAATGAGTTTTCATAAAACTTGACATCTCTAAATTCTATCATGATATTTACTGGGATCACATGATTAGATTCTACAACTAGAAACCTATAAGCCTTACTATTTTGTACATATCTTATGAAAATACACTCAAGAGATCTCAACTCTATTTTGAACTTTTTGGGATCAGTAAGTCTAACTAAGGTTTTACAACCCAATACCTTGAAGTACGAGATGTTAGGAATTCTATTCATTCATAGTTTATGTGAAGTCTTATGAGTCTTTGAGTGAGATATCATATTAAAGATATGATAGTCAGTCAATAGGGCTTCTCTCCAAAATTTTGAACTTAAACCTATATTATTTAGCATAGAGTTTATTATGTCTATGAAAGACCTATTTTTCGTTATGCTATATCGGTTTGTTGGGGTAAATAGGGAGTTGTAATTTAGTGAATTATACCATGAGTTTTGCAAAACTCTGAGAATTCTAAAGATAGATATTATTCTCCCCCGTTCGACCTTAAAATTTTAATCTTATGCTCTAACTGGTTTTCAACTTCTGCCTTATATATTTTGAAATTTTGTAGTGCATCATCTTTATTTTTCAATGGTATACATGGGTATAACAGAAGAAATCATCTATAAAGGTTATGAAGTACCTCTTTTTTCCTATTGTCATTAAACCGCTCATTTCACATATGTTATTACGAATTAGGTTTAGGAGTTATGATTCTCTTTCCACGATTGGAAACGGTTTTCTAGTTATTTTGGATTATACACAAATATTACATTTGTCGTTAGGTTTTGTATATTTAGGGATTGGATTAAAATTAGACATATTATTAATACTACAATAACTAATATATCCTATACAATAACTAATATGTCCTAATCTAGCATGCCAAAAAATATATGAATCAAATATATAAACGAAAGAAGAATTTTCATTTATAAGGTTCAATTTGAACATTCCATTGGATACATAACCATTCCCTATATATACCTCATTTTTAAACACAATCAATTTATCAGATTCAAATAGAAGTCTGTATTCAAACTTAGTAAGCAGACTAGTTGGTATAAGATTTCTCCTAATATCCGGTACATGCAGTACATCGTTTAGAGTAAGGACTTTTTTGGAAGTTAGATTAAGACGTACTTTCCCTTTTCCTACAACCTTGGATGTGGAGGCATTCTCCATATATAGTTCTTGATTATCCCCTATCATTTCATAGGAATTGAACATGTAATAATTTTTACAAACATGTCTAGTAGCGCCAGAATCTATCCACCATTTAACATCCTTATTTACCATATTAACTTCAAATACGACAACTGCCAGATTCATGTTTTTCGTTATATTAACTTGCTATTTCTTTTATTGCATATTCTTTTTCTATTTTCGACAATTTTTCTTAAAGTGATCAGGGATTTTGCAAAAGAAGCATGGACCCTTCTTAGATGTGCTCTTTTTGAACCCTTGGTTGTTAGGTTTGAGTCGATTATCTTTCTTGAAATGTGACTTCTCTAATTCCTGATTCATAATATTCTCGACTACATTAGCGTTACTTAAGACATCATGTTGTTCTTCTTTTTTGTCACAGAGTTTAGATTCTTCTTTTATTCAAAAAAACATTAATTAAGAGGTTCTCTAAAGACATTTTCTCTTTTTTTCTGTTTCAATGATTTTTTAATATCCTTTCATTTAGGTGAAAGTTTAGTAATAATGATAGATACTTGGAAGGATTCATCGAGATTAGTGCCATCAGCATTAATTTGTTTGATGATGACCAGTAACTTATGTACTTGATCAATGATAGGTTTTTCATCCAACATTTTGAATAAACTGACTTAAAAAAAAAATTTTGTTGCATTCATCCTCTGATTTGTGGTGAGAAATGCCTGCCACAAATCCTTAGCACTGCCACAAATCTTTAGAAGTCTTCTTTTGACGATAAACAGTGTATAATGAGTTAAAAAGAGCGTTGAAGATATGACCTTTGTATAGGTAGTCGTTATGTTTACAGTTTTGTCTCTTTTGAAATTGTTCTAAGGTATCATTGTCAGATGATAGTGAATGAGGATATTGAGTGAGCACGTGATCTAACTTGAATGATGTGGGGAAGAAATGAACCTTCGATTGTCATCGAAGAAAATTTTAGCCGTCGAACGGTGTAATTCGAACAAAGTCAGGATGACCTATGGAAGAGGCCATAATGTCGTCTTAAAATTGTTATGAGTTAGGTGAAAATATAGAAAATAAATCACTCAAAGATAGGCTTAGAGCATGTTACGAGGTCGCCATTTTTAAGGCGATATTCACACCCTATTGGTAATTAAACCCATTTGAAAGAGGGTCACATCAAATCCGCCTCCAGGATACAGTAAGCCTTTTCTCCAAGACCAGATAAATGAGAGTTTTGACCTGTAAAATAAAAAAAACTACACTCCAAATATACTTGTACAGTGTACACCCCTAACTTCTATACTGTTACAGTTTACCTCATGAAAACTGTTTGCAATTTACTGCCTGAAAAACTATTTGCAGTTTAGTGCCTGAAAATTATAACTTTTCAAAAATCATCCAAAAACGAAAATGGAGAAGAAGAAGATGGAGAGGAGAATGTTGGAATTGTGATTCGGATTGACCCAAAAATGAGTTTATATACAATCACAAAAGATGCTTAAAGACCCTTTTCATAAAAAGATATATTCTTCAATGATGTCTTTTTAACAATGACATCCCTCTATTTCAAATTCAAATAATGATTCCTTAATCAAGAGGGACCATTATTTACAAAATGAATTGTCATCAACAATCACCAAAGCTACAACCCTTTTTTCAAAATCCTTTATAAATTTAAATTTCTTTTCTTCTTATTTTGAAAAAACCCAATCACCCCACCCAAGGGTCAGAAATTCTTTATTTTTGGCCAAAAAATATATATTTCAATGGACTTATCATAATTATCATGATAGATGTCACGTAATACAGAGTGTTTGATTTTCCATTTTTTCTCATTTCATAGCACCTCTGCGTTTGAAAGTGATGAGCATTTTCTCTTCTAAAAGTGGTTTGAAAAGTAGCTACCTAAATTTGTAGGCCCATCTTCTAAAAGTGGTTTGAAAGGTAGCTACTTAAATTTGTAGGCCCATCATGATGTATGTGATATATCCATGTTGTCCATGTATTTTATCAGGATACTTCAGGGCATGAGCTCAAAAATAAGACAAATCCAAAGCCCGAGTCGCCCGCAAATCATAGGAATCCGTAATATAAAATGTCCACTGTTGAAAAGAATTTTCTTCTTACGGCCAGATAGGTTGTTTATTTGTCACCTAGTCCATCATGAGATAACACATATATACATAAAAAGCGAAAACACAAATATTAGCTTGATGCAAAACTTACCTCTAAAAGGTTTTTAACCGTGGGTATTTAATTCCTATTGTTTCCTGTGACGTGACCCACTTTAGCTTTGGATCTGCCTCAATTTTAAACTCATACTATAGAATCAGACCACAGAATGGATGGACGGAGTGGATAAGCTTCATATATTACCGTTGGCCAGTATAAAATTTGCACCCTAACATAATGGTTGAGCTGGTGTCGTAAAAATGGACTTCAAATGGGACGGAGATATCGACATAACACAGACAGTACTGTGGGCTCCGCAGAGCCTGGGAATGCAGTGGAATTCTTTCGGGCGGGTATCGGGTACTACACGCAAAACTACCTAGAAATGGACGGTCATGTCAGGGGATTTATGGGGCGCAAAGTGATGTACGTGCTTTATCCATGCCATTCATCCATTTTGAAAAATCATTTTAAATGATTCATCCGAAAATTAGTTAAAACGAATTCTCAAATGGACCACACCACAGGAAACGGTAGGGATTGAATGCCTATGGCTAAAAACCTCTGGGGGTCACAGAACTTATGATCAAGCGGATATTTATGTTTTCCATTCATCCATGTCTATATGAGCTTATGAACAGCTTGGATGTAAAACAAACATCACGGTGGGCCCCAGGAAGGTTTCAACGGTGGTGGTCATTGTATCCACTGTTTCCTATGGTGTGGTCTACTTGAGCCTTCTAGTATCTAATTCTTTGGATAGTTTTCTAAAATGATGTTTAAAAATGGATGTATGGATTGGATAAAACAAATATATCATGGTGGGCCCCACATAGCCCCCCCGTCAGGACCGTCCGTCTCTTGCCGTTAGGAGTAAGACGGGTCGCAAACAGGAAAAAAAAAAAAGAAAAAGAAAAAGAAAAGGAAAGGAAGAGTCTCTTCTGTTAGTTGGGAATGCGGAAGAGTGTGAGAGAGTGGGTGTGCCTGTGTGGGCCCCATCCGCCATTTGTGAAACTGAAGAAAAATAAAGGATGGATAGATAGATAGATAGATAGATAGAGAGAGAGAGAGAGAGAGAGAGAGAGAGAGAGAGAGAGAGAGGATGGAAATAGAAGAAGGGGTTTTGATAATAACGGATTCGATTTCGATAAATGCAAGTGTCGTGGTTTGGGCTCTGCAGCATTTCTCAATCTCCTTAAAAGATCTCAGAATCATCACCCAAGCTTCTCTTCTCGGTCAGACTCATCACTCGAGCTTTTCTCCTTTTTGTTTTCCTTTCATTTTTTTGGGTTCCTGGAATTTTTGGTTTTTATGGGTTTATTTTGGTTTATTCTCTTCTTGAATTTTGAGTTTTCTGAGTGAAAATTTGTTTGGTTTTTGTTAATTTTAGTTGGGTTTTCTTTACTTTTCATTTTCAGTGCTTTCTACTTTCAATTTCATACTTAATTCTTCTTCGCTTTTGTTGGGTTTGAATTTCTTTTTTCTTTTGTGGTTCTTCTTTTTTTTTTTTTTGGCTGCTTAATTCTTCTTCGTCTTCTGATTATTGTCGCATTTCTCATTGGATAATTCCATTGAATTCGATTGTGAATGCTGACCCATTGCCCAATTTTGCTTTTCATGTCCTCTTTTTAATTACATGGAAGCGATATCAAAGAAAATGATATGACATTTTGATTTTGTATACATTTATATGCCGATGATTAGTTCTTGTTTCTTGGTATGTATGTATAATTTCTTTAATTGAAGTCTGTTTACATAGTTTGAGATGAATTCAAATTATTTTGGCCCGTTTCTTTGTATGGTCTTTATTTGAATTTGATTGTGGTGGCGATACACTACTTGTTTTCTTTTCCTTTTGGGGGTTTATGTTGCTGTGTAAGAAGATGAAAAAGAAAATGGTTTCTGGGTTTTGTTTATTTATACATCTATATGCCGATGATTAGTTCTTGTTGGTTATTGGGCGTTGTGTGGTTGGTTCTTGTGTGATAGCTTCTGTACAATGTACTTCAATTTGATTTTAATCTATGACCTAGTACTCATTTTCTTCTCTATTTTGGGCGCTTTCCAACAATCAAAGTAGAAAAGTAAAATGTTTCCTGGTGTTGTGTGTGTAATCAGTTCTTTTTTGTTTATGGGTGCGTATAATTTCATCAATTGAGGTTCTTTTACATAGTTTTAGATGAATTCAATTTATTTGGCTTGTTTGTCATTTAAAAAAAAAAATCAATATTAATTTGTGACCCATTATTCATAATCTTCTTTGTTTCGGGTATCTTTAGTCAAATAGAAAAAATTAAAAAGCAAATGGTTTCTTGATTTTGTATATTTTTAGATGCTGATAACCAGTACTTCTTTTACATAGTTCTAGATGAATTTGAATTGATTCCCTTTTATCATGCAGAAGGAAATCTGTACTTTAAGTCGGCATCATTGTCTGCCGTTGTTTCCATATCAGAGAAGCCCAGTTTCCACACACAGTTATGGCTGCTAGAATTGGCAAAAGTGCTTAAACCAGGTGGCTCAGTATTCTTACAAGAACCTTCTTTCTTCGATGAAAACAAGGAAATTGTAAGTGTCCATGTTAAAATGTCAAGATTAACACATTGTTTTTTGGGACATATTTCCCTTGATGTGGAGCTCGATTCAGGTTTTGAGGGAGTCAAGAGCTTCAATAGAGCGCAACCTTCTGTTTGCGGGATTCTCTTCATTGGAGGGTTTCGAATGCCTCGACCACTCGGCTGAAATCGATTCGTCAACTCAAAGTTTTGAGCTTATTGCGGTAACCCATAAATTGTTCTGTTAAGCTTTGCAACTTGCCAAAGTCAATAACCCAACTTAACAATTTTCTTTTCCTTCCTAATTTAAGTATTAGATTCATCTCATTTCATCTTTAGACTTACAATTTGGGGCCTGTTTGGAACATCTGCTAAGTGTGGACTGGGGGAGTAAGGTGTTCCATAATGGTAACGGTGGCTGTAATGTCCACCACCATTATCGTTACAATATGGGCTGTTATGGCTATTATTGCCTTTAAAAAAAAAATAAAAATGAAAAAACCTGTTTCGAGACGTTATGGGATATTACGGTCAGTTATGGACAATTGTTTCTGTAACGGCCATTTCGGCCCTATAATGCGTAATGTTTATAGCCTCTACCGTTACGTAACCGTTTTTGTATACCATGTTGGGGAGCCTATCCACTTCTGAATTCTGATATTGGTTTGAAACTCTAGGAATTGCCCAATTGTGGAAGTGGGTGGCATCCACCCAACCACATTTTGGGGAGGAAAAGCAATCCTGCTTATGAGAAATACACGTGGACAAAAATGTGCATCTTGCAACCTTGACTCGGAGCCACCCAAACAGGCTCTTCTTTGTTACATGCACATTACTTTGTTTACCAATGAGAGAAATGCGAGTTTCTGTTCTTATTCTTTTGATAGTGCAGATCAAAGCTAAAAGACCTTGGGATACAGGCACATCCACTCCACTTCAGAAGAAAACAATTGAAAAAGGGGAACTTTCTGTGGTTGCTTCTGGCAGCAATTTCCTACCGCAAATAGATGACATTGATGACTTGATCGATGAAGACACTTTGCTTTCGGTAGAGGATTTTAAAAAGCCGCCAGAGTTGCCTCTAGGTTTGTTTTCTACATCCCTGTGGGTTTTTCCAAAGTTTCTGTGGCATGTTTCATGGGACGTGCTATCATTAGCATGCCTTCTTCCACTAACATCCAGTAGAATATTGATTGACATGGAAGGAAAGATAGATGTTTCTCCATATGAATATTTGGAAAGGTCAGTGAGTGTTAACAGAGAGGGACTCTATATGGGGAGTAACTATCCATTGCCTTTATTGATATCTATATCGCTCTTTTCTTTGAAAGAAATTATTTTACAAATCAAAAAACATTCTAGATTTTTCATGATTTTAGGAAGCCATAATTTTCAAGTTCGACTATGTGGTCCAGGCCTTACCTGTCAAACATTCATGTCAACCCTCCAATCATATGGCTAATGTGGAGAACAAGTGTCCACCATGATGTTTATACTAGTTCTCCAAATACATCTGATGTGAGAAAGGGAATGATTAATTCCTCCCATTCCTGCTGCAATTAATTGCCCGATGTCTTGAAAAATCTATCATGTGGGTACGAAGTACGAACATTAACAGTTGCATTTAAAGAACATGGACTCTACACAAAAAAGCCTTTCTCTTTGTCGTATTTATGGCTTCCATCAGACATACTAACCAAATGTGAACAAGTGTCATTTGGATCACTAAACACTGCAAATTTGAGATGGTGAGGGTCCCATCCATATCATATCCATCGAACTGATAGTAATGCATCCGAGTGGTTGGCCATCATTGCTGCCAACCCCCCATTGGTCATCTTCTCTGAAGAGGTCATCAGCCCCAGGCTTATGCCTTTGGATCCTGAGAAGTTGGAATGTCATTGTGCTTAGGATTGCCAGGATTGCCAAGATTGCCACATCTACAGCTGTGCAGCCTTGGCAGAATGATGATCCGAAGCATAATTAGAACTGCTCTTTGGACACAAAACAATGTGTGTAATCAGTCCACCTCCTTGAGTATTAACGATGGGTCGACCCTCAAGAAGGTTCAAGGTTTCCTGCTACAGCCGTGGAAAAAGATTTCCTGGTTTTCCATAGTCTTCTAGCTACTCATCTTGTGAGGGATTGTTGAAATCTCTCACCCAGCTCATCCATGCACCGAGTAGAAACGATTTGCTCCAACTAAACTAGTAGTGAATCCCACGATGCACAGGGGTGCACACGGACAACTATTCAATGCGTCAATGTAGAAAGTTGGTGTAAGATCCGAGTTGTTCAATGGGTAGGCCCCGCCGTGCTTGTCTTGCGACCCAAAATCAAGATGATTGGTGTTGGAGGGATCATTTTGTGTAGGATCTGGGGCCGGTAATAGGTGGAACAAACTCTCTAGATAATTGGGCCTAAAATTCAAGGAATCCCACTCATCAAGTGATCACCAATTTGATACGTGTATTGCATTGGCATGTGTCTCCATATGGAATACACTCCCTTGAGTAGTTTATGGGATCATCAACAAAATAGCTACGCATCCCAAACAGCTATTAAATGTCGTTTAAAAAATTAAAAAAATATTCAGAAAATACAGAAAATAGAAAGAGTTTGAGCTTTCACATATTAGAAGCAGCAACGAGTTTCAGCGTAGTCCTCCTAGATTGTCTTGACCAGTGGTCCCTGGGCCCATTCTCTCTCTCTCTCTCTCTCTCTCTCTCTCTCTCTCTCTCTCCCCTTAGCACCTCCAATCCCTGCTAGTGTTAACATCAGCATCGTTGTGGCCCAGTAGCTGGCCACCACATTTTTCCTGCTTGCCACCTCACCTTAGCTTCTCTTTCATCCCGTCGTACTGCCATGATTAGATCCACCACCACCAGGTAACATTGGAAACGACCAAATCGAAACCCATCAGGTTGTGCCGAAATCGACTGGGGTTATAGATTCACCACCACCTCAAATAAGTGTTGCTTCCTTAAACCAGCGTTTGCGTCGCTTCTGCTGTCTTGCTGCTATTAACAAGTGGCTGAGCCGCCAGCCGCTGTCTCACACTGCTACTAGTGCCGCACCAATCAAAAGCATTCGACAGCTCTCGGCACCTCTCCAGCCACCAGCTGACGGCATCCAGTTGACCTTAGCAGTGCCTTGAGCACCACCCACCCTACTCAGTGGTGTCCTTGTTGCGTTAAGTCACCTTAGGCGGTACTCCAGCTCAGGTGTAGCAGTATGTTAATCTCCTACAGTCCTACCCAAGCGGCATTAGATTGAACGCTAGTGGCGATCAGACACTTAAAACCACATTGCATGTCACCGTGATTGTGTTCATCATCATCCTCACTATTATTAAGTGGTCTATGTGATGGGGTTTTTTGACCCGTGCTCGACTGGTCGTGAGCCCTGCAGCCCTGCACGACCGGTTGAAGTCCAACGAGTTTGGACTAATTTTCTCCGGGGTGCTCGACCAGTCGAAGGTGGGTCTCGACCGGTCGTGGGTGGCGCTCGACCGGTCGTGGCCTACTCTCGACCGGTTGTGGTTACGCAGATTCATTCCGTGATTTTGCGCGGATTTCGTTTTGCAAGTCCTTTCGCAACTGGGATGCGGAAAAGAGTTTCCTATAACTATAAAAAAGGGGTCTTTAGGGTTTTTCTGGGGTATGATGGTGTACATGAAAAACACAAGAGGGCTATCAAAGGTGTGAGAGAGAGAGAAAGAGAGAGAGGAAGCTTGTGGAAGGGAGGCTATGCTCGTAGAGTTGATCTACCATATCTCAGTGCTTCTACGTCCTCGTAATCGGTGAGATCTCTCCGTTTTATTTGTTTCTCTTACTGTTTATCCACTCCTACATGAGTGATGAAGGTTAGATCATAGCAAGGTGTGCTTGTGATCGGTTGTAATGTTCTGCTTTATAGTGGATTGTTGATCTGTACGAGGTCCCGTGGATTTTACCTCTCTGAGGGTTTTTCACGTAAAAATCTCTTGTGTGGTGTGTGGTTGATGCTTTGATTTATTTCATCGCTTTATTATTCCATAATTCTGGTTTGTTCGGGAGGCTAGATCCTAAGGTTTTGTGCAAGGTCCCCAACAATATGTAGGTGGCCTAACCATACCATAAGTATCTGTTTCAGTATGCATTTGTTTAATTTTTGTTTTAAGTTGTAAGTTTCTTAAGCTTTATTCTAGTCACTTGTAATATATCATGGATGGTTAGAGGGCTAGCTTCACTAGGTCAGTTGATCAACATCCTACCCTATGCATTACTACCGTAAAGTTAGATGGTCACAACCACCTTACATGGTCACATTATGTTAAAATATACATTGGAGGAAAAAGGAAGTTGGGCTTTATATCTAGAGGAAAGATGGCACTACTAGATGACAACCCTTCATGTGACGACTGAGAATGTGATAACTTCAATGTTATGGTTGATTGCTTAATTCTATGCGGCCTGATATTAGTGGACCATTAATGATGTGTTCAACAGCTCAACAAATATAGGATACTATTGCAAATATGTTTTCTCATTGTGATGACCTAGCCCAAGCATATCATGTACATAAAGAGATTGTGAATATCTGGTAAGGGGAGTGTAGTAGTGGAAGGAGCTTGATCACTATATGCCACAATATGTTCCATCTAAAGATATATTCATCCCAGCCACTGGATGAACTTGGGTGAAACAGACTTGAATGGAGTCGGAAACGGATAGGGTCTCTTACCACTGGACGAACTGGGACGAATTGGATCAACCTCGGGCCAAACAGACATGAATCAAGCCGAAATCAGAGAGGGCTTCCTTATTTGAACTTGCCAATTTTTGTACAGTTCCAGGACCATTGGACCTGAGTTAAACTAGTTTGTCCCAATTCGACCACTGGACGAACTGGGACAAACCCGAGTAAACAGACTTAGATCGAGCTGCAAATGGATATTTCCTTATACATTGCATTCAATAGAACCCCACATCCGACGTTGTCGCCCAAGCATGGCTCTGCTCGAGGCCAGCTCCCAAGCCCACCGCCTTGCCCCATGCATGCCAAGCATGTGTGTTAGTGCCCTAGCCTGGCTACTTAGCACCACTCCCGTTGCCGTAGCATGACGTCCCTGCCTGCCGCCCAAGCACAACGCCCATGCCCGTCGCTCTAGCATGACGCCCACACCTGCCACCGTAGCATGGTGTCCCCGCACGCCACCCATGCACGACCGTTGAGATATCTATTTGATTCATTTTTGGAATCATGCCCTAAAATGAGCTGTAAAAATGGATGGATGACGTGGATGTAAGGCACATACATTATGGTGGCCCTCACAGTTAGGGATCCATCACCTCGGTGGATCTAGGGATCCATTAAAGCTGCGCCCGGTAGTTGGTGTCAAAACTCTGTGGACCCCACCATGATGTATGTGTTTTATCCAGCTGTCCATCCAATTTTCCAACTTGTTTTAGGGGAGGAAGTTCCTGTGGTCAGAAGCTATGTGGGCCCAAAGAGATTTCTTTGACTGGAGTTCAACTAGTTTTTTCCAGTTCGACCACTGGACGAACTCGGGTCAAGCGGACTCAGATCGAGTAAAAAACGAATATGGCCTCCTAAGTTGCACTCACTAGGACCCCTCCTAAGTTGCACTCACTAGGACCGTTACTATGACTTGCATCCTCACCTTTGACCTAAGCCCATATGCAGGGCTAATAAAGGGAGAGGGCTGCCCTATTGACACTAGCCATGTACTTGAGTCTCATCTCAATTTGGCATATCATCCTCAGAGTAAATCTACTGCTGATACATTGGATTGTTTAGGCATCTCTGCCCATCATGAATTTTGACATGAGTCTCATTCTAATATGCTTTGAATCATTGATTCTGGAGCTACAAATCACGTGACTAGTAAGGAAGGCAACTTTTTTACATATGCCTCTTTCATGATCAAATAAGCTAGCTAACAAATCCTATCCCACAATTTCTGCGAAGGGATCTTGTCAACTCAACTCATCTCTCACTTTACCATCAGTTCTTTGTGTTCCTGCTTTTCCATCTAAATTGCTTTCTGTTAGTGCTCTAACCAAATAGTTGCATTGCTTTGTTACTTTATCTCCCAACGAAAATATGACATTGATGTCTTGAAAATCATTGAAATGCTTGGATCACATCCTATAGACTCTCCTATTAAGGGGAATCATCAATTATTTTCAAAGGAATAAAGTCCTCTTGATGTTTCTGCCCTGTATCAGAGGTTGGTTGGAAAGCTTATTATTTGTCTATCACACGACATGATATAACTTATGCTATCAATGTGGTTAGTCAATTCATGTAGAAACTGTGTTCATATCACCTTGACGCGGTTCATCACATACTTTGCTATGTAAAGTCAACTCCAGGAAAATGGATTCTTTATATCGATCATGGACATCTAAAAGTATGTGCCTACTGTGATGTGAACAGGGCAGGTTCTACCAATGACAACCACTCCAGTATAGGCCTTTATACATTCGTTGGTGGTAATGTAGTTTCTTGGAAAAGCTAAGAGCAGTTAGTTGTTTCCCGTTCTTCTGTAGAGGCTGAATATCGATCCATAGGAGATGCCAGTGAAGTGCTGTGGTTGCGTTCATTTATTTCTGAGCTGGGTATTCTCATTACTATCCATGTTCCCCTTTCTGTGACAATCAAGCAGCGATCCATATTGCCTTAAATCCACTATTTCATGTGTATTAAACATATAGAGGTTGATTGTCACTTCGTTCAGGAGAAACTATCAACTGGTATTACCTTTAAAAAAAAACTATCAACTAGTGTTATCACTACTCTGCACCTTTTTTTCTAAAGAACAACTCATTGACATTTTCACTAAGGCAGTTGTTGGGATATGTTTGTCTGATATTGTATTCAAGGGACGTGTGATCTCTATGCTTTAGCTTGGGGGGAGTGTTATGTTGAGGGTATATTGTATTGGGTGGTCCTGTGGACTACTAAACATTTTCGGAATATTTTATTGTTATAAATAAGAGGGGGCAGAGGGGAAAACCCTAATCTCTCTCTCTCTCTCTCTCTCTCTCTCTCACACACACACACACACACACACACACACACACAACATATAATTGGTGCACGTTGAGGCTGGCATTAGCTTCGAAAGTTGACCTTTAGGTTAGTATTTTTATGGATAACCTCAAATTAATATTATCACAGCATCCATACTCTTGTTATAGTTTGTGTTTGCATGCAAAAGTGGATTGGATTGTGAAAATTCGCCTTAACCAAGGGGAAACAATGAAAACTAATGATCCTCCTAGTATTCAGCATGAGGAAGTATTTCTCAAATTGCAGTCATGTTCCTTTCTAGTCCTAGTTCAAAATAAAGTAATTGCATTTTGGAGATCAAGACTCTCAATAGGAATAATCAATAAGAAAACTACAATTTGGTTATTTTACTAATTAGATGAGAAACTGCAATTCAGTTGGATAATGCATCGAATGCTCTTGCCGCTATTTTTTAAGTTCTACCCCTACTGAATCTGTTTGGAGCTTGAATATCCCGGTATAAATTCGTACTCTTCCAGAATTGTCCTCAAATCTTCTCTTCTTTCCAAACTAGACGGCAGTTACCAGTTACGGGAGCGGATACGTGAACGTAACCGTCTTTATCAACGTAGACGGCGGGCACGGATGACAGAAGACCAGAGGAAACGTGAAAGGGAGAGGCGGCGGCAGTACATGCAAAGCCGTAGGGTGCAGCCTATCAGCTACGAGATGCCGCTCCCTCTACCAATCAGCTACAGTAGGCCAAAGGAATGCGAGCAAGGACCTCAGTGCGGGCAGCAGCTTCGAGAAACCGGAGGCATTGAAACGGAGAAGAATCCAGGAATGGGAGAGGCCGGCGAAGCATCATAGCAAGATGTTTGTACAATATGAAAAGTACCATTTTGATGGAGCACACCCAAGTTTCATGGGTCCCTAAGAACACTACTGAGGCTGCGTTGACCGGGTAACCGAAAGAACTCAATGCCATTCGGCTGCTCTATACACCATAGCGCTTCAACCATTGTCGGTATATAGAAACCTTCACACTTTTGCGTTAAAGGACAAGCTATCGGACAGATACCCATATCGAAATGGGCAGCATATATCCATGCAAGTGCTACAAGCTCTGCTCATATGCTATATGTGTGGCGCATCAGCTACACCCCTTTTGTGATTATAGTTTTGATATGTTGTATAGATGTCAGACAGGTTATGGGTGTTGGAGATTTTCTTGTGAACCCATGTCCATATGAATAAAAGATCAATCCCTGTCCGGGTGTTGTATTGGAATGCCTTATTAGATGTGCCAGTTTCATTGTTTGTGGTGCGTTTGGGTGCTCAATTGAACTAAATTGCAATAATCCAATTCAATATCAGAAGAAAGATCAAGTTGGGGTGGGCCCATTTTAGCTCAACGTGATCAAACCTCCTCTGATTGTGATTCCATGCGGTTTTGAGTTCAGATCTGTAACAGTACCGAATGTGGAATGCTACGGCAATTCCCTCTAGTAGAGATCGAAGTGGGAATTTCATGTGTGAGCGATCCAGGACAGTAGGTGGAGCTGACCTTCAACATGACTTCCCAGCGAATTGGCCTCACATATGAAGAAAATGAACGGTTAAAAAGGAATGTTCACGTCGAGTCCCACCTGATATATGGTCCGGATCCTACACGTGCACCATTTTGGCATGTGTCCCAGGCTTCATATAATCAGGAATACATTTCATATCAATGATGTAAGAAGCAATCAATTAGACCGTACAAGCTTCTGTGGGGTCCAGTCCATGAGTGAAGGATCTGAGTGTAGGACCGTCGTATATTGCAAGAGCTTTGCTAACACTGCTCTTGCTGGCCCATCTCCACATTGGAGGACGCCTACTTACCAAATGAGAGGAAAAAGAAGAGCTAATCCCTCTCTTCCTTTTGGGCCCCATGAGGAATTTCGGTTTTGTTTTATTCTTAATCCTTTTGCACCACTCGTCGGAGCACTGATGATGGGGGGCCAGATCTCATGCACGTGTGCTGTGTTGACATGTGTGTGGCAGCTGTGTTTGGTGGGCAGATGGACGGTGCGTCGAAGACTCAAAACGCAAGTGCTCTGCACTTCCCAATTGGCACGTGCGATATACTGCAAGGACATTGGACATGCCTCTTTGATCCTGCCTTTTAAAAAACAGTTTTCTCCCGACTGTGTGACTCACTTTTAAGACATTGTCTCTCTGCCCTCCAAATTTACTTTACCAAACTATGACACTTCAGTTTGGGCATATTTTTGTCGTATCAAAATGCCTGCTTTAAAAAAACATAATTTTTAAAAGTTATTGTATTGCTAATGTGCAACTATCGCTATGGATTATAACCATAGTCATAGATAAATATGAAATTCATTGAGCCTAACATGAAATTTACTGATCCTAACATGAAATTGATTGAGCCTAACTTGAAATTGACTGAGCCTAACATGCAATTCACTAAGCCTAAGTTGTAATTAACCGACCTTAATTTGAAATTCACTGAGCCGAACATGAAATTGACGCCAAACGTGAATTTCACCGAGCATAACGTGAAATTCACCGAGCCTAACTTGAAATTTACCGAGCCTACCATGAAATTGAGTGAGTTTAACATGAAATTCAATGAGGTAAACATGAAATTGAGCAAGGCCAACATGAGAGTACTTACCTTCTCTTTGATATCTCTTGCGTTTATAAGTATTATTAAATTGCTTTGATATACATTGGATCTCCTCTTTCAACTCAAACTTGAAAACTTTGAACCCATGATTCACATCCTCCTGCCCATGCATCATGTGAATCAATGCCTTTAGTTTCATTAAAGTTTTCAAGTTTGAGTTGAGAAGAATGCCGGCACAGCCTAATCGAAATAAAACTTAATATTTATAGTAAAAATGAAAATAAAATGGACTTTCTACCATTGATCGGTTGGTTGGCTAAATTAGCTTCTCCTACCCCAAAATCATATATGATATGTCAAAAAACTCATTCCGGTGTGTAACATACAACTGTTTTAAGGTTGGACATGCAGCTAGTCAAGGTCGACCTCGACTGGCCCCGGTCGACCCCATCTTGCTGCCTAACCACCTAGCTGCATGAAATTCAACAAGCCTCAAAGGAAATTAAGTCATGCTAACATGAAATTTAACGAGGCAAACATCAATTTCATATGAAGCTTGGTGAATTTCATTTGAAGCTTGATCAATTTCATATGAAGCTCGGTCAATTTCAAGTTCAGCTCAATCAATTTCAAGTTAGGCTTGGTCAATTTCATGTGAAGCTCGATGAATTTCATTTAAAGCTCGATCAATTTTATGTGAAGCTTGATTAATTTTACTCACTTCACGGTCAAGTTCACAAACTTCGTGGTCAATTTTACTCACTTCACGGTCAAGTTCACTAACTTCGCGGTGAATTTTACTCACTTCGCAGTGAATTTCAATTACTTTGTGGTCAATTTCAGTCACTTCATGGTGAATTTTACTTACTTCGCGGTCAATTTCAATCACTTCGCAGTAAACTTCACTCACTTCTCGATCAATTTCACTTCCTTCGCGGTCAATTTCACTTACTTCGCGGTCAAGCTCACTCACTTCATGGTGAATTTCATTCACTTCGTGGTCAAGTTCATTCACTTCGTAGTGAATTTCACTCACTTCGTGGTCAAGTTCACTCACTTCGCGGTGAACTTCACTCACTTCGCAGTCAAGTTCACTGAATTTCACTCATCGGTCAAGTTCGCTCACTTCGCGATGAACTTCTTGGTCAAGTTCGCTCACTTCACGGCAAATTTCGCTGATTTTACGACCAATTTCAATGACTTCACGGTCAATTTTAGTCACTTCGTGGTCAAATTCAACGAGCCTACCATGAAATTCAACGAGCCTAACGTGAAATTTAATGAGCCTAACATGAAATTCACCCAGCTGAATATGAAATTCACAATATTAACATTTTCTATAATGATTAACTATATGAGTTTAAAGTTTTCAAGTTTGAGTTGAGAAGAATGCTAAGGCAGCCTAATTGAACTATAACTTAATATTATAGTAAAAAGCCTAATTGAACTATAACTTAATATTTATAGTAAAAACAAAATAAAATAGGCTTTCGGCCATTTATCTGATGCAATCTCGCAAATCTACTAAGTTGGTTGGTTCATTAGCTTCTCTTACCCCAAAATCATATATAATATGTCAAAAAACTCATTTCGGTTTGCAACATATGACTGTTTTAAGGTTAGGTAGACAGGTAGCAAGTCGGGGTCGACTTCGAAATTGACCATGAAGTGAGTAAAATTGGCCAAGAAGTGAGTGAAATTCACTGCGAAATGAATGAACTTGACCGTGAAGTGCCCCGAAGTGAGTAAACTTGACCCCGAAGTGAGTAAAATTGACCGTGAAGTGAGTGAACTTGACCGTGAGTGAGAGAAATTGACCACGAAGTAACTGAAATTAATTGTGAAGTTAGTAAAATTGACTGAAATTCACCGTTGTGGTTGAAGTTATTTGGGCCCCATCATGATGAATGTTTTGTATCCGGACCATCCATCCATTTGGAGAGATCATGCAACCCCATCCTAATATGAATTCAAACAAGCTTAAAATGAAATTGAACGAGCTTAACTTGAAATTCATCGACCCTAACATGAAATTGACCTAGGCGAAGATGAAATTCACCGAGGCGAACATGAAATTGAACGAGGCGAACATGAAATGAGGATACTAACCCTTAAGCCCAGTCAATTTCATTTGAAGCTCGGTTAATTTCAAGTTTGGCTCGGTCAATTTTAGGTTAGGCTCGATGAATTTTATGTGAAGCTCGGTCAATTTTATGTTTGGCTCGGTCAATTTCATGTCTAACATGAAATTAACTGAGGTGAACATGAAATTGAATGGGGTCGACCGGCTCCATATGGGGTTGACCCGATTCGGCTCGAAGTTGTTTGGGCCCTATCATGATGTATGTTTTATATCCGGACCGTCCATCCATTTGGAGAGATCATGCAACAGCTTAATATGAAATTCGAGGTCCCTAACATGAAATTGAACAAGCTTAACTTGAAATTCATCAACCTTAACATGAAATTGACCAAGGCGAACATGAAATTGACCGAGGCGAAAATGAAATTCACCGAGCCTAAATTGAAATTGACTTAACATGAAACCGAACAAGCTTAACATGATTTTGAATAAGCTGAACTTGAAATTGACCGAGCCTAACATGAAATTGACCGAGTTTAACATGAAATTCACCGAGCTTCACATAAAATTGACTGAGCATAATTTGAAATTGACTGAGCTTCACATAAAATTCACCGAGCTTCAAATGAAATTGACCAAGCTTAAAATGAAATAGAACGACTCTAACATGAAATTAACCAAGGTGAAAATGAAATTCACCAAGGTGAACATGAAATTGATCAAAGCGAACATGAGATTCACTAAGACTAACATGAAATTGACCGAGCCTAACATGAAAATCACCGATCCAACATGAAATTGACCAAGCCTAACTTGAAATTCATCAACCCTAATATGAAATTTACCGAGGCAAACATGAAATTCACCAAGGGGAACATGAGATTCATTGAGACTAATATGAAATTGACCGAGCCTAACATGAAATTCACCGACCCAACATGAAATTGACCGAGACGAACATGAAATTGACTGAGGCGAACATGAAATTGAACGAGCTTAACATGAAAGTAAACAAGGTGAACATGAAATTCACCGACCCTACACATGAAATTGACCGAACCTACACATGAAATTGACCAAACCGAACTTGAAATTGACCAAGCTAAACATGAAATTCATCGAGCCTCACACGAAATTCACCAAGCCTAACTTAAATTGATCGAGCCAAACTTCAAATGAAATTGATTGTGCTCCAGGGTCAGTATCCTCAATTTAATATTTCAAAGTTTAAACAAAATATACATAATTTTCATACATTGTAAATTTAATATAAAACAAATTGTCATTCACTATAAAATTTATACAAAATATCTATTACAAAACAAAATTTATCATTTCAAAAAATTTCTCTCTTCCTCCTGTGCCTAAAATAAATATCATTTATGAGCAACACTCTAATAATCATATGCTATCGAATTTCTCCAAATTGGAGTGAATTTTTGCATATCTGTTCCTGCCAAAGTGTAACCGTTGCACAATAAGTCAATATATTTTATTACAAATAAGCCGCAGTCATAACCATTTGTTTGCTTCGGTGCTGATCTCTATTCTATGGTGGTCCAGCTCTTCCCGTCGAGCGCAGACGTGTCACCTGTGGCATAAAATATTATGGGGAGCCCCTCAGTAATCAACTTAATCTTTTCCTTGTACTTCGTGAGTGTGTTTAATATAAACTATCGTATAGAACGATCTCTCGTTTTCTTGGGTAAATCACCATAAAAAATCAATGTGAATTATCGTGGTTGATGAGTACATACATCTATCCATGTTTGAAAAAATAATATATTATTAAAGATATGATAGAAAAAGATATGGTTAGCGTTGATTATTTGGGACAAAAACATTATGACATCCTCGTGCTTATTGGTGTCAACTATCCTTGCAAACACTTCTCCTAAATCTTTCTTTTAAATTGAACGTTTTTTGAAGTATCTCTCTCGTATTGTATTCATTGTTGGAGGAATTTTTGGTATATATAGGTCTCCAATCTTAAGCCTTGTTATAAGGGTGAAGTCCATCTTTGTGAATTTATCTCAAATACAAGGCTGCCTTTATGTCTTGCAAAAAGAAGGTGAAATAAAGCTCATATGAATCTAAAGGGTGAAGTGTGTAACGAAAAAAGAAAATGGGGATTGCATAAAAAGATTTAGCTGGCTATCGTCCTTCTCAAACCCACACTTAACCATATCAAACTACCATCTAAGTGAACACTTGCATGATAGGTTTGAGACTCCATCGAAAGAATAAACACTTACAAGAATGAATTGCAAAATATAATAAAAATAAAGTTCAATAATTAGTTTTGTAAAGCATGATGTAAAAAATAATTTAAGTCGTTCAAGCACTTCATGAGAATATTGCTAGTCGGCGATCTTCACCAATGAAATTCATGTTCGGCTTAGTGAATTTCATGTGAGGCTCAGTCAAATTTATGCTACGCGCTGTCAATTTCATGTAAGCCTCGGTCAATTTCATGTGAAGCTTAGTGAATTTCATGTTCTGCTCAGTCAGTTTCATGAAAGAAATTGACCGAGCCTCAAATGAAATTGACCACGCTTAACATGAAAATGACTAAACCTCACATGAAATTAACAGAGCCTAGCATGAAAATGACTAATCCAAACACAAATGAAATTAACGTCTTCAATTGAGTTAAATTGATGGTGAACATTGTGAAATTAACCGAGGACTCAGTTAAATTGACCGAGCTGCAAATGTAATCGACCGCGATTAACATGGAATGCAACGAGCCTCCCATGAACTAGACTGAGCCTAGCATGAAAATGACCAAGCGGAACATGAGTGAAATTGACCGAGGATTGAAAGAAATTGACTAGGCATCAAATGAAATTGAATCCACTTAACACGAAATTGACCAAACCTCACATGAAATTGACCAAGCCTAGCATGAAAACGACCGAGCCAAACACAAACCATTGGCTACAAACTGAGTGAAATTGATCGCGAACATTGTGAAATTAACCAAAGACTCAATTAAATTGATCGAGCCTCTCAAATGAAAATGACTGAGAACTTAGTGAAATTGACCGCAAATATCATGAAATTGACTGAGGACTCAGTTAAATTGACCAAGCCTCAAATCAAAATGACTGAGAACTTAGTGCAATTGACCACAAACATCGTGAAACTAACCGATAACTGAGTGAAATTAACCGAGAACTTGCTTAAGTTGGTGCAATTGACTGAGGACTGAGTGAAATTAACTGCGAACTAAGTTAAATTGAATGATAAGTGAATGAAATTAATCGAGAACTTGCTCGTGAAGTTGTCACTTAATTTCCACAAGTTTTCGGTCAACACGATGTCAATTTTAAGTAGTTATCGATCAATTTAACTCAGTCCTTGGTCAATTTCACACCGTTCTCGGTAAAGATGTCTATTTTAAACAGTCCTAGGTTAATTTCACTTACGCTTCGGTTAAATTTAGCTCAGTTCGTGGTTAATTTAGCTTAGTTCACGGTCAATTTAACTCAGCTCACGGTGAATTTCACTCAGTCCTCGGTCCATTTCACTCAATCTTCGTTCAGTTACACTTTGGTGTTTGTTCATTGATAAAAAAGGCATCAATGTGGGCCATTTGAGCATTGAATTTGCATCACTTTTCGACTCATGCCATAAAATGTATAAATAAAATATCCAGACTGTGGACGATGAAGATATATCATATAAAATATGGTGGGGTCCACATAATGAAGTTGAGATACTGAAATATACTTGTCATTCGTTAACTTTTTGGATGGGAGCATTATTTATGACTTATCTTAGATTGACAAAATTTAAAAATGATATATGTAACAAGTGTAATCTCGACTAAAAGAAAAATATACTAAAAATTGGAATTTTATTGTTAGGATGAATAATCAGAAGATAAGAAAAAATCTGAAAATGAGAGTTTTACGGTTAGAATGAACAATCATAAAAAAAAGAAAAAGAATTGATAAATGAATTTTTTTTTACTAAAATAAATAATCACAAGGTGGAGAGAACGAAGGTAAAAACACAAGAGTTCTTCTGATAACCGTTTGAGGGAAACAGTAGCAAATTGCGTTTTCAATAAGGCTGGGGAATTTTGGTCCGGTAAAAAGGCCTCCGTACAGAAGGAGCATAGTTTACTACAGTATGTTTGGTCGGACAAAGTACGGTAGATTGCTTAGAAGTGAGGCCTACATTAGAAAAAAGTCTCTGGATAATTAGAACAGTCCATTCATCCGGTGGGCCACCCAACATGGAGTGTCGATTGTCGGCTGACTTTTTCTAACCGTTTGTTTCTTTTTGTACACATGAAGCTTACTTGATGAGCACGTGCTGAGGAGGATTTAGACATGATCCGCTGATGAATGTCTTGGATCCCATGCACACGTGCGAAGCAGACATGTGCAAGGCTCCTGTGTTTGTAGTGATCCAGCCCATTCATCCGGTGGGGCATGATAAATGAATGAGAACATGCCAATTACAGAGACCCTATCTCCAAGCACTAAAACACAAAAAGCCTCACATGTGTCAACGTGGCACATGTGTGCAGGATCCAGAGCGTTCATAGAGTGGTTCTTGAGTCAATCTTCTAACCCAAAGATCCATCTAGTCCATTTATGAGGTGGGCCACACATGTAAGAAGAAATGGACAGAAAATGATGACCTCCTTCCAGACGCCCAATCTCGAACGTGTAACACAAAAGCTACCACACGTGCCGATGTGGCACATTTGTGCGTGATCCAGGGGAAACGGATTGGCTACTCCCCCTGACACCAGCCCCGTGGCTGATGGTAGGTGCTCTGTGGGACCCACCATGATGTATGTATTTCATCCATTACGTTCATCCATTTTTAAATATCATTTTAGAGATTTATACCAAAAATTAGATGTATTTAAATCTCAGGTGGACCACACTACATGAAAACAGTAGTGATTGGATATCCATCATTAAAATCCTCCTAAGGCCCACTGTACTGTTTATTTGACATCCAACCTGTTTATTAGGTCATACAGGCCCAGATGAAGGGGGAAAACAAAAATTATTACGATCCAAAACTTTTATGGCCCCCAAAATATTTTTAGTGGTTGACGCTCATTCAACACTTTTTCCTGTAATGTGGTACATTTCAGATTGGCATATACCTCTTTTTTGGTCTCATGCCGTAAAATGATCTTTAAAAATAGATCGACGGCATGGATGAAACACATACATCATGGTGGGGCTCACAGAGCACCGACCACCGGCCATTGGCTGATCAGGGTGATTAGCCAATCCGTTCCCGATCCAGGAGGACGTGGATTACGTACTACCCCCGCCCGTCCCTAGCTCCGAACGGGCAGTTTTGTAGCCGGCCCACCGTAATTTATCTGTACATCCAAACCGTCTATCCCTTTTCTCATATTATTTTAAGGCATAAAAATAGGCAGATCCAACGATCAAATGGACCACACAACAAATGACCCTTGCATTTAATGCAACTGACAATTAATGCTTTGTGCATTTTAATGCAGCTAAGAGTATTATTGTGTGGTCCACTTGAGCGCTGGATCTTCCTTATTTTTGTGTTAATGCCTTAAAATAATATGAAAAAAGGGACAGACGGTTTGGATGTACAGATACATCACGGTGGGCCCGCCCACAGAACTGCCCGTTCGGAGCTATGGACGGGCGGGGTAGTACGCAATCCGCGTCCGATCCAGGACGCCCAATGTATCAGGTGGGCCACGCATGTACTAAGAAATGGCGTACATGTGTCACTCACCGGATGAGTAAGGCCGGCAGGAATTTTAGCCGAGGAACGAAAACATGCACTCAGACACTTTCCGTGTATACTCGGGTTTTCAATTCTCGAAACTGAAGCCAACGCTTCAGCAATCCATGCCGCTGGTCTGTTGTGGCCTACTGTGGATAATTGATATTTGAAAGTTCTTTCTCACAGAACGTTCATGACCTTCCAATTTGTGTCCTACAAATAGACGGCTATGGGAGAAATATAGAAATAGTCCATATGATTGGTGGATAGGATTCTCCAATCTGGTAGATTTTCGGGACATGGTGCATCCACGATGGGACACAACAGAACAATGGTCTGGATTACAAAAGCATGCGCTGCACTTCTCTGAATAGAAAACGTGCATATACTATCGAAGGTTCATGTCTCCACGTGTAATTCCTAGATCAGCCATGGGTGTGCCAACTAGCACATGTGAGGCGTTTGTCTTTGGCCCTTGAAGATGAAACGTGTCGATTGAGGTGCACTTACTTAAAACCAGCCATCAGAAGGTGAAGATGGCCCACCTCACCTTGACCTTATGAGGGACAGAAAGCCCAACGAAGAAAGCCGTGGGGCCCACCTTGATGTGCGTGAGACAATCCATTCCGTCCATCATTTGCACCGGCTCATGTTAGGAGATAACCCTAAAAAAGGCTGATCTAAAACTTAAGTGGGCCACACAGACGGTGGTGATGGTAGACTCACCATTGATGTTTATTTCCCATGTGGTGTGACCCACTTGGGTTTTGGATTAGCCTATATTTTGGGCTGACATCCTAAGAATAAACGATGGACGGAGTGGATGTGACACACATCACGGTGGGCCCCACAGATCTTGTTGCACACGCTTGTTGTGGGAAATTAGCGTCCTGTGAGCCCACACGTAGAGTGCCCTCTCCTCAGCACACATGGGAGTGGTGAATATACGAATCAGGACCGTCCATCTAGGGGACACTACTTGGATGGACATTTGAGTCTTTTACAAAATAGTGCAAAAAACCCAACCATCAAAACATTACAGAAACGAAAGCATTTACCTTTCTCTGACGTGGATAGAATGACCTTAGATCCACTCCGTCCATCAGGTCCGCCACCATGTGTTTAGAATGGGGGCCAATGCAAAACACAGGTGGGCTACACTATAGTAAACAATTGAGGTGGTAAATCTCACCATTAAAATTGTAAAAATTGTGTTTAGGGTCCACCATGATATGTATATGCCATCCATTCCACTCATCTGACATGATACATAAGGATCAATGCATTTATCAAAAATTAGTGTATTCCGAGACTCATGTTTTCCACACCACCTGAATTTAAAGGTTTAAGGAACGATTTTACACTCTTCCATATGGTGTGGCCCACCAAAGTCATGGATTATAATATTTTTAGGATCCATGGTGAAAATGTACTGTAACACATGATTAACGGTGTGGATCGTATTCATTTTTTGTCCCACGTGTCTCTTAGTTAGTGCAATTCAGCCCGTCCGCGTACCGCCCAAAAATTCTTCAACGGTTTCCATCCAATGAAAACAAATGTGCAAAAAATCAGTAGATAGCAATCAGTTTCTTATTTTTCAAAAGCTATCTGAGATACGTTACAAAACATGGACGGTCCCGATCGATCTATACCTCGACTAAATCAATGAAACTCACGCGATTCTACTGTATTTATTCTGTACTGTGTTCTACTGTATAATCTCCAGCGAAGGGTAAGAAACACGCGAGCTACGATTTTTGAGAACTCCTCCGACACACCTGCCATTTTTCCTAACCCGAAAAAGCGCTGCTTATTTCCGGCGCTCATGTGCACGATAGCCTTTTCTATTTCTCTTCTGAATTTTTATACAGCTTTCACCTCTTTTGATTTTTATATAAAAACTCATTCTTCTTTTTTCGGTTTGGAAAGAAAGGAAGGAGACCCAAACAGAGACAGAGAGAGAGAGAAGAAATGAAGAAGAAGAAGAAGAAAAAGAAGAAGAACGGAAAATATCGTGATTTGAGGAGCTTCGGTTTTCTCCAAACAGGTCAGATTTCTTTCAAAAAAAATAAAAATAAAAGAAGCCAAAATGAGTTTTTAAAATTTTTTATTTTGGGTTTTTTGTGGAGAAACTGAAAATGAGTTTTCAGACCATTTTCTTACTGAAAATTGACATTTTCACCCCTTTTTTTGAAACCCACACACCCCTGCAGTTTGCTTTGTAGAAGTATAGGGGGTGTAATGTAAACAAAAGTAGCGTGTAGAGTCTCTCTTGGATGTTTAACATGCATTGGTGTTTTTATTTTGCGTCTGTCGCGACTGAGGAGCGTGCGTGTGTCGCTTCTATAGGGGCCCACATAATGAGAAGGTTCGATGATTTCAGTCATCCATATTCTAGTTGCCACCATAAATGATTATCTGTTCCATAATCACGTTTCAGCGATGATCTTGACCTTTGATTTTTTAAATAGAATGCAAGCCATTGATAATTCTTTTCTTCGTTCTAAATTCATGTACGGATAGTGTAGTTGCAATCATCTGTTCGGCGTAAATTTCATGCATTTTCCCGTATATAATAGATTCCACTCCACGGACGGTCCTGATCACTGGACCACTCAGAATATGGGACCCAGTGGAGGGCGACAGACGCTGGATCCATAGTCGCGGCGGAGGTAAAACGAACTCTTTTAGATTGCTGTTGACGTAGTCCTTATAAGACCACAACTACCACTCGGTTTCTACAAATGGCAAGCTGGTTATGATGTGGTTACACGTTAATAACAAAACAACACGGGGTTATTTTGGGAAATTAAAAGATGGAATGATTATCGCCTCCGCTACTAGTCGTTTTGCAATATGCAATGTACTTTCATCAGTTCGAATTCGAAATGAGATTTTTGCCGGTCCAGCTTTGCCAGCCCACACACGAGTGTACAATCAACTAATGCACACGTCACCAAATATGCCAGCGTGGCATACAAGTAATATATCCAAGCCATCCATCAGAAGAATTTCACTATGTTGATTCCCTCTTCCAAGAATTAGGTCAGTCCATGTGTCAGGTGGTCCACAATTAACAGGACAAATGTACGGTTTTTAACCCATCCACTTATTTCTAAGATCATGGCACAGTTACCGAGTAGACCATCTTTATCTTTCAGTTGTAGTATCTACAAGGTAAGGTCCACATGATGGATGGGTTAGATATAGCATCTGCGGTCGATTAGCTACTGACAGGTTGAGTAGCGAGACTCGCTACTGAAGTGACGTCACCAACTTCTGTGGGCCCCACCATGATGTATGTTTTGTATCCACACCGTCCATACATTTTGAGAGATCATTTTAGGGCATGATACAAAGAATAAGTCAGATCCAAGGCTGGAGTGGACCCCACCACAGAAAGGAGAGAGTGATGCCCACCGTTGAAACCTTCCGAAGGTCCACCATGATGTTTATTTGAGATCCAACCTGTTCGTGTATTAACGCAGACATGAAAGAAGGGAAAACACAAATATAAGCACAATCGAAAACTTTTGTGGCCCTCAGAACTTTTTAACGGTGGGCGTCACTCTCCCCACTGTTTTCTGCGGTGAGGTTCACTCGAGCTTTGGATCTGACTCATTCTTTGGATGATACCGTAACATGATCTCTCCAAATGGATGGACGGTGTGGATACAAAACATACATCATGGTGGGGCCCACAGAAGTTGGTGACGTCACTTCAGTAGCGAGTCTCGCTACTCAACCTCCGCGTCCCTGCGGTCGTGCGTGTACCAGCTGACTGGTAGAACTGCAACTCTGCCTAGCAGTCCTTTTTTAAAAAAAATAGTAATTTTCACTAGATAGTTTGTTCGGTTTGCTGGGCCGTCCATTAGCCAAATAAGCCACGCAATGGTTTTAAATTAGTGGGCCACAGCCAGGGTGGGCCCCACTCAACCTGTGATCCACCTGTGGCCCACCATCTAAGCCTCTACTTTGTGATAGATACGCCCTATTTTTCTAATTTTGGTAAAAGAGAAGCACAAAGCTTTACTGTTATATTACCTAAAGCTGTATTAAATTGACCAAACAATGGTGACTGGGTTTTTCTTATTTTACTCTACTTCAAAAGCAGCCTATCATGTTTCGCCACGTGTCATTCCATGTCTTACTGTATCTCGCTATCCGCCAGTCATTAACGACATTAGCCCTATTTTTTTGCAAGTGCCTTGAGTCGGACGCGGATTCGGTGGATACCGGAGCTCGGTGGTTCCGTGACGGTGGGGCCCATTATAATGTATTTGTTTTTTATCCACTCCGTTCATCCGTTTTTATTGATCATTTTTTTGTATGACCCCAAAAATTAAGAAGATCCAAGTCTCAAGTGAACCACACCACACTAAATAGTAACGCCCAGCATTAAAAACTTCCTAGGGCCCACTGTCATGTTTTTTAGCCATCCGACCTATTGATAAGGTCACACAAAACTGGATGAAGGTAACAAAATAAATATCAGATTGATCCAAAGTTTTTGTGGACGACCAAAAGCTTTTAATGGGGTTCTCAATCAACACTGTATCTTGTGGTGTGGTCCGCCTGAGATTTGGATCTACTTCATTTCTGAGCTCATGCCATAAAATGGTCTGGAAAATGGATGGATGGTGTGGATATAAAACACATACATCACGGTGGGCCGTACAGTCTCGGATCCACGGAATCCGCTTCCGTTTGAGTCATTGGTGTCCAGAAGTCCATTGGGCCACTCCAACATGTAGTCCTCTGGCCCTCTCAGTTCACATGGAGCCCGCACATTGCCTTGTAACCGTTCATCTGGTGATCCTCGACACTAGACCTTAGTACCATGGAACCCAACTGATCTTCTAATGTGTGGTTCCGATCATTTAATGTTTTGCCCCACACAAGTCCCGGTGGAGTATTCAATTACTAATAGTCCGTCGGAGTGCTCAATCGTTTCATTCAAAATCATCAAGTCCCCAGACATGACCTCCATGATAAACGGTGATCTTGGTGGACCCTTCCGTTTGGATGGCTCGGATTTTCTAAAGAAGGGACAGATTGGCGGAAAAGATGGGGCGGCACTTGATTGGTTGTACTGCCGAGTTGCATGGGACACTGGAGCAGGTGGAAATCGAATGCTGCTTTTGGCAATTCTCAGCCTTTCATTTTAGTTGCATAAATGCGGTAATAAAATCTAATTTCCGGAAGCGTCCTTTGTGACAGGTCTTCCACTGCCACACTCAAAAATCTCTCTGCTCTGTAGATAGGGTTATGATAGTTCATGGTGGTGACTCTTCAACCGTATACATGACATTTGTGTACGAAAATCAAGACCGTCCTAATCTATGACCCAATAATGGATGGATCATAACCCAAACTTAGAACTGAGAAAACGATATAAAACATTTGCTTTTACTGTTTTAAAATTTCCATACATTTAGTGGGCCTCAAAAAGATAGTTAATTGCTTCGTCAGATTTAATTTAAAAAATTCCTCATCTATAACGTGCCCAACAATTTGGAGGGCTTGGATACCCGTTGGTATTGCCACGTGTCAAGGGGATGAGTTAGCACCTTTGTTAAATGGTGGTGAAGTATTGCAGGAGTTTATACATATACACAACGGAGAAACAGAAGGTTTCAAGTCCAACCGGTTGGACTAGAAGTTACAGTACACCCAGTTCCAACCGTTTATTTTTTACGAAATCCAAACCGTCCAATAGGTGGGTCCTATCCTGGTAATCATCTTATCACAAAATCATTCATATCCACAGATCCATTGGACTAAATTTGTATTTTTATATTTCTCACTGGATGGACATTGATTTCTATGGTGTGGTCCACTTGATGTGTATATATGGTTGATTTTTACTATTAATGTTTCTCATTGTGGGGCCAACCTATTGGAATGGCCAGATTTCAGGTTCACTTGACAGGTTCGAAATTATCCACTGGGTGGGCCATACCTTGCGGTGAGTTGAAACCTCCTCACGGCGAAATGATCTGGTTCGCCATGTTTTCACCTACTTGAATCTGGACCTGAGTTGGCATCAGATGATCTATCTGGACCGTCCATTAGGTCAAGGATACTCTTCTTAGGTTTATTGGAAAGATTTATAGTGATCGGATGATCAGGACCATTGAAACAGTAACCAAAATGGTCGGTCGAGATTGTATTTAATACATAGGTGAAGAAGTGTGGAGCGGATATAATGGACGGTCCAGATTGATGATGTGGATGGCAGTGAATCCACAAGCAAGTGGGTGCGTGGAAAGATTTACATGCAGCAGTCTTTACTGTAATATGCAGTGTTATGTCGTCTGAAAACCTGAGACCTGACAAATGTCATTGAATGCATCTTTCCTCCGCTTCTTTGGGGTTTCTTTCCTTCTTCTCATCCTTTTTTTGGGTATTTGTAGCTGGGCCCCACCACCCAAATACATTCGGTAGCTCGCGTAACCACTTTAACGCACTTTCTTCGTTTCACGAAAGTAAGTGGGGCCCACAGAGTGAATGCGCCACATTTTCGCACTGTCGGAATTAAATGGGCCGGATTGATCTTAACCGTCCGTTTGTCAACTGCATGATACGGCCCACCATATCTGTATGATCTTTTTTTCACTTTTTGATTGCAACATGGCCCACTAGATGAATGGTTTTGAGGATGGTTAAGGTGTACGTTCTGGAGTGGTCTCGCGAGTTACTTATGTATTCGTCTTTTCTTTCGAAACACTCTGGGAATGTGGTAGAGCCATCTCTCCCCTTAACCATTTAGGGCCTGTTTGGTGATCCGATTTACACTGGAATTGGCATAATTGGCTGCAAAGAAATCATAATAACTTCTTAATTACATGTATTACTAATCATTCAAACTGTACAGGATTTTGCTTTCCCACGCTTGTTTTTTGAAATTTTCAGAGTGTAATACGTACTAACTGTGTGATTGGTTGTTTGATAATATATTGTACTAGTCACATCAATCTGTTAATAGATTTATAGTGTCCACCATTCCAGTTATACATCTACTCAAAATAGCTTTTTGACAAATTGGCTATTTATGTTTGAGAGATTACAAGTGAGAACATGAGACCTGACAGGGTCTTATACGACTAGGACTAAATCCACCATCCTCATGTCCATATGCGTACAGTGGAAAATGAAACAGCGTAGGATCTAACTATTTTTCATGTATAGTGGACAATGCGGCAAGGTAGGATCTAATTATTCTCCACACCTGTGTATTTTATCTACATAGAGTTAACCTGTGATGAAAATGGATGAACATGGAGATCTGCACCCTATCATGTAGAAGGGATATGATAGACTATACACCCTTGATAGTAGATGCTGTAATATTACATATCCTAGTTTACTTGAAAGAGCTATACATTTTGTATGGCAAGAACATGATAGACCAAAACATATTATCTCCAAAACAAATATCAATGTCAACGATGTAAACCAACGTCTAAAATATAGTTCAAAACAATCCAAAAAAAAAAGAAAGCCAAACAGCCAACACACATAGCTACCTACTTAAACGACCACTGCATCCAACCATCAGTACTGCCAAGACATGAGGTGAATGGTGAGGATTAGAACCTGGCAGGCGAAGATAATCTTAATCAGTGCCGAAAGTGCATTCACCGAATCTTCATGAACGTCCTCCCACATGTAGTTCCCACTAGCAGATGGACAGTAAAAGAATGGTCCATGGAAAGTCGGTAGAGGATTCATGGGAGCGGTCACAAATCACTGTCCAAACGTGAACAAGCCAGTGTCACGATCCTCCTGTGTCTCAAGTGTAGATGCATTTGTTACATTCATACTATCGCAATATTCTTTCCATTGAACTAATGCCTCTGGCGTGGATTTGTATCCACGGAAGCGGGCACGTGAATACCCCTCCACTTGTTGACGGCATTCCTCCCAGTTGTGGTAAATACCTAGACGACGTCCGTTGAAGATAACATAAACCTTTTTAGGCATCTGCATATATTGAAAAATTTCAGATGAATATGTCTTAAATATTGTAGGAAACTTAGAGTGGAGAATACCTGAGATAACCATAGTTTAACAATATGAAAAATGGCCTTTTGCATTAAGAATAGAGGATACCTGAGCTAACCATGAAAATTACATCATACTTGATATTGTGACTAAATAGACCTGCATAGTTAGTACGTACCCTATGCAGATATGAAAAGCATAATCCGACATAATATGAAGGTTACGTCTAAAGTAAGAACACGTAATACAAGTTTTTAGGCTGTGAGGAATAAGCATTAACTACATGGCCCGAATCCAAAAATGTAACAGTTATCATCTAAAAAATATACAGTCATCCAGCTGCTTCTCAACACACAGTTAGCAGTAAAACAGTATAGCAGAAAAAAAAAAGTTTGTCCAACATTTCAATAGCTAGTACACTTCACTAGTCCATTCAGAAAACCCAAAACATTGTCCAAAAAACTAAATGGTTGATCAGTCGTATGAAGATAATATCTCAAAAGAGAAGATTAGTGGATAAAAGATCAGTCAGAAGACTGATCTGGTACAAGTATCATCAGCACAAAGTCGAGCCTCATGGACTCAGGAAGCGAAAGGAGCGATGCAGATTGTTGTTTATCTTTGGACAGGATCCTTGTTGCACGTAAGACCTTGTTACTTATGAGGCCATCGATATGCTCGAGTGCTGGTACAATATGCTCTATACGTATGACGTCTTTCCCTTTGTTTATTGTTAGTGCTAGGGACTTGACAGCATATTACACCTCACTCATCCCTTTGCCAATTACATTGCAAGGGCGTTCCAATCTGGCTTGCTTTCTAGAACTGGTTGTGTTGCCCGTCTTGATAGAGTTGTCGGCATTGTGAATCGGACTTCTGTTTGCAATAAGCGCACAGTCATGACTTTGAAATGACCATTGAATGTTATGTCCATGATCTCCTACATCGTCACTTGACAGAACAAGTGTTTCGTCATTAAGATCAATCGATGCACTTGGTGTAACATCGTCATCACGAGTCTTTCTCATACCCCTTTGTGTATGCATATTTCCAGTCGAAGCACGAAGTTCAGTAGCTCGGTCATTTCCAAATAAGAACATCAGGTCATCGTACCTTCTTACTGGTTTCCCATGAACATGTTTGGCATAGGGATGTGACTATTGACAAAGACAACGACATATTGATTAGTAACCATAATGGAGTAGATTTAGATAATCTAAATAATAAATGAAAAAATAACATCTCACACGTATATAATCATTCCATACGTCATCTGACGCGGTAACCAACTTCTTATCGTCATGTCAACCGAACCCACTTGCGTTTAGGGTGTCTCAAACTTCAAAATACAACCTCTGTAGTGCTTACAGGCGATTACCAACATGCTTCTCCATAACTGATATCCTTAGTGCCCTCTTGATACTTTCGACAACCGTTTTATAGGTTTCCTTTTTAAATCCGTTCACACTCTTACGGCCGTTAGCAACCACATCCATCAATGTATCGATGAGACAGTCATCTATTTGGTCTATCTACTGCATAACACTACCTAACATAACGTTCTCATCAAGTGATTTCGATTTGTATTTGCGTGGTATCCTTCTGGGTATGTCACACCGACCTTGCCTAAACTGTTTCGTTGGTGTAGTGTGGTTGTCAGCAATATTTGAATCCATATCGTCGTCACTATATACTTCGATAATCTAAAAATAGCACAATGAACATATTTAGTCTGACAAGTACAACCAAAGTATCTAAGTCAGGAGGATGCATTAATAAATTAATAGCTGAAATATATACGCAAAAACTTAAGATAGTATATTAAAATGGGGATATTTATCATTACAATTATCCAAAAATATATAGGGATCTTCTAACACAAGTCGTGTAGGCAAGACAGTACAGTCATATGATGATATTTAATTTATTGTAAAAAGTGAAATTACAATTCAAATTTCAAAACATACGACTCACAGGATAAGATTCGTTCCACATCTTAGTAGCAATATTGTCTCGATATGTCGTCCATTCGTCCTTCTCCCGTTGTGTCACGTTAATATCGCATGGAGACAAATCTATACTCTCATCAACATATGTAGATGTGATTTCATCTTCTACGAAATCATTTCCTTCAGATATACAGATAAAGTTGTGTAAAACACAACATGCGATGACTATCTTCCCCTGTGTTAGAAGGTTGTATGGTGGAGCCGATTCAAGGAATGGAAAGCAGATTTTCAATACCCAAAAAATTCTCTCTATAATGTTTCTTAGTTGAGCATGCCGATAGTTGAATAGTTCTTTCTTGTTAGAAGGATTGCGGCCCGTGCGGTACTCATTGAGGTGGTACCGTACACCACAGTAAGGAGTCATGAATCCCGGTGAATGAGGGTAATCAGGGTCAACTGCGTAATACTTACCTACAATTAATTGTGATGAATTATCAATCTAATTTGGTGGAAAATCATATTACCAATTGGTTGTTAGATAGTTATAAACTCAGTACCCGCAGGAAAAGTTAACTGATCGATGGAATGTGTCAAAGCATTCTTTAAGATGTGTGCGTTAGAAGCTGATTTCTCCCATCCGGTGAGCACATATACGAATTTCATGTTAAATGTACATGCACCTAGCATGTTTTGAGAAAGTACCCATTTCTTGTTATGGTAAGTTGCACTTTCCAATGCCAGTACATAGGCGGGTATATAAGTCCTATCAATTGCACCAATGCAATCCTATTTTCACCGTGAATAATCAGAAAAATAGATAAAGTATATAACGTTGCGCAATATTACATAATCTGATTTTACCATACTTGAAAGTAATCACTCCAGTTAGAATTGGCTAGAATCCCAACTGGTGTATCCGCACCTGGGAGTTTCACGAACTTCGGATGCAATCCGACAATAGCATCCACCGCCTTACTTGAATAGTGGCTCACCATTTCTCTAGATCTTATAAACCGATGCCCGATGACACGGTTTCTAACATTATGTCCTACCGTGTGAAGGAACATGACAAGTTGTTCCTCCATAAATATATGTTTTCCATCTGAAAGTAAATTTCTATCCTTAAAATATAAGCATATGTTGAAAAACGTAGCTTTGTTCATATGGAATTGTGCTACATACTCATTGTCACCTGCTCTAATAATCTCATTTATTAGTTTTCTTCTTTTAAAGTCACCAAATTAGAGGGTGATTTAAATAAAATATTATTGCAATATTCACCGACAACAAATGTTGTAGTTATTGCAGCAAGTGTAGCTGCAAAGGCAGCCATTTCTTCATCCGTCCATCCATGTTCATTCATGTTCTGTTTGATTTTCTTGTATAACACATCGACTGTTCGGTTGATTCAACAACATCAAATACATCAATATTCAGCACCAATTACATATATCTGGGCTAGGAAATTTTGAAAGCTTCAGTCCATATTTGCTATCCTATAGCTTCTTAAATGAAATTATTATATTGGTACTTCAGGTTCTAAAAAGACCATGCGTATTTCTATGTTGTCCATCGAGGGACTGTTCATTAGACCATTCAGGGTTATGTTTTACATGAAGGCTCTACATGAGGTGTATTTGAACTGTGTGCAATCAGACTCAGCATTGTTGATAGCTGTCTCAGTATGTTTAGTTAACCAAGGGAAAGCTAATATAACAAATGACAGGTAATCATATTCAGATAGTAGAATAAATATCTGTTGTGGCTGTTACCTGTCTCAGAATGTTCAATTAACCTCATCATGAGATAATCTAAGAAATCACCCCAACACACAACTGAAATTAGTCTCATCCATGTTCAGTTAACCAGAGCATGAGATAATGTAAGAGATTAATTAGCTACACAGACATATGAAATCAGTCCCAGAATGGTCAGTTAACCAGAGCAGGATCAGCTAATAGATTAATTAGCTACACAGGCATGTAAAACCAGTCCCATAATGTCAGTTAACCAGAGTAGGATTAGATAAGAGATTAATTAGCCACACAAACATCTGAAATCAGTTTTTACATGTTCAATTAACCATAACAAAGATAATGGAAGAAATGATAGGTAACCATGTCCAGATAGTAGAACAAAAATCAGTCATGGTTGATAACTGTCTCTATTTGTTCATTTAATTATTGCAATGATAATATAAGAAATGATAGGTAAGCATGCCCAGATTGTAGAACAAATATCTGTCATGGCTGTTACTTGTCTTAGAAACAAAGTTTAACCTGAGCATGAGAGGATGTAAGAAATCACCCCAACACATAGATGTCATCAATATCATCCATGTTCAGATAACCAGAGCATGAGATAATGTAAGAGATTAATTATCTAGACAGACATGTGAAATTAGTCCCGAAATGGTCAGTTGACCTGAACATGTTATGATGTAAGAAATCATAGTTACACACACAATATAAATCATTCAGAGCATGTTCAGTCTCACCATGGCTCTGTTAGGATATCAAATAAGAGCTACACACAATATAAATCATTCAGAGCATGTTCAGTCTCACCATGGCTCTGTTAGGATACCAAATGAGAGCTACACACAGTTGAAATTAGTCTCAGCATGTTAAGTTAACCATGAGAATGATAATATCACAAATGATAGGTAATCATGTTCAGATTGTAAAATAATTAACTGAACATGGTTGATAGTTGTCTCAACATGTTCAGTTAACCATGGCAAAGATAATGTAAGAAGTGATAGGTAACCATGTCCAGATAGTAGAACAAATATCAGTCATGGTTGATAACTGTTTGTATTTGTTCATTTAACCATGACAATGATAATATGAGAAATGATAGGTAAGCATGTCCAGATTGTAGAACAAATATCTGTCATGGCTGTTACCTGTCTCAGAAATAAAATTTAACCTAAGCATGAGAGGATGTAAGAAATCACCCTAACACACAGCTGACATCAGTATCATCCATGTTCAGATAACCAGAGCATGAGATAATGTAAGAGATTAATTATCTACACAGACATGTGAAATCAGTTCCGATATGGTCAGTTAGCTTGAGCATGTTATGATGTAAGAAGTCATAGATACACACACAATATAAATCATTCACAGCATGTTCAGTCTCACTATGGCTCTGTTAGAATACCAAATGAGAGCTACACATAGCTGAAATCAATCTCAACGTGTTAACCATGGGAAAGATAATATCACAAATGATAAGTAACCATGTTCAGATTGTAGAAGAATTAACTGAACATGGTTGATAGCTGTCTTAATATGTTCAGTTAACTATGGCAAAGATAATACAAGAATTGATACGTAACCATGTCCAAATAGTAGAACAAATATCAGTCATGGTTGATAACTGTTTGTATTTGTTCATTTAACCATGACAATGATAATATGAGAAATTATAATTAACCATGTCCAGTTAGTAGAACAAATATTAGTCATAGTTGATGACTATCTCATATTTGTTCAATTAACCATGTCAATGATAATATGAGAAATGATAGGTAACTATGTTCAGATAATAGAACAGATATCTGTCATGGCTGTTACCTGTCTCAGAATGTTCAGTTAACCTGAGCATGAGATGATGTAGAAAATCACCTCAACACACACAGCTGAAATTAGACTTATCTATGTTCAGTTAACTAGAACAGGAGATGATAAGAGATTAATTAGCTACACAGACATCTGAAATCAGTTTCAACATGTTTAATTAATCACGGTATCATAAGAATGATAAATGATAGCTACAGAGAGCTGAAATAAGACTCAGCAAGTTCAGTTAATTATTACAGAGATGATATAACTTCTAATATCTACACACACAGTCGAGCGAGTATCCCATGACCATATTGGACTGAGAATGTATCAAGGAAAGAGGCTTGCAATGAGCACATTCATTATGAAAGAGAAAAAAGGAGAATATAAGGCCTATTCGGCTGTCAGCACCTATACGATAGCCCACCATTTAATGTTTTATAGGATCAATGACAAACATGTGGGCCACGAGTGTCTGAAACAAGCCAGAACAGGACATCTGCCTCTATTTCATAAACACACTACTAACTTAGTCACAGTCTCCAGACATTCAATAGAGCCACATGACTTACCTCTTCTGGTGTTGTCGTAGTTGATGGCGGGGAGCGGATGTCAGTCGCAGACGACAGAGGATATTTCTGCTTGACAAAGTAAGAGATTAATTACCGTAAATGTCAAAAAAAAAACTATAGTGGAATAAAGGGGTTTTAATTGAAATTGTAATACATATAGTACTTGAGTGGGGTATTGGAGAAGATGTCAGTAGCAGAAGGCTGACAGATCAGGCCTCGGAGATTGCAATGAACATCACAATCGGGTGACGAAGTCGACAAATGGAAAACATGACATTCCAACAACATGCAACGCAAGTGGGATAATGGAAATGGTAATATGTTAGATGACAGTAGACATGCAGTGACATGCAAGCTACCGAACAGACGGACATCAAGCAAGGTGTGCGATCTGGATGAAGATGAACAGAAGTAAGACGACCAGATTAAAATGCATTTTTTCTTATTTCAATACCTCAGATAGTATGGAACAGAGGATGCGCAAGCGCTCGATGACCGTTAAGATGGGAGCCTCATCACCAAATAGCCATCGAGCGATGAACAATCATTTAGAGGTTTGGACAATAAACACAAGGAAGAAAGAATAGACGATAGGCGAAAGCCATCTGGTAGAAGGGTGCGTCGTTTACCTGGCCTGAGATCAAATGCTCTGTTACCTTCCAAGTGCGCTAGTGAGAAGTGGAAGAGAAGGGCTTGCTTTTGATTTTTTAAAACATGAAATGAGGGTATGTAGCACGATCGGTGCTCATGCAAACCACCAAACTATCTGTGTCAGTACCATTATACTTTGAACTACCGTCTGCAGGAGATGTAAATCCCGTCTCTGCCCAATGCATATTTACCGTTGATTCGGACACTGTTAGAATTGCATCCGAATCCTCGATTTTCAAACGGTCGGCCGGAGTGTAATGATGACTTATTACCTCCAAATACCCATAATTGGAAAAACCAAACAGACCCTTACCTTTTTTAAAAAAAAAAATCTACTGTTACATTGAATAGCACTGATCGGACGGATAGGAACATTCGACGCAAATATATTTTTAACCATTTTCCATCCACCGTTGGATAAACAAGATGTGTAGTCCAAATTTATATACGTCCCCGCCACGTGTTTCATTGCAGAGATGAATGTACCATATTTCGGTTCAGCCGTCTCTACCATACCGTTCCCACGTACCACTTTTTGGTCATGGTCTATTTTGTTTGACTTCAGGGACGTCGGGTCACGAGAGTTAAAAAATACAGGATTTTTTTAATTATAAAATAGTACCTCGTTATTATAATATCTACACTCCGCCCCCCTGTTAAGAAGTTTTTCATTAAACTACCCGTTCGTTTATGTAATTATAAAATTAGCTGATGATTTTTGTAAATGACGTAAATGACTTTGTGATGGAATTTAAAAGGCAAGCATTTCATTCATGTTTAACATATGATTAAGTATAAGATGGACCATGGGTAGGTTATGGTTTTAGATGATGATGATGATGTAGAGGTTTTAGATTATGAGATTACTAATGATACATCTAAGCAAGATTAAGTTGAAGAGAGATGCCTTGAATGAGATGCGGATCATTTACCAAGTGCGCCTTATGGTAGATGCTCCCTAGTTGAAAAATATCTTGCGGGTCCACTAATTAGTTGGACAACACATGCCCAATAAAATGGATGCTTAAGAATGATATTGACTCTTTACGTATGGTTTGAATGTTGGCCCACTTGCTGAGTTGTTGCTTGATTTTCACAACATTGGCTAAATTAGCTGAGTAGATTAATCATATATGCTTTTAATCTCACGTTCAAGTCTTTCATCTGACAAGTTGCAGCACATTAAATTACCGTGTATGATTGAACTGTATGTGTGACATGCATGTATACGAACTTTGAGCCGTCTGTTGGAGTGTTAACGTCCATTGATATATATATATATATATATATATATATATATATACACACACACACACACACGCCATATTCTAACGGCTCGAGCTTAATATATTATGGTCAAGTGTTTGAATCCCGAGAGTAGTAAATATGCCTCTATTGATATATTTATGAACTCTGTGAGTATCCCTCAACCCTTGCCTAGTATATTCCTGCGGGATTCAAACACTTGATCTTCCGCTCTGATACCATGTCAAATAACCACTTACTCTCTAAAAGCTTGTGATTGTTTGACCATCCAAATTTAATTTAGCTATAGATGAACTTTACTATGAAAATCATTGCAATAGGATAACCATCTAATTTCAAAGTTAAAATTGGACCACTAATTTTTATAAACGTCCATTTTTACAGTCACCAATAAGATGGTTAGATTTTGGGCCATGCTCCATTCACGCATATGATTTCGACAATCTAGATTGGTGTATACATATTCCTAGTTCCATAACTTAAAATTCAGAGTTTTGGCACCCAGTTCTAGTCATTAGATACTCTGCCTGAGCGTGGAGTTTGATAAACAGGCAACACGAAATTGTTCTCTTGGTGAACCCACTGTCCCTAAGCCATGATCCCCTTCAATTATAATCGCGACAATCTTGTTGGTCTTGCATTAACTGAATCCGTCTCCATCCTTGGCTAAAGTTCGTAAATATAAGTTCCCCTTCCCTATTTATTATCTCCTAAAATCAAATTGGTTGAACGATCCTAAACTCGGAATAGTATTCACTAGGCATTTTTGTCATTTACAAAAATGATTTTCTTAATCTATAGTGAAAGTATGGGAGTGATAGTTACCTCTAATGAGGTAGGTTGATGAAAAGCATTTTTAAAAAGTACTGTAAAGTAAATAGGATAATAAAGAGGTATTATTTTGTAAAAGATCAATTAAAAGATTCAAATGACGAATCCTGCGTCCACGTTCTGGATCTGGGCCGTTCATCAGGGCGGACCCACTTGGCCATAACCTAGTAGTTGCACCATTCCAGGGTTGTCGTTGGTTTAGGAGTGTTTATACGTCAACTACTATTTTCTAAATGGTACCCCACAATCTATTTAATACCCAAAATGTTCATAAAATGTTAGCATTTCATGTTTGCATTCATGCATACCACATGGAAGGGCCATCATATCAACGGCCTACATCAAGAAAACATGCATCCCGCTTAAATAAATATAAAATTTAAGGACACCGTGTTAGGATATGTGGAGCTTGATCATCAGAGATGCATTGTTCATCCAACCATCATTGTCATAAGTTGATCTCACAAGGGTTTTTGAGGGGCATTGCTCCCTTACTTTGGGGTATGAGGGTTTTGACGCCAGCTTAGAGAGCAATTTTGTAATTTCATAAGGTGTTTTATGTAAACTCTAATTCATTTGGGTAATATATATTTTGCTCTAAGAAAGAGAGAATGATTATTTATATTAGGAGCTGCTTCTTCATTTTATTTTTTCCTTTGAGCATAGTGGATTGACTTGCGAATCCATGGATGTATCGAAAGGGAACCATCTAAATCCCTATATTATGGTTTACATCGATATTGCTATGTATGTGGTCAAGAAGAAATTCTTTCTCCTAACATATATATTGCCTGTTGAAGTTAAAGTATAGTGAATCGGCGTGTGAATCCATGAATGTATCGAAAGGGAACGATGTAAATTCCTGTGTTATGGTTTGCATATTTTTTCTTTGTTTTATTTTAATTTTGATATTGTTGCGTGTGTTGTCAAGAAGAAATCCCCTAACATATTATTTGTCAAGGTTACTCAGGTCAACTTAATTGCTTGGTAAAAGTTTAACGACTGGCTCTGCATAATAGAAAGTAATATTGGTGTTGTCTTTTCAAAAAGACCAAAGTGATCTATTGTTGGCCTATTTTGCAGGGACAATATGGGAATTTCATAAAGAGTGACCATGCGTGGAATGACACTGAAATCCTATTGTCAAAGAAGCTCCTTCCTTCCACTTTAGATATTGGCGCATGGTGGCTCAATCCTTTTAGGAAACATTGTGTTATTAGGGTTTATCTTCCCAATACATGTTTCTACGCTTCTCTTTTATTTTCAATAATTTCAAACTTGATACATGAGGTTGATGTTGCATAAATTCAAAATACAAGAAATTATAGTGGTACACTTTTATCATAGACTCCCTGTTCCATGCATATGGGGCCCATGCTTCTGTAATCTAAACCGTTGGTTCGATGCGCCCCATAGTAGATAAGGATCAAATATCGAAATTAGTTCCAGTGTACCATACAATTAAGGTCGAAACGGTTCATATCCGCGACATGTACTAGTTTTGGACAGTTTGGGGTTTAAGATCATAACCTTTAGAAATCTGAACCACTAGGGTTGGATCTTCTAATCTAGGAGATTTTTTGGTGGGGTCCATCAGATCAACGGTTTGGATTATGGGACCATGACCTCATGTGTATAATGAGTAGGATTAGGACCACATGACTCATGTACCTTATTTAGAACATGCACCTGTCATGTAGAGAGTTTCGGATATTGAGCAAACAGGCCTTGTCTTGCGTAGGCAGAACTTTCATGTGTTTTTTCTCCTGTCTTTTCTATGCTGTGTTGAAGGATTGTGACTCACCATCCGAATCGTGCCACTTAATGCTGTTGACTAGATATGACTGAGTGACTCAGATTGACTCGTTCGTTCACGACTTGAGTTGGGACTCGGCCGAGTCATGGGTGACTCAGTGAGTTGACTCAGTGTATCAGATTGAATCGATTCTGACTGAATCTCAGTTGACTCGGACGAGTGGAATCAGACTCGCCTGAGTCATTAAAACCATGTCACGCACGATCACACATGCGATAGTCTGACACACGTGAGGTGGCAACATTATTATAGAGGGACGCGGATTGCGTCCTACCTCCACCCGTCTCAGCTAGAAACGGGCAGCAGCTTTGAGTGGCCACCATGATGTATGGGTCTTATCCACCCGTCCATCCATTTTTATTTTTTTTTTCCGTGGCATTTTAGTTTATAAGACCAAAAATGAGTCAAATTGAAGGCTCCAAGTGGACTACACAATGGGGATTAAACTCTTACCATAGAAAACTTCTTGGGGGCCACAAGTTTTGGATCGAGTTGATATTTTTGTTTTCTCTTCATCCATATCTATGTAACTTTATGAATACATTGGATGGTAAATAAACATCACAATGGGCCCTAGAAAAGTTTCAACGGTGAGAATCATTATCACCGCTGCTTCCTCCTGGTGTGGTCCACTTGAGACTTGAATTTGCCTCATTTTTGGGCTTATACCTTAATCCTTGGTCCAAACTACTTGCGCCATCATCGGTGGATCATATCCTAACCATCTGATTTTGTTTGTTGAATTCCTCATCGGCCAATTGGATGATTTGGAATATTAGGGTTTGCTTTTCTTTATAAGTGATGTACTCAGAAGTATGAGGATAATTATTGATTAATAAAATTTATGAATTTACCTTCTTTTTTTAACTCATGAATTCAAGAATAATCTAGTGAATTCAAGATTTTGTACACTTTATCAGGTGGACAATGATCTTCCTCATCACACACTTCCCTGCATCACCATTCGAGAGACCGTTTCAAATGAGATTTGGCTTGAAATCTCATTGGCTCAGATTCTGAGTCCACTCACTGAGTTTTAAGGATGGATTGGTTAGGCTTGTGACAAAAATAGTGGCTTGAAGATGGAGCAGGCCTACCAATTTTATTTTATTTTTAAATGAATTGGCGGGGCCTGAGACATCGAGCTTCTCCCCCATTGTGAGTGGACCATACTCAAAGAATCTTCACAATCAGGCTACTCTTAACCTTCCAATTGGCATATGTAATTATTATGTAGAATTCTAAGGACCATGCTGTACATCGGAAATAGAGATTCGAAGAATTATAGGGCATACCTTATTGAGATAACATTATTGTAGGTCGAATACCGCAGTCTTACTTCTACCCTTAGAGAAGATCTGACGGGATTCTTGCTCATGACAATGGTGTTGGATTGGGAACCAACTTTGTTTTATAATTGTAGAGGGTACATAAAGGAGTTTGAAACCCATCAAAACTCTTCTCTCTAAAGTTCCACACAAATTTGATAATCACGGTTTCTGTATATGTATCACAGTTGTAGCACATCACTCCTTACACGATTTCAGATGCATTACAACTTAGTTGTAGCACACCACTCCTTAAACGATTTCAGATGCATCACAACTTGGTGGGTCCACTGGTACACTCAATCACACTATCCAACACTCAAGACAAGTCTGACAGGTTGATCAATAATACCCACATTATTGAATTCTTACATCACATGCATATAAATAGCTAAAAAGAGAAATTCAAAGTATCCACATTTGATGGGAAAAAAAAGAAGCCAACATCATCTCTCATCATTTATCAATGATGGGGCCATAACATCAACGGCTGGATTAATTAAAGCAACCATGATCCTACATGAACGAAGTTCACATTCAATGGGAAAGTACTTAAATCAAACGAAAGTAACCAATCCTAACAGCTACTACATCTTACATTTTATTTCAGATCAGTTGCCTGCTTTAACTAAGAGCTTTTGAGGAACTTAATAAATTCACTCACGTAATTTTCATGTAGTGTCTGATCACTGAAAATGGCCTTCATTTCCATCGATTTAATCCTAAAACTTTCACCATCTTCTTCGATCATGGCCAGCCCCAGTGACCGAGCGACTGCATCCCTGTGGAATGACCCATCCTTATTTATCTCAACCTTAATTGCCAGACCCTTGTCTACCAACATCCTCGCATCCAATGACTGTACGTTCGCAAGCGGCAATACGATGAGAACATGCCCATAATAGATGGTCTCGATGATGGATGCCCATCCGGAGTGAAACAAAGATCCACCGATAGAAGGGTGGGCCAGTATCTCCAACTGAGGAGCCCAACCCATATGGACAACCCCACGATTGCCGATCTGGCTCTTGAATCCCGGCGGAAGGGTATCGATGTCGTTGGTTGCCCATATGGGAGTCCTGAGAGCCCATAGAAATGGCAAATTGGAGAGTTGAAGGCCATGAGCAATCTCAAACACTTGATCTCTACTCAGTTTACATTCACTTCCAAAGCAAACAAACACCACTGATCTGTTTGGCTGTTCGTCGAGCCATTTGAGTGTGTTTGCCCACTTGGGGTCGGTTGTTTCTCTCTTCTCTGGTGGCGTTGGTGGAAGTAATCCGATAGGAATGACCGGTCTCTGGTGAAACTTGTTCAGTAAGCCTAAGTACTCTCCTTGGAACTCATTGCAACTCCGAATTGCCATAGCCGAACACCCTTGGAGTGCTAGCACTAGACGGTCCAAACTCGAGAAGCCAGATGCATCTGGGGTGAAAAACCTTCGGTAGAAGGCAGCTGTCTCATGGGGTGGAAATGCGACAGATGACTCAAATGAAAACCACTGAGGCGGGGATTCCAGGCTCTCTGGTGATGGCCATATTTTCCTTAGACCCTCTCCGGCCGGCCCTAAGAATGCAACCATGGAAGCAGAGAGAATAGAGAAGAAGACACGAGGGATATTGAATTCACTTGCAACATTGCTCACCCAACTAGGGAAGAGATCATGGACTATCCAGTCCGGCGATTCTTTGGTAATGAACTGCTTGAAGGTGGGGTAGGAGAGATCGTAGGCCTTCTTCAAGTACTCGTCGCTTCCTTGGAGGATATCGACAGTTGCCTCAGCGCCTTCAGGTAGACCGTCCACCTTCGGCAAGGGAAGCTCCACCAGATTGATCAGAGCCGTTAGATGTTGTGGGATCTTGGGTAGCCTTTGGATGTTTTTTTGAGTGGTAAGGAAGGAGATTCGGATGCCAGCTTTTGCTAAGGCTATGGAGAGATGAAGGAATGGGATCATATGACCAAAAGCCAGCCATGGAAGCATCACCACATGCATGCCATCAGTCATGGCTTACCAAATGCAATTGAAGGGTGGGACCCACCTTACCTACACTCCACACCACGCACTTGGAAAGGAAGAGAGGAAGCACTTGGTTTTATAGCTCAAGGAAAAAGTAACACTGGTGATATCATTTCACTACCATTTTTGGATTGTATAATACAAGCAATACAACACGTATTGGCGGTGCATGATCTAATGGCCCGAAACAGATTATTAATCCTCGTTCCAAACTACGTGCTCCACTATCAATGGATCAGATCGAAAGATCAGACTGATCCAACAATCTTAACAGTCTGTTTTTGTTCTCTGAATCCTATGTCAACCAATTGGATGATAACGAGCATTTAATCCATAAGAATTTTTAAGTTGGGGTCCACCCATGATGCGTCCCACGATTTAGATGGTGTAGATTGACATAGATCGAGGCCTATTTTACAGTACGTGAGTCAACGATTATTGTAAAATGGTGGTAAACTAGCAGGATATTCTTTAATGAAACCACAATGATGTGATATGCGTGTATGCATGCATATGTACCTCCTTCCAAATAATTGGAACGGTGGGCCACTGTATCCAAAATCATATGATCGAAATTCATATTAATGAATATTCTTTTCTTAAATCTGAACCATTAACTGTTTTTCATTTAGCCATCTTTGTGTGGACAGAAAGCGGATGGTTAGGATTCAATTGGATTTTAGTGTAAATTTTCGTTATGAAACATCCATAATTAAAGCCGACAATTTGGACGGTACGGATTGAGTTTTCGTAGATTGAGGCTATAAAATTGCACGATTGGATGTACATCATGTGACCATATTCGGTGGGTGTATTAAACAATTCCTCGGTTTGGACTTTGGAATCATGCTTTTGGATGGGGAGGGCTATTTTAATTTTTATTAAGTGAGAGCTAATAAGGTACAGCCTAATGTACGCTGGCCTGTGATCCTACCCATTCATTCCTGCCTATATTCTACATTTTTAGGAAATCCGTACCATGTAATAGATAGGACTCAATAGGAAGATTGTGTGGTACAAAAATCATATGGGCCAGATTATTAAGTTCGGGGCAACATTAGAATCAATGGACAACCGACAGTCTAACTCAATATATAGGTGTGGCCCACCTGATTGGAGTACTCAATGATATTCATGATAGGCTTATCCTTTTCGTTCTAAGGATGTCATACACAGCTGTCGTGTTGGGAAAAACCTGATTGGAACACTCAATGATGTGCCTGATCCATTCTTATTTTAAAATTAACTCAGCCGGTCTCTTTAAAAAAATAGAAATACTAGAAATGAAAAATAACAAGGAGAGGGGCTTTAGGGCCAATAGGCTCGGGGTATGACGTCTTCAAACGTTTTTTGAAATCTCGATGGCACTTTCTCATTTTTCTCATAGCAAAACTGCCCCTCCTAGGGCTCCTCACACAACGGCCTTTTGTCTCCAAAGGAGAAAATGTTTTTTCAAAATAGGCATGGCCTCACCAAAATTAAAAATTATAGTGGCTCTTGGCTGTTTTGATCATTTCATTTTAATTGGATAATTGTGAACTCATAAAATAATTTCTTTCATTTTCTTTCAAAACTTTTCGTGGCCTTCAACTATACCCGAATTTCATGACTGTGAGTTGTCTTTAAATAAAATATACATCGCAACCCACATTATTTCATGTATTTTTAAGGCAATCAAAGCAACTAAAAGGATAATAATAATTGTTATTAAATTACGTTCACTAATCAAATCTTGAACCTTTAATTACATTGAATAATAATAATAATAATAACAAAATGTAATGAATTTTAAGAAATCTTTAAATAAAACATTAGAAAAAATCATAAATCGCGCCCAACTGATTCTTCATATACAAACCCTGCAAAACAGTCTATACGGGTGTGAGCGCAACAGCTCGTAGAGTCACATCCTCACCAAAATTGAAAACTTTACATTAACACCAATACAACTCAATAAAATAAATAAGATCAATTACGAGTATTAAATTGACATGTTACTTAATAACAATAACAATTTTTTTTCATAATAACAAAATAAGATAATACAGTCATCTAAAATCATTTTTGGTTCAATTCAAGGTAGAACACCCGTATGTGTTGATCCTTTTAGGGAATGACTCTTGGAAGAGCACATGGTGAATAAACTTTTTAGGTAAATATCCAGGGCAGAGCACCCGTGTATGTTAATCCTTTTAGGGTATCGACCAGGGCAGAGCACCTGTGCCGATCATTTCGGGAATGACCCTGGGTAAAGCACCCGTACCATGCCGATCCTTTCGGGAATGACCCTGAAAAAATCACTCAAAAAATAACATGGTGATCCTTTTGGGGCAGAGAACCCATAAATTCAAATACATTATACATCATGTAATAATAATGAAATAATTACAATTTAAGCACATGATGATAATTAATTGAAGTCAGTTAATAACTCAAATAAATTACCTTTATGATATACAATTAAGAATCAAATAAAATAATCAACAATTAATGATAATAATCAAATAAATTGAATACATAACAAATAATCAAATCAATCTATATGTTATCTTAAAATTTTCAACAGGAAAAATCACCTACCTGATTTAGTATGACATATCTCATGTATGGCTGGATTATGCGAAAAGATCTAAGATCGATACAAATGCAGTCCGTTCAACCCAGTTGATCAAGTTCAACTCAATTCAACACAACGCCACTTGGACTAGTAGCACTCAGTAAATATTTTTAATGTAAACGATGTCATCCTTACACAAATCATACATGCTGATTTATTAAGACCTACAATAAGGTTTCTAATTTTTTAATATTAAAATATAAGAAAATAACACGTTAAATCACTGAGTTGACTCAATGAGTCAACTCGAATCAAGGCCACTCTAATATATGAGGTCAAAGGAAGAAGAATAGAAACTTGGCTCATAAATGGCTCTAAGTCAGAATCTCGAATCAGTTCAGATGATCGGACCAGCAGGTCATCGGGTTAACTCGCAGAGTTAACTTGATGAAACTGCATGTTTCTCTTTCTTCCTTTTATCTTTCTCTTTTCTTCCTTTTACAACTCTTTTCTTCTCTTTTTTGATCTCTCTTAATGTTACTCTCTCGATCCTATTTCTCTTATTGATGGAATGACTGATTTTTGGCGCCGTAAAGAAGACAAGGGTCGTCAATGGCGGAGTTACAACCAGTGAGTTTTCCTTCGTTCCGAGGTTGATGGACGATGTAGATTGGTGTATGAAAGCTTGTAAGTGCATGACAATAGAGGTCCAGTGGGTTTTTGCCAGTGGGTTCTTGGTTTAAAAGTTTCACATGTCACAAGCTGTCAACATGATCTTCTTGGAGTATTTTATGGTGTTGAGGATAATCCTAATGGATTTTGAACAACCTGGATGTTGTAATGTGAGAATGATGGAGAAAGAAGCGGGCAGTTTATAACATCCCGAATTTTTCACTATTTTGGATTTCCAAAAAATTATTAAATTATTTTTTTTTAATTAACTTATAACATCACTTAATGACCATTAGCACTCGATGTTAGTCTATACAGGGGGTGGTACCAGTAAAGAACCGCACAAGTCCGATTAATCAACCGTAGGAAGTCAACGAATCTGCCTGATCGCTTGAATATCAGGTGTAGCCCCATAATTTACTCACATAGGACCCAAATCTATCTGACCCGTCATTAACTAATCAAGACAAGCATAACTAAATTAAAGATCCAACCAAAGCCGAGTCAGATGAGGCCCGGATCTTAACAGTAGACGTCCACATAAAATTTACCGCATGACTATTTATTTAAGCCACTCGTGGTGGGGTACCACAAGTTGATTAACCTAAGATTAACTCATTAGAGTAGACCAGATAGGTCATGATAGGGCCTAGTGCGAGCCGCCAAACCAGATGACCTATTTACACTTAACAACAGCCCGTGTGGGCCAACCAACGACTGAGGAGGGTCAGGAAAATCTAAAAATTTAGAAAATTATAGATCTCAGTGGGCTTGTGGTCCATCGTGGATTACAGACCCAGTGAACACCTAGAATTGGGATCTGGCACTTGCCAAATGCACCCCACCAATGCCAGAATTGGAATCTAGCACTTGCAAATGAAACCGAGACTCTGGGCTTTTCAGCCATCGAATTTCTTTCAAATTTACAGTGAAGATCTAATGTATTTTCCTACGCCCGTCCACAAAATCTGGAACCCGATCATGGCACATAACCATTGATCGTAAATCGGACCCGTACGATCAAACCAAATATCCGATCATCCCCAAATTTTGCATGGCCCTTCATCAGGCCATGGTCCACCTATTTAATAAGTTTCATGGCCAGCGGACCACCAGAACCTCTCCAATCACTGGAATAGACCCCGCAGGGCTATTTAAAGATCGGAACCGTATGATCAAACCCCATATTCGTTCATCCATTTGCTCTCAAACTTTGCATGACCCCTCATCAGGCCATGAAGCACATGTCCTATAAATTTTGTGACCAGGGACCCATCAGAGCAACTCCGTTACTCTTTTAGCCTAAAACTGACAGTTTAGAGTAAGCACGACCAAATCTCCACTTTCACTAGTTATAAATAGGCCACATCATGAACATAGTTAATCTAAATCCTAATCATCGCCCACGAAAAATCTCACTACCTAATTCATTCCAAAAATGATCCGATTTTCTAAACAAGTTTTAAACCGCTCGTTGGCGGGCCACTAGTTCCAAAACTATAGAAGAATGTCCGTCTCTCTGGGCTCGACGTCCATTGCGGAAGTCAGACCTAGGTGCTATCTAGAACTGCTCAACTTGAGCCAAAGGATAAGTACATGAGAAATGCAAATACCCTAAAGAAAGGATCTAGAACTTAAGTGAATTGGGTCGTCTACTCTTATGCAAAGTTGAGGATTTCGGACCGTCGGTTTGTGACCAAACTTCACACGTAGAGTAAGGATATTTCCCTTCTCATATCCGTATAGTCGCAGCCTCGATCGACCATCGGTGACCGTTGAACAGACTTCTAATCATATTTATCGATCGACGCATCCAAATGGCGGGCCAATCATATCCATACGTAGATCATCATTAGGGCCAACTATTCTACAGTATATATCAACATGTACGCCCCGTAGTGGGCCCTAGAGGTTAAAAAACCCTCCCATAGGGCTATTATGGTAAAAACCTAGACATTGGGGCCATTTGCACCAAATCTGACACTATAAAAGGGCCTCATTTGGGGCACCCCTCTCGCCATACGATTTTTGCCCTATGGAAAGAAAGAAAGAAAGAAAAAGAGAGGGAAAGAGAAAGAAAAGGAGGAAGAGAGGAAGAAAGAGAGAAAGAGAAGGTAAAGAAGAGTCAAGGTGGACTCCAAATTCGTGTGAGGCCCAAGAGTATCAACGCCATCAACACCCTATCCTCTTCCAAGGGAAACCCATCATCAAAACTCTAGGAAACGTCCGCCGGTCTCCTAGGTAAGATCCTCCATCTCTTTCTTCTTGAATCTCATGATCTAAGGAGGGATTTACACAAGATTCTAACATGCATTGCATGCTCTAGGGATTCTGGCCGTCCGGCCCCCAAATCCGAGCTTTCCTAGGTCGGTTCGAGACTCCAACGACCCCATAGGTGCGGACTAATACTCTTAGGTGGCCTAGCACCAATTTGCTATGAAATTAATGATTTTATTTGTTGGATGCTTTTTAGAATGAAACTTAGAGAAACCCTAGGAATCGTATAATTGTTGAAATGCTATGAAATGTTGTGTATTGGCACTCATATGCTATTTGTTCTTGATTTCCATATGATTCGGTGTATAAATGATCTCATGCTTGTCTTCTTGATTTCCTCATGTATCGACGTTTCATAGTGTAGGTAGTTGTTTCCTATCATGCATGTGATTGCTTCAAGAGGAGGAAGTATTCGACTTCCTCACTCATGCACACAAACACCCACTCACATGCATTTGTATCTTAATATGTTTAATTTTGCTTGCTATGGATATATGAATGATATGTTGATGATTATTGAGAACATGTGGGTGCTTATACTTGTGATGTGTTGGTAGTCGGCATGCTAGAAACCTTTATTGACCCTTGGGTTGGCCAGAACCATGAGTAGAACGAAGGTGGTTTCGTTGGTAGGACCACCTCAGGATTAAACTTATAAATCCGGACGGACGTGTTCTGGTGGCTGTAGTTCGACTACATGGATCTCTTGCGCCCGATGTCATTCGTCTCACACTCGCCCGGTTCTTGCGGATTAGTCCACTGTTTGACGTACCCTGATTGTTAACCATGATTGCACGCTTATGTATGGAACCTGGGACACCCCGCCACCGTTGAAGTCCATTGATAACTGAACCGCAACTGGTCCACAGTCTCGTGAGCCGGGCATGGTAAAATGGGACACTATGTTCCAGCTGTCGGCCTGCACTGGGGTACCGCGCCTCCCCGTAGTGACCGCAAGCGATCCCTCTCTATTGGCACTCCTCATGTGCTAGAGGTCGGGGATGAGGAACCCGACAGGATCACGGACCGCGGGGTCTCGGCCTCATGCGTTGGGGGGCCCTGGCCTCACACCCGGCTTAGGGTAATGATCAGTGGGGTCTATCAGATTCCCAAATCGGCTGGATGAATTGACTTAATTAAAAACTCGGCTAACACGATCGCATTGCATCACATTAGTTAGGATGGCGACTCGAAAGTCGAGGTCGCAATGAGGAAGTGTTGACATACGCGATCGTTAAACGGAGTCGCTTGAGGAAGCGTTTTGGCGAGGGCATGCATTATATCATCTCGCATGCATGCATTTAAATGACAATTGATATGTCTTTGTGATTGTTCACTTTTCATTAAAATCATATTACAATTGTTGCCTGTGATAACTTAAGATTATTTATTCGAGCTGAGTTGATCACTCACTCCCACTCTGGGACGGTGTTTTAAAACACCACCCAGACTCTTTAGTAGCTGCAAGTTGTACTGAGTTCGACGAACCTGGCGGTGCGAGCTTAAGCGAGGAGGACGAATTCTCCTACTTCCAATTGATGGGCGGTTCTTCATCGACTTAGAAGACTGGATTTTGGGGTGTTGAGTCGTGGGCTCAACGCACCATTCTTTGGGCATATAATCCCCTTTGCGATTTTGTTGGGCATCGCCTTGTGCGGTCCATTTATATTCTTTTGAACCTGTATATATTGATTTCTTTCAGTTCAGCAAACTAGTTGTGGATGTGCATCATGTTTCAATTAATTCCATGCTGCGCTTTTAAACTTGATAAATCATAAAACCATAAAATTGATGATAAGTGACACTCGGGGACTCGGGAGTCGAGCATATGCACGACCCCCGATTTTTCGGGACGTTACACAGTTTGAATCAAGCTGGTTGTAGGACCCACCATGTTTGCCGAAGGAGAAGGAAGAGAGAGAGTCCAACAGGGAGTGGGGAGAGGTGACGTGCTTTTGCACGTCACTGCAAAAGAAGCTTTTTTTTGGAGAATGGGCCTCACAAGAATTATATGACAAATCCACACCGTTCATCAGTCTTATCAGGTCAAGTTAGGGTGAGGGCCAAAAAATGAGGGCAATCCAATGCTCAAGTGGGCCACATCATAGGGAACAGTGGGATCAAGTATCACCATTAAAGAAAAAGTATGGGTGTTACAATCGCTGTGCGTTAATTTTGAATTGTTTCATCTGAAGTGGTCCATTGTGATAAATTTCACTTTCAAACTTGGGTTAATAATATGATATTAGAATTCCTTTTATGTGGATGAGTTGTATTTGGCCAATTTGGCACTGACTCATATCAATAGTTGCAATCGACTAAGGTTGCAGCAGTCCTACATAAATTCTTCCTCTACAAAACTATTCTAACATTTTCATATTTACAGAGGACAAGTGTTATCGCAAAGAGCTCTTATCCCGTCATTAAGACTATTTCAGCATGTTCTAAAGTTTTGGCTCTTAATAGTACTACGCATCTAACTGATCAAAGTCGAATTCTGACTTTAGGAAGATGATATTTCAATTATGCAAGATGACTTTCTCTTCCGATTTAACATTTCAATACTAGTACAAGCCTAGAGAGATGTTGGACAATGTACAGGGCATTACGATAATCCCTGCAAAGGGCATATACGATAGCTTGGGCAACATTATTGTCTTCCTACATTTGTCTAAGTTATTCTTTTCTAGCTTGATGAGTATGAAGTTGTTGTGTCGTCAGACTATTAAAGTGTTAAGCCTCGCAAAATTCTTCAAGAATAGCTCGAACCAGTCATAAAATGATGGTTGTTTCCCATGCAATAGTGTATGTAGTTTCAAAGGGTCAGAATTATTGGAGATATGCAGTAATCCCTTCATCCCTTTCTGCAAGACAAAATCAGTAAATCTAACTTAAAGAGAGAAATTGCAGAAGTAATAGCCCTTCAAGCAATATCAGAGAAATTAATTTATGTAAGAAGATTAAAAATTTGAATAGATGGGATTAATGAGACTTGGTGGTTAGAAAGCATATATGAGAAGAACGCCAATCTTTTTGAAAAGCCTCTTCATCTTCCAATGTCGATCGTTTCATATTTTAACAAACACGTTCAGAAGTTGTAAAGGTTTACAACATATTTTCGCAGTGAATATCGGTGATCCATATGGTCTAAATGCACATCGGTGATCTAAAGTGAATATTGGTAATCCAACGAAAATAGTCATAACTCCCTCATTACATGTTTGATTTGGGTGATCTTGAACTCATTAGAAAGATAATTTGATGAACTTTTAAATGGATTTGCAACTAGCTCATTTAGACATCATTTGATTATTCGAAAGTGGGCACAAAGTTTATCATAATATGGATTGCTGAATGAGATGTCCAAATGAATGAACTTTAGGCTCACTTTTGGGTAATAAAATAGTTCCAATGAGATTATTTTAAATCCCTTTAAAATTTTATGAAATTATCTTTCTAATGAGTGTAAGATCATTCAAATTGAACATTTAACGAAATAGTTATAATTGTTTTTTGATATTTTAATTTAAACCAATCTAATTTAAATGATTTTTAACTCGTAAGTATACGAATCAGACGTAGATTTGGTACGTATTACGAGATCGTTCCCACGAGGACTGGTTGTCACAATTTGAAATTTACGACTCTTCTTAACTAATCCAACGAATGGTTTAACAAATTATTAAGTAAACTAGCATAAATCTATGGAAAATAACTGAGAGTAGTAAGTAAAATCCAATCGATGAGAAAACTAGGACTTTCGAATCCACCCCTAATTATCATAATCCTTGTTTTACCTGTTGATTTACCGTAATTTAGATTGATATAAATTTAATAAACAAAGCACATCCTATGTCCTTGGTTGGGCACACAGAATGTATAATCCTTTAAAGCGTATGGATTACATCTTTCCATCCATGGTCAGGCATGGAGAGATGTAAATCCTGTTTCTTCCTCTATAAAAAGCTGTTCATGGTCAGACACAAGCACCTAGTATAATATTCCAAACAACATGCATATCTAGATTTTGGTCGAGCTCATATAATGGAGAAGTACGAAAATCTCAGGAAAGCACACTAGAAAAAGAAACAAATCAATCAAATCAACATGAATTCAACAATAAACAATAGTCAATCAAATTATGGGCTTCATCTCAGCCCTAGCTGAGAAGTCTAACAATCCATAAAATTAATTAGGAAAAAGGAAATATAAAATAAAAATATTATAAACATCTCCCTTATCTCTCTTCTCCCTTCTTCTCTCTCTCTCTCTCTTCTCTTTCTTCACCTTTGCTCTGGATCTTGACTCCTCCGGCTCTCTCCTCTGCTCCCCACATCCAAAACCTCCTTATATAGCTGCTGGAGTGGTGAAAATCGGATTTGGAAAGCTGTCGCATGCCCAGTGAAAGTTTTTTCGCAGCCAAGTTCGGTGCCTCAAAAATCACCATTTTCCTCGATTACTTTCCAAAGAAACACCGTCTCTTAAGACGTTTTTGGATCCTTTACATGATAGACGGTTCAGATCTGCCATATGATCAAAGATGGTGGGCCACAACCGCATGGAAAAGTCAGTTTTCGCGGATGTGCGAAACCTTTCGTACTCTTTCACTGTCGTGATCGGTGGGCCCCAGAGAAGCATTTTCTGAAAAATTCATCCCGTCCATTAGACCCAGGACGAAATTGTAGTCAATAATGGGTGGTTTTGAACGTCCATTGAGTTGTCCCGAAGAAAAATCACTAAAAGATCAGATTTAAACGTTGCAGTGTAGCCCTTTTGTGGCCCCTGTATCGTATACGTGTGCGTGTATGAGTGCAAACATTCAACATGGATTTGAAGGGTTCAAGGCCTTATACACGATGGGCGGATTGGATCTTCCGAAAGGGCCGTGATAGTGGCCCACTACCATCCGCAAAACTGACGCCGACCGTCCGTTACGCTGGCTCTGGAAAAAGTTTCCACTTTCTTTTTTTCTTTTTCGGTAAGAGACAGTCAACCGTCTCTGCTGTTTGCCATGCACTATGCACACTCTATTCATGTGGGGTCCACTTTGACCTTTTTTGCAAAATCCAATCCAGTCATTCATTTATTCTTCCTACTTAAAGCATTGAGACCAAATTTAAACCAGTTCCGGATATCAGGTGGGCCCAGAATCAATGGTTTATGGGATGATCTATCAGTTGGGGCACTTCTATAGTGATCCAATGGCTGAAAGTTTACGTGTACGGTTAATTTATGGCCCTCATCCCATGTATGAAGTTTCAAGTCAATCGGATGGTGGGAACCCTGTGATCTTGCATTTTGGACCAATTTCAGACCTCTTTAACGTGAACGGCTTGATTTTCTTAGATCCCTGGTATGTAAATTCTTCAATATTAGTCCTCTAGAGTCTGTCTCATGCTTCTGTTATTTTAGAGCATCAAATCCAAACTTTTAATATCCTTTTTCAATCAACGCTCCTGATTTCATCCTGTAATGAAAACACAATTAAAATATGGCAATAAACATTATAATATACGTAAAATTAGGCAATAATCGAGGTCCGATATGCAATATTTGACCCTCATCATTTTTGTGGGATCAATGATCTATAGTGAATAACTGCAATCCATAGTGAATATCTACGCATTTAATATTTGCAATTTACATTAAATATCAGCAATCCAAAGTGATTACAAGTGATTCACCATACAACTATTATACCCTGTTTTTATCTTTCTTGAAAAAATTAATCAAGAAAAGACACATACCATTGCACAAGAAATATATAGCATGCATAAGATCAGCAAATATATTTTCAAGCAACTGCTACAGAGGTAATAACTGGCACTGGTTGGGTAATACAGAGTAAGAGGATGGCCAAGAAGTGAAGGTCATTCATTCTACTATACTATTCTGATCTATTGTATGCCTGACTATGTTGTGTCGTACAATTATCTCATCTTTACAAAATTGATTAAATTCCTTTAAAATGAATCATCTTTATTATTTGTCCTTAAAACTTTTAACTTTCATCTTAACCATTTTTTGACTATCACCTTCCACATATTTAAAGTGATAAAAAATTGAATTTGTACTTCATAAAGTACACCAAAACTGTTCTAGAGCAGTCATATATAAATAATACAAATAATGAAGACTGCCTCTAGAAATAATCGGAGATGGCCCCCATATAGAAGAAAGCATATAATTTAAAGTACTCTTATTAACATATTTTTCAAATTTAAAAGATAATATTGATTTTTTACAATTTACTCTTAATTCATTTACTTTCAATTTCATTTTCTATTTATATATAAGCTCCTAAACAAGCTTATACAGGACTGTCAATGGAATAAGCTCAAGCATGCAAAATTAAAATTTTGATTAGGCCTCGCCCAAATAGCTCAAAACCTAGGCCTAAGGCAACTCGGTCCGGGCTAATCGACAGCCCTACATCTTTGTGTAGAAGGTGAAGAAAATTGTTGGATAGAATTGTTTCTCAGGCTTGATTTTTGAAATGTAAAGAGTCTTTTTTAGGTTTCCTGGGCCATCAGAGATGGGGCTGGGACTGAAAATCAAGCTAACAGAACAATCTCAACCATCTAATCTTTATTTAGAGGGATGGTTAGATCATACTGTCTGTGCAAATGTCTGGCTTTAATCCGTGCACCTAAGATCCGGATCATATGAATGCCACGTGTACGGTGGATGGGACCATGCTTGCGAGCAGTGTAACCATAATAGCTGAGATTTTGAAAATATCGAGATAACATTGGGATAAATACACTTGATGACATTTCTCGATGTTATTTCAAGATTTTCAAAGCCTCAGCAGATTACAAAAATAATACGTTTTTATCATGATATTTGTTTAAAAAATATAATTTTTCTAACATATAAATATTTAATAATTAAGAATAAATATTTAAATCATTTTGTTTTTGCCGATATTTTCTAGATAATATCGGAGAAAACCTTAAATTATGAAAATCCCACGAGAAATTTCCGAGCGAGAAATTGAGAAGAACGAGATTGTTTATTGTGCTTGCCTGGATGTCCCCCACCGACACTGACCATTACAATGGCTACAGTGACGTGTCATTTTCTTTTCTTCTCTTTTTCAGGAAATATCAATGACCGGTCCATCGCAACGGATTGCAAAGTTGGTGACTTACGGCCAATTTATCTAGTGGATTTTAATTTTTAACCGTTGATAAGAAAAAGGAAGGGAAGCGGATTGGCTGGTGTACCACACACCAGCTATATAGCTGCTGTAGATACGTGTCGATGCGAAGACGAGCGCCGACACGCTTCGAGCCCTGAGATGTACGAACGGTTCAAATGAGATCAAAGTTACATGGGCATCTCAATGATGTATTTATTATATCCATACCCTTCATCCATTTTTTGAGATGATTTTAGAGCATTAGAAAAAAAAATGAATCATATCTAAAGCTCAAATGGACCACACCAAAAATAGCAGCGAGGATAATGATTTTCACCTTTAAAAATTTCGTAGGGCCTACCATAAAGTTTATTTCCCGTCCAATCTGGCAATAAGGTTAAAATTAAATGGATGAAGAGAAAATTCAATGGTAGACATTCAATTCCCCACTGATTTCGGTAGTGATCCAGTTAATCTTTATATATGTCTTATTTTTCGGCTCAGTCCTTAAGACGAGCTTGCCAAATTGATGGACGGTTTGGATTTAACAAAGACCTCATGATTTGACCCACAGAGCTAGCTGACGTTAATACAGCAGCTAGACAGTGTGGAGTACACCAGCCAATCCGCTTCCAAAAGAAAGAGGCTTGGTTGGGACACGTGACGCAATCAAAGATATTGTCTTTAGTGGGGAGCGGATTAGGTGGTCACCCAGGTAACACGTTAGTAGGTGTTGTCCTGACTGTGGGCCCACATTAATGTGAGTTGTATATCCATGCGGTCCATCAACTTATTTCAGGACATGGTGGCCAAATGAAGCGGATCTAAATCTCAAATGGACCACATAATAAGGATTGAATGCCTGTCATTAGAAATTTTTTGGGAGATGAAAGTTTCAAATCAAGCCGATATTTGTATTTTTTGTTTATCCATATGTTGAATGATAAATAAACATTAAAGTGGGCTTGAAGAAATTTTTAATAGAGGGCATTTAATGATCATTGCTTCCTGTGGTGTTGTCCCTTGAGTTGTAAAAATTGATTGGTGGAATGAATATATAACACATATATCAGGGTAAGCCTCAAGGTCAAATAAACACCTATTAATGCATTACTTGAGTAATACTTATTTCATGCGGTGCATGCCTCAATCAAATCTCGCCATGTTAGGTCATTAGACAATCCACATCCAATTAAGGGTAATCTATTCACACAAGAAAACATAACCCAACATGTTGGGATTTTATTAGGCCTGTGCCAACTGTTATGTCCGGGCCCATTAATTATGTTCTCCACCGAACAACTTTTCAAACAAGCTTTTTGTTAGACATATGTTGATGGGCAACCGTTAACGGGACGCACCCACGTGGTAAAGGATTGCTAGCACTCCTCCAACTTTCTTATTCAGATATAGAAAGATGGACAGGTGTAATAGAGAAGGAAGAGGAGAGAAAGGGGGGACCCTGCTCACATGCTTTATGAAAACCACATTCACCAAGTATTAATTGGCTTCATATGAGGTAAATAAATTTGCTCATCTTTCCATTACGTGGTTGACTTAAATGGGCCACCAATTTTCATATTTCAAATCTTTAATTCAAGCATCGTGCCATTCGATCTACATAATTTGCATTTTGCAAGGTTTATGGTTGTCCATGAGAATTTATGGTCGACCATGACTTGCTGTGATGTTCACGGTCAATTATTAGTTGATCATAAAACCATCGTTGAGTTTTATGATTTTGTGTGAAATACGGTATTTAAGTATGATTTTTTTTTATATTATTAAGATTTAAAGATAACGAATGTTTTCTTTTAAGGGGTTAGAGTTTTGCAAGGGAGGGCTTTTCCAACACTCGAAAGGACTAGGAAAGTGCTTTTCAAGTGTTGTGCATCACAAGGGGATATTAGACAATTCTGTAATCGAAAAATATGATTATGTACAACTCTAAGGTTTTGATTATAAAATATTTTTATATTTTATACTGTGGTTATTTCTCCCAAAAGTTTTTAGCATAAAATATCATGTATTTGTGAATTATTTACTTTTGATTCGATTATCATACATTATTATGTCGTTTTATCTTCAAATATTATTATGCTTTCACAGAGTGCATGCATGCATTGACAATAATGTTAAATCCAAAATTCTAACATCAAGGATTTCGTTCAAGTCTGTTGTTAGCTCATATTTAAATCATAGTTGTGTGATACAGACCAAGTTCACACCCAACACAATATATTACATTGTATGATATAATTATTGTGCTTGTGTAGCGACCGGAGGATTGCCTCATGACAAAAGGTTATGCCTTGAAAGCAACCCACCATATCATTAAAATTTTCATGATCTCTCCGAGACATGGCAGAAAATTCATCAAACCAAAGTGCAACCACATCATCTTGATTTTTTAAAAAATTTCTTAATTTCCTGGAAATGATACGTAAGTAGGTTGGAATCCATATCACTCTATTAGCTAACAAATTTTTTAAGAAAATGTAGATGATATGGTAGATTGCTGTGTAAACATCATTCATGACCTGCAGCTCATATTGATCATTTTCTATTGGCATGTTGGCCCACCTTGACCGACGGTTCATTCACACGTATGGATTTTCATACTTTAGTAATTAAAAAAAAAAAAAAAAAACGTTTTGCCTTTGATGCACGTTTTTTAAAGTAATCTTATGCTTATTTTCAGACATGTGGGGGCTCCAGCTGCCCCACCGTGAAGATAATCTCAGGGAGAAACTTTTTTAATCAGTCCATGTTTTACATGCATGCATAGCCGCTTATTCAGTCGACTGTCTGGCCCACCTCATGTACCGCTTGAATATTATGTACATATGCTAAGTTGCCACGTGGGTCTAACTTTCATGTGAGCCGATCATGTGAGACCCCACACCCAAGACGTTGTGGTCCAGACCCGGATTAGCTACTTGCAGGTTGAGTAGCGAGACTCGCTACTGTTACTGTAGTGATGTCACCAAGTTCTGCAGGGCATATCTGATATATGTGTTGTATATATCCACATCACTCATACATTTGAAGAGATCATTTTAAGGTAGGATAAAAAACGAATCAGATCCAAAGCCCTAGTGTACCCTATAACAGAAGACAGAGGGGGAGAGTGACACCCACAGTTGAAGCTTTCCTAGGGTTCACCGTAATGCTTATTTGAGATTCAGGCTCTTCATATGTTAACTCGGACATAGAATAAGGAAAAACACAAATATCAAGTTGATAAAAATAACTTCCATAGCCCTGGAACTTTTGAATAGTAGGCGTCACTCTCTCCATCTTTTTTGTGATGGGTCCACTGTAGATTCAGATCTGACTCATTCTTTAGATCATGTCTTAATAGGATCTCTCCAAATGAAACCATAAATACAAAACATACTTTATGGTGGAGCCCAAGGAATCTGGTAGCGTCGCTTTAGGAGCTAGTCTCGCTACTCAACCTGTGGGTGGCTAATTGCATTGAAGTAAATCGAATTATCATGTCGACCATAAAAAAGGAAACAATAGTAATTAATCATTAATGAATCATGTTATGTATTTCATCCATTCCCTTCATTCATTTTTAAAGATCATTTTAAGCTTGATCTAAAAATTGAGAGAGATATAGATCTCAGGTAAACCACAACACAGCGAAAAAAAAGAAGAAGTAATTAGATATCCACTGTTAAAATACTCTTAAGGCCTATTGAACTATTTATTTGACATCCAATTTGCTGATTAGGTAATATAGAACCGGATGAAAGAAAAAAACAAAGATCAACTTGATTCAAAACTTTTATAGCCCTAAAAAGCCATAAAAGTTTTGAATGGTCGACTTGCATTTAATACTGTTTCTATTATGTAGTCCACTTAAGATTGAGATATATCTTATTTTTGGTCTCATATCATAAAATTATCTAAAAAAATAGATAGAAAGCATGGATGAAACACATAAACCATGCCACCAGCATTGGACGTCCACCACACGTCCACAGTGATGTCTGTGTTTTATCTATGCCGTCTATCCGTTTTGTTAGATTATTGTTGGACGTGATACAAAGAACAAGCATGTCAAAAGCTAAAGTGGACCACACCACGGAAACAATGATAATTGAACACTCACCATTAAAAACTCCTTGAGGGCCATGAAAGATTTGGGTCGAGTTGATCCTTTTGTTTTCCCTTCATCCACGTTTGTGAACTTATCAATCGGTTGGATGGCAAATAAACATTACAATGGGCCCTATGATGGTTTCAACCGTGGATGTCATGATTTCCACTATTTTCTGTGGTATGGTCCACTTGAGCTTCGGGTCTTCTTCATTTTTTGGCTCATAACCTAAAATGAGCTGTAAAAACGGATGGACGGCGTGGATTTAAAATACATACATCAAGGCGGGCCCCACTATATGGGTGGTGTTGGGGTCACCACCCAATTCCTTTCGGTATCCGACACGGTGTGGTACATTTTCAGATATTATTTAAAACGCCTTTCTTATCATGATATCGTGATCTCCGATCTCTTTATTCACGAGAAGATCTTTGCCGTTGAATGTGGGCCCTCCATAATTGAAGGATGCTGCTTTACATAGAAAATGTTATCATCATTATAATAAAGTATTTTTTATGCTGTCTTGTACCTGTAATACACGTGTCAATGAGCAGTTTGTCTCCTTTTACACGTGCCATAACACGTGATAGCGAGATTTCGTGCTTTCCAGCACGTGATCCTGACAGCATCATCCACCAGGTACGATCCGGTGAGAAGTTACTGGCCGGAATCCCGGACCATCTGTCGTATTCGAAACAGAAATACGCTTGGTGTTCCATATAAATACGAAAATGCCATTCAGGTATTTAGCGATCCTTCCCATACGGGTGAAGGGTATTTTGGTCATCATGAGACACCCACCGCTGGATGATGACTGATGACTGATGTCCGCCGTTCCGAGGAGCGGAAACGGGGCGCGGCTTCGGTGGATCCATGGCTGTGGGGTACACCTTAGGGCCTGTTTGATTTTCCAGTGGAATAAATACCTGAAAAAAGAATAATAATTATTTCCCTCCGCAGTTGTCGCACTCTTCCCCGTGACTACTTTGACGGTTACTTTTTGAAGGTTAAAATGATAAATATTATAAAACATGTGGATCCCACCATTATGCATATCATATATCCACACCGTTCATCCATTATGTCAGATAAATTTATGGCATAAGCCAAAAAATGAAGTATATTCAATGCTCAAGTGAACTACGCAATAGAAATATGTGAATTAAATGCTTACCGTTAAAAACTTAATGTGGCCATTGTTTCTTTTGGTACGGGTTAGTTGAGTGTTGGATCTAACTCATTTTTCTTCTAATATCTCAACATGTTGTGATAAAATGACTGGACGGAGTAGATATCTCACATACATCAAAATGGGGTCTTACAATGCCCACTACTAAATTTAAACCGGTTTCCAAGAAGTGAAATCACCGTGAATATTCAAACAGGTGAAACGGTAATAATCACCCATTTCTTGGGTATTTACCGTTTCTTGATGAAACGATGAAAATCAAACAGGCCCTTAATGTACATCCACGCCGCCCATCCGTTTTGGAAATTTATTTTAAGGCATATGATAAAAATTAATTAGATATGAATATTTGGTGTACCACGGCATAGGAAATAGGGCCACAACAATAATAAAAAATTCTGGCCAACGGAATTTTTATTTGGGACATTGACATCCATATACCTACCGTCTGGTGCAACCACAGAAAAATGCCTGCTTTTAAAATAATGTCATCCATCCGCCTAAATTATAAAATATTTGTCTTAAGATGACCATTTTCATGAGTAGAATGGCATGGATTTTTTGCCAGGCATGCGAACAGTAAGGCCCACTTAATGAATGTTGCGGTTCTTTTTGTTAGGAGCTGTTGTACAAACTTTAGGATCTAGCATATCAAAAATATTAAAATTATGACATAATAAAGCAATGAAATAAATCAAAGTACAAATCAAATTTATATCTTGTGTTAAACCATTGGTTCCCATTAATACTGATGGTGTGGCCCACAAAATGAGCACACCATCCTGATTTTTGGTGATATAAAGATGGAACAACATGACAAATGAAAATGCATAGCATTTAACCTTGAATGAGGAAAGGTCATCCTTATTACATTTATAAGTTTAAAGTTGATCTATACCTTTAATTTTTGTTTTGGGAGTTATTTGGAGACTTGATCACAACAAGTTCTTATAATTCCAAGCAGGTGGGCCTCACCATGATGTTTGTGTAAAATCCACACCATCCTTCCTTTTTGCCAGCTCATGTCCGGGCATGAGCCCCAATGGAGTCTGTTCGTGTAATGGAGTCTGTTCTTGTAATGGAGTCTGTCGGCAAAATAGATGGATTTCACACAAACATTACAATGGAGTCTGTTCGTGTAATTTAATCAAACACAAAGCTACACATTACATGTGCAGAAGTGCGGGCATGCTAGACTTGAGCTCGACTCAATGTTTGATTGAACGTTGGTGACCCCCATACTAAAATGACTAAGTAAGACCGGATTTGAAAATCCTACTGCCGAGCCAATCACAGGTTGTACTAAACAATTAGGCAAGTTGCGAAAGGGTATGAGTGAGTCATTTATAATGGATTCTTTTGCCTTGTATTTAAGGACTTATTTTTTCACCAATAATCACAACTAATGTATTTATTAAAGAAATAAAAATGAATAAATAAATAAAAAGAATAAAATAATGTCAATTTTATTAATATTTGAATGAAACTTATTACAATTGACAAAACATCAAATAAATTAAAAAAATAAATAAAATGAGAGGAAAATAGTCAATAAATTTGTAAGAACAAATGATCAAGACGGATGGTCAACAGAATGTGAACAGAAAGATGATTATCTAAGTATGAACTTGGTCTATCGGGATCCATCAACTTACGATTGCGGATGTTTGATATAATAACGGTACTTTAGTGGTAACATTGGACAGTGCGATATATGCCAAGTCTAAGATATGTTAAGATAAATGTGTGTGTATGTGTGTGTGTGTGTGTGTAAAGAAGATATATTGTGTTTGACATTTTAGAAGTTGTTAAGGCGTCAAAACCCTTGTTAGGTTTCCTTAATGATTTAGAATTCTTCACACTTACGACATGCATTTTGAATAAAAAAATCTTCATAAGTTTGAAACCATTAGTTTTTATACCTCAACTTTTGACTTAGATGTTCTCATATTGAAGACCTTCATGACCCTATTGCATCTAAATTTGCTATCGATCATATCAATCTCCATCATTCATCAGGGATCTGAAATATATTAGGCTATCATTGCATCGGAATGAGCCAATCAACATCATCCACCTCTTCACAAACTTAGATTCATCTTATGGTAGAACTAGTGGGGCCAAACCCTTCCAATTGGGTTCTCCCGTTATTTTAATTCCGATTAATGTATGGATAGAGACCCGATTTCATGGTCTCTACCCTCTCTTGATTTGGGTTGATGTTGCAACCAATCTTCTCTAATATTGGTCTGATTTTTTGGTATTAAGAACCTTTGTGATCATTTCAAAATCTCTTTTAATGTCTTGGGGGATGTCTCCCAATTTAAAAAGGATGGTATTTTACCTAGATCCGTGATATGATAATCTTTTAATGGGTCTCGCATGCTTTCACTCTCCTAAAGTCATGTATACAGTTTTTTGACACCACATTAATAATAGAACTCATGTCACCAAAAGAAAATCGGCAAAAGATATCTTAAATCGTGAATAAAGTTTAGCCAATACTAAATTCACAGTGGCAACACAGTGCACCAAAAATGGATGTAAACATGGTCACTGGCTTCCGGCGGAAGTCATGGCCACTAGCTTCTGGCAGTACGGACTCCGTGGGGTTGCAGGCAATCTTTGTCGACTGATTTAATACTCGGTTGGAGTGTGATGGTTGGCATTTGATACTCGGCTGGAGACTGATGGTTGGCACGCAGGCACTCGAAGACCCACGCATAGCATTAACTAAAACTAAACTGTTCAAGCTGCAGGAAACGGGCACTTTTTTTTCTTCTTCTTCTTTCTTTTTTCTTTAAATCAGACCGTCCAAACTACCATTAAATATCCACTAACCATCTAGCTAGGAAACGAAATAAGTGTAGCGAGGGTTTCAATAGGATAGGGTGTCCCATGCCTAGCTACCGTACGAGGTGGGTTTTCACCCCGAATTACATCTTAAACGTTGATCTAAACCGTTCATCTTCCCATTACTGCCTTATCGAGCTGTAATCTTATGGCCATGCTTAATTGATGATCTTCACCCTTGAATCTTGGATATGAAATTCAGCCATTAAAAATGCACATTTCAATTTTCCAACTCCATCTTCACACACAAACACCCTTTCAACAAATCTTTCTTAGCGTGGCCCTTTTAGGATAGAATAGAGAGTATTAACGGTTTGGATCATCATATAAGGTGCAGCACGGGATGAAAAGCACACGTACTTGTGGTAGACGTATCCTATCAAAAACCCTATAATCAATGGCCACGATTCCTCCTTTCCTTTCCTTGTCTACGCGTGGAAACCGGAGACGGTTTATATTAACGCGTTTTATCATATGATATAAAAATGTATAGAAAAAAAACTATAATACTCTGGCAGACTGATAGATGACATTCTGATTTTATTTTATTATTTTGCTGCAACTTCTTTAATGTATGCCACATTCACCATTTCGACGTGCCTGCGTATTAAGCGTCACGGCCGGTCTAGTAAATAACTCCCCCGAGAATTTAAAAACGAAAATGATTCAGCGAGTCGCGTAGAGACACGTGGCACCCAGTTTTTTAAACCAGGCTTTTGAATGCTTGTCAGGTGGTTCAAAACAAAGGGGCAGAATGGTAATTTCCGCTCAGTCCAACACCAATAAACCATGGCTTAATTCAAAAGGACAAATCCCAAGTAAGAATGCCACCTCAGGCCCATATCATACACGTCCATCTGGACCATCCAAGTCGTGGGCCCCACTTTGAATTGAGTACAGCTCGGAAGTCACACTGATGGGATGATCTTAACTATCTAATCCCACCCGATGAATTTGGATAGTGGATCACTGTCTTTCTAACCATCCATTTTGATGGACATTAATTGGATGGAGATTGATGCATAATCGAAGGTACGTTTTAGATATGTGCCATCCACAAGTGGGCCCATTTTTTGGAAGGTCGAGATGATGTGTTTGCATGACACGTGTGGCGTTGGATGATTGGTACTATATGTGAAGTACTAGAATGTTACATTGGCTTTTCACAATTTCTTAGCACGTGGCATTCATGTCCCTTAACCAAGACTGTCCAGATCACGGGTCCATTGTCGGCAGAGCACGTTCCGAAAACCACATCAATCGAAGTAGGCATCTGATACGCGCCGTTGGTTTGTGGACAACTTATGTGTTTTTCTTCTCAGTCGTCCATTCGACAGCCACGGATTGGATTGTTTTGGATCATCCCATAGGGACAATCTTATAGACATCTCTCCATCCACCACGCAGCCTGTGATTTCGACGGTCTGGATGGACGTCTTTGTATGCCATGTGTATATGGAAGACCAGCTGCCACCATTTAAAAGAATAAGAACTATGATACTCTGGCAGATTATGAGAGATAATACGCAGGCACTTTGAATTTGCATACATTGCTTGCATTCAATTAAAATTAAACTGTCTTAATTATGGATCACAATATTAGGGCTGGTTTGGATTCGCTTTTAGTATTAGATTGTATTATATTCGGGTACTGTTCATATATACATTGGACGGTTTTCATAATACATCTAGATCAATCATATACTAATCAATGTTTAGATTAGAGGTATTGTTTGATATAGTATACAATATGTTATATAGATCAATGTTTAGATAGAACGTAATTTATCTACATATTATAAAATCTTAATTGGGTTGGGTGGCTTATTTGACGTATGAAACTTTTTTATTTCTATCTTAGATGATTTTCACATTGAAATGTATCAAATGAACATCTCGAACTTACACTGCATGGGTACTACATATCTTATAATTGTACAAATTTCAAACTTTTAAATGCTGTTGAATACAACGCACTGAATACAAAGTATTGATGACAACAGAACCCACTGTTAATTAATGCATTATTGTCGGTTCAAAATTTTGGCTAGAGTTTATATTCGCACGCATGTAATTCAACTTCTATTCACTCTAATCCATACAAGGCAAACATCAGAACATAACTTCTAATACAGTACAATACATCCCAGAATACATATCCAAACTATGCCAAGCTCCAGTCGAACGAATCGGTTCACTCATGTACAGGGTCCATTTTTCAATGTGGGAACGTTTGCCTGACTTGCGTTGTCCCCTGCTGACGTAGATGGAACGACATATGTGGATGAGATCCACATCGTCCATCGGGTGCATCACCACGTATTTAGGCAGGGGCCAAAAGAAGGCCGATTCAAACTCAGGTGGGCCATGCCACAGGAACAGTTGAGACGCCCACCGTTAAAATCGTCCAATTTGTGTATGGGGTCCACCGTATTGCACATATGCCATCCAGTCTATTCATCTGACGCGCCCCATCAAGATGAAGTTCCAGAAAACCAGCCTCACGTGGGCCACATCAGAATTTAGAGGTTTAGGGATGATTTTACATCATTTCTTATGATGTGGCCCACCTAAGTTTTTTATTATACTGATTTAATGATCCATACTGAAATATTCCGGCCCACCTGATGGACGGGGTGGATCTAATGCTTGTTTAATGATCCATAATGAAATATGCCGGCCCACCCGATGGACGGGGTGGATCTAATGCTTGTTTCTTCAACACGTCGCTTAGTCAGCGGAAGTCAGGCCGCCCATATGACTTCGCGTAGACATGCTAGAGCAGTATGATAAAAGGGACGCAGATTGGAAACTACCCCGCCCGGCCGAGCTCGGCACGGAAGGGGCCTCTAAGGGCCACCTTGATGCAGGGGTTTTATATCACACTGTCCATTAATTTTTCCATATCATTTTATCATTTTAGGAGCAAAATCCAAAAATAACAAGTTTAAAGGCCCAATTGGACCACACAGTGGAGATTGAACACTTATCATTGAAACCTTTTTTGATACCACTATAGTTGAGTACTCGGACTCGGTTAGGGCTGACCTTACTTGATTCAATTTTGAAATAGATTTAACCCAAATTCAGCCCTAAGTAAGCCTACCATGCTTGACCAATAGGATTAAGCCTGGACTAATATGGACCAAGTCCGACTTTGTCACAAGTAGTGAGTTGGATCAAGCCAGCATCGAGTTAGGTCAAGGCATTGTGTATCCACCGGATGAAATCACAACTTAAAACGTAGGTGCACCTATCAAAATTGCAATCTCTCCATAGCTATACGGCATCTCATATATATATGAATAGTCCATGTGATGCGGAATCGTAAAAAACTTCAAGGAATAAATTTCCACTTTAATGTAAAATTTTGATGGACTATAATAAAAAGAAATACAAATCAAGAGAAGAAACTATTTTCATTTTTCATGGCCGAATGCTATGACTTACCATAATTTTATATCACGGTGAAAATTTGTCTCTTGAAGATTTTTGAGATATCGCATCACATGAACTGTTTGAATTAGACACTCATGACACGTGTACAAATGTATACATGAGCATGACATATACAGACACATGCTAATGAGCCAATTTTCATATCGAGGTGAGTCACTATTGAGTTTGATTTTAGGTCAAGTCAAGTTATGGGTGATCCAAACTCGACTCAACTTAAGTTTGGATGGGACCAAGTCTACTTGGTTGGGATCAACTCATTTGGATACAGTCAGCCTAAATGAACGAATCAGGTTTGCTTAGTCGAGTCATATCGCGTGTTTGCTTAGTCGAGCCATCCCGTGCCCAGACATAAGCTTTGGATCAAGCTAATATTTGAGAATCTCCTTCACATAAGCTTTGGATCAAGCTAATATTTGAAAATCTCCTTCTAGTTTTATATGACCTTACGAACATGTCGGATGACAATTAACCATCATCACGGTGGGCCATAGGAAGATTTCAACGGTGGTGAGATTAGAACCGCTGCTTCCTATAGTGGGGTCCGCTTGACCATTGGATCTGACTTATGTTTGGGTTTATACCCTAAGATGATATGGAAAAATGGATGGACGGTGTGGATAAAACCCATGCATAACAGTACCCAATACCCAATCCGCGCCCTATTAAAAGCTCCTACTCCAAGGGCATAATTGTAATTCAAGCTCCAAATGAGACTATTTTCAAAACCCCAGCAATATAAATACACCGAGCCTCCTTTCGAGTCCTCATACATCGAGAGAGAGGAGGAGCGCTGCATTTCTTCAATGGAGAAGAAGAGATTTGCAGTGCTTCTATGTGCTGAGGACTCCGACTACGTGAAGAAGAAGTACGGAGGTTATTTCGACGTGTTCGTTGGGATGCTGAGCGAAGAAGGAGAAACTTGGGACGTCTATCGTGTGGCTCTCGGTGAGTTTCCTGATGACGGAGAGATCAACGACTACGATGGATTCGTAGTCACAGGCAGCTGTCATGATGCTCATGGCAATGATGCTTGGATTTGCAAGCTGTTGGCTTTGCTGAAGAAGCTCCATTCCTTGCAGAAAAAAGTCCTTGGAATCTGCTTTGGACACCAGGTTTGTATTTTCAGTCCATCCCTCTCTTTTTTTTCTTTTTCTTTTTTTAATTTCTACAAAATGGGTTTTTTTTTAAAAAAAAATTAAATTTATATATATATATATATATATTGGTTTATATATAGGTAAAACTCAGGTATTCCATGGACTATTTAAAGTAAATTCCTCTTCTGGTTGCTGGGCCATAAGGGTCTTTCTAAAACCAAATTCATGAGGTGGGGCCCACCATAGATGTGCCGTAGAGTCCTATTTTTCTTTAAAGATGATCCCACCATCTGGAACAAGGAGTTGAATATCGGCCTACCATTCAGTGATTTCATCTACGGATGGATCAGATCAATGGGATGGTTTTAAATATCCTACGTTATGGTTGGCTTATTTCTGACTGATATACCTTTTGAACGGTTCGGATTATCCATAAGTATGGCCCAACAAGCGGACTATGACCGTCGGACTACCATATTTTTCGATACATAGCTGTCTGTTTCAATTTAGAGTTTCCGTTTTGTTTTGTTCTTATTTTTTGTTTTTTGTTTTTTTGCCCCCTTTTGCAACGCTACTTGCATACACCCAGCTGGAAGCGCTTAATATACACGCCCTATACGTGTCAAAGAGGCACACGTACGTGAGATTTGACTTGTTTCGCACGTCTTTATGTGGCCAATAGACAAAAAGGCATGTGGCCACGCTGATCAGATGGGTACAAATAAATGGATGGTTAAAAAGAAGATGACCAACGGTCCACATTCAGCGTACATGTGTGGCCCACCTTTGAGTTGCATTGCATGATCTTTCAGCTATCTTACAGTTGTGATATATCTGTTTGATGAGCGTCTCGGATCTTGCAAACGCTCAATTGGGGCTCGCAGTTGAGCGGTTGCGAGTCTTATTAATGTGAGACGTATTGATAAGAGATTAGCATATGATAAGGACGAGCCGGCAGAACCGGGATACGGTTGAGCGGACGTGGGTTTGCCAGAGCCTTTTGCAGGAAGATCCTGCGCTCTGCGCTAGGATGCTAGGTGGGGCCAGCGTGACGTTTGTGAGAAATTAATCCCGGCCAACCGTTTTGCTAGATCATCTCAGAATATGCATTCAAAAATTAGGCTTAAATTACGTATTGATAGTTTTGATAAAATAATATAGAAACCGAAAATATCAAAAATAAGCTGAGTGTTATCACCTTATTAAAACACTATTCTTTCATTCTCAAAATAATTGAGAGTGCTGATAGGGTGCATATAAATAACTTATAGGATACGATGAGATTGTATGTGATTCTGCGTTGAGCAAGTATAAAGAAATCACTAATGAGCAAGTATAAAGAAATCACTAAGGGAATTTTGTATATACTGTTGATGGATAAATAAAAACATTAAAAAAAAAAAAAGTCTCAGGATAGAACAAATAATAGAAAGTAAATTGTTATCTTAGATCACTACACTAGTCTATTTCTTGAGGACCTGATGGCTAAGGTTAGTATTGAACATTGTTGACTTAATTAGAGAGCACTTAAGCTATTCTTGTTGAGTCGCATAAGATAGTGGTTCAAGTGGTTGGTGGTGGTATAATGAACCATTCAGGCACTGTTTATAGAGGACAGGATTGTTGAACATTCTAATCTAGGGTCATAAGTACTCCATATGATTATTTATGGCAGTTGGTGAGAAACTAGTGGTTTTTTAACTGTTTTTAGCTGATGTGGGACAATTAACTACCTGCTAACCACATGCGATAGTTTTTGCATAGTCTGGTTTAATATTGCATGGACAATTACATCACTCTTAAACGGTTAATTCTAGCTTATATATAAGATGGACTGGTCTTTTTCAAACCTCCTACACACAACACTCCAACCACCTGACCCATAACCTCTGTCACACCAGTTCGCAAGGTAGCGACCCATCTGTGACACGATGCGCACGTGCAAAATGCAAAGCGCACCACTAGCGCTTGTACAACCACACTGCCTCATATGTCAATGCCCTCGCCCTTGCATTGAGCCCGCACACGTGTTAGGGGTGCACACGGATCAGTTCGGTCTGGTTTTGGAGTGAGACCAAAGTCAAACCATTCCTAATAGTTCCAGGAAAATCGAAAATCGAAACTCAAACCGGATCGTTTGCACCCTAGAACCAAACCAAAACCGGACTGTAAAAATTGGTTCAGTTCTAAAGTTCTGGACTTTTTATAATCTAGATCAATTGCATTTTTTTAAAAAATAATCCAACCCATGTCCATTCATGTTGTGATTCATTTGATGAATGGTTTTGATATTGCATAAGGTGTGCAAAAATACATTTACGAAAACAATCAAAGGACACATTATAAACCATAAATCATGGTCTAGGGATTAGGATTTTAAAAAAATATATATTTATTGCTTGAGATGGTTCGGTTCCACGATTCATTTTCGTTCATGGTTCGGTTCTACATAACTCCAAGTTGAAAACCGAAATGAACTAATTGGTTCTTTGATTTTTGTAACCAGAACTGGAACCGATGCACTTCAAAACTGGACCAGTTTGGTCAGTTCTAGTCCGGTTTACCAGTTCTACCAATTTCATGCGCACCCCTAGCGCATGTGTTCCAATGCAAATACTATATGGATCTATCGAGCAAATAATAAGGTACTCTACACCTTTCCAATACAGGACTTCCCAAGGCACAAAAAAAAAAAAAAAAAAAACCAAGTTTTAACAAACACCACACACACACACACACACACACACACACACACACACACACATATATATATATATATATATATATAGAGAGAGAGAGAGAGAGAGAGAGAGAGAGAGAGAGAGAGAGAGAGAGAGAGAGATATGAAATAGTGGGGATTCACCACCGTTAAAACATTTATGCTGTCATAAAAATTCCATATCATGCTAAGGGCTTGTTTGTTAAATCTAAAGTATGAAACTTCAACATGAACTTGAAGTTTGAAAATGATTTGATAAGTCTGAAAATTAAGTTTTGAATTTACAATAATTCATTTATTAACAAATATTTAAAATATCTTAAATCTATTAATTGGACCCCCTATCAATAAGGTCATGACAACCTAAATGAAGAAACCACACAAATATCATTTTGATCTAAAATTGTTGTGGGCATTAAAAAAAAACAGTGTGTGTGTACATATTTATGGTTAGTTACCATTGTTTCCTGTACCATGATCCATCTTAGATTTGGATCTACTTCATTTTTTGGGTCATGCCTTAAAGTGAACTTTCAATACAGATAGACGCAAGGATGTAGTTGCATACATCACGGTGGGCCCCACAGCCAGAGATCTCACCCACATTGGTAGATTGAAGGACAAGATTGCCTGATGAGGATGTCCGCAGCCCATAGCTGCTGACATGAGTGGGAGTATGAGTTGCATATGTAGAAAAAAAAAAAAAGCCTATAGCTACTGGGCAGTGGCTTGTGATCCCACCAAGATATATGCGTTTTATCCTCGTCGAAATTGATTTTTCTAGATCATTTCACATAATGATCCCAAAGAGTGAGGAAGATCCAAATCTCATGTGGACCACATCATAAGAAACAATAGCGATTAAATGCCCACCATTAAAAGCTTCTTGGGCGTCAGAAGTTTTGGATGAAAAGGATATTTGTGTTTCCCCTTCATCCAGTGTGACCTAAATCATGGTCCGATGATAAATAAATGTTAAAATAGACCTTTGGAAGTTTTTAATGGTGGGCGTTTAGTTACTATTGATTTTTTGTAGTGTGGTCCATGTGAGACTTGAATGTCTTTTTTTTTTGTCCTTTTGTTTTTTCGCTCTTATCATAAACTGATCTGGAAAAACTAGATAGACAATGTCATCATGGTGGAGCTTAGAGAACACTGTCCAGTGGCGACCACTCTCCTATCAGTGTTAGTAGGCAGTCCGAGTCTAGAACTGGATTCACCGATACAAGCGTGGTATGCTCGGTGGTGTGTTGACATCATCAAGTTCTGTGGCTGCACCATAATGTATGTGTTATATTCACACCATACATTTATTTGGCGACATCACTTTAGGTTATGATATAAAAACTGAGATAGATCTAAAGCTCAAGTGGACCGACCACAAAACAAAATGGAGCTGGTGCTACCCCACCACGACCTAGCCGTAGATGGAGAGTCTTGTCACGGCCTACATGGAGCCTACTGTGATGTACATGTTATATCTATGCCGGCCGCCCATTTTTTTTCGTACCATTTTAGTGCATAAGATAAATGTGAGGCAGATCTAAGGCTTAACTGGGCCACACTACAGTAAGAGAATTGAGTAGACCCGCACTACCATAAACTGTGAGAATTGGGTGCCCACCGTTGAAATTTCTCAAGCTAATATTTATGTTTTTCCTTCATCTATATTCGTGTGACCTTGCGGAGAAGTTATGTGGCAAACAAATCTCACAGCGAGCCATAAGAAGGTTTCAACTATAACGGTTCAATTTTCATTGCTTTCTATGGTGTGGCCCACTTAAGCATTGGATGTGCCTCATTTTCTAGGCTCGTGCTCTAGAATAATCTGAAGAGGTTGATGGACGGTGTGGATTTAACACATAAATTATGATAGGCCAAAGAAATTCCACACGTTAAAAATTGTATTGTATATCACCCGATCCATTTCGAGAGAGAAATAATGTGAGGCAATTTTAAAAGCAAAAGAAACAACTTTTAATGCCGAATGTTTTGTAATAAACTCGTTACTCAGTTTTCCCTCTCATACCATCCACTTGAGTTTTGGATCCAACTTTTTTTTTTTTTTTTTAATGTACTGAAATGACCTCATCAAAACGGATGAACGGAGTGGATTTCAAGTGCCAAACACGAGCGCCCAACACGTGCCGACGTGACACGTGGCTGGATCTCGAACGTTCGGTCCCCTGGATGCATGTGTTTGTCTCACTCGTCAGGTAAGGCGAGAGACATAGGCGCATTAAATGTAGATCGGTAGCTGACCACCCATTTCATCGGACATTCGTGGCCACTCTGATGGAAGCGGATTGCGTATTGAGTAAGCCGTGGGGTCCACCGTAATTTATGTATCTTATCCACTCCGTCCATCCATTTTACCAGATAAAAAAATGAAACATATCCAAAGCTCAAATTAACCACACCACAGGAAAAAGTGTAAATTGAACCTATACCGTTGAAAATTTCTTGGGGGCCACAGAAGTTTTGGATCAAGCTGGTATTTGTGTTTTCCCTTCATCCGTGTCTGTGTGATCTTATGAACAGTTGGGATGACAAATAAACATCACTGTGGGCCCTACCAAGGTTTCAACGGTGGAAATCATTTTTCTCACTGTTTCCTGTTGGCTTTGGATACGATTCAATTAACGGTGGGCCCAAAAGAGTTTACTCAGTACGCAATACGATTCCAATCGGATAAGTGGACAGACCGAAATTTTCGTGTGTGGACCACCGCTCGAACGTCCTGGATCTTTCGCATCATGAATGTATGTACGGGTAACGGATGTCCGGTCGGGGTATTTCGTCGTTTTGGGTGTTTGAAACTGGGAAGGGAGTCTAACGTGCGCATGTGGTTAAGGACACCCAAGTATGTGGACCTTCGAATCTCCTTCCCGTCTCTCAATTTCTCCCATGTCTAGTACTGCATATAAGAACCGTCCACGCAGAGATGGTCGGGCAATCAGAACCGTTCATGTTGTAGGTGTACTTTAGACCGACCAAAGTAATATGCTTACGCTGTACGGATGATCCTAACCATTGATGTATATTGTTGGATTTGGACCAGCGAAAAAAGAAAAGCTTTCGATGGTTCGTAGTTGGCTTCGCAGATCAGTGGTCAGGATCATCCTTTCAGTACTTAATAGCCCATCGAATATTTCGCCTGAAATATGGACGGTTCACAATGCCACACGTGTATGGGCAACCTTTATGCGACGTCATTAAGATGAGATTAATTATCTTAATCTGCTTATAATTACTTTCTTAAAATGAGAAATTTTGCTGTCTATTAACAGATTTTGTGCCGATCATTGGGCGGAAAGACGGGCCGTGCGATCAACGGTTGGGATATCGGATTAACGACTATCAATTTCTTACCGTCGAAATCACTAGCTGCATTGCAGATCCCTTCCTATCTGACCATAATCGAGTGTCACAGAGATGAGGTAAATTGTTTTTTTTTTTCATACTTAATTATCATTCATGAGTAGCTTTTGTGATGGTATAATCGGTGCCCATGTGAGCAATCTGGACCGTCCAATTGATGGACCAAATCAATGTCCCCATTCTTTAATGGGGGCTTAGTATAGTCAGAAAAGCATTGGATGGTTAGGATGATCTGATCAATGTGAATTTTGGGACAATGTCTATTGGACCTTCTGATCGATGCCTGATCGTCTAATCAGTGCCCATGTGAGTGATTTGAACCATCCATTTGATGGACCTAATCAATGTCCCCATTCTTTAGTGGGCCTTTGTATGGTGAGAAAAGCATTGGATGGTTAGGACAATCTGATCAATGTAAACTTTTGGACAATGTCTATTGGACCGTCTGATTGATGCGTGATTGTCTAACCAGTGCCCATGCGAGTGATCTGAACCATCCAATTGATGAACCAAATCAATGTACCCATTCTTTAGTGGGCCATTGTATGGTGAGAAAAGCATTGGATGGTTAGGATAATCTGATCAGTGTGAACTTTGGGACAATGTCTATTGGACCGTCTGATCAATGCGTGATCATCTAATCAGTGCCCATGTGAATGATCTGAACCATCCAATTGATGGACCTAATTAATGTCCCCATTCTTTAGTGGGCCTTTGTATGGTCAGAAAATCTTTGGATGGTTAGGATGATCTAATCAATGTGATTTTTGGGACAATGTCAATCAGACCATCTGATCAATGCACATTTGTAGTGATCAGACAGTCGAGATCGCATGTCGAATTTGTGATCGGACATTGACATCCTTGAGTTCGAGATTGACCCAAATCCTGATAAATGGAGGTACGGGAGCTGCCACCATTCGCGGAGGTGATGGCATGGTCGGAGAAGACAGGGATAGAGATGTTCAAATGTGGGGACCACATTATGGGCATCCAGGGACATCCCGAATACACGAAGGACATTCTCATGCACCTCATAGACCGCCTCCTCCAACACGATCTTATACAGGTATTCCACATTGTCCATTATCTATGCATTTGTGTGTATATATATATATGTACACGTGTGCATGTATGTTTTCGTAGTCTAAGTATAAAGAATTACTCTGAAATTATTGTTTTTACTCAAATCTCGTGTTCAACTTCATATTAGCCGAACAAGGAGATATTGGGGCGCCGATTGTGGCTGAAAACTCTCTCATGGATAAGTCAAAGTATGGACTCACAGTGGGCATAATAGAATCTAGATAGTTATGCGTAGCTTCTCCTTTAATGGGTAATTATGTTTAGCTTACCCTTTAATTGGGTAATGTATTTATACGTATTATTGATGACAAAATATGGTCGGCCCTCCCTCCACGTCGCCCTCTGCGTATCGTTCCTAAAGCCTGCACCAAGAGAAAAGGTAAAGGTGACCCCGGCTAAGCCGGATGACCCTCCGATGCCTAAGTCAGGACAAGGGAATTAGGGTCTATGTCGAGAGTAGAGGAGAGCTCAATTTTGCGTACCTATAGATATGGCGTTGTGTGCTATTTATACTTGCCTGTGAGGTGGTCTGGGTCCGATAATCTCGGCACGATAAGAGGAATTCTAGGATCATGGGGATATTGCCCCCAATCTATTGATTGCGCGGCGTATCCGGTAGATCGTGCGCATCTGCGAGCGAAGTTACTAGCCACGTTTGGTCGTGGCAGTTTTCATGTTTAGTGAATGGGGTATGCGCCTCTGAATACCGACTCGGCATGGACCATCCGACCTCAGAGTGAAGACCAGTATCTAGTACTGCCTGATCCGTCCTGTTAAGCCGGTCCCATCGTAGTCGGCCTGGCTGGTCATGTCGAGCGGAGGGCAGATCATCCGGTCGGAATATGAGGACTGTCCCGAGCTGCATCTCGGCCGTGTCGGCTGCTCGGACGGGTTGCATTTTGAAACAGGTCGGAGGAGTCACGCCTCAGCTCTGACTGGCAATTAGACCAGCGTTATCGGACCAGCGTTGTATTATGAGCTCGGATTTTCCATAACAGAAGCCCCCTACTCTTCGAGTTTGTTCGCAGGCTTGGAGAGTAATTACGTAGAAAATCTCCCGCCCCTATTGCTATGATGACGAGTCTTGGATTGCAAGCGCACTGATCGCCTTAGCCGACGCGTGGCGACGGTTACGATCCCGAATCTCCTCCAGCCTATGAGAGGCTGCCACGCAGGCCAGAGGAGACGTGTACCCGACGGCTCCGAGTGTCTGGGCGTCGCTTCGCGTATCGAGGTACGCTGCCTGATGTCAGAACCGTGCGATCGGTTCGGTATCCCTCCAATGCAACGCTGCCATGTGTCTTCGAAGATCGGCTCGTGCCGATTCGGCTGCTGTCATTAAGGCTCGCCATTAATGCAGAATCTCTTCACTGCCTATATAAGGTGCTCCGAATTTTCATTTGCTACTTTACATTCTGAATTAGAAGAGCACACCGGAGGAGACGATTTCTGTCATGCCCCAAACTCGAAAACCGGGCTCACAAAATTTTTGATCGCCGAATCCGGCGCCGACAGCCTCCGTAAAACCCCATTCTCGGCTCCTAGCGCCCATTCGCTAGGTTCCGATCCTGCGATGCTACGAGGAAGATTTTTTCAATGTCAGTTCGATTCGTAATAAACATAACCAAAAGCATAACCCACAAATAACAACCAAAAACTCCATTACATTTCCACTATGATCAAAAACTTTACAAGTACAATGAACATAAAGGGAAATACAATGATGATGAATCAAAATCTCCAAAGTGATCTGCAAAGTGCTCTTGCCCCAGCGCTGCTGCGCCCCAACGTCACCTGCACACAACGGTCGTGCATAAGCTTATAGAAAGCTTAGAGGGTAGTGAAAGTGTGTGCGCAAGGTAGTAATATGATAATGCAGTATCAGAGTAATGCGGAATATGCAGATGGATCCATAAATATCATGAGTCGTACCAAGGCTATACGATGCAAGATGCAAGTCAAGCATGCAATTCTCGTCTAAGTCCACATGTCAATACAGCTCAACTCTAGGATATCACCGGGGTCTAGTACACTCTAAACCAGATTGTCGCCTCATCGCGCACAATAAGGTAAGTGGAAGAGACCTCACTATCCGTCTGCCAATATCGGGCACGACTCGTCAATAGCGGACCCATTCCTCGAGCTGGTCAAACTCAGCCTAACATTGCCCCCTACACTCGGGCGGGTAAAGCCGCACCCCCTTCCAACCGACCACGACATAGTGGAGAGCGCAACCGTCTGCTAATCGGCACTCAACGCTCATCTACCCACTCGGTCTAGACGTTGGAGCAACCTCTTGGTACCATAAGGGTTTAGGGACTTTCACCCAGGGATATTTATAGCACCCCATGTAAAATAAGATTTTCGGTATCCAATCCTTTCAACCACGATACCCTTGTGGAGGCTACGACCCCGATGTCGCTAAGACGTACAATAATCATGTCACACAAATGCGAAATACATGAATCACGCTATCTAGTCATGCAATAAATCCTACGCATATCGCGCGCTCATGTAGGGCAACACCGCCTAACCGGGAGCCCATAAACAATCTGCCCGAAGGCATATGCTATGATCAGTCAATTCTCATATCAGGCATACATATGATGCGTATGATCAAGAGTCATGGAACTATACTAAACATGTTATAATGAAATGAACTATCCTTACAATGCAGATGGGCCTGGACGGCCTACAACAAGTACTGCCTATCAAAGGGGACCTAGGGAGAGTTGTAATGTGGACATCCAACCAACATTACACTTGCAATGTGGACGTCAAACTAACATTGCTCCCAAGGTACGATCATCGTAAACATCGTTACATAAGCCGTGTTGGGATCACACATTGCAATGGACCTTAGGTACTTCTCATTGGGCCTTAAATACATCAAATGGGCCATGTCATATGAGCCTTTTATTTATCAAGTGAGCCACATAAATGAACCATACCAATGAGCCTTATGTGCATTGCAATGGGTCAGAACCCGTTGGCCTTAGACCGCATCAAATGGGCCTAATCTCATGGGCTTTAAAATACATCAAATGGGTCCAATCCCATGGACCTTGGAACACATCAAATGGGTCCACTCTATGGGCCTTAAATTACATCAAATGGGCCTAATCCCATGGGTCTTGGAACACATCAAATGGGTCCACTCTATGGGCCTTAAATAGTTCAACAACTGGTTACATTCATGAACCCAATTAAATTCAACTGTGGTGGGCCTCAAAAGTGCCTTCATTAAGCCCAACATTTAAGGAACTAAAGGTATAAATCATTTCCTTTAAGATCTTTATAATATGGTGGGCCCCACTCCTCAAAATTTCAGCCCAAAGCCAGCATAATTATAACATGTTGTTGTCCTAAATTTGGGCACTCCATTGGAGTGGGTCCAAGGCCTCTAAAACTCTGAAAATTAAGGGCCAAGGTCCCTCATCATGCATACAATGAGAGGAAACCCAAAAAGGTAGCCCACCATCAGAAGAAATATTTTTGAATTATGATTTTTTTTTTATCAAGGCATATTGCTGGACTGCACAGCAGAAAAAAATCTGGGAGTCCAACCATCTTGCCCCATTCTTTTGGATACCCAAACGGGGTCACTTGAGGTTGAAATTTCACAGAGTGATACTTCCATAGGTGGGTCATATCTCCACAAAATTTCATAATTTTTAGATATCTCTAAGTATTTTAATTAATTTAAACAAAACAGACTGTCCAGAAAAAATTGGACAGACCTTGACGTCCCAACGTGGTGGGCCAGTCCGGCCCTCACCACGGTGTGTACAGGGGTCCATTGGCCCTGAAATTTGGTGTGTGGGTTCTAACATAAGTGGACCACACTCCTAAAAAATTTTAAAATTTTTGGACATCTGAAAATATTTTAATTCATTTACATAAATCAATCTGTCCTGAAAATCGGACTGATCTGGACAACATATTATAATGGGCCGGTCACGTCATCACCACGGTGTGTACAGGCGTCCATTGGCTCCAAAATTTTGTAGGTGGGTCCTCCCATAAGTAGGCCACCCCCTGAAAATTTTTATAATTTTTAAACACTCATAGGTATTTTAATAAATTTTAAAAATCCAACTGTCCATGGTGGAATGTTGCTGGAACAGTGCAGAAAATTCAGACTGTCCACCTCACTTGGACCACACCTTTGGGACCCCAATGAAGGTCGGTTGAGGCTGAAATTTAGGGGACATCAAGATGAGATCCCCGCCTTTAAGAAAAGTATATTTAATAAGTATGAATAACCCCCCAAACAGTCCCAAAATCTGGTCCAAAAACAACCAGAAACTGTCCAGAAAATTCTGGACAGCAACATGTACTTAGATAAAATTTATTAAATAAGCTAAAGGGAAATACATTAATGGGCCACACATATCAGGAAATAAAATGAGGAAAAAGAGAGATAGAAGGACAATCCGACCATAGGGAAAGGGGCTCCGCCACTTTGAGCCCTCCCAAGATCAATCACACCCGCACATCATACCTAGATTTACATTTACAACATGAATCTTGCACATGCATGGCCTATAATTAAAATGTATGGTGAGGATGTCATCCCCACCATGGTTATAAGGTCTAGATGACCCAAACATAATATAATATGAAATAAAACTACCATGATGGGGCCCATAGAGAAAGGCCCCATGCATGGATCATGCATGCATAAGGTAGGCCATTAGGCCACAACCATGAGATTGTGTGGGATCTCCACTATTGATTGGTGGGTCCTACACTTCCCTCATGAAAGGAGAAAAGAAAAAAAAACATCTAGTTTATAAAAAATCATATTTTTTACATCTAGAGGAGCACCCACCGTCCGATCTTCTTACTCCTATGGGGTCCTTAGCACCTTAGTTTGGATTTCAATGGAAGAGATGGGAAATGGATGGTTGAGATGGGAGGTGATGGGGTAGGAGAGTGGGTCACCTTGGAGTTTTTTTCGAAAGGGAGGGAGAGGCTTGGAGATTGCTTGTAAAATGAGATGAGAAAATGAGAAAGAGAGAGAGTGTTGTAGAGAGAGATGGGTGATGGATGGATGTGGTGAATGATGGTCGTGTAAGAAATCTTGACTTTTGTGGCCTTTTGTGTAAGAAAGGCATGTGAGGTGTAAGAACTTTTTGACTTTAGAGGCTTTTTGTGTAAGAGAGGTATGGGTCTTATAAGAAATTCTTAACTTTTGTGGTTGCTTGGGAATGGGTGAAAGGTGATGTGTACTTGACATGTACTTGACATGTGATGGGTTGATTGATTGATAGATTGATGGATTGATGTGACATCTTGTAGAGATTCTCTTGGGTTTCGCAACGTGCGGTATTTTTTTTACACCGAACGTTGGCCCACATCTCTTGACCAGGGCATCGCCTCGGCGCGCGAGTCGCGGCATCGGAACCACAGCGACGGCGCGGTCACTAGGGTATTGGTCTTGGGTTGAGTCGATACAGGTTGACGGCATATGAATCAGGGTCGCGCGTCGATATCGGTTAAGGGTCGAAGGTTGCCGAAATTCGATCGGTAAGACCGCGGAAGTCTATGGAATGGTAACGGACTAAGATACGGGTCTTACAATTTTCGACGAGGCGATTCCGGCCGAATTTGAAGTTCCCGGTAGAAGGCGATTTTCGGCAGTCACCTGGTGAGTCTCACTGATCTTCACCTTTCTTTCTTCTATGTCTTCCGACCTCGAGATGGTCCGCGAATATGCCGATGACTCTGAGCCGGGGAGTACTGAAAGTGGGAGTGGGTCCTCCAAAGGCCCTTTTGAGATCACTACCCTATAACTCCCGCCTCGGAGGTAAAAAATGTTGGGTTCTAAGACCAAGCAGCTCAGTAAGAAGATAGTCATCCGAGCTCGCCCAATCGAGACCATTACCACTACCGAAATGCCTATGAATTTACGCACCGTAGAGGTAGTCCTACGAGGTTCTGTCATGTCAGAATCTCAGATGAAGTGGATTCGTTCAGAGTTTTAAATCCCTAACTCCGTTCAGATAAGGGCTTCTGGTCCTTCGGACGTTGCTGGCGCTGCTGCCAAGGGAGAGGTAGCCATCTTCCTTTGCGTACTGCAGTGCGGGGTCCGGCTCCCACCACTACAGCTTTCTTCTTTCTCGCCATTGCTTAGGTGAATGAGAGCCTGACTTCTAGTTTCAGGTTCCCACAGACAGCGCCAAAAAAGGTTGATGACAAAATCTGGTCTACCTTCCCTCCACGTCACCCTCTGTGTATCGTCCCTAAAGCCTGCACCAAGAGAAAAGGCAAAGGTGACCCTGGTTAAGCCGGGGGACCATCCGATGCCTAAGTTAGGACAAGAGAATCAGGGTCTATGTCGAGAGTAGAAGAGAGCTCAATTTCGCGTACCTGTAGATATGGCGCCGTGTGCTATTTATACTTGTCTATGAGGCGGTCTGGGTCCGATAATCTCGGCACGATCAGAGGGATTCTAGGATCATGAGGATATTGCCCGCAATCTACTGATTGCACAGCGTATTTGGTGGATCGTGCGCATCTGCGGGCGAAGTTACCGACCACGTTTGGTCGTGGCAGTTTCCATGTTTAGCGAACGGGGTACGCGTCTCTGAATACTGACTCGGCTCGGACCATCCGACCTCAAAGTGAAGACCAGTATTTAGTATTGCCTGATCCGTCCTGTTAAGCCGGTCCCATCGTAGTCGGCCTGGCTGGTCATGTCGAGCGGAGGGCAGGTCATCCGGTCGGAATATGAGGACTGTCCCGAGCTGCATCTCGCCCGTGTCGGCTGCTCGGACGGGTTGCATTTCGAAACAGGTCGGAGGAGTCACGCCTCAGCTCTGACTGGCGATCGGACAAGCGTTGTCGGACCAGCGTTGTATCATGAGCTCGGATTTTCTATAACACGTATTATTAGGCGACTTTTGTTTCTGAGTAGATCTGTAAGATACACTAGAAGGACCCATATCAGAATCGAAATTTGTTTTCAAATATTTTTTCGATCATGCATGGATTGGTGTGATCTTCAACTAAGATCTCCCTGGACAGTTTCGCTTATATATGGTGCGAGATTCTCTTACGATATTTATTACGAGGTTGATGTTGGTATTTGAGGTCGAGGTCAATATCTAAATTCGAGGTCGGCATTCGTAGTCAAGATCATCGTCTGATATTGAGGTCTATTAATGAGTCTCATTCTAGTTAGGTTAACTATTTCAGCTTAGTTATCGGGTCTCCCTACTCAGCTATCTTCTCTAAACTTTTGGTAGTTTAGAGTGTCTGCTTTGATTGCCATTTTTATCACCGGTCTCACACATAGGGTCATCTTGATTTTACCCATAACAATTACAATTACGAAACAGGCTGTTATGGCATGATGGGCTTTGGAAAAAAAAAAACTTTATTAATCTTGTAAAAGGCTATAATGGTTTTTATGGATCAGTTTTTTGATAATGGCCATTATATCTTTATGACCAATAATGATTTCCACCATTGCTATTATGTAATCATTTTTTAATACATTGTTTCTTACCATACGTACTTGCAGGGCTAAACTCAAATTTGCATTTGTGTTCCTTGTTAATAGACCTAAAATCCAAGCATTTTAGGGTAGCAAACTTGATATTCAACGGACACGGGAAGACATTTTAAACGAATGTACGAGTATTTTAGAAACTGAAAAATGTAAATGTTGTTCGCCATATTGTTCAGAGTTCACAAGTTAAAACCCCTTAAACGGCTACTATTTATAAAATATAGTTCAAATTTTACTTGTGAAAATCCTTTAAATAGTAGCCGTTTAAATAGTACCCTGATAAAGAAAATTTACCCTTGCAATTAGTTGTAGGAGCGGTTAAAACTTAAGGAAACGGGGACCCTTTTTTTTTTTTTTTTGAAAGTTCACATCCCAGAGTCCCAAATTAGACTAATGAAATCCCATCTGCTATAATAACAAATAAGCACCACTCCTAAATTGTTCTTCTTCTTATTTTATAATTATAATTTATCTTTGTTTAATAATAATTTAATCTTTCAATAAAATACTCGTTGTATCAATAGATGTTGAGAAAGAATTTGTAAATTGATGAAATTGGGTGAACGAATTTTTCATCTGAAAATAATAATAATAATAATAAATAAAACATTATAATCTACCTAAATATTAAATTATTATTTTTATATAAAAAAAAATTCCTATTCTCCTTTGACAATTCAAAAATGGGAGAAGGCTTTTTAAAAAACAATGCCCTACCAGACTTCCTATCTTCCTGATCCCAACTCTCTCTCTCTCTCCAAACTTCTCTCATATTTCTCTCCTTACAATTGTTAACCTAATCAATGCGCCAAAAGCCCTAAGAACCTGAGCCCTACTTCCTCATTAGGGGTGTTTTTTTTCTTGTTTGAGTAGAATGTTTGGCCAAGGTCTGTCATCTCTAGGATGCATAGTAAATTCTAATCTTGAGCCCAGCCTATTCTCCTGACGTGAGAAGACAGACAAGCCCAAGCCCCGCCCATTCCATCATGATTATGCACGACCCAAACCAACCCACCCACTTTTGCGGAAGTTTTGGGCCATTTATTAAGTGCACCTATCATGCATGACTAGAGTTGGACAAGATCCAACTCGACTCAGACCAAAAGCCAGGGTCGGATTGAGTAAACCCACTCGGATCTGAACCTCGACCAAGTCGAGTTCGGGTCATGTAGTAACTCAATCGGATCCGAAATCCGATCCGATTCAGAATCAGGTACTATAAAGTTAAATTTTCTTTTTATTTTTTGACATTTACCCTTTATTTACTCGAACCCTAACCCTACCTAAGCCGGCGCTGTACCGAACTCGATCGGATTCTAGGCCAGTCAGCAGCCCAGCACCCTATCTTCACCGTGCAATCGTGCAAGCCGCCGGTGGCTTGCCCTAGCTCGGGACCTCGAGTGCAACTGCACAAGCCGCTAGTGGCTTGCCCTGGCTCAAGACCTCGATCATGGCCCACCCTGGATCGGGACGGACGTGGATTAGCTACTGAACACCACGGTGGGTCCCGTCCTGGCTCGCTGGTGGTCCAGCCGATCAGGACAGACGCAGATTAGCTACTGAACTTGATCTAGTTTTACAATTTTTTGAAAATTTTCCATTTTTTTAAATTTTTCAAAAAAAAAAAAAAACAAAAGACTTGATCCGAATTGTACCCAACTTGATCTGGCTCAATTTCCTTGACCGAATTGGACTTGGTTCAGGTCAAGCCAGTCATGAATCGGTTCGGATCGAGTCAGCCCTACTGGACTCGGTCCCGAGTCAGATCAAGTTCGGGTCAGGTAGTAGGCAAAACCGGATCGAGTCGAGTTGGACCTAACTAAATCCGACTCGACTCGATGCCCACCTCTATGCATGGCATATGGAACAAAATGCCCTTTAAAGCCAAAACGGGCTTGGTCAAACCGGCTCATGCCTCGCCTGCAGCGAGCCAGCCCAGCCCATCAACAACCCTACTTGTACAGTTGTACAGGCATATTCAACATTTTGAATAGCAATCTTACATATGGGTTGCAATCTATGGCAATTTAGACCGTCAAAATTGCAGGGCCAACTATGAATGTATTGTAACCAATAATATCAACCATTTGATTGCTATTAATTGGATGGTTATAATGGCTTCTTCAGTGTTATTCCATAGTTGGGCTCCATGATTCCATCCAAGATGGGAGCCACATGATGGTCTAGATAGCTGTACATAGGAATCTAGCCTTTGAAACTGTTATTTTTGAATTTTAGTCTGTTTTGGCATACTGGCATTCATATGATAAAAATCATGTTTTTTTGTGTTTTTGTGATAAACTACACCATTTCCAAAACTATTTATTCCATGAATCCAGACAGACTTTAAAAAGAGAATTTATATTGCAGAGCTGCCATGTTGAAGCGGCGAAGGCAAGCTTGGAGGCCTATGAACTAGATGAGGAGGCATGGAAAAAGCTCTGCAAGGGCTTTCTCAAAGGGCCATCCCTGTTATAGAGATGAATGATTGTTTTGATTGTAATCAATATTCCAAATTTTGTATATTTATTTGAAATTGGAAATTTAAGTTGATTAATTCTCATTTCCATTCCTTTCTGTTTAATTTTTCATGGTATTTTGAGCTCAGTATCTTATCAAAGGTAGATCGAAATGATAGTAGTTAGATTCGCTGTCTTTTTTGGGATTTTTACCAAATACTATCTCATTAATTTGGTATTTACATTAGTATTTATTTAAATTAACTTCTCATTAAGCTACCTCATCAATCAAGTTAATTGTCAGAGCAGTACCTTACCGTTAGTTTTGGCTAAATTCCGTCACATGTTTTTTTCATAAATGATAAAAATGCCCGCTTTCTTGAAGCGATTACGAACTTTAGTACTTGTGGATCGATCCTTGAAATTGTATTTTGAATTCCTATAGTTAAATAGGATATTCAAAAATCCAAAAAGAAAAAGTTCCTATAGCCAAACGGGATATTAAAAAATCCAAAAAGAAAAGAAAATCACAAATCGAGAAGAGGAGAGGACGTTCGAAGGAGCTTCTACTATCGAGAGGCTTTTTCTCCTTGATTTTGAAGAAATCAATAGATGGCCAGGGCTTTTTGTAAGTCTCTCTTTTTCGCGAAGTCAAGTCTGTTTTTTTTCTCCTTCCTTTTTTTTTTTGGTTTTTTTGTGGATCTTCTTAGCACCCTCTCACATAATCATGTAGCAAAATCAATTTACAATATTTTTTTTTAGTGAGCATTTTTCTCATTTATGAAAAATATGCACTTACTCTATGAAATTTAGAGAAAACTAGTAGAAGGTAATACTACGACAATTAACTTGATTAATGCAGTAGCTTAATGAAAAGTCAATTTAAATGGGAATATGGATGTAAATACCAGATTAATGAGGTAGTATTTTGTAAAAATCCCCTTTTTAATTTTTACACCATTAGCTAAAGGTTCCACCCGGCTCACTTAGCACTAAATCATAAGATTGCAGCGGTAATGAAAAGGTCTAAGATCATGTTTGGTGATTTGGTGATTTGGTGATTCAAATAGTTTATACAATGAGATGCACAGCTAATGGTTGGCATGCCTTATACATATTTAAGTTTGAGAGATCCTAACTTTGTAGCAAATGACCTAAAAAAAAACTTGCTCTTAAGTGAACAATGGGTACAAACAATGTAGGGTTCCCTTTTGTTCTTTGGTACATCGACCCCACTCACAATGTTGCGGTGAACACCGGAAGCTCATCACCACCAATTTGGAAAATGAATTTAGTTCCCACTTGCAAAAACGTTGAGGCCATGCGTATAAGTGGTCCATCACCATAGATTTGGGCATACATAAAAATAAATAGAGAAGGAGACGCAAATTATATCCAAGAAACGCATTGCCTAATAATTCCATCAGTAAAGAGAGTACAAGATACAATAGATATAATGCCTGATACAATGAACATATAAGAAACATCCCCTTCCTTTTATGGTACACCAAGAGAATCATTGAGAAAACCATTCTACTTTTTATTTTCAAGCAACAAGAGAAATATTTTCCATTCCTTAGCCAAAAAGATATGTGGTTACGAAAGAGGGATTAAGTGGAACAAAATTGACCCGATGACGGAGTTATAGAAACACAAGAAAAGAAAACCTCTGGGAAGACTATCCTACTTCTTCCCTCCGCCTTGCCAACATATGAGAAGACTGTCCTCTTCAAGAGAAAGTCTCTTTCATTTCTCTTCTCATTCTTGTTAGTACACGGAAAAACCATTTTATGCTCCAAAGAGAAATAATCATCTCTCAAACTTTCATAATATATCCTAATTTGGAGACAAGTGAAAAGATATTTTGCACTTAAAAATGCAGATTATCTAAAGCCAAAGTGATGGACAGTTTTACCCAACACACAAAGTAATCCAATTAATTTAGCACACCATATGCCTTGTCCACTTAGGAATATAAGTCCTTCTCCTTACCTTAATAGCTATGATAGCTATGGGAAAAGAATCATATGATTCCCAAATTGATGATATGCATAAAGTACACTTGGGTTTTCAATTTACATAACTAGGGCCCACTGGGAATATAAGTTCTTTTCCTTACCTAGATAGCTATGATTCCCAAATTGATGATATGCATAAATCACACTTAGGTTTTCAATTTACATAATTGGGGTCCATTGTTTTGTCATTGGTACAATTGGTCTATTGGGCTCTAATGTGGACATAGGATGCCCAAAAAATGTCCTAAAAGGACAATCCTATCCTTTGAATTAGTTCCCTGCGAACAAATGATAAAGAAGAGAAGATAATGGACCACATTGGTCTTAAAAAAGCCCAACATTAGATAAGTGGCTAAGACCATCCACGTTTGGAGATTTTGGGGCATAGTCCATTTACAATAAGTTATATCATAATAATGATCTAGGTTGTTGAATACATGGATCCTACTATAGACACTCCACCCAAAACGAGAATGAGCTACTATTCGAACTTCGATAAAATCATCTCTAGGTAACTCGCGAACTATTGAAAATCTAAATCGTTCAAATGGGCCAGACCCTTGGCACATTATAAGGATGATTGACGGACCTAGTTGGCATATCAGGAAACTAGCCAACCAATCCTTGACAATCATCAAGACTCTTTGAAAATCCTATTTACACCTTATTTCGATAAAGATATCTCTGGCTAACCTAAAAAAACATAAAAAAATCTGAACTGGTCAAGTAGAAAAGGTTCTCAACATCTCCTGAAAATAACTAATGAACTCAATCAACAAAATAAGTCACAAGGCTCACCATAAGCTAATAGTGATGTCATCAGTCATGTTTTTGTTTTTCATTCCAATAGGTTTCAAGGAACCATTCTATCAAAGGAAAAATGTGCCTAGTGGACCATTGGTCAACCACAAGTCGATGGTTCACTTGTCATTCTCTCACTGAATAAAACATATTGTCTAAGCATTACGTAAGCCAAATCATAGATGGAGGGTGGAAACGTCTATCAGCCACCCACGAGCTAGCCAACGGTTAAGGTTTATAATTCTTGCATAACAGCTATCAATTTGGGGGGACTAGAGACAAAAGAGAAAGCTAGACAGAGAGCAAGGTAGGGTCTTAGAGAGCCCAAGGCTAGTCCGACGATTCAGAGTGCCTTGAAAATTCCTAACGCACCAAGGTGTTGCTTGACTCAGGAGATCAATTAAAGAAGAGATAACCTAAAGAAGAAGCTATTGAAGTTCAGAGTAGGGTTGGAATCATGCATACCTGACCATTTATGTTGTAAAAAATTGTGTCTGGTCTCTTATATTCCTTCTCACGTTTCAATTCAATATAAATGATTTTCCATTCCACATATTGTAGTGACGTCAGCAACAACTATCTTTAATTTTTTCTAGTATTACTGTTTACCACTTTCTTTTACTTTATTTATGTACTCCACTTATACAAAATAATAGCTTGAGATGGCCCTTCCATAATTCCTCTACTAGTAGAAAGTGCAACTTTCACGACAATCTCAAAGATTAACAAAAGGAATTAACTACCATAATATATTAAACACGTTTCTCGAAATAACGTAAGAAAAGGTAATATGTTTTATATGGTTTTCACATTGGAGGATTGTTACCTAAATCACCAAATCCTTCATGTTTCTCTTTCTGAATGTGTAGTCCATATTATAAGTCATTTGCAATGTTGATCACTATATTTAAGATCCCCTTTGAATACCACTAAATAAATTACTTTTTCCACTTACATCAGTAGGCAAGTAAATTATTTCAGATAAGTTTGGTTTATCATCAATTATAAGTACATTTTTATATTTAAATATTTTACTTAATCATTCTAGTTTAATAAGTAGAAATTAAGATAAGCTAGTGACTTGAAATTATTGCTTTATGATCTCATTATGGATTATGTTTCCAATTCAAATTTATATTTACAATGTATAAATTCATTCTTGATCGCATGCATATAGTATAATATTAGGCATGCAGGCCAATAATAACAGCATTAATCAATTCAAATATAATTTGCAGCGTTATTTTATATTCTTCAAAACTATTAGGTGGCATGTGGACAAAGAGAGAGCTAAAGAGATGAGAGACAAAAGCTGTTAGAGTTTTTTTTTTTTTTAAAGGAGAAAAATAAATATTGCAAAGAGTTTTTTCTCATCTTTGTAGTGCAATATGACTTTTTTTCCAGTCTTTCGAAAAAGAATTGCATTATTTTATAGTTCATATACATGCATGAGATTGGCCCACATGAAAATTTGTAATAAAATAAATAAATAAAACTAGTTAATTGAGCATATGCATGCAATACTCCTTTAAAAGAAATAATTAATTAATCCTTTCTAATCTTATTTTTGTTATAACCATTGGATGTTGCACACTTTCTAAGATCATTTTCTAAATTGACGCATCTCAATTTTGTATGATTGTAGTATATTATGATTCTCTCTCTCTCTCTCTCAGGGCAGAAGTCTCTTTCGTCTCTCTGGGGTGTGAAGAAGGCATGGTGGTGGTGATGATAGTATTAGGTTTCAAACAGCATTAGGTGATTATATTTTGAAAATAGCATGTTAGAAGCCTATTGCATTAATGGATTTGGTTGAAAGGCATAAATTATCTTAAAGTTAGTGATTAAGTCTGTTCTTTGCTCGAGCTCTACATTTATAGCTTGGCTATAGATTCACAGGAGTTTCAATATAAACCTGGAATCCAGTGCACATGTGATGTGAGTGTAAAAATAAAAATAAAGGAAAAGAAAAAAGAAAAGAAAAAATAAAAAGAACTGCATTTGCATGCAATCGGTACCATTGTTCATAGCAAAGGACTTGTGCACCGGAAAGAGAGGCATGTAGAACAAGCACACGCTTCTCTCCTGAATAGGGTGCATGCCATCTTTCCCTGGTCTCTCAAAAGTACCAGACTGGCATGTAGGGCCGTACTTGTTGTATATTCATGCCGTTCATCTGTTTTTAAATCTCATTTTAGGATATGATCCCAAAACTTAAGAAGATTGATTCAACTCTCAGGTGGATCATACCATTTGAAAAAGTGATAAATGACCATTAAAATCTTTTTGTGGGCCACCAAAGTCTTGAATCAAGCTGATCTTTGTATTTTAACTTCATCCAGGTCTGCTTGATATTATCAAAAGGTTGGATGGTAAATAAACATTACGAAAACCTTACCATGGGCCCTCTGGATTTTTTAAGCACTCATTCACAATGTTTCATATCATCATCTACAATGCAACTGAGTTTTGGATCAACTTGATTTTTGATACCATCATCTAAAATGGGCTGGAGAAAAAGATGGACGGCGTGGATATACATCATATCATCAAGGTGGCCCCCCACGGTAAGAGTAACACCCACTAAGGTGTAACCCAGGAAACATTAATTAATCCGCTCCCCCTCTCATAATCTCTTTTCCTAGTAGGTGAAGAAAACAAAATATTGTTTTTCAACGTTTGTAGCGGACGTGGAACACGTGTCAGATATCCAGAAGGACGGTTCACATGCCATATAAATAAAAAAAGGTCGATACTCTCGTCACATGAACTTCACATGTTCCTTGAATTCAAGAGATTCGGAATTAATGGACCGGCGTTAGTTTTTTTTAACGGCATATTCTCGATAAAGGAAGCGGATTGTGTCCAAAGAGCGCTGATTAGATACGGACAATGTCAGTAGCCAAATCCTACTTAAGTGACGTCACCAAGCTATGTGGACCCCACCATGATGCATGTGTCGTATCCATACCGTCCAACCATTTGTAGTGATCGTTTTATAGCATGACATGACAAAAAGAATAATATAGATCTAAAGTTCAAGTGGACCTACCACAGAAAACCGTGGGAGCAGTCATACCTACCATTGAAACATTTATAAGGCCCACCATGATGTATTTTTGAGAACTAACTTATTCATAAGTTAACATAGAAATAAATGAAGTGAAAACATAAATATTAGGTTGATCAGAAACTTCTGTGGTCCCTAAGAAGTTTTGAACGGTGGATGTCATTGTCCCAACTTTTTCCTATGGTGGGGTCCATTTGAACTTTAGATCTATATCGTTATTTTTCTAATACCATAAAACGATCTCTACAAATGGTTGGACGGTATGGATGCAACACATGCATCATGGTGGGTCCACAGGGCTTGGTGACGTCACTTCAGTAGCCATTCGGCTACTGACCTTGTCAGTATCTAATCCACTCCCGTGTCCAAACCGTTCGGACAATAAGCCGTCCGACCGTATCTTTGGGGTCCACCGTGATGTATCTATTTATCCATGCCATTCATTCCTTTTTCTCATACCGTGTTAAGGTATGGGCCAAAAATTGAGGTAGATCCAACGCTCAAGTGGGCCACACCAATTAGTAGGCTTGAGTTGCATTAAATGCACAAATATTAAATGCAAGAGTCATCTCTAGCGTGGTCCACTAGAACGTTAGATTTATCTATTTTTGAGCCCATATATCGTAGCATGATATGAGAAAAAGAATAGATTGCGTGGATAAACAAATACATTACGGTGGGCCCCACACAGATTTGGTCGCACGAGGTAATCGATGGCACTATATCTAATGTATGTTTTGGCCTCTCACACCATGCCCTAATCAATGGCCCTGATTTCTTGATCCACTTTGTTAATCCTGGGATCATAGTCAAGCTGACCCACTGAGTGACCTGGTCCATATCCAACCGATGGTTTGGAACTGTATTAGTAAGAGACAGTTAGATTTTGCGGCATAGAAATTACTCGTGATAGCTGCCGGAGCAGATTCAATCAGGTCGAGGCTGACTGAGTTGGATCAAGCCATGGCAATAGGACCCACCTTGATTAGAGCTGGGGCATTGGACCGAGTCGGATCGAATTGTGTCCAACTCGATCCGATCCGAAAGCTACTTAAGCTGATCTGAACTCGATCCGATCTGGGACCGAGTTTGGGACACCTGACTCGTACCGACCCTATGCACGTTTGGCTTGACCCGAACTGAGTCCTACTCAGTTAGGGAAATCGAGTCAAATCGGATTGGGTACGATGCGGATGAAGTTAGATGGAAAATAAATGTTATGGTGGGCCATATGAATTTTTTAACAATGAAAATCATTATTCTCGATGCTCTTTGTGGTGTGGTCCATTTGATCTTTGGATATGATTATATATATATATATATATATATATATATATATATATATATATAATATGCTCCAAAATGATCTCGAAATGTGGATGAACGTTGTGGATATAATAAATACATAACTGTGCGGCCCATGTAACTTTGATCTCATTTGAGCCGTTCGTACAACTCGGAGCTCTGAAGTCTACCATTGCTCATCTTTGCACGGCATGTATTTTCCTGTCACAGCCCAGTGACGTGCTGGGTACGAAATGTATACAAGGCTACATGTGGACGCGGATTAGATACTGAGAAATTCTGAGCTGGCATCACCAAGTTTTGTGGGCCCCACTATGATGTATGTGTTATATCCACACCGTTCATCCATTTTTAGATATCATTTTATGGTATGAACCAAAGAATGAGGTATATAAAAGTTTGTAGTGGACCACACTAAAGAAAATAGTGAGGAGAGTGATTTCCACCGTTGAAACTATCCTATGGTCCATCATAATGTTTATTTGAAAACCAACCTATTAAAAAGTTTTTTTTTTTTTAAATGTGAAATAAGGAAAACACAAATATCAGCTTGATCTAAAACTTTCGTGGCCCTTAGAAATTTTCAATGGTGAGCTTCATTGTCCCACTATTTTCTATGCTGGGGTCCATTGGAGCTTTAGATTTAACTCGCTCTTTGGATATTGCCTTAAAATGATTTCTACAAATGAATGGAAGGTGTGAATACAAAACATACATCATGGGGAGGCCCACGTAGCTTGTTGACATAACTTTAAGTAGCTAGTCTTGTCGTTCAGCCTGCTTGTCACTGACGTGTTGTGCATGCAAGTGGTTGACGTGCACAGCACATCTCTTAGTAAACTACGTTGGGGCCCACCATGAATGCATGTGGTTTATCCACGCCGTCCATTTGTTTTTTCAAATCATTTTAGTGATTGAACCCAAAATTGATGAATATCTAAAGCTCAAGTAGACCATACCACAAGACAAAGTAGAAGTATTGATTCCACCCTTGAATCACTTCGAATCGGATCAAATCGGTCTGGTTCGGATCCATTCGATTCGGATTTTGGTTTGGATCGGTCCAAATCACCATGATCCGACCTCAATCTAATGAACGGTCAGATCTTACTAATCGAAGTCGAACAACACCGATCTAAGCCTTTGGTTCAGGTCGGATCGAGTAGGATCGGGTTAGATCCACCGGATTGGACCAGAAATGCCCAACTTTAACCTTAATGTATATGTTTTACATCCATGCCATCCATCTATTTTTTTTAAAGATCATTTTAGAATGTGAGACCATATATGAAGTATGTTGTCGTTGAATTTTTGCCAACAGATATCATCAATATAGAAGTATGCCCTCCGATGGATTTGCAAAGGACGTGGGAGATGTAGATAGCGGGGGGTGTCGGTGGCCAGCTGTGGACCCTCCGATGCCTAATTTAGGCTCGTTATTTCTGATCAAGAGTGAAGGCTAAGGTTTTTCATCCTACCTCTCCTCGTTCAACGTAGTTGTATATATAGAGGTCTTGAGCGGTTCTGAAACTGTCGTGTATTAATGGGATACGCTGAAGAGTCTTTGTTTTGATGGGAAACTGCCTCCGAAGATGTCATCGAGCTCACCTCTCTCGGTGTAATCATCGGCTGAGGTTGGGTCGGTTCCTCCTTTTCCGGCTTTGGGGTGCAATCCGCTTTGACTTATTTGTACTGCCTTAGGCAGTGGTCAGCCTAGTTAGCTCAGAGTGTTGGGGAGCTTAGGGGCTCGAGTTCCTTCCCTCATGGGTGGCTTAAGCTCCTTCTCTTATGAGTCTACTATGTCGCGTCGTAGACATTCCTGGTGAGGTGAGTCATCTCCCACCGCGCTTTGTTTTCGAACAACTCAACTTGAGGGCTCATCTTGACATTAGAGTAACTCCTCATCTCTCCTCAATGCCCTTATGCTTGGTATGTTGCTGCCTTAGCTCGAGGTTTACCTTAACTTGGAGACATGTCACTTGTAGTTGGACAGTCATTTTTCCGGTGTGGGTGCGGATTAGATATGGAACACTTCAGTAGCTAAAAGGCTACTAAAGTGACGTGGCGAAACCTAATTGGTTGGATACCAATGATCTTTCCCTTTACAATGAATGCTCATTCGCTTGGAACTTTATTAGAAATCTTTCACCATTTAACTATGTACGTACTCGACCTGGAGTGTGCCTAGTCCACTCCTACCCTGGATACAAAACCCAGATGACCCTAGAAAGGTTTCAATCAAACAACTCAAGGAATACCCAAATCCCGTCGATATATTACAATTCAATAGGTTCAACAACAAATAAACAATACGGTGGTCCTATAAAGGTTTTAATCACAGGTTGTCATTAAGTCCACTGTTTCATGTAGCGTGGTCTACTTGAACTTCAGATCTACTTTATTTTTGGGTTCATGACTTGAAATGATATGGAAAAATGGATAAACAACGTGGATATAAAACACACCCATCACGTTGGGCCCACAGTGCCCAGCTCATTAAAACACCGACAACGCCACCTAATGTTGTATTTATTTTAAAATAATATTAAATTTTTGAATTTTTAAATTTCGGTATTTTCCCTCCACATTTAAATTTTGGTGTTTTTGAGGTGTTGGTTTTGTCCCACATCGGATTTGACAAGAGAAATTCTCTTATTTATATGATAGACTTTTTGCCTAAGGCTTGAGCCCCTTTCAGGGGGCATGTGAATTTGGTCCTGTGGGGGGGCTATGCCAATAGCTCTAATTTATGCCATTAACCACACACGCGCGCGCACGCTGAGCCGAGCCGAGCCGAGTCCGAGTCCGTGTCCGCGTCCGCGTCTGCATGCGCGTGCGCGACGCGACGGGACGGGACGGGACAGGACTGGACGGGCTGGGCTGGGCGCGGGTGCGGGTGCGGGTGTGGTGTAAGTGTACTCGTGTGGGTGTGTGTGTATGGGTACTCGCAGGACTGTATGTGCGAGAGTGTACTCGCACTTGCGCCTTTTCGTTTTAAACCAGAGAGATGCTTCCCTTCCGGATGGTCGTCCCTATTGGGTTTAAACCCAACGGACATAACCTTTTGTAAAGGGTGCTTATGCACCATTTCGGAGTCTATATAAAGACTTCCGATTCCAGTTTCAAAATACGAAAAAATACTGTCTTATAAAACTCTCTCTGATACAGTTTTTACCATTATTACTGAGTTCATTGCTGAGTCAACTCAGCACTTTCGGATTAAACTGCAAGTGGTTCGAGCCCGTGTACAGTGAGTGCACCGCTGGGACCGCGTCATAGTCGTTGTATCCTGGAGGTCGATTGCTCTGGAAACCTGTTGCACTTGGGACGCTGTCCAAGGGGAGCAAATTCGATTTCAAGCCGAGTGACTCAGTCACGCCTCGACTCAATTCAATAAGTTTTTCTTTCTCTAAATTTATTTTCCTTTTTGGTTCTCGATTTTATAGTCTATTTAATTCAACATATTATCCAACAATCTTGAAATCGAAATTGCTGAATTACATAGACTATGGCTACAGTAACAGTAAATGCTTCTACTGAGTTAGCCAAAATCGAACCGTTCGCTGGACAATCCTTTAAACGGTGGAAACAGAAATTGATGTTCGCTCTTACCACCCTAAAAGTTTCATACATTTTATCTGAATCATTTACTATAGATCTAGCAAATCAAAATGAAGTAACAGATGAAAATAATTGCAAAAATTATATTCTAAACTCTTTATCCAACGAATTATATGATGTATATGCTTCTTACGCCTCTGCTAAAGACATATGGATTGCTTTAGAAAAGAAATACATATTAGAAGATGCAGGCGCTAAGAAACATGCAATTGCTAATTTCCTTCACTATGAAATGACAGACGATAAATCTGTCACAAATCAGATTCATGACTTTCAAAGTCTAATTCACGAACTATCGACAGAAGGAATTAAGTTGGAAGAGGTGTTTCTGTCAGGAGCGTTAATAGAAAAGTTACCGCCCTCCTGGAAAGAATATAAAAATAGAATGAAACATAAGAAGAACTGTGTTTCTTTGGAAACCACTATCGTACACATACGAATAGAAGAGATCAATAGAATCAGGGACCAAAAAGAAAATAAAAATGAGATAGATTCAAAAGCGAATCTTGTGGAATCAAGTCGGACAAATAATAAGAAAAAGGGCAACTGTCATAACTGTGGCAAACTTGGACATTATGCAAATGAATGCAGGCTCAAAAAGAAGAATGCAAACAATCAATTCAAGAAAAGGAAAACTGCTACAACTGTGGAAAGTCTGGGCATCATGTTAAAACCTGCAGGCTTAAGGAAAATAAAGATAAGCCGCAAGCTAATCTTACAGAAACAGGCAATGAGTCTGACATAGTAGTGGCTGTGGTGTCAGAAGTCTTCCTTGTAAACAACTTGGAGTGGGTGCTAGATACTGGTGCAACTAGACACGTGTGCAAGGATCGTAGCATGTTTACCTCCTACCAAGTATCAGGAGATGATGAACAGGTGTTCATGGGAAATGCTAGAACGTCTCCAGTTGTAGGGAAAGGGAAAGTACTTCTGAAACTCACTTCTAGAAAGACTCTAATGTTAAATGATGTCCTCCATATGCCTGACATTAGAAGAAACTTGGTCTCTGGTTCGCTCCTCAATAAGGCTAGTGTCAAATTAGTATTTGATTCAGATAAGCTTGTAATGACTAAAAATGGAACCTTTGTTGGTAAGGGGTACTGTAGCGATGGTTTATTCATTGTAAATGTATCCAATGATAATAAGAAAACATCTAGTTCTGTTTGTATCGTTGAACCTTTTTATCTATGGCATAATAGATTAGGTCATGTGAATGTGGCATCTTTAAAGAAAATGAAAAGATTAGGTTTATTACCTAATATATCTAATGAAGAGTTTGAAAAATGTGAAACATGTGTAGAATCAAAATTTATTAGAAAACCCTTTAAACAAATAGAAAGATCATCTGTTCTATTAGAGTTGATACATAGTGATTTAGGTGATTTTAGAAATCACATGTCTAGAGGAGGAAAAAGATATTATATAACTTTTGTAGATGACTACTCTAGGTTCACTAGAGTATATCTATTAAGGAACAAAGATGAAGCTTTAGATATTTTTTATAAATACAAAATTGAAGTTGAAAATCAATTAAATATAAAAATTAAAAGACTTAGAACAGATAGAGGAGGTGAATTTGAATCTTCTCAATTTAGAGAATTATGTGAAAAGAATGAAATAATTCACGAAACTACAGCTCCTTATACACCAGAACAAAATGGAATAGCAGAACGTAAGAACAGAACTTTAAAAGAAATGATGAATGCCATGTTAAATAGTTCAGGCTTACCCTCAAATATGTGGGGAGAAGCAATTCTGTCTGCTTGTTATATCCTAAACAGGATTCCATCTAAATCTTCAGAACAAACACCATATGAACTTTGGAAGAATCATATTCCTAGTTATAAATATATTAAAGTGTGGGGGTGTCTTGCTAAAGTAGGATTGCCTGAAACTAAGAAAAGAAAATTAGCTCCCAAAACGACCGATTGTGTATTTATAGGGTATGCACAAAACAGTGCAGCCTATAGGTTTCTAGTTTTAAAAACTAAGGATAATATTCTAGATCCTAATACAATTATAGAAGCTAGGGATGCAGAGCTCTTTGAGAACGTATTCCCTATGAAATCTAATTCTATAGGAATAGAAAAAGTTAATGAATCAGATATTGCGTCTACTAGTAAAAATGCTTACGAGAAAGTAGTAGAAGAGATACAACCAAAAAAAAGTATTAGAGTTAGAAAAGAAACTAACCTAGGAGATGGTTTTTTCACATTCTTAGTAAAAGATGATCCTACGACTTATACAGAAGCTATTAACTCTCCAGATGCAACCTTTTGGAAGGAAGCAATAAATGATGAGTTAGAATCTATTATATCTAATAATACTTGGGAACTTGTAGATCTACCACCTGGTAACAAACCAATAGGCTGCAAATGGGTGTTTAGAAAGAAACTAAAACCAGATGGAACTATCGATAAGTTTAAGGCTAGGTTGGTAGCGAAAGGCTTTAAACAAAAGGAAGGAATAAATTATTTTGATACATATTCCCTTGTAACTAGGATTACAACTATTAGAGTCTTAATAGCGATAGCCTCCATATATAAACTAGTGGTACACCAGATGGATATTAAGACAGCTTTCCTAAATGGAGACTTAGAAGAAGAAATATATATGGAGCAACCTGAGGGTTATAAGATATTAGGTAAAGAAAATAAAGTATGTAGATTAATTAAATCACTATATGGTTTAAAACAGGCTCCTAAACAATGGCATGAAAAATTTGATGGTGTTTTAAAATCAAATGGTTATCATATAAATGATGTAGATAAATGTGTATATAGTAAAATTTCTGGAAATGATTATGTTATTATATGTCTTTATGTTGATGACATGCTTATTTTTGGAACTAATATTAAATTAGTTAATGCAACTAAGAAATTCTTGTCATCTAAGTTTGACATGAAAGACTTAGGAGAGGCAAGTGTAATCTTGGGTATTGAATTAACCAGGAAAAATGGTGTTATTATATTATCACAATCTCATTACATTGAGAAGATATTGAGAAAGTTTAACCATTTTGACTGTTTACATGTCAGTACTCCTTATGATTATAGTGTGACTCTCATGAAGAATACAGAAAATAGTGTGTCTCAATTGGAATATTCCAAAATAATTGGTAGCCTCATGTATCTAACAAACTGCACTAGACCTGACATAGCTTTTGCAGTAGGAAGGCTAAGTAGATATACACATAACCCTGGAAAAGAACATTGGAATGCATTGTCTAGAATTTTGTGATACCTAAAAGGTAATATGACATATGGTTTACATTATAATGGTTATCCTACTGTATTAGAAGGATATAGTGATGCTAACTGGATCAGTGATTCAGATGAGACAAAATCCACTAGTGGATATGTCTTCACTTTGAGTGGAGGAGCAGTCTCTTGGAAGTCCACCAAGCAGACATGTATTGCTCGGTCGACTATGGAATCCGAGTTTATTGCCTTAGAAAAGGCTGGATCAGAAGCTGAATGGCTTAGAAATCTCTTAGCTGATATACCAGTGTGGCCAAAGCCTGTATCGGCCGTGTCTATTCATTGTGACTGTCAAGCAGCTATAGCGAAAGCAAAAAGTAAAATATATAATGGAAAAAGCAGACATATTAGACTCAGACACAACATAGTGAAACATATGTTGCGTGATGAAGTCATATCTATTGACTTTGTAAAGTCAGAAAAGAATCTAGCAGATCCTCTGACTAAAGGACTATCTAAAAAGTTAGTCAATGATACATCGAAGGGAATGGGGCTGAGCCTAATATATGAGCTGCCAGTGTCAGTAACCCAACCTATACAAGTGGAGATCCCATAAGATAGGTTCAATGGGTAAACAATAAGACACGAGGTAGATGATTGCACTGAGTTATATGAGCCATTTCTATGGTGTACAGTGCGAGCAGCAACGCAGAAGGATGAGTTTTTAGAACTCTTAATGGATCCATAGCCATATATTTGGTGGTGTATACAGTTGCTGCATACACTTGATGGAATTCACTTATATGGGTGTGGAGGTGGAGGCCGCTTCCTATGAGAATCTAGGCGAATTCTCTATAGCACTCATGAAATCCAGGTAATGGTGTATGGCCGAAACGTACCGAACCACAGAATCACTTGCAGAGGAAGAGTTGTGTAAGTGGCATGTACTTGCGATCTACATTAAAAGGATTCAGGTTCAAGACTATGGTGTCACCTGATTCCTGTAGACCTGTTTTGCTTACTCTAATGTCGGTTCAAGTCTATGGTGACACCGGCACCATTGCACAACTATTTCGCTTTAATCCGAAAGCATTTTATTTTAAAACATGTGGGGGATTGTTGTATTTATTTTAAAATAATATTAAATTTTTGAATTTTCAAATTTCGGTATTTTCCCTCCACATTTAAATTTTGGTGTTTTCGAGGTGTTGGTTTTGTCCCACATCGGATTTGACAAGAGAAATTCTCTTGTTTATATGATAGACTTTTTGCTTAGGGCTTGAGCCCCTTTCAGGGGGCATGTGAATTTGGTCCTGTGGGGGGGCTATGCCAATATCTCTAATCTATGCCATTAACCACACACGCGCGCACGCCGAGCCGAGCCGTGCCGTGCCGAGCCGAGCCGAGCCGAGTCCGAGTCCGTGTCCGCGTGCGCGACGCGACGGGACGGGACGGGCTGGGCTGGGCGCGGGTGTGGGTGCGGGTGCGGTGTAAGTGTACTCGTGTGGGTGTGTGTGTATGGGTACTCGCAGGACTGTATGTGCGAGAGTGTACTCGCACTTGCGCCTTTTCGTTTTAAACCAGAGAGATGTTTTCCTTCCGGATGGTCGCCCCTATTGGGTTTAAACCCAACGGACATAACCTTTTGTAAAGGGTGCTTATGCACCATTTCGGAGTCTATATAAAGACTTCCGATTCCAGTTTCAAAATACGAAAAAATACTGTCTTATAAAACTCTCTCTGATACAGTTTTTACCATTATTACTGAGTTCATTGCTGAGTCAACTCAGCACTTTCGGATTAAACTGCAAGTGGTTCGAGCCCGTGTATAGTGAGTGCACCGCTGGGACCGCGTCATAGTCGTTGTATCCTGGAGGTCGATTGCTCTGGAAACCTGTTGCACTTGGGACGCTGTCCAAGGGGAGCAAATTCGATTTCAAGCCGAGTGACTCAGTCACGCCTCGACTCAATTCAATAAGTTTTTCTTTCTCTAAATTTATTTTCCTTTTTGGTTCTCGATTTTATAGTCTATTTAATTCAACATATTATCCAACACCTAATTCGCTACCCTTATAACGTTTCACACATGATGCATGGGCCTCTTCAGTTGTAGCCACCCTACTCGTAGATAAAGACTATGATAGTCAAGTAGAGTTGGAAGATTCATACGCAGGCACCAAGGAATTGTACACATGACATACAAGTAATTAAAATTAGACTGTCAAATTGTGTGCGTCCCAGTTTAGATGGTTCATAAACTTAAAGCTACACACATTGATTTAATCTTTTAACTGGCTTGTCGGAGGACTTCTAATGGACAGACAAAATGAGAAAATGTTAACGGCCAAAATTCAACCAACGAATGCCCATTGTTTAGAGGTAAGGATTGTGGCAGGAAAAAGCGTTATTGTATGCCACAGAAAAAAAAGAAAAGAAAAGCAAAGAGGAGATGCCCATCGTTGGCTTATGTGAGGGGCTGATTATGTTGTTTAGACATCATCCCACCTGTTCATCGTGTGGGTCTCATGTGGATGAAGGAACAATTTGAAAATTAGGAAATTCCATGATCTAGGTGAGCCACGCTACATGATTTAGCAGATTGCATGTTTCATATACATATCTTCCTTGTCATTGGCCACACTTCTTTTAAGTCATTTCATCAAACGCTTGTGAGCAACATCAATATCAAAGTAACCGAGTCACCGAACTGATTTGATCCGAGTTTAATACAAACTGAGTTTATTCGAGTTGAGTCGAGCTAAGGCCAGCTCAAACTCATTTTTGAGCTCAAAAAGTCAGCTTGACTCGGCTTAAACTCAGCTTTGAGCTGAGTCAAATCAAACTTTTTTGTGCCAAGTCGAGCGAGCTAACCAAATCAGATATCGCGACACAACTTTAATAAAACTCCAACCAAATAAGCATTCATGGTAAAGTGAGAGAGTTTGTATTCAACCAATCAGATTTTGCGTCACTTTAATGATCTTTTAGCCACTGAGTGTTCAATATCTGATCCATGCCCTTCTCCTATGAGGACCAAGACCAATTCAATCCCCCGGCAACAAAGCAGTGCCGAATCTACTATATACCATATTAAAGAAAACAATGGTGATTGACCCTTAAATTTTGAATATTAGCTGCCGAGTTTTGATCAGATGGTATTTGTATTTTAACTTCATCCAGTCTGTTTGGCCTTGTCAACGAGTTGAATTGCAAATAAAAATTAGAATGGGCCTTAAAAAGTTTGTAATAGTAAGCGTTTAATCTTGATTGTTTACAATGGTGTGGTCAACCTAAAATTTGGATATGCTTGATTTTTTAGCCCACTTTATAAAATGAGTTGAAAAAACGAATGGCCGGCGTGGATATACAGTACATATATCAACGTAGGCCCCACGGTCACATCCCCCCCACCTCAGACAATCCGCTTTCGTTAGCGCACAGAAGGACAGAAAAAAGGTCGCCGATTGGCACCACGCCGCCTGACGTATGGACGCGAATTGGATACTGGCAGGCTGAGTAGCGAGACTCGCCATTGAAGTGACGTCACCAAGTTTTGTACACTCCACTATGATGTATGTCTTGTATCCACAACGCCCATTCATTTGGAGATATTATTTTAAGTTATGGCCCAAAGAACGAGGCAGATTCAAAGGTTTAGTGGACCCCACCATAGAAAATAGCATGAAGATTGATGCCTACCGTTGAAACCTTCCTAATGCTCAAGAGGATGTTGTTTCGAAATCCAACGTGTTCAAAAGTTAATAAAAAAATCATTAAAGCAGGGAAAACACGAAATATTAACTTGATAGAAAACTTTTGTAACATTTAGAAGTTTTTAAAGGTGGTGTTACTCTCTCCACTGTTTTCTGTAGTGAGTCGAGTGGAACTTTGTATTCTGGACTTGTTCTTTGAATCTTACCTTAAAATGATATTTATAATGGGCGGAGAGGGCCAGAGAACTCGGTGGTCTGGCTGCTCAAACCGTCTGTAGCCAATCCGCGCCCCGTGTGTATGGATTTTATGGTCCCCGATGAATCCGCTCACGTCAGATAGAAAAAGGGTGGCGGATTGGGTGCTACCCGGCCTGGCTTGGGCTCGGCACAGACAGGGCTCCGAGGGTCCCATCATGATATATATGAATTTTATCCACACCGTCCATCCATTTCTCCATATCATTTTAGAGTATAAAACGATAAGTGTTGGTCATATCTAAGGTTCAAGTGGGACACGCAGTGGATATTAAAATCTTACCGTTGAAAACTTCTTGGAGGCCACTGAAGTTTTGGATCAAGATGATATATTTGTTTTCATTTCATCCAGGTCTCTTTAACCTTATGAAATGTTTGATGGCAAATAAGCATCACCTTGGGCCACAGGAAGGTTTCAATGATGGGCGTCGTTTTCACTGCTGCTTCCTGTGGTGTGGTACATTTGAGTGTTGTATCCGACTCAATTTTGGTATTATACTGTTAAATGATATGAAAAAATCGATGGACGGTGTGGATGACCATACATCATGGTGGGTGGGCCCCTCAGATCCCTGCATGTGCTGTGCTCTGGACAGGCGGGGGTGGTACCCAATCCGCGTCCCAAAAACCTCGACGAGGGTTTACTTCCGCCTCTCCACGTGCGATGCACGTGACATAACCAGCAGCTGCTACAGTCTTCGCCATGAAAGCGCGCAGAACTACCTCCTCCCACTCTCATCACCCCCTCGCCCAAAATCCGAAACACAAAAGACGAAAATAACCCCCATTTTGATGGCATTTACATCGCTACCCCTCCATTTCAAGCCATCCTACTCTCTCCACATCTACAAAACCATTCATGGCATCCAATCCCCATCCATGTTCGCCATCCCATTCCCTCAAAACCCTAGATTCTCCAGCCTTTCTTCAAGATTACCCTCCATTGCCTGCAAATTTACAGCTTCTGACACTAAACCTTTCCTCCGACAGCTGCATCTTCCACGAAAACCCGTAGTCCGAACCTGCGCTTCGAAGGAAGAATCTCAACCTCCCGATGACGAGGAACCGATCTCCGTCCGCAATGGGAAGATCGCCATTGCTTCTGCGATTGCGATCGTTTTGGCAGTCGTGAATCGCGTTCTGTACAAGCTCGCGCTTGTTCCGATGAAGGAGTATCCGTTCTTCATGGCCCAAGTCACGACTTTCGGGTAATAGTTTCCGAGGATTTCAATTTCTCTACACTTTCTTCTGTCTGCTTGTTTAGGGCGTGTTTGGATGCACAATCAATTTAAATTGCGATAACTGTTTCGCAGCATAGTTAAAACTGGTCAGGGTTGGAATGGATAACCAGACCCAAGATTTGATTACATTCATTTTAAGTTCAATTTGAAATGGAAAGCATTGGAATAGTATCAAGAGAACTAACATTTCCGTTTTCCGTCGGTTCTTTTCTACTGCATTTCAACTCAATTTAAAACTATTGCATGCAAGTCGATTGTAAACGTTATAGCAATTTGGAACCTAGCTGCTCAATATGAATCAATGCCAATGACGGCGGTCACAATTTTGGTCACTTCAACTTCATTGGACCCATTATTGTAATATGATGCAATTGTGAATGCAAATGAGGCCACTTGGCCAATTTGGGTAGGCATCCAGAGTAGCATTTAACTGTTCGAATGCCCAAGAATCATCATCATCATCTAAGCCTTATTTCAACTAATTGGGCTCGGCTATGCAAATTTTGTTCTACCACTCCACTGCATCAAGGGCCTCAAGTCTTTTCTCACTACCTCCACCCACATCCTTTCTGACCTTCCCCAAATCATCATCATCTGAGCCTTATTTCAACTAATTGGGGTCAGCTATGCAAATTTTGTTCTACCACTCCATTATATCAAGGGCCATAACTTCAGTTAGACCATAGGTCATCAAGTCTTCTCGTACTACCTCCACTCACATCCTTTTTGGCATTCCCCTTGCCATTTTTTAGAGCCTTCAATTTGCACCAACTCACTCCTTCTAACCGGCGGAGTTCTTGGTCTACATTGCACATGAGCAAACCATCCAAGTCCACTTTCCCTCATCTCAGTACCAATTTGTGCTACTCCTAAGTTTTCTATTTCTATCCTTCCTCCTCTTGCCACTCACCCATCTCAACATCCTCATTTCAGCTACACCCATCCTATGAACATGTTATTCCTCAACTCTACAACATCCTATCCTAAAAAACATGGCTGGTCTTATAGCTATCTTATAAGTTTCCCCTTAGTTATACATGATGATCACATAAAACTCTAGAGGCACATCTCCACTTCTTCCACCCAACTTGAATTCTAGGGCAACATCTTCTCAATCCCTCCATTCTCATGAGTTATCGACCCATAATATCGAAATTGGTCATTTTGGGATGCTTCTTGCTCAACAATCCTAACTAATTTCTTTTTTCCACTCCTTTGGCTATTAAAATTGTACTTCCTTCCTATGCTATGTTTTTAGTCCAACTAATTTTAAATCTCCAAGATTCTGAAGCATTTCTTCATACCTCTAGCTTTGTGTTTATGCTCTCCCTTGTCCTATAAATCAAAACTATGTCATCTGTAAATAACATACACCATGGGATCTCTTCCTACAAATACCTCTTTAACTCGTTTATAACCAATGGAATAAGGGCTTAATGCCGACCCTTGGTGCAAGCCTGCAGTCATTGGGAATTCACCCGTTTATCCAACGATGGTCCTCACATTTATTAGCGCTCTCTAATATATATGCTTAATCATCTCGATATGCCCTCTTAAAAATCCTTTCTTTACCAACACCTAGGATCCTATCATATGCCTTCTCCAAGTCCACAGAGACAAGGTGGAGATCCTTCCTCCGCTCCCAATATTTCTCTATCAATTGTCTAAGTAGGAAAACAACTTCAATGGTAGATCCCCTTAGCATGGGACCAAACTGATTTTCTAATACGTCTCATGCCTTGGTCATTGCTCAGTCACTCTCTGCGAAAGTTTCATAGTATGGCTTATAAGTTTAATACCTTGATAATTAGTGTACCTTTGTATGTCTCCTTTGTCATTATAAATAGGCACCACAATACTTTTTCTCCATTCGTCAGGTGTTTTCTTCAATCTTACAATCTTGTTGGACAACTTTGTCAACCAAAATAACCCAATATCTCCCATGCACCTCCAAACCTCATCCGGTATACCATCTGGTTTGAGGGTGTTTTCATCTTTCTTAAAGGTTCTTTCACTTCAGATATCCTATTTTCCCAAAGAATAGTGCTGAGAATTTTGGCGCTTTTTGGAAATGAGCATTCAATTTTCGGAGTCAAACCAGCTAGAAATGGCCATTGTGCGAAATGTGGGACCCAGCCAAAATTCACTCAGTGGCAATTTGTGCTCAATGCAAATTTAGTACTTGCCAACTTCCAAGACATTTGGTCTTAAGTTATTGATTGGGAAACCAGTGCCCTGTCCCAAAAATCAGACCACTCCACTCATTAGGTCGGCCACACTGGCACAAGAAAAATGGACAGTTAGAAAAAATGACGGAGTCTATATTCAACAAACACATGTAACCCATTTGACAAACATACCTTCTACAAGTTTTTCCCCATGGCATGTTCGTGATCAGCCCACACTTGAGGAATGGCCTGGATCTGGTACATGTCTGCCATGTTGGAACATGTGCCCTGAATTGCCTCTTCAATGTTTCCCCACAGGTATCACCTTGGCAGTTCTCCCTAACTTCCATTTATAAAAAGAATCTCATTCTTTGAGATTACATTTTGCCCACAGAAAATGATTAATCTATTTTGGCCTCAGATATTTCCATTATGGGGGATCCTATTCCTGTTCATCGTAAAATGGTGATGCTCAGTAGAATTCATGAGTTTATCATGTATGGCTGGGAAGATCGAAAGGAAAAAAGAGAAGCCTTGTGGTACCTATCAATGCTTGTTTGTTTGTGGTCTGTTTGGAGGGAGCATAATGATAGAACTTTTTGAAACAAGCCAAATCGTAGAATGTTATTTTTTAAATGACTAAGAATAGAACTGCAAGTTAAATGAGCTGGTAGAGACAATGTAGTGTGTGTGTGAGTGATCCAGGGTTCAATCCCTGGTAGTGTTTACCTTTCAAAAAAAAAAAACCGCTAGTTGGACTTTGGGGCAAGAGGAATTTGCTGGGTGTAACAGGGAATCAATCATTGCTGGGTGGGGTTTGCATTGTTGTTCTATCTCCAAATGATATCTCATGTGTGTGTGTGTGTGTGTGTGTGTGTGTGTGTTTTTTTTTTTTTGACAGCTCAGGCCCCCCTGTTTTCTTCTGATGTAAAAAGGTTACTGTTGCCTTTTTAAAAAAAAAAAATCCACTGACAATTACTGTTTTAGTCATTCCAGTGATGTTTGGTTTTTGAAGTGTTTCCTTGGAAAAGTTGCTTGTCATGCTCATGCATATGAATGTAGAGAATTAAATTCTCTTGAATCAAGTTTAACTATGTTAGCAAGTCTCTTTAATCAAGGAGTGATGTTTTGAGTCTGTTTAACCATTGAAGAGAGAGATCAACTGGTCTATGGAGATGAAAACTCTCACTCATACATTGTAGATGAAGAGCTCATATTTCTTTGCAAAAAGAAAAAGAAAATTCTTTTTAAAAAAACATACAAGAGCCCATATTTACACACATGCACATGTATCTATATATTTAGTGGGCTAATGGATGAGTGCAGCCCACACCTGTAATAACAGGTGCTAAAACACACACACACACACAACACCCATAAGCCAGCCACAGGGTTTAAAGTATCATCCAAAACCAGTACATATTGCTTGATATGTACCAGTATTGCCCATGAATGATACATCCAAATCAGCCCGATATGGGTCTATATGGGGCCATGCCATTGTTGAATGATACAATACCCAATACACTGATTTAAAGCCTTGCCCAGCAAAGAAAAGAATACTCCTAATGCTTGCATGAAGACACCTCATGCTGGCATAAGGCACCTCATTCTTGCATGGAACACCTCATGCTAGTTGGTGTTAATATTTAGCAATAACGCATGCTAGTTGGTGTTACAATTTAGCAATGATACAAGCAAGTTGGTGTTGCAATTTAGCAATTACACCAGCAAGTTTTGACACTTCTTGTTGCAGGTACGTGATAATCTATTTTTCAATTCTTTACTTTCGAAATCGTGCCGGAGTCGTAACTAAAGAAATGCTAGATCTTCCAAAATCTAGTTTTATGTCCATTGGTATTCTAGAAGCCCTTGGAGTTGCTGCTGGGATGTCTGCTGGAGGTATGTTAAGAAACTTATATTGAAACAGAAACTTGGAAGGATTATTTGCTTGGCATAATTTATCAAAAATCATTTTTAGCTAGAAACTTTGGTGCTGCCTCAGGAGAAATGGATTTGCATATGCAAAGGGCACATAATGTTAAACTCTAAGGGGGGATTATATCATCCTCGACCTGAGGATATGTAATTGCTAAATATCCTGAGTGTTGCATTCGTACAAGCGAGACTGTTTCCTTGTTGATCCGGACAGTTGATCTGATGGGCCCCAGTATGATAGGACATGCCCCCAAAACCTCCCAGATTGGAAGATAGTAGCCTTCCGATCATGAGCCTTCTCTTTGCGGCATGATTAACACAGTTGTATAAGTTTTCTTAACCGTTTAATTTCAGGCCCCCAATCGAATTATGAGATTGTTTTATTAGGGGTACATTTGGGGCACTCGATTCCACCTGGGTTCTCATCAGATTAATCGCCTAAACTACCAAGGCATGGCCCACTTGTGGATACTCAAAACTTCAGGTTAGTGTGCATATCCCCAGGCCATCAGAGGTCAAGGATCATATATTCCCCACCTCTAAATTAATAATCCCTGGAATTTCTTAACATAACATCATCTCAATTAGTGCAAACATTGACACTGTTTGATGATAAGATCTCTTGCTTGATTTAAGTGTTATTTGCTTCCTGTTATGCATTTATCTTACTCTTATTTGATCATTCAGCTGACATCCTATGTAAGAATATAAAACCACAAGAAGTTGAAATCATTTCAGGAAATAACCACCATATACTAATTATTGGTTTGTGTTCACAGCTATGCTTCCAGGACCAGCTATACCTATTTTATCTCAGGTGATGTTGATTTTGAGTGTATTAGATCAAGTAGTTGAATGTGAGGTCTCCACCAAACTGAAATTTGAATATTTACGCCTTTGACTCATTTCGTAGAAAACCAGAGCATCTGAATTTATCTATCATGTATTTGGACTGTTTATACCCAATAACAGGTACCTAAAATTAAAATAACTGGATTTGCAACCAAAGCTTGGGTTCCAACCTGTAGCTCAATGCTAGAAAGGTTGTGTTTCAACAGTGAGGTCTCAAGTTTAAGCTTAAAATAAAGGAAGGAACAGTTCGAGACTTCATGATCAGCTACTGGCCTGGAAACAAGTCATACCGCTGATGTGTTTGGATCATTTGAACAGTACTGGTCCTAAATTTGCCAGCACAATACCCAGATTAAGTGCAGCCTCCTCCCCCTTTTCAACCAATTGAGTGTTCATTGCAGAACGGTGCATGCATTTTCCTGAGACTGCTTAAAAGCAGGTGCTGACTGATTGATGGTCATGTTAGTTGCTGCTTGAGATATTTATTTTCCTTCTGTTTTGGAGTGCTGTGCCATATTTCTTTTTTATTTGGGGCCTTGCTATTTGCACCCTTGTAATTGTTAGTTCCCACCCACAAGGTAATTTGGTCACTGCAAAATTGTTGAAGGTACTAAACCGAAGAACTTGTTTTGACCAAATTACCCCTGTTGGGTGGAAATGTAGATCTGTGGAGTGGAAGTAACATTCACCTTTATTTACCGGAAAATACTATGGATCACATTCACCAAGAATAGGACTCGGTCACATGTGGGGAAACAGTATACTTAAACATTAAATCCAGGGTCTGAGTCTTTATGCAATGCTTTAGTGAAATAAGCTACTTTGCTTACATGATGCAAGTAGATTGGTGCTCCTTTATTTATTATATCTTTCAGCAGTTGAATCGCCGTTCTCACCACAACTTTCATGTGCCCTCTTGCAGACATTCTTGGTGTGGCAGCTTATCTTTTCTTGCTTCATTTTAGGAAGACAATACTCACTCAATGAAGTACTTGGCTGCTTGCTTGTAGCTGCTGGTGTGGTTGTGGCAGTGGCAAGGTATCCTATTTGGAACTCTTTTCCAGTGAGTCTGCCTTGATGTTGATTGATGTTTTGAGGTTTCTTACAAATTTTTGGCATTCAATCAGTCATAATATGGGAATTCCAACTGAATATAGAGTTAGTTCTGAAATGGGTACATGATGGATAAGAAAATTATGCAGAAGCAATATAATTTGCCTATTCATCAATGACATGAGAAATTATCGATAACATTTCATAAAGTTGTGAGCCAGCTGCAAATGTTGTCCAAGTTTTGTGGAAGTTAAATTATTTTGTGAAACCTACCCATACAAGGCTTTGATGGAACCTTTGAGATATGAAACTCTTCTACTTGGCTTTTGTGTCATGAGAAATTCATCCAATTTCGTAGACAATCTTTTTACATGCATCTCACCAGTCGAAACTGTCTGCGATTACTTGGGTATAATTAAAAATTCCACAGTTGAGTGAATGTAATTTAAATAGGTTAGTATTTGCACGAGTTTTATCTAATAATGCATCAATTGTGTGTGTCAATAAATGGTTGCTTCTTATGCTCATTTTTATAGATTCAGTTATTTTAGGTGTAGGATGGTAGTATAACCTTTATAACTTTGTATGTGTAGCATGGTGGTAGAATTCCGCTTAATTATGCATGCCAGTGATGCCACAATCCTGGTTCAAATGCCACAACATACAGTTTCAGTAACTTTTGACGTGAAAGCCAATTAAATCTCTCTCATGTGCACTCAGAATAAGGGATCTCCTCAGTGGCACACACCACATGGCACATTTGTGCAAGATCCAAGTCATCCATCTGTGAATCCACCATATGTGTAGTCAATCCACTCATCAGATGGGTCAAAATGTGGGAAACCAATGGACTGTAAAAGGACACCCAAGATTTTATCAAGGACTGCACCCCACCGGATGTGTGGACCAGAAAAAAATATGAGCCAGGTAATCCAAATGGTGGAATTACATGCATACAACCAGCTTGGCACATTGGCAGTTTGCAGAGGTGCCAGGATCTACATGTGTGGAATTAAGCTTACCTACCTACACTTGTGGATTTGGTATGTGTGATGAGGTGTGGATTTGGTAAATTCCTAAATGTTTTGTGTACACTTTAATTGCAGTGGATCAAATGAGGCTCAATTACTGTCCCAAGTGGAATTTCTATGGCCAGCTCTAATGATAGCGTCATCTGCATTTCAAGCTGCTGCTTCAATTATCAAGGTTACGGCCAACTGTAGTTTTATTTATGCTGGTATTTCTTGTATTGGGGAAACCAATCCATCAACCTTAAACTGCATGATTTGTACATAACAGGAATTTGTTTTCATTGATGCTGAAAAGCGCCTTGAGGTATGACTTTTTTTTCTTCTTCCCAGTATGCAATTCTTGAAAATTCTACTGCTTTTTTGACTTCATTTTCACAGATGCACTGGTATTTGATATGGATTCCTTATCAGGATTTTCAGTAATCATTGTCTTACATATATATGCAGGGGAAGCCTGTGGATATATTTGTGGTCAATTCTTTTGGGTCTGGGTTCCAGGTGGGTGACTTCTGTTTTGCAGAGCTTTCCCCCCCATTCTTCATTTGCTTTGGAGACATGGTTTTAAGACTCATCCGAGCGACTTAGACGAGTCAACTCAGGCTGAGTGGGACCCGATGCAGTTCGACACTCCCCCACCGAGTCACCCCCGACTACTGCAAGTCGGGCCGATTCAGCACCGACTCAGGCGAGTCGAGACTCGACTCAGGGCCGATTGAGTTGATCCAAGTTGCCAAGTCTTTTAACCATGGTTGGAGAAGTCACAGTGAATATCTTTGAAATGCATGCCTTTGGACATTGCACATCCCTGTTTCACCCATTTAGTACTGTAAATATGGAGTTCTGCCAAACTCACATGCACCTCCTCATTAGGGCCAGCATAGCATGTGCGTGGGATGTCCATTCATACATCAGGTGGGTCCTGTCACGTTGATACCCTGGTCCAAAAATCGGGTCAGTCCACCCATCAGGCAGGCTGCTCGCACATGTTGAATTTGAACCATTGTCAATTTCTTTTAAACTGTCCATGTGTGAACATCTGATGACCTGCCTGATTTATGGTCCAGGTTGTCTTTGTGGAAGGGCCCACTTGATGCATCTCTGGCGTCCCACCTACGTACCTGATCAGTGCATGTGGCTTTGTGTGGGTTCAACAGAGCTCATAAATTTGACACAATAATCAGTTATCAGTTTTCTTTGGATACTTTGCTCTGAAAATGGATTTGAAGTGTTATCCTAAATCGAAGTTAATCGTTTCACTGTGATTGAAACCCAATTGCTTTCTTTGCCACATGTAGGCTCTTTTTGTGTTACTTCTTCTTCCTTTCCTATCAAGCATGAGAGGAATTCCATTTAGTGAGCTTCCTTTGTACCTAAGAAGTGGTGCTGGTTGCTTTATGAATATTGGTGCTGATATAACAGGCAAGTTTTCTTCTTTTGGAATGATATTCATTATTTGAATAATTCTTTAGTTCTTCCTTGTCATTCCTTATTTCATGATGGGAGCTGATCCATTGCCTGCGGCCACATGGGAGGTACCATGCGTTCTTCATATCATTACCACGTGTATAGTATATTTGGGTGCCATATTAATTGCTCATTCTGCAAGTCCAATGGCGGGCCATAGATCTGGCTGCAATGATCCTAACTATTACCTAGGGGGTGTTTAATTTTTCACTTCCTGGGTAAATACCAATAAATAGCTGTAAACAGCTCATAATTTTTATTTACATCTGTTTCCACCCTGGAACTTGGTCTAGAAAAGGTTGATTTAAATCTATGGGGTCCACTGTGATGTATGTGACATATCCACGCCGTCCATCCATTTTACCTGAACATTTTAGGGCACGAGCCCAAAAATGAGGCAGTTCCAAAGCTCACGTGCCCTATACCATAGGAAATCGTGGTTGTTAAAGGTTTTTAACGATAGGTGTTCAACCCACTATTTCGTGTGGCGTGGTCCACTTGAGCTTTGGATCTACCTAAATTTTGCATTCATGCCCTAAAATCATCCCGCAAAATGGATGGATGGTGTGGATAAGCCATATATATCATAGTGGACCCCACATGAAATTCACACTCGCCTTGGTTTTAGTGTCAAAAAAGCAAATGGTCATTGTCAGCATAAGAAAAAGTGCAAGAATTACATTGGTAATTAATCATTACCCATTTTAAATGTATTTATATGGGGAAATTGAAAAACAAACACCCCCTTAAGTGACTTTAAAGGGCACTTTTTTTTTTTTTTTTAACACTCACACCCATGCACTCACACCACAGTGGCATTGGATTTCACCATGATAGGTACTGAACCCATGACCTCATGTTGAAACTCTTGTGAGTCTACCATTGAGGCATGAGTTAGGAGTCACTTTAAATGGGCACTTAAGAACAAAACATACAGTTGCATTGGATTAGGAAAAGAATTCCATTGATTAGACAGGATTGCTCCATCCTGTCAGTCTTTGGTTAGAGGCCAGGCAATTACATGACCCACGGAGGGAAGGAGGGAGGTAGGGAGAAAAGTCGATATTCAATTTCAACATTGAGATTTCAGGTTTGAGCCAGTTTACCTATTAAAAAAAGCTCGATATTCTATTTCCAATTTTAGATGGAGGTCCTTCAGATAATAGACAGTACAGGGAGGGAGGGAAGGAGGGAGCAAACCTGATATTCTATTTCAACACTGTGGTTTTGGGTTCGAGTCAAATTGAATTTACCTACAAAAAAAAATCGATATTCTATCTCCAATTTTAGACAGAGGTCCTTAGATAATAGAGTATAAAGTGCTAACGACAATTTCTAAATTATATTAAGCATTTAATATCAGATGATCCTATACATTGACTAGAGAATAGAGATGTTTTCCCCATCAAGCATCAAACTGCCTACTTTTTTACCCTCAAGGGTCCAACAAGTGGTTTGGTCACCTGACAAGTGTAATTTTTGGGGGGCACGCCCAATTTATTTTCGGACTGCACAGATGAAAGATCTGAATCTTACGATGAGCATGGGTACAGAATACTTGAACCTTAAATGGTATTGATTTCACTGGTTCCTCTCTCCAGATAATATTTCGCCACATTCTATTAATTTCTACCCCCTTTCAAGTGAAGCAAATACTGTTCATTTGTTCTGGGGTGAATTCTTTTGGATTGAAGTTTTGAACCACTCTTCAGGTTGCGAAGGCTCTCCTCTTCTTCCCCTGCTTTACATAACCATCAACCTGGCTTTCAACATCTCACTGCTTTATCTGGTAAAGATTTCATCTGCGGTGGTTTCGTCGCTTGCAGCAACATTATCAGGTATTACCATAATCAGGGGCATCAGCATGTGTGTGCCATAGTTCTAAAACTCGCTGGCTCAACTCAAAAACTCAGCCAAGTGAACTTGACTCAGCGAGATTTCCAGCCAAGTCACCCGGAAACTCGAATCTGACTGTGACTCGGCCGTGTCACGGCAAGACTCATTGAGTTGACTCGCCGACTCAGTTGAATTGATGCAACTCACTCTGACTCGAGCTGAGTCGCCTCGTCAGGCCTCCTTGTTATTAAAGGTAAACAATATTATGGGGAAGATTTGAACCGGTGACCTCTGTTAGAGGTACAAAGCACCAAACTGACAAGCTATGGAACAACATGTTGCTTTCTTTCTTATTTTATGATATGAAATATAACCAATTAGATGTTTACTACCATTCCCACTATTTTTTGTTTGTACTTATTGACTATTGAGTTGAGTCAGGTCAAGTCTTTGAGTCGACCCAACCTGAATGAGCATTGAGTCGAGTTTTTGGGTTTTTAAACCAAGGTGCATGCATTTGGAATTTAACATGCATATGCAGTCAGGGACTTGATCATTTATTCCTTTCGTTGTTTGCAGTGCCGATTGCTATTTATGTGCTTACGCTGCCATTGCCTTACATGCCCCAAGGTGAAAACTTGAGCCCATATTTCGTCTTCGGTAGTGCGATTCTGGTGTTGGGTCTGGTACTGTACAATCTACCTCGTCCTGCTGACGAAGGCTCCAAAACCATCTGATGTTGTACAATTAACCCATTCAATAAAAAAAAAGTAGTGGCATCTTTCACTCAGTATAATGGCGATCCCCCCCCCACCCCACCCTTCTAGTTTTATTTATATTGAAGGGCTAATGGATGGAAGTCACAGGTAGGTTGGCCACAACCACATTTTTTGCATGGGAGAAAGAATGTGTCTGTTTAGATCAATTTCTTAGATGGGTTTCTAAGATGTAAAATGGCCGGATGATGCCTTGTCATAGTTAGTGAATTTTTTCATGGAAACACACCACACCAGCTGTGGTTTGGCTCAAAACGGGGTTTAGGCCTCAAACCCCTTTTCAGTGCTGCTCTCAACGGGCCCTATTTGTTTGTAAGGTGTGCTGTGTTCATTTGAGCTTTTTGCTCATAAAAATTGCATGTCTTCTCAAAATTTGTATGATGCATTCGAAAGAGAAAAATGAAATGCCGCTGACCTGATATTGACAATTATGGTTGATGTTGAGTCTCGATTTGTAATTCCATAGAAATGAGTTCCTGTAGGCCTTGTTAGGGATCAGGGAAATGAGAATATGAATCTGGTAAATTGACAAACTTATCAAATTCAAAGATTTGCGTTGGATTTAGACAATCCCAAAGTACAGTATTTGGGAATCAAGCTACAAATCCCTGGACTTGGGAGCATTTAGTTATATGTCAAAAGCATTTGGAGCAATGGAATAAATTTTAAAAAACACAGGTTCCTGCAAAGTCATTAGACCGTTTAGAGGAGCTGACAGCTGCCATTTCCATAAGGTTAAGAAAGTTGGCGACATGATATTTATTGCATTTTGGGACCTTTTGGGGAAAGGAATTTGTGAAGCCACAGATAATTTCCCCTGTTTGTTTTTTGTTGTGGATTTACCACATCTGTGGATTTCAAAAATCAACACCTCCATAAATCCATAGATTGGGGGATAAATCAAAATCTGCAAAAATTTACTGACTCAGTGAATCATTAAAATATTTTAAAAGCAACAAATAAAAGAAGAAGAAGAAAGTAATTCCATAATGCATGCTCTAGCATGCAATAAATGCTCACCAAATTCATGAATTTACCAAATTCATGAATTTACCAAATTCACATTCTTATTTTCTGGATCCTAAACAAGGCCATAATAAAGTCTCATTTTGCAAATTTGTAAGTCGGAGGAGATTTGAAATCCATGGATTTCACAGTTCCTTACAACAAATCCCTCACCTCAAAGACTACACGGGCCTTTCAACTGGGGAATCCCGCTAATGGGTGGGCCGTAGAAGAACATTTAGATCGATTGTGCAAAAAGAGCCGCTTGATTAATGGGCCACAGGATGGATAGGTTGGTTTTTAAGTGAACATATGCGAGCTATGAGATGGATGGATAGGTTGGTTTTTAAGTGAACATATGCGAGCTATGAGATGGATGGATTGTATCTTAAACTAGCATATGTTGGCCATTCCTAATATCGAAACAGAGCACTGAGATTATCTCAAAAAATTGGCACCCTCGACATGTATTGCCTCGCAACAGAAGGTGGGCCCCACATCAATATCTTCTTCTGTAATAATAATTCCTATTTTTGACTCTCTATCATTAATAACCGTTAGATGTTACCTTGATCATCCATTATATCTAGAGCCATCTGTTGATTGCCCATTGCTGGTAGATTCCACCGTTGATTGCTGATTGTTGTGAGGTTAGACCTTTGTTCATGGATTATAAGGACATCCTACGGTTGATCATCATCAAGTCACACTAGATCCAACCGCTGACCATCCATTATCGTGGTATCTAACTATTAACCTTCAATTATCATTAGATCTAAATATTTATCTTTCACTATGTTAGATCTAACGGTTGATCATCTGTTGTTACGAGCTTTGACCATGAATCGTCTTATATCACCATATCATACCATGTTATATCCATACTGTCCATCCCTCGTGTGAGGTCTTTTTAGACAATGCGCCCAAAAATGAGGTAGATCCAAAGCTCAAGTGGACCACACCATAGAAAGCAGTGGGGGATTGAATGCCTACCATTGAAGACTTCTTACCGCCCGCATAAGTTTTGGATTAAGCTAATACTTTTGTTTTCAATTCGTCCAAGTCTATATGACTTTATGAACAGGTTGGATGGCAAGGAAACATCATGATAGGCGTTGGGAAGGTTTCAACGGTGGATGTCATTGTTTCCACCTTTTTCTCTGGTGTGGTCCACTTGAACTTTGGATATGTCTCATTTTTTTAGTTCACGTACTAAAATAATATTATAAAATTGATGAACGGCATCGATATAACACATATTGACAGATTTATATCAATGAAGTGAAACACCTCATTTTACCCCATTCATAGGAATCATAGCACAGGATGGCTAATCCAAAGAGGCCCATCCAAAAAAGCCCGAGCCAAGCTTTAGGATTTAAGCTCACGAGCTTCCCATCATTTTCCTCCGATTGTTTCTCTCACGTTCGGGAAAGTTCGCGATGTTCCAAGTTCCAACCTTCTATGCTGGTTCTTTATTTTTATTGTGCCAGCAGCAAGCGCCCGCTGCACACGTGTCAACCTACCAAGCGCATGTGACATCTGAACGGTGTAAACGGTGTCTCCACCGCAGAACATGCCAAGCCTTTTGAACCGTCCATTTTTTCAGTAAAAAGGTGATCCACGGGACGAGTGGACCAGCCGGGTTCTTTTGTGCGGTCCTTTCCTGGTGGGGGCCACCTTATCCACCCCCACCAGTCGGACATCTCACATAATAATTACCAGGTTGGCACATGTGCTGCTTCTGGAGTCGTTGATCCATATGGATTTCTCAATCTTTACTGTGGGGATGGTAATGATTTCCCAGGGCCACGAGCGGCATGTTGGCGGGAATAAGGCGAGGCATCGTTACATGGGGGTGCGCTCCGGTACGTAAGCTACGGTGATCCTGCGAAGAAGTGGGGCCCAATTAATTTTTTTTCACAAAATCCCACCTGTCCATCAGATTTTTCGCCTCATTTTAACTTCAAGAGTAAAAAATCAGCACAAGCGGAAACTCATGTGGGCCACAGTGAATGGGAAAAGTTGAGAAAGGACGTCCACCCTTGATTTAATTGTGGGGGAATGATATTCTGTATAAGGAATCCAGGCCGTTCATACCATTGATCTACCATCGATGAAGAGTTAATATGAAAATAAGTCTGTTGAAACTTACGTGGGCCCATATTAGATGAAGGGTTGAAATCACATCCCACCTCGTTCCCTGCTATATGGCCCATCAAAGTTTGGATGGATGTGATTTTCAGGAAAAGGTGATAGCCCGAGGAGAATCATCCGATGAACGAGTTAGATGTGTTACATACACCATGTGGGCCCCACATCTTCCCGGTACGACCGTAAAAACATACCGGTCCCACTGGAGCGCACCCACCGTTACATTCTGTCCAGTTCAAATGAGGGGCATTTTAGTCATTACAACAAACATCCACACGTTAACGGTGCGAGCCCGAACCTCACCCCGCTACAAACGATACGCATATCTCCGAACCTAATTCCGAACCTGCTCCCCTCAATCAAATTCCAAGATATTAAACTCTCTCTCTGCTCAGAACGCAGTCGTAGAGAAGAAAGAGTGGGAAAGCTCACCATTTCAGTTCTACGAATTTAGGGTTTCCAAAAACCCTAGTTTTCATCCTCTCCATCCCACACAAATCCAATCCATGGCCGACGATCCGATCTCTCAAACGCCATCTCCTCCTCGTCCTCCTTCCAATCCTCTCGGACATGCCGTCATTCCGATCGTCAACAAGCTCCAAGACATCTTCTCCCAGCTCGGCAGCTCCTCTACGATCGATCTCCCGCAGGTGGCTGTCATCGGGAGCCAGAGCAGTGGGAAATCCAGCGTTTTAGAAGCTCTGGTGGGTAGGGATTTCCTGCCCAGGGGATCGGACATCTGCACGCGGCGGCCGCTGGTATTGCAGCTCGTGCACACGCCGCAGAAAGTCGATGGAGGGGAAGACTCTGAGTGGGGGGAGTTCCTGCACTTGCCTGGGAAGAAGTTCTTTGATTTCGCTGCAATTCGGCGCGAAATTCAGGTCAGGCTTCTGGATTTTTTTCCCTTCCTCATTGAAGTTCGGATTTTGTCTTTTTGTAATACTAGCTTGAGTTAGTTTTGATAGTATGGTTATTATTTGCTGAAATGGAAGTAGAGAACGTGTTGTAGATTTTGCTAGGGGAATGTTATTTTCACCACTACAAGGTTTATATATATATATATATATATATATATATATATATATATATATATATAGAGAGAGAGAGAGAGAGAGAGAGAGAGAGAGAGAGAGAGAGAGAGAGAGAGAGAGAGAGAGAGAGAGAGAGAGTTCCCTTGTGGGGATGGAATTGAGTAAGAATTCCCTTCTTATTAGTTAACTGGAATGCACAATGCATTCTGTTATCTGATTGGGCTCACCATACACGGGGCTTGATATTGATGACCAGAACGGTTCATTTGGTAGGATCCACTGTCAATGGGCCAAGGTGCGAAAATTGCCCAAATAGAACCTTAATTCTTGATTCGTGGGTTGAGAAATGGACAGTGGAAAGTAAGAATGCCCTGTTTAGGTGAGTGGTAGCCTTGCAATGTTTACAGTCTAGTAGGCAATTCCAAATATTCGGAATACATGATAAAAGACAGATGTCTTTTAAGAGTACGAGATACTATGAATTCCCTATCTTTTGGGAAAGGATCAGTGAGGTCTGATTGGTTGTTATCCATTATAAGATGTAACCAAAAAACTACTACAACTGGGTGGCTGACCCAGTATTATCTATATAGTACATGTATATGATTTTTATTTTTTTTACTGTGGTTGCTGAACTAGAGACTGCGGGATCTGATCAGTTTTATCGGTATTTAATTGTCTCATGGGGACATCTAAACTAGCCATGGCCCACAAATTACCTTTTCTGACTCATTCCACTAAACTTTGCCACAGGCAGTAGGGCACTATGGTCCATGTGGATTGTTCATTGGGTTCATACCACTTCTCTGCCAGTAGATAGCATGGGTTGGGTGATCCTACTGATTTAATCACTGGACCTTTTCCTGCACAATGGTGATTGTTGCCAGTTCATTTCTAACATCAATGTAACTGATTGGACAATTAAGATCACTCAGCTGTAAAAATTTCTGCCATGGCTGATCCATGGTCTGTCCCAGCTTGTGAATTCTCCTGATTATAGACCGTTGAACATGCATTCAAGTTTTGTGGGAGCTTAGAATATGGAGCTTTGGTGTGCTGAACAGATAACCTCTTGGTGTCGGTGCTCAATAATAGAATTTATAAACTGCGTCTTTGGTGGCACGTTTTGGCTTGGTGTCATCCACAGATATATATATATATATATATATATATATATATATATATATATATATATATATATATATATATATATATATATATATATATATATATATATTAATTTTGAGAAGTAATGGTATTTATTAAGAAGGCCAAGAGGCTGACGCTATACAAAGGCAAGCCGAAGCCAGCCGAGAAACAAACAACAAAATCAGGGCACCCCCTCCCTAATATACATTTTAGCCCGTCTTATAGCATCCAAGAGAGAGCCACATCTATTCCAAAAGCAATGGTTATTTCTCTTTCCTCAAAGGCTCTAAAAAGCCGTCATGGATTTGGGCGAACGACTTCGATTGTGGGTTTGCTCCCCATAGACACGAATTCAATTCTCCTCCCCGTGGACTACCCAATGCATGTGATTGGCGGGTGATTACGTGCATCTGCAGGGAATAGTTTCGCCTTAAAGGGGTAGGTACACCCTGTCGGGCAACGGAACAACGACATGAAATACTGGAGGAGGTTTGAAAGGATGGCCTTGATGAGAGTGATTCTACTGCCAAGGGAGAGAAGTTTGCTCTTCCAAGGTGAATTTCCTCTCTATTCTTTCAACTACCTTGTCCCACAAGTGTTTAGTGGGCTTACTAATGCAGAGAGGGAGGTCGAGATATGAAGAAGGAAAAGACATGGCTTGACACTCAAAAACTTCGGCCAGCCTAATGACTTACTTCGAAGACAAATGGATCCCGAGAATTTCACTTTTGGCTTAGTTGACTCTCAACCCCACCACCACCTCAAAGCACCTGGCAATTTTCTTCAGATTGTCCACCATCGACTTATTTGCCTCCATGGTTTGCTGTAACGGCTGTTACGTAAAGGTAATGGTTACACATTACGGGGTCATAACGGCCGTTATGGAAAAAATGACCTGTAATAGCCATTACAACCCCATAATGGCCCGTTACACCCCCTGTAAAGGCCATAAAGGCCCCATAACGATCCATTACGAATTTATGGGGCCAATACAGTCTTTAAAGGTTTTTTTCCAATAAAAAAAAGTTGTAATGGCCGTAACAGTGGTGGTTGTTACGAAATACTTTGTCTGTCTCATAGTAGATAAAGAGTGTCATCAACAAACTAGAGGTGGGATATACACTAGTCAACGTTCTCCACCTTAAACCCCTGGAAGAGGCCCATTGACCGATCCTTGCTCAGCATCCTACTGAGAGCTTTAGAGACAGTGATGCAGGATGGAATGATCTAACCTAATATGATGCCATGAAATTAAAAGATAGATTAATTGCAGCAATGGAATGACAAAATAAAGTTAATTTATCATAAATTCAAAAATTTCAGATTCATGACGTCCAAATTCAAGCCTATGATAGTCCCGCAATGCGAATCTTATAAATTACTGATTAATCAGGATCTATGGGAGATAGAACCCCCATCTTAGCACAGGGTTAAATATGAATTCAATGGAAATCACGTGTCTTGTAAGAGTTTTGATATGTTAGAGATGTTTAAAGGCTAGGGAATGTGGGAAATGGGTTTGGGGTATCTAGGCTTAGAGGAATTAGGGTTGAGGTTTTTAGAGGTTTTGGGTTAGGATTTCAGATTTTGGGTTAAGGGTTATAGGACTTGGGGTTTCTAGAATTGGGAATATGGGTTTCGGATTGTGGGAATTAGGGATTTATGATATGGAAAAGGGATCTTTAGATTTTGGGGATTTGGGTTTGGAAAATTTGGGATTTTGGAATTTGAGAATTTTAGGGTTAGGGTTTGGTGAAATTATTTAGAGGTTTTGAGGGAAGCAAAGGGAAGAAAAGAGCATTCATAATGAAACAAGGGGCCATTGTATAACTCTATCTATACATGCGTCCATACCTACAACAAAGGATAGCCGGTTGTGGTTGGTTTGGGCTTGGAATGGGTCAATTTAAGTTTTGGATGGTAACAAAAAAGAAAAGAAAGGAAGAGATGGAAGAATAAAAGAAGAAGATGAGAGAAGACGATACCTTGTTGAGAAGAAAGAAAAGTAGAAAAGATAATTAGGGAATCGCTCCCCGTGGTTTTGCACTACCGATCCAATCACAAGATGATTTTTTTTTTTTGGGTTGCTCGATCTCAAAGCAAAAATGAGAGAAATCTTTTTCATTCATGACATGCATAATGTCTAGTTTGTGGACGGCCAACCCTTTATAGTCTTGGAAAAGGCCTTTTACAAAAAAGGCGCTCTCATATAAGATTTTCAACATAAAGACGCTTAATGAATTAAAAATTGTTCCTAACTCCCTAATCTCATCATAAATATGAGTTGTACCAAAATAATGAAACTTGTGAACAAACTAAATAACTAAACTATTTCATGGCCCATGGGATTCCACGATCAAGATGTCCAATCATGATGATCCAACGGTTCAATCATCTTATCCGCTCGATCCAATAGTCTGATATCTATTAAGCTCCTATATGTAGCTTACCTGCATCTTCCCAGTGTGGGATATTTAAAGATGCACGAACATGCACGTGAAGTCTTCAATGTGGCTAGGAATATGAATTGGGCTAAATGGGGCTCATGTAATGGTCGTCTAGCCATAAGGAGACTGGCTCAGCCATCCTCCTCTGGTATGTTGCTCGGATGTCCTCATCAGACAACTGCAAACAGGAAGGGAGAAAGGGGATCTACTGATGAAGACCCCTCGAAGCCCTGAAGACGCCAAATGGGGATCCACAAAATTTCCTAAAAAGATTTTTAACTGCTATTGATACAAAGATTTTATTTTATTTTTATTATTTTTACTGCTACATTTGTTGTGCCCACATAGTTTGCAATGCACGGCATTCCCAATGAAATTCAGTGAGAAATAGCTCAAGTCGTGTAGTCAGTTTGCTGAATCACTTTGTAATTTGAGGGTCTTGGTCAAACTTGTTGTCAATGTTGGTACCAATAGATGTCTTAATCTCCAGATTCACATTATTGGTTGGCATACAAATGCGATTTCTTCTATATGTACATATTCGCATTTCTTAAATAGAAGAGTTTCACCTTTTGGGTGTACTAGAAACTTTTGGGTGTACATCACTGCAAAGTGCAAACAATCTAAATTTCCTTTTCACATGCGATTACATGCTGTCATTTCCTTTAAGTTCTGCAACAGACTTATTGTTTCAAATTGCAGGCAGAAACAGAGAGGGAAGCAGGAGGAAACAAGGCAGTTTCTGACAAACAAATTCGTTTAAAGGTGTTCTCTCCTAATGTTCTTAACATCACTTTGGTGGATTTGCCTGGAATAACAAAGGTTCCAGTTGGTGACCAGCCACATGATATTGAGCTACGAATCAGAACAATGATATTATCGTACATCAAACATGAGACTTGTATAATTTTAGCAGTTACACCTGCAAATGCCGATTTGGCCAATTCGGATGCACTTCAGATGGCAAGGGTTGCTGATCATGATGGTAATTTCACAAAGATGCTTTATGAGTAGGTTATTGTGTAGGCATGCAGCTGAAATAATGGAGATAGTACATGCTCTATAGTATTTATGCTGCAGTGGGAAATGGATGTACCACATGATTCTGATGTTTCATATACTAATTTTTCTGGACAGGTTCCCGAACAATTGGTGTGATCACAAAGGTCTGTCTGATATAATCCATTTGTAATTTATAGTATATTTTGATGTTTAAGTAATTTTTTATGTTGGAGTTCTTTGCTGATCGAGGAGTGGCATTGATATTTTGTCTTAGTTGGATATCATGGACCGAGGTACTGATGCTCGCAATTTTTTGCTTGGAAATGTGATCCCTCTTAAACTTGGTTATGTGGGTGTTGTCAATCGTAGTCAGGAGGTAATCCCTTTACTCATATGGTCAACATTGGAAGTTCATGATAACCTTTTTCTTGATTTAGATCATATCTTTTAACATTGTATACCTGTGATCATCTGTTCATATTAGCAGATACTGTGAGCATAATCTTATTCATAGCAGTCAATCCAGCTACTCTTGCTTCCAGTCATTCTAGCTGCACTATTATTAATTTACAAACTATGTATGCATTTGTGCTCTGTTGTTTGAATGCCATCCTTCTGTTTCAAGGAACCAACTGCGTTGATGGTAATGGATGTGCACTTTATGAATTTAATACCATCGACAACATGGTTGACTTAACGTTTTTTTAAAAAAAATACTACTTGGTTGACTTGGTGATGATTGACACTTGTGTATAGATTTCATGTGCATGTTATGTAAAAGAGATCAAGTCAGAAAAGATTCTAATCCGTCATTTTCCTGTTATTCTCAAATAGGATATTATGCACAACCGCAGCATTAAGGAAGCACTTGCCTACGAGGAGGACTTCTTCCACAGAAATGCTGTATGACCTGTACCATTTTCAAGTGATTATTTACAGGTTTACTGTGCATTTAGTTTGCAGCCTGTTGATTCAGAGTTTGTACTGATTGCAGGTATACCATGGACTTTCAGATCGATGTGGCATTCCTCAGTTAGCCACGAAGTTGAATCAGGTAGGATCACTGAGAAGCTGGACTGTGCAGTCCTAGTCCAATGATATCTTAGAATGAGTATTATCCAGCCGCACCTTGAGTGTGTGTTGCTGATCACCTTGCACTCTATGTAATCTTCTCTTCTCTTGTTGTTTGAATGGCCCTATATCATCTTTTTCTTTGTCATTGTCGTCGTCATCATCATCTTAGCCTTTCTCCCAGCAGTTTGGGGTTGGATTTTAAATGGTAGGTCAGCAAAAAGTTTAATGATTAGCTGACCTCCAGACATCAACCTCCTTTTTACCTGGTCTCTTGGAAGATAACTACTGAACCTGTCATGCAGAGGGTCACATTGACACCACTCCCATGTTAGCACGGGCCCACCCAGTATTGACCCCCAGCTCAATCATTGAATGCATGCCCCAAAGGGCAAGCAAGCTAGGAAGGGTCATGGAGGGCAGTTACCAGACAACCAACCGTGCACAAAGCACACAACTGTTCCATCGTTGGACCAAAAGTGGAAAGGACATCAGGACATGCTCAAGTTGGCTGCATGGAGTTGTCAGTAGCCCACCAATACAAGTTCACCAAACACCAATGACATGCCAAAACAATCATGTCCAACAGTATGCTTTAGGCCTAAGCTATTGCATATTATTCAGCAAGGGAGGGAAATTTGTAAACAATCAAGGCCTCTAGCATGCAATGTCGGACAACCTCGCTGGTCATGATTGAGCTTTTAAGCTGCAACCAGTGTTTGAAATATCGGCATCACATTACGTATCACATCCTTGGGATGCAGATACGTATCGATTATCGCATGGGATATATCATCTGTATCGGGTAATTTATCGCACTTTTTGGGAAACATGGGGAAACATTGGGAAAATGGTTGAATTTTTCAATGAAACTTCAGGGATTGTTAAAAAAAAAAACTTAATAAACATTTTTAAATCATATTATCTCAAAAAAGAAGTGCACATAATAGGTTTCCTTTGTATAGGGTCCTAATCTATGTGTTGGCTGACTGAACTAATGCAACTATATTCAGATTGAATGCGTAACATTTAGAGTGTATGTGACGATCATTTCATCAAATACTCTTAAATACTTCGAAATTAGTCTCAATAGACAACTAGTTGAAGGGAAATTTCGAATATATATATATATATATTATTAATTTTAAATTAAAAATAATTTTTATTTTCTGAAATTGACAAGGACTTAACAAATCAGTAGATCAGCTCTCATACATGCTTGATTTCATGTTTGGAATGCAACATTGCAAGCAATTTGGGAGATTTTGAATTTTCCCCATTTTTTTCCAAATTGGACCACCTACACTTAAAATTTGAAATTAAAGTGTATGTGATAATCATTTCATCAAATAGTCCAAAATACTTCGAAATTAGTCTCAATTGACAGCTAGTTGAAAGAAAATTTTGAAAAAAAAAACACGAAGAACCATTTCATGCAAAGCATGAAGAACTAATGGATTTGTAACCATTTGACTGATTTAACATAATTTCTACAAAAAAAAAAGGATCGGAAATTAAAAATGCTCACCGGATCAAACATGTGGGATATATCGGCACTACCTGTGCGTTTTGCATCGCACAAGTGGGATACAGGATATATTGGCCGATATCATTGATATTTAAAACATTGGCTGCAACAACTTAAATATACGTTATTAGAGTTGGAATTGCTGTCGCTATGAGCACAAGACTTCCCCACCAATGAATCCTTGTTAGGGGTTCTAGATTCTACTATTTTCAATTACTAGACTCGAATAGTCTGGCACTGTTATTTATTGTCAGTAATTCCCTGTGTTAGGTATTCATATGTTGGTTTTAGAAATTTGGCTGTTCTTTGAATACCTTTAAATGATGGGTGATGCCATTATGGAATCCCATAAGTATCCCTTGTGGAACATGAACATAAATATGTTCTGTTTCAATCTATGCCTGATGGTACCAACTTTTGTTTGCAGATTCTGGTACAGCATATCAGGGCTGTTCTTCCAGGATTGAAGGCCCGCATAAGTACTCAATTAGTTGCTGTAGCAAAGGAGCATGCTGCGTATGGTGAAATCACTGAATCAAAAGTATGTTATCTGTCAAAATGGTTCACAGGAAATGTTGCTGATGTGTATACACAACTCTGGACCATTAAAGTTCACAATATGTTCTTTATTTCTGTGTGAACAAATGTTTAGTGTAAGTTGGTTGAGACATTAAACTCTATACTGGTACAGTTTTGTGCTTAAGTTTATATTTATTTCAATGATTTATTATACCCTATAATGTCAGTTTCCTTGAAGTTATAGGTGATAAAATGTTCATTGCTCAGTCAAGATATTTGTGAGGCTTACTTACTAGTGGTCCAACTTAGGGGCTGTTTGATAAATACTTATTTTCAGCACTAATCAATGAAATTTGATATTTTTTGTAATTTTATACAATTTAGATCGTTTGGCAAATCCAAATTATTAAGTGCTTAAATTAATTTTCACTGAAAATATGGGTCTTTTTTTTTTTCAGCTCCCCTCCCTTTACTTAATGTTGACAATGGTGGCGCATTAAAATTTCTTTCCACTTTTGACTAAAATATCCCTAAAATTATTTCAAATTTCAATTCAACACATTTCAAAGCTTACTTTTCACTACATTAAACGACACCTTATTCATAAGATGGTTGGTGCAGCACGGAATTATCTGACCTAATATGATGCCATGAAATTAAAAGACAAATTAACTAGAGCAATGGAACGACAAAATAAAGCTAATTTAGAATAAATTCAGTAATTTCATATTCATGACATGTCCAACTTCAAGTCTACGACAGTTCCACAATGCGTATCTCATAAATTACTGATTAATCGGGACCTATGGGAGATAGAACTCCCATCCTAACATAGGGTTAAATCTGAATTCAATGGAAATCATGTGACTAGTAAGAGTTTTGACGTGTTAGGGTTGTTTAAAGGCTAGGAAGTGTGGGAAATGGGTTTGGGTTATCTAGGCTTAAAGGAATCAGGGTTCGGAACATTAGGGTTCAGGTTTTGGGAGGTTTCGGGTTAGGATTTCAGATTTTGGTTTTAAGGGATTTAGAATTTAAGGTTTTTAGAATTGGGACTATGGGTTTCAGGTTATTGGAATTAGGGATTTTCATATTTTGGGGATCTGGGTTTGGAAAATTTGGGGATATGGAATTTGGAAATTTTAGGGTTAGGATTTGGTGAAATTAATTTGGGGTTTTGAAGAGGCAAGCAAATGGAAGGGAAGGGTATTTATAACGAGACAAGGGAGCTATTGTACAAGGTTGTCCGTATGGACAACCGTATGTACGTGCGTCCGTACGTCAGTACAGACAACATAGGATGGCCGGTTGTGGTCAGTTTAAGCTTGGGATGGGTCGATTTAGGTTTTGGATGGTAACAAAGAAGAAAAAAGAGAGAGGGAGAGTGTTCACTCCCCAAGTGCAGGGTTGTGATGTAGTAATAACTCGGTAAGACCGAGGTCGAATCCCAAGGGACTGAAACTTGTACGTTATCTAAAATTAAATAGAACTAGAACTACACTAAGATGCACTCTAAATCAAATAGAATTTTAAGAAATAATGATGGAATATTTATCTAAAATTTAGGAGAAATCAGAGAAAAGGAAACTAGGGATTCAGAGGATCCACTTGTAGAGATCAGGGAGATCTTACGCCTGTTTCAAAAATCATGAAATTAACTGAACTTCCGTTGATCTATTTTTCAAAGAGATGAAAGGAAGATGAATTAGAATGGATTCCATCACCAAACCATGCCCAAAAAGACTATGGCAAACAACAGAATTAAACTAATTACCACCCAATCACATGTATGAAAGTTAGGAATGGTACCGTCATCCAACCATGCCCAGGAGACTGGTGAACAACAGGACGTCCTGACGTCATAAACATGAAAAGTAAATAGAAATATTCAAAGCATCGCAGACCCATTGTAATTTCAGTCACAACAGACCATTAAGAACTAAAAATATTCCCATATTAATTAACTAAAATCAACGTCAATTCATGCATTAAAATTTAAATAAAATCAAATCTCCCATCTTACTACAAGCTTCACCTCTTAGCCCTAGCTAGGAGGATTTAGCCTGCCATGGATGGGCTCAATCCAAATAAATAAAGAGAAAAAGAAAAGGAAAAGAAAAGGGAAAGAAAAAAACCAAGCTCCTCTCTCTCTCCTCTGCCCACGTTGAAACCCAAGCTCGAGCCCTCTGTTCTTCCTCCACAGACCTTGAATGAATGCTCCCCACGTCCAAAAACCTCCTTTTATAGCTGCTGGAAGGCTGGAGTCAGTGACAGAGTTGTAGCAGGACACGGAGTGCAATTTTCGCAGCTAAGTTCAGTACCATGAAACACGCCACTTTCCTCGCTCAAATTCCAAAGAAATACCGTCCCTTAGTACTTTCTTGGGTCCTCTACATGATAGACGGTTCAGATCTGCCATATGATCAAAGATGGTGGACCAAAACTGTCCGGAAACGTCGGTTTTCGCGGATGTGCGAAACCTTTCGCACCATTTCGCTGTTGTGGTCGGTGGGCCCCACAGAAGCATTTTCTGAAAAATCCACCCCGTCCATTGGATTCAGAACGAAATTTCAGTAAAGAATGGATGGTTTTGAACGTCCATTGACGTGGCCCAGAGAAGAAATCACAAAAGAATCAGTTTTGAACGCTACCGAGCAGCCCTTTTGTGGCCTCTGTATCTCACACGTGTGCACGCATGGGTGAAAAGTGATAACATGGTTTTGTAGTATTCGAGCCCCTCTACACGGTGGACGGATCAGATTGGCCATACGAGCAATGAGTGGGGCCCACTACCGTTCGCAAAACGGACGCAGGCCGTCCGTTCGCTGCGCCTTACGCAGAGAGGGAGAGAGAGACGGGTCAGCGCTTGCGCTGACCCGTTGGTTGCTCCGGTGCGGCTCGCGTGCAAACGTGCTGTGTACATGCACGTTGCACGTGGGGTCCACTGTGATGTTTATGTGAAATCCATTCCGTCCATCCTCTTCAAAATCTCATTTTAACCGTGCAGAACACTTATCAAGCATATCCAGCTGGCGGGTGGGCCCCAAATTGAAGATTGATGGGCTGATCTGCCCGTTATGCCACTTCCGCAATGATCCAATGGATGATTTTTGACGTGTACGATTAATTTATGGTCCTCAGGCCACGTATGAAGTTTCGAGCCGAACGGATGGTGGGAACCTCGTGATCTTGCATTCTGGACGTCCTTCAGGCCACTTGAGCTTCAATTTCTTACTTTTCTCGGATTTCTGACCATGTATATTTGTCAATCTTGGTCCCCTGGAGTGTGTCCCTTGCCTGTGGCGTCAACAGAGTGTTAAATTCATACTTTTAGATACTTTTTGCAGTTCATGCTTTCAACTACACCCTGTATCACAAACACGGAAAAACGGACCATTAAACGGCATTATGTACGTAAATTCAAGTAATAAATGGGGTCTAATATGCAGTATTTGACCCTCAACACAACCCCCAACCAGCATTTTGCTAGTCCCGAGCAAAATATGCGAAAAATAAGTTGAGACTTATATGAAAATTTCTGTAAAGCCGAATGATTTTTGAGAAATAATCCAGTCATTAGAATTCTACGATTCATGAATATTGGGCATTATTTTCTCCTGAACTCAAGCGCACGGTAGACTTCATAATCAAGTGTAAAGTATCAATCCATCAATTAGAAAAATTTTAAACATTGAGATCCATGGATGTATAGTCTAATCTCGGCTTATCATCATTAAGAGATCCAATCGTCAATTTCATGAAATCATTGGTAACCGACAAGAAAATTCATGATAACTAAAACCTAATCCAAAACTTGCCTCATAGATTAGCCTATTAACTTTTGATTTTTCTATTCAAAGTAATGCCAAGGAAGGGGAATCAAATCCTCACCTATGAGGAGCAAACCTATGGTGAAGATCGTACACCTGACTCTTTTTAGATATCATTCATGGGGAATTAACTCCACACCTATAGGGAGCAAACCTATGGTGAAGATTAATTATCCAACCTTTCCAATTTTTATACCATGATGGCAAGATATTTCAGGCTGGTTCCTTTCGTGCTTAGTGATTACCAAATTAACCCTTCAATATCAGACTGAAGTCTTAATGTGCAAGCAAGACGTGTCCTGAAATCATGATTCAATCAATGTTTACAACTTCTAATCATGGATTAATAATTCACTTAACTATGAAATCTAACAGATACGGAATCCAAGAGTCATAAATCCACCATTATGTACCTTGAAGATATAAATTAGGGATATCTGTCAAAATCACTTCGAATTTGTAGAAATTTTCAGAAAAAATTTTTTTAAAAAAAATTTCACAATTTTTGCTCAAGACCAAGAAAGTACTGATTAGGAAACCTAATCTCCCACCCCCAACCTAAAATTTACATTGTCCTCAATGTAAAAGATATGAGCATGCAATGCACATGGGACAACGAAAGTAAATGAGAAGTGATGGGAAGATAGTACCTGAATAACGAATCAAGAGAGTTTCCAATAGATCACAGCATGGAAGCTTGTTAGCATGAGAGAGAAAGCAGAACAAAAATAACAAAAATAAAATCCTACCTATACTACTTTCGCAGGTGCTCTCGATTGCATTTAGCGTATGCAACAAGCCTTTAAACCCCTAGGTTACCCCTAGCGGACGAGTTGTAGTCTCGTGAGGGTTTGCAGTAATGTTACCCACAAACATTGAACTAACTAACCTATGAAAGCGACTATCCTAAACCTATGAAAGCGATAAACCTACCTATACCTCCATCAGACTAGGAGATCAGTCCTGGTAAACAGGAGCAATCAGAGGCATGGACATGTCCTCTGAATCAAATGTCTCAACAAATGGCTTTAATCGATGTCCATTAACTTTAAACTCCTTGCCATTGTCGGGATCTCTTATCTCGACGGCCCCATGAGGATAAGCAGTAACAACAATGTAAGGGTCGGTCCAACGAGATCGAAGCTTACCCGGAAAGAGATGTAGTCGAGAGTCATATAAGAGGACTTTCTGACCTGGCGTGAATGATTTCCGTATAATATGTTGATCATGAAACGCCTTCATCCTGTCCTTGTAAATTCTCGAGTTTTCGTACGCATCATTCCGGATTTCTTCAAGTTCGTTTAACTGAAGTTTGCGTAGCGAGCCAGCGTTGTCCAGATTGAAATTCAGATTTTTGATCGCTCAATATGCTTTATGTTCCAATTCCACAGGCAAGTGACAGGCTTTCCCATGGACAAGTCTAAAGGGAGATGTTCCAATAGGAGTTTTGAAAGCAGTACGGTACGCCCATAAGGCATCGGTCAATCGGATTGACCAGTCCTTACGATCAGGGTTAACCGTTTTCTCTAGGATATGTTTGATCTCCTTATTGGAAATCTCAGCTTGTCCACTTGTTTGTGGATGGTATGGGGTGCTCACCTTATGTGAGATACCGTATTTCTTCATTAAACTCTCAAATGGTCTATTGCAGAAGTGTGAGCCCCCGTCACTAATGATGGCTCGAGGTGTTCCGAACTGCGACAGGATATTTTCTTTCAAAAATTTAATGACCGTGCAATGGTCATTTTTGCGGCACGGAATTGCTTCGACCCATTTAGTGACATAGTCTACGGCGAGCAAAATATACAGATTTCCAAATGATTGGGGGAATGGTCCCATGAAATCAATGCCCCAACAATCAAATGCTTCTATAATAAGGATGGGATTCAAGGGCATCATATTTCGACGGGACAATGCTCCCAATTTCTGACAACGCTCACAAGCCTTGCAAAACTCATGAGTGTCCCTGAACATAGTGGGCCAGTAGAAGCCACACTGTAAAATCTTGGCTGTGGTCTTTTTAGCAGAAAAGTGACCACCACAGGCCTGTGAATGACAGAAGGAGATGACACTCTGATGCTCATCGTCTGGTACGCATCTCCTTAAGAGTTGGTCTGGGCAATATTTAAACAAATATGGATCGTCCCAGAAAAAGTTACGCACCTTGGTAAAGAATTTCTTTTTATCTTGTGACGTCCAGTGTGTCGGTATGGCACCTGTAGCAAGATAATTAGCAATATCAGCGAACCAAGGTGAATGGGAGACTCTAAACAGTTGTTCATCAGGGAACATGTCATTGATATGGGTCGCCTCAAGGGAATCAGAGGTATTAAGGCGAGAAAGATGATCGGCCACTACGTTCTCTACTCCCTTTTTATCTTTAATTTTCAAATCAAATTCTTAGAGTAGAAGGATCCATCGTATCAGGCGGGGCTTAGAATCATTCTTAGAAAGAAGATACTTAAGTGCCGCGTGATCTGTGTAGATGATAATCTTGGATCCGATTAGGTAGGACCTAAATTTGTCCGAGGCGAACACTACGGTCAAGAGTTCCTTTTCCGTAGTCGAGTAGTTCACTTGGGCAGGATTTAGAGTCCTACTTGCGTAGTGAATAACGTAAGGCCGCTTATCTTTTCTCTGGCCTAGAATCGCTCCAAGAGCATAATCAGAGGCGTCGCACATAAGTTCAAAAGGAAGACTCCAGTCGGGTGGCTGCATGATAGGTGCAGTGGTTAACATGCCCTTAAGCTTAGTGAAAGCTTCTTGGAACTGCTCAGTCCACTCGTATGGTGTATCCTTTTGAAGAAGATTACATAAAGGACGAGAGAGGAGACTAAAGTCCTTTATGAATCGTCTGTAAAAGCCTGCGTGTCCTAAGAAGGATCGCACATCTCTGATGTTCTTGGGTGGAGGTAAGTTAGAGATAAGATCAATTTTTGCCTTATCTACCTCGATTCCTTTGGACGAGATGATATGCCCAAGGACAATTCCCTTTTGAACCATAAAATGGCACTTCTCCCAGTTGAGTACCAAATTTTTTTCTTCACATCTTTTCAGCACACATTTAAGACTTGCTAAGCATTCGCTGAAAGATGAACCAAAAACAGAGAAGTCGTCCATGAAGACCTCTAGATATTTCCCCATCATGTCAGAAAAGATACTCGTCATGCATCGCTGAAAGGTGGCAGGGGCATTACATAACCCGAATGGCATCCTTCTGTAAGCAAAGGTGCCATAGGGACATGTAAATGTGGTCTTTTCCTGATCCTCAGGGGCGATTTCAATCTGATTATAACCTGAATACCCGTCAAGGAAACAATAATAGGAATGACCAGCTAGCCTTTCCAGGATTTGATCAATGAAGGGCAAAGGAAAGTGGTCTTTCCTTGTGACGGTATTCAGCTTTCTGTAGTCAATGCACATTCTCCAACCAGTAGTAACTCTGGTCGGCACGAGTTCATTATTGGCATTGGCTACGATGGTGATCCCGGACTTCTTAAGAACTACCTGAGTTGGACTCACCCATTGACTATCGGATATGGGGTAAATGATCCCCACTTCCAATAGTTTGAGAACCTCGGCCTTAACCACTTCCTTCATGTTTGGATTTAATCTACGTTGTGATTGCCGAACAGCCTTTGCATTGTCCTCAAGATATATACGGTGAGTACAAATCGATGGGTTAATTCCTTTGAGGTCCGCTATCGTCCATCCAAGAGCTCCCTTATGCTCAATGAGAGTAGATATCAGCATACTCTCCTGTTCTTTCTCCAGGTGGGCAGAGATCACCACCGGGTATGTCTCATCTTGACCTAAATAGACATATTTTAAATCAGAGGGCAAAGGTTTTAGGTTAAGCTTCGGTGGCTTGAGGTTAGACGGTAGAGGCACTACATAAGTTTGGGGCAATTCTTCAATGTGTGGCCTCCACCGGTTAACTTCAAGTACCGGTGCAGTATCAAGCATGGCACACGTCTCCCTAATTATATCATCATCAAGATCATGAGAGTGGGCCAGGCACGTCTCTAGAGGATCAGAGGATAAGGTGAGAGGTGTTCTATCTTCCACAAAAGAATCAATCATGTTAACATCGTGGAAATCGTCATCATCCTCTGAGTTGCTGCCGTTATTGAAAAAGATATTCGATTCCAATGTCAAATTTCCAAAGGACATAGTCATGACACCATTCCTGCAATTGATAATTGCATTTGAAGTGGACAGGAATGGGCGACCAAGAATGACGGGAATCTGAGTGCTCGTGTCATTGATGGGTTCGGTGTCCAAGATGATAAAATCAACAGGGTAGTAGAATCTATCCACCTGGACCAAAACATCCTCGATGATCCCTCTTGGTATACGAACAGAACGATCAGCAAGTTGTAGTGTGGTTCGAGTGGGTTTTAATTCACCCAAACCTAACTGTTGGTATACCGAATTGGGAATCAGATTGACGCTTGCTCCTAAGTCAAGAAGTGCGTGATCAATTCAATAGTTTCCGATTACACATGATATGGTTGGGCAACCGGGATCTTTGAATTTTTGCGGCACATCTTGTTTCAGGATGGCACTCACTTTCTCAGTCAAGGAGATCTTCTTTTGAACACTTTTTCGTCGTTTGGTAGTGCATAAGTCCTTTAGAAATTTAGCATATAAAGGAATCTGTTTTACAACATCAAGCAGAGGAATGTTGACTTTCACTTGTTTCAACACCTCTAGGATATCCTGAGAGTTAAAGAGACGTTTTGGTTCAACCAACCGTTGGGGAAACGGAGCAAGCAACTGGCTTCTCTAGAGGTTCCGGTTCAAATTTTTGTGGGGCGTCACCAGATCCATCATTGTTGTCCTCTTCTGGTTCTTGAGGCTTTTGGGGCCTAACCGAAAGGGTTTTATCAATAACCTCCCCACTCCTAAGAGTGGTGATGGATTTAGCGTGCCCCATTTGATTTGAAGAGCTGGGATCACTATCTCCATAATGCGGTTTAGGATTGGGAAGAGGTTGAGCTGGGAAGCTCCCCTTGTTTCCAATCGTATTTTCAGCCTTAAGTTCAAGTATTGCTTTCGTAAGGTCTTGAAAGGCTTCCATCATACCCTGATTGAAAAGCTCTTGCTTTTGAAAATGTTTTAGAACCAAATCCTCTTGAGGTTTCTCTTGAGTTGGATTTTGGTTTAGGAAACCTTGAGGTGTAGCCGTTGGTCCATTCCTCCAACTGAAATTTGGATGATTTTTCCAACCAGGGTTGTACGTATTAGAGGGTGGTCCATTGAAAGGTCTTTGATAGTTATTTACGGCATTAGATTGTTCATTCAATACCTCTCGAAAGGCAGGTATTGAAGGACAATTTTCAGTAGTATGAATGTTGCAATCACAGATGCCGCAAACACTTTCATTAACCTTTTCCTTCCTTCCTTCCATGGCCTCAAATTTTCTGGTGAGATTGGCTACCTTAGCATTTAGATCATTATCCTCTTTCAGGAGATATATTCCTCCTTTTTCCTTTGAATGAGTCGGCCTAGACGTAGTGTTCGTCCTTGGGTAATAGTCTCATGATTGTGTTTTTTCAGCGAGACTATCGAGGTAATCTCATACCTCGTCGACATTTTTATTTATGAATTCTCCGTTACACATTGTCTCGACCATTTGGCGCATGGAAGATGTTAGCCCATCATAGAAAAAATTTGTAATGCGCCATATTTCAAAGCCATGTTGTGGGCATGCATTAACTAGATCCTTGAACCTTTCCCAACATTGGAAGAATGTTTCATCTTCCTTTTGGGCAAAGTTCATGATTGCTCTCCTGAGGGTAATTGTCTTATGATGTGGGAAAAATTTCTTTATAAATTCCCTCTGCATATCATTCCATGTGCCAATGGATCTAGGACGCAATGAATGTAACCACGTCTTGGCTTTTTCTTTCAAGGAAAATGGAAAGAGTTTCAGCCTAATAGTATCCTCAGATACATTAGGAAAGTATAAGGTGCCTATGATTTCATCGAACTCTTTCAGATGCAAGTATGGTTCTTCAGACTCAAGCCCATGGAACTTAGGAAGGAGTTGGATAACCCCTGGCTTGATGTCCATATGTCCTGTATTCTCATAAAAAATCATGCATGAGGGCGTACTTACCCCCGCCGGTTGTAAATAATCTCGTAAAGTACGAGGCGGGGGTGCCTGATGCACCTCATTCTCATCATGTACTTCCTCAACCCCTGGTTGGGGTAGTGCTTGAGGTTGATTTTCAGCCATAACGTCCTCTAACTCAGGGGAATTCAAGTGATGTCTAGTCCTACGATGGACAGTCAACCCCTCAACTAATCCTCCTTCAGTCACGAGACGTCGAGTGTTGTCGCGTGCCCACTGGGGCATAAAACACACTCAGCCCTCAATTTCTAACTTAAACCTAAGAGAGGAAGAAGAAATCTAGAAAATAAAAGGGAAAGATGGAAAGAAGTTACCAAATTTGGAGTCCTAGGTTAAGAATCTGCAAAACAAAACAAAATAAGTTAGTTTCTAAGAATAGAAAGTCCTAATTAAGAGTAAACTAATTTCTAGAAAAAAAAAGAAGAAATTCTAAAGAAAGAGAAATTAGAAAGAGCTTACTAAATTAGAAGTTTCCTACAAAACAGAAAAAAAAATTAGGTTAGTTCTAAAAATCAGATAGAATGAAGAATAGTAAGTTTCTAACGTTAGGAAAAATTTCTAACAAGGAAAATAACTACTTCTAAACCTAGAATTAAAAATTCTAAAGAAAATCTAATCTTAAACTAATCCCAAAACTAATTAATTTCAGAAAAACGTAGCCGACAGTCCCCGGCAACGGCGCCAAAAACTTGTTCACTCCCCAAGTGCAGGGTTGTGATGTAGTAATAACTCGGTAAGACCGAGGTCGAATCCCAAGGGACTGAAACTTGTACGTTATCTAAAATTAAATAGAACTAGAACTACACTAAGATGCACTCTAAATCAAATAGAATTTTAAGAAATAATGATGGAATATTTATCTAAAATTTAGGAGAAGTCAGAGAAAAGGAAACTAGGGATTCAGAGGATCCACTTGTAGAGATCAGGGAGATCTTACGCCTGTTTCAAAAATCATGAAATTAACTGAACTTCCGTTGATCTAGTTTTCAAAGAGATGAAAGGAAGATGAATTAGAATGGATTCCATCACCAAACCATGCCCAAAAAGACTATAGCAAACAACAGAATTAAACTAATTACCACCCAATCACATGTATGAAAGTTAGGAATAGTACCGTCATCCAACCATGCCCAGGAGACTGGTGAACAACAGGACGTCCTGACGTCATAAACATGAAAAGTAAATAGAAATATTCAAAGCATCGCAGACCCATTGTAATTTCAGTCACAACAGACCATTAAGAACTAAAAATATTCCCATATTAATTAACTAAAATCAACGTCAATTCATGCATTAAAATTTAAATAAAATCAAATCTCCCATCTTACTACAAGCTTCACCTCTTAGCCCTAGCTAGGAGGATTTAGCCTGCCATGGATGGGCTCAATCCAAATAAATAAAGAGAAAAAGAAAAGGAAAAGAAAAAGGAAAGAAAAAAACCAAGCTCCTCTCTCTCTCCTCTGCCCACGTTGAAACCCAAGCTCGAGCCCTCTGTTCTTCCTCCCCAGACCTTGAATGAATGCTCCCCACGTCCAAAAACCTCCTTTTATAGCTGCTGGAAGGCTGGAGTCAGTGACAGAGTTGTAGCAGGACACGGAGTGCAATTTTCGCAGCCAAGTTCGGTACCATGAAACACGCCACTTTCCTCGCTCAAATTCCAAAGAAACACCGTCCCTTAGTACTTTCTTGGGTCCTCTACATGATAGACGGTTCAGATCTGCCATATGATCAAAGATGGTGGGCCAAAACTGTCCGGAAACGTCGGTTTTCGCGGATGTGCGAAACCTTTCGCACCATTTCGCTGTTGTGGTCGGTGGGCCCCACAGAAGCATTTTCTGGAAAATCCACCCCGTCCATTGGATTCAGAACGAAATTTCAGTCAAGAATGGGTGGTTTTGAACGTCCATTGACGTGGCCCAGAGAAGAAATCACAAAAGAATCAGTTTTGAACGCTACCGAGCAGCCCTTTTGTGGCCTCTGTATCTCACACGTGTGCACGCATGGGTGAAAAGTGATAACATGGTTTTGTAGTATTCGAGCCCCTCTACACGGTGGACGGATCAGATTGGCCATACGAGCAATGAGTGGGGCCCACTACCGTTCGCAAAACGGACGCAGGCCGTCCGTTCGCTGCGCCTTACGCAGAGAGGGAGAGAGAGACGGGTCAGCGCTTGCGCTAACCCGTTGGTTGCTCCGGTGCGGCTCGCGTGCAAACGTGCTGTGTACATGCACGTTGCACGTGGGGTCCACTGTGATGTTTATGTGAAATCCATTCCGTCCATCCTCTTCAAAATCTCATTTTAACCGTGCAGAACACTTATCAAGCATATCCAGCTGGCGGGTGGGCCCCAAATTGAAGATTGATGGGCTGATCTGCCCGTTAGGCCACTTCCGCAATGATCCAATGGATGATTTTTGACGTGTACGGTTAATTTATGGTCCTCAGGCCACGTATGAAGTTTCGAGCCGAACGGATGGTGGGAACCTCGTGATCTTGCATTCTGGACGTCCTTCAGGCCACTTGAGCTTCAATTTCTTACTTTTCTCGGATTTCTGACCGTGTATATTTGTCAATCTTGGTCCCCTGGAGTGTGTCCCTTGCCTGTGGCGTCAACAGAGTGTTAAATTCATACTTTTAGCAACTTTTTGCAGTTCATGCTTTCAACTACACCCTGTATCACAAACACGGAAAAAAGGACCATTAAACGGCATTATGTACGTAAATTCAGGTAATAAATGGGGTCTAATATGCAGTATTTGACCCTCAACAGAGAGATAAAGAACGAAGAAAAGAAAAGAAAAAAAAGAGAGAGAGAAGATGATACCTCCTGGAGAATAGAGAAAAGCAGGAAAGATAATTAGGGAATCGCTCCGTGGTTTTGCACCACCAATCCAATCACAGGATGAAATTTTGCTCAATCTCAAAGCAAAATATGAGAAATTTCTTTCATTCATAACATGCATAATGGCTAGGGTGGGGACGTCTAACCCTTTATATTCTCAGAAAAGACATTCTACAAAAAGGCACTCTCAGATAAGATTCTCAACATAAAGATGCTTAATGAATTAAAAGTTGTTCCTAATTCCCTAATCTCAACACAAATATAAGATGTACTAAAAATAATGAAACATGTAAACAAACTAAACAAACTAATTATTTCGTGGCTTATGGGGGTCCACGATCAATATGTCTGATGATGATAATCCAACTATCCAATTATTGTCTCCACTCGATCCAATGGTCCGATGTGTCCATCAAGCTCCTACATGCAACCCACGTGCATGAACATGCACATGGGGTCTTCAACGTGGCTAGGAATGTGAATCGGGTCAAGTGGGCCGCATATAATGGTTGTCTAGCTAGAAGGAGTCTAGCTCATCCCTCTTCTGGTATGTTGCTTGGATGTCTTCATCATGGGAAATAACCCGATAATCTCCCAAATCCAATGATTGCAATGCTCTCATTTAGCATATGTTAAATGCAGTTTTTTGTTGTAAACCTGTAATTGCCCATTTTCATGGGATTTTTGGTATCATCCGCTAGGGGAGATACTAGGGAATAATAGTTCCATCCCGAGATGGGGCCTAGTAGATCAACAACTTTGCTTTTGAAAGGTGCGTCCCACTTATACCATTGCTGGGTCGAACCAAGAAGCATTGCTTCTCTTGATTGGTCATCGTATAATGGAGGTTCACTAGGCCCACGCACAATGTGCCTAGTGATTCTGTTGGACCCTTGAGTGGTGCATAACGCGAAGATGACTATGCACAATCAAGCTAGTCCTCTGATTAGGTGGGCCAGCTCCAAATGAGAAGAATGGATGGACTTAAAAACTTGCCAACTGTCCAATCAATGTACATGTATCACCTGCCTGAGGACTACATGAGCCCAATCTTCTTCCATGGGCATCTTCACAACAGGTCCACACACTTGCAAGGTTGTCAGATGTGCTGTATATAAATTTATGGAGAGGATTGTGTGTAGGATTGGTTCTAGCAAATTTCCGTATAAAACCTAAATTAATAGACTTCATTTTCTAGGTGTTTCCTTGCCCCTCACGCCCCAATGTGTGCAGCTCATATGTGGGCATCTGAATGAAGCATAAGGTGGGTCCCACCATGAATATAACCATTAGAAAATTCTGGCTGGTACAGGGTGTGCCGAAGTATGCAGAGAATGGGTGGTTTATATAAAATTGCCAACTGTCCACATTTTTCATAATGCGTGGCTTGCTCGATTAGTGCATCAACCTGATCCATGCCGACAGTCTGATTCAACATGCATCTTGCACCCACCTTTTCCTTAACTCTGATTCCACGTTGTAGACATGTTGGCACGTGTGCTAAGGGGGCAGTAACTTATCGTCTTATGTGACCATTCCTCCTTCCCAGTAATATATAGCTTTTACATTTGCAAATTTGACGATTTCTTTATTTAACACCCATTGTTGCAATTATCTGATTTATTTATCAAAAGAAAGTTCTGACAGTCTTTACTCAAACTTTTCACGATAATGTTTGTCCTACTTTATTATTTATTCCTTTTTCTGTCTTATAAAGTGCAGGCTGGTCAGGGGGCTCTTCTCTTGAACATCCTTACGAAATTCTCTGAAGGTAAGGTAGCTTCTAAATTTTGTGGATTGCTTTTAGGCCAACTCTTACTTGAGATATATGTGATGTGCTTGAGATTGAATCTTTTTTCTTTTTGTTCTTTTCCTTGAATGGATTGATTTCCTCCTCCTAAGATATGCCCCTTGTAATATTTAACCATTTTCTCTACAATGGTACCCTCTTCTCTATGGGCATGTTTGATACTTAGAATCCAAGGCAAAAGAATGGAAAAAACAATAATTATCTATTGATGATATCTATGAGAACTATTGAAACATGGATTCGAATTTTGAATTCTTGTTTGGATGGCAAGTGTAACCTCATATTCCTCTCACAATTAAGTTATTCCATAACTGTTAACAGTGGCTGTAACGACTGCTGCCATTGTCATTACGATACCGGCTGTAATGACCATTATGGATTTTTGTTTTTGTTTTTGTTTTTTGTTTTTTTGTGGCAAAAAACCTATTTCGGCTCCATAACAGACCGTTACGGGTTAATTTTTCCATAACAACCATTACAACATCATAATACGTAACAATTACCACCATTACCATTACATAACGGTTATTATGTAACTGTTTTGGAATACCTTACTCACAATACTCGCCTATTTTTTTGTGCCAATAATCTACATTATGGAAAAGTGTAATTATTGATTGGTGGAATCCACTTTTTTTGCTATCCAAACAACACAATGAAAACCCTTTTCCTTTTCTATTGTTTGGGATGGAATCCATGGTTTCCAAACATGGCCTAACTACAACAGTCATGCTGACATGTCAATGACATAGTTACTTGTGCTGAATCTCTCTCTCTCTCTCTCTCTCTCTCTCTCTCTCTCTCTCTCTCTCATATATATATATATATATATATATATATGTGGTAATAAGGGAAGAAGGGATAAACTTGTAGAGAGAAGAAGAGGAGTGAACCTTTTTATCCATCTCTTCAGGATGCTTTATTTGTAATGACTTCAAGATTACAAGAGATAAGCTAGGATTTATTACAATGAAATAAAATCAAATCAAGAGGAGTTTATTCCGATTTCTCCAGAATGGTGTACTGCATTGTCCACAGAAGACTGTGTACACTAACAATAGAATGATGTATCGCATGTACAGAGAAGACTGTACACCAACGCTCCCTCTTGAGCTACTACATGGATGTCATGCATGCCAAGCTTGCCGAATAATTTCCCATAGGCGAAGAGATGAAGAAGCTTTGGTGAAGATATCCACAAACTGATCTTCAGAGCATCTCTCTCTCAAAAAAAAAAAAAAAAAAAACTGATCTTCAGAGCGAACAAAGGGAGTTTTCAGGGTCTTGTCCCTCTTCTCATGGCAAAGTGATAATAAACTTAAATAGGCTTTATTCGTTCATGAAAGATGGGATTAGAGGTAATGTGTATGGTTGCTTGATTGTTACAATGAGGCAGAATAGAAGAGAGTGTAGTAATCTCCATATCATGAAGAATTGCTTTTGCCCAAATCAATCCACATACCACTTGAGCCATAGCATGATATTTTGCTTCTGCGGAGGAACAAGCCACAACTGATTGCTTTTTTCTTTTCCCTGTTACAAGGTTTTCACCAACAAATGTACAATAACCTGTTGTGGAGTGCCGATCAGAGGTGAAGCCAGCTCAGTCAACACCACAGAAACCAGTCAAACCACTAATTTTTAAGCGACCATGTTGAGAATAAAGGAGACCATGACTAGGAGCAGTTTTTTTAGTATCGAAGGATTCAATAGGCAACCTCAAATTCCATTCACTAGTAAGGGAAGAAGGGAGAAACATATGGAGAGAAGAAGAGGAGAGAAGGCCTGCTATGTCCTTCTCCTAAAGTTGCTGTGTTTGTAATGACTTAAAGATTACAAGAGATAAGCTAGGATTTATTACAATGAAATAAAATCAATTCATAAGGATGCTATCTGATTTCTTTTCAGAATGGTGCACTGCATGTGTGCAGAAGACTGTACACTAACAATCGAATAGTGTACTGCATGTACACAGAAGGCTGTGTACACTAACACTATTCAAGGAACCTGAACAAATTCCATTCACTAACCAAGCTGTTTCTATGAGTTTTGCATGATTAAATAGAACATAACATGTTTTCTTTTTCATATTTTTGCTTTGTACCTTTGTTTGAAAATGTCGCTGAAATTTATGCATAAATGGTCTGTTCATCACAGCTTTTTCTTCAATGGTGGAGGGGAAAAACGAAGAAATGTCAACATCTGAACTTTCTGGTGGAGCAAGAATTCACTATATTTTTCAATCTATCTTTGTGAAGAGTTTGGAGGTGTGTATCATTTACCTTTACATGTACATGCAGAAGTCATTTTTCAGTCAATTTATTCCTTCTCGAACGCTTTTGACCAGCGACCATGTCGGAGTTTTTGGTGCTTCTATCTTTATCTGTCATTGTCTAAGGTCTTAGTGTCTGTTTCTCTTGTTAACTATCACATATTTAGTGCAGTAATTGTTTATTTACTTTATTAATAGACTCCTTAGTTACCTTTGCACTTCCATGGTAATACAATATGCTAGGAGTATATGTCGTGATTTTGAAGCTGCTATGAACCCTCTAGGGCTGATGTAGTATACAATCTCTTGCAGGAAGTGGATCCATGTGATGACTTAACTGATGAGGACATCCGCACTGCTATACAAAATGCTACTGGTCCAAAAGGCGCTTTATTTGTACCCGAGGTGAGATACTTATAAGCTTCATGATTTTTTGCTTAGAAGTTCATATGATTCGTAGAAGTGTCACCTTTTCTTTCTCCATTCATTCTGCTTTCTCTATTCTGATAGCTTACCATTAGTTTTTAACATCGTTAGGTGCCATTTGAAGTTCTTGTCCGAAGACAGATAGCTCGTTTGTTAGATCCAAGCCTTCAGTGTGCAAGGTTCATCTATGATGAATTGATTAAGGTAGGCTGTTTCTGGTAGACACATCTCTGTTATTTATGCAGAGGCTGCTTTCAAGTTCCAAATTTGATGTCACCCTTTTGCTTATTGAACACTAAACCATCCTCTCGCTTTTTTATTCAGATGAGCCACCGTTGTCTGGCTAACGAACTGCAACGGTTTCCTGTTCTTAGAAAACGCATGGATGAAGTTATTGGAAATTTTTTACGAGATGGCCTAGAACCTTCGGAGACAATGATTGGACACATTATTGAAATGGAGGTACACTGTAATTTGGATGCTTAGAACTGTGTTTGCAATATATGGAGTCTCCGCATACTTAATCAACATGCTTTTAATGGTCGGGGCATGAGAGGCTGGAAACTAACAACGTTCACCTCCGTCAATCTTAACACGATGAAATCTCATTCCTTATCAAGTCTGGCATGGTGGTTGCTGGTGCTTTTTTCTTCTTCTTTTTTTTTTTTTTTTTTCCACTTGGCTTTAAAGGGTAAATACTGCATTAGAGGGAAAGACAACAACAAAAAATAGGAATTAGCTGTTAGCTAGAAAGAGGTGGAAATGTGCAATTTCACCTACTATCAATTAGAAGTAAAGAGAGGACTGTGATTGAGATCTTGGAGGTGATGCCAATGAGCGGTCTAATTTTTTAAACTGTGTTTGGTTGAGTGTGGGTTTACTAAGCCTGTGCATGTGTATGAGGCATACAATCTACGTGCCACCACATATGCCATTGTTGCAGACTGTTCGAATATCCAAGCTATTTACAAGTGGATCTGATTGTTGTATAAATACTCTCCCTAAAATCAGGCTGATTGCTAATCAAGTGGGCCACTGTGTTAGAAACGTGTTGACTGCTTTAAAAACTTTGGTCAGGTTGTTTTTTGTAAAAAAATTTTTTTAACACACACACGCCACCACAAACTCACGCCTTACTAGGATTTCACCATCCTATGGGTGCTCGAACCCTTGACCAGGTTCTGAAACTCTTAAGAGTCTACCACTAGAGCAAGAGCGAGGACCCACTTTGGTCAGGTTGTTTTCAGCCCACTTTTATTTTGTAAACTTCTTTTGGAAGGCTAACCAGATTTTATTAGAAAAGAAAAGGAAAAATTACTAGAAACACTGGAGATAATAAGAGATCATCATGCCCATTACAATAAGAACGTTTCTGCCCAACAATTGATGATTTTCTTACAACTGCAACTCCTGAAGGTCGAAGATCACCCAACTCAATAAAACGCTTTACCTCTAGCAGGCGATGGAAATTGGTTCTGCCTTTTTAAATATATATATATATATATATATAATGTTATGTTTTTCCTTTCCTCCCAACTCCTGTCTGACTCGTTATTGAGCTCATGGAACTGTATTATGATGTGTGTTTGCTAGGATTTGAAACAAGCAACCAATTAAGCTCTCAGTGTGTCTGAAACTTTGGTGGTGAGTTTTATTCAGGTTTGCTTTCCAGGAAACCAAAGAGTTGAAACTTTTGCATCTCTTTCTACCAGCCAGTGTTGCTTTGATGCAATTCTCTTGGTGATGTTATTGTATTTGATTGAATAAAAAAGATCTTGCTGTTTTATGAATAAAGCATGATCAGCTAAATGGTTGTGGCGCTTTGGCTCCGAGGAAGGTGCTTTTTGGAGGGACATTGTTTCTAGCATGGTTGTAGCAAGGATGGGTGGTGCATTAAGGATACATCTCTTTATAGGGCTTTGTCAGCTTGGAAAGGTTTTCTCCCTCAAAGGCATATTTTCTCAAGGGGTGGGGTTCGTGCTAGGAGATGGAGAGAATCTCCGTTTTTGGGAAGATGTTTGGATTGGGGAGGAACCCTTGGAAGTTTTGTTTCTGCGAATGGCCCGTCTTGCAACATGCCTCAATATCTCAATAGCTAGGTGTTTCTCAGGTAATGGTGAATCTAGGGTGCGGACCCCTCCATGCTGGTTGCTATTAGCTGAGGACGAGGTTGATGAATTGGCTTCTTTGCTTACTCTTATAAAGGATTATAGACCAATCATTGGGGAAAAAGATAGAATGTTTTGGCGTTGGGAAAATTCAGGTTACCTTCTCGGTGTGTCGTCCTATTATGCGATGCATGGTTGTGGTCCTGTGGATTGGATGGGGCTATCATTACCACTAAGTACGTTTGATCTTACAGAGCGCCGCCGAGAGTAGCTGCCTTTGCATGGCTTGTTGCAAGGAAGAGGGTTCTCACTGTTGATAATTTTCAGAAACAAGGGATGATGTTTCCAAACGTTTGCATTGTGTATATGGCTGATATGGAGTCGGTGAATCACCTATTTCTTCTTTTCCCTTTTGCTTCTAGACTTTGGAATTTTCTTGTCCTAAAGCTCAATGTCTACCATTGGTTACCATCTACTAGGTTGGCACGGGATGGAGATTGATAAGAAGAGGAAAAGCATTTTGTGGCTTTGTTTATCGGCGGACCTTTGGGCGATTTGGGAAGAAAGAAATGAAGGGTGTTTTAGAAATTTGAGTTGTATTGTGGGTTGGGTTAAGATACGAGTAAGGGGCCTGGTTTTTTGAGTGGGCTTTGTGCTTCGGTGGGGATATTGATTGTAATTTTTTGTAGGTGTGGGTGGGTTTTATTTGTTTCTTGTATTCTTGGGTGGCTGCCTTAGGGCCCCTGCTGTATAGTTCTTTCGCCTTTGCGCTTTGTTTATTAAAAAAAAAAAATTGTTACCTCTCAATTTTATTTATTTTTGCTGTTCTCAGTGACTTTAGTTGAGACTACATGTGTTGCGCAAACTCGTACAAAAATAGCATTATTGGAATATTCACGATTGTGCTCAAATTATTAGACTATTGCTCCCAGGATATTTGTTTCCATGTCTTTATGCCTAACCATTTCTTTTTCTCTTGTTTGCCTGCCTTTCTACTTCCTGAATCCATTTCCAGGAGAGTTGGATGAGGTTGTCGATTCTCTTGGTAGAGAAGGGGTGATGAGTGTAAACATTCACTGTCGTTGCCTCATTGCCTCTCCCCTAATTGTCGTATCTTTCTCATGTCACTAAGGAAGTTCTTAAATTTGCATGTGGTTGTCATGGCAGATTTACTAGTGTTGTCAAAAGCTTCATATGTTTTCAGCAGTCTGTTAGAAGTTAGAACCATGTGTGATTTAGATATTTGATTTTGTAGATGGATTATATAAATACTTCACACCCAAACTTTATTGGTGGGAGTAAAGCTGTAGAGGTTGCGCTGCAGCAAGTCAAATCTTCTAGGTTACCTGTGTCTCTGCCCAAATTAAAGGTATACATTTGTCCCTTCCGTGCGATGCCAAAGCATTTTTCATGTAGTTTATCTATGTACGAGTCTGAGCATTCAATTTATAATTGTCTCACATTGTGGATGTAGGATGGGGTAGATTCTGATAGATTACAAGCATCTGAAAAAAGTCTAAAATCTCGAGCTATTCTGGCTAGATCTGGTGCAAATGGAATAATCACGGACCAGGTATTAGGGCAATTTAACGTCTAGATATTGTGGCTTTACATTTATAGTGTTTATTTCAGATTATTGTGATACAGTTTTGGCTTTATTGCAGCACCATTTAGTGGTTTAAATTTCCTTTGTTATGCTTGTTTCTGCATGATGAACAGGGAGTACGATCTGTTGCAGATACCGAGAGGCCAGGGTCAGCTGGTAAACGTTTCACTTTTAAAGAAAGAGTTTTCTGCATGACCGCATGCAATACTAAAAACTGAAATGAGTTTCTGTTGCTATTATTGTTTTATGTTGGAAGCATTTGTAGTTCCTCATAACTGTGCTACTTGTTTGAGCTTGATAGCCTCCAGTACATATATGAAGCTTCTTCTTGATTGCAAACCTCTTGTAAAAAGTTGTGTCACATGGTGGTAATCTGCCATGGCTGGAGGGTGTAAAAGGTAGCTATTATGCCTTCTAATTATCCAAGTTGTGCAGTGTCCTTGTATCCAAAGAATTTTAAGGCATATCATTCAAAAAAAAAAAAAGAAAGAAAGAAAGAAAGAGAAAGAAAGAAAGAAAAAGAATTCAAAAGTTCTCTAGCTTCCAAGTTGGACAATAGATGTGGATCTGTCATCAAAAATAGAGATATACCCAGAACGAAATTGGAATTTAAAACTGCCTCCTTAGGTTAGGATATTGAATGCTGGCAGTAGCTCCATGGGCAATCTGATCAATGTTGTCAAATCACATGAGGATCCTAGGCAACCTGGGATCTATGCACTTATGCGATCACATAGATCCCCTAAACAGTTTTTTTTTTTTTTTAAAAAAAAGAAATAAATAAATAAAACTAAAAAATAAGGGGAAAATGCAAAAAATTATGAAAAAGTATATAAAAATAAATAAATGATACTAGAAGGGTAGGGAGGAATTGTTTTTTTTTTAATATACCTATTTCATTAATATTTCGTTATATTTATTACATCTATTAGACTATTAGAGACTATAATAAGTTAACTAACAAGTACATAAATGAATAGATATAGTAAAAAACATGAAAAAAAAAATTGAAATTTTATTGATGTAGAAATACATTATAAAAAATAAAAAATAAAAAATAAAAATAAAAATAGGCCATACACTAATCCCTAATCCATTGTGACACATCTCCACCATCATTGCCACCATCATCATTATCAAAATCATCTCTTTCTTCGATTTATACTTCAGCTTCTTATGTTTCTTCATCATTGGTTCCTACTAGTCATTCATCCACATCCAATAGTTGATCATTTTCTTCTTGTATCTCCTCTATCTCATCTTCTTTTTTGCCTGACTGCAACCCACCTGTCTTCTAGCCTTTGACTTGAACTTTCTCAAGGTGCTGATCCAAATACAACATCTTCTACTTGGGCCGATTTTAGGTCCTCACCTATAAAGATGGGATCCATTCTCTACATGCTACTCATTGTCTACCTCCAGATCATCTAGGCAGATTAGATCATAGAAATTAGGCTTTTCTCGCGTAGCTAGGAATCGTTCCCATAAATGTTGGTTGTATTGGACAAAAACTAGGCCATTTAGCTTCTTTTGTTCAAAACGGTTCATTTTTTGTGCGAATTTGTGTAACATTTGAATTGATAGCGAATTAGTGATTAGATACTTTTAATATTCACTCTAAATCCAATATTTGAATATGTTCAAATTTAAAATCCTATTGCCTTGAGTGAATGCTAGTTGCGCACACTACTACTTGCAAAACATGTGAGGGCAAGAGTTTTCATGGCTAATTTTTTCAGTGTTGGATCCTTCCTGTTCAGGTCCACTCCGTACATTCCCCACTAGTCAATTATTTAAATAACAGTTATAGTAAGTTAGACTTCACTTTGTAGTTGTAAAAAAAATAAAAATTCTAATTGAGAGCAACTCTCTAAGATGTTTATATAAGTTTGTTGGCTTGGCCAAGACATTTAGTTTATGTTGTTATTCTTATATCAAGGGGGTAGTATGTCAGATGGAATAATTTCTTAGATGTATTATCGTATCTCTAAAGGTTGGACCAACTTTTTACAGGTCAGTGGAATCTTTATGCCTAAAACCCCGGTTCCAGTAGTCATTTATTTGGTACCCACCAAGGAGTGGGAATTTCCGTTCTAACCATTCTTGAGGGATTCCATCCAAAAAATTATTCTAAGTTAAGAGAAACTCTCTAAGACATTTATACTCAGTAATTTTATAATTCTATGTCGAATGACTACGTCTCTTGCAAAATTCCCCGCACTCTTCAAGGAGTCTAAATGCCTAGATATCTTATCTTATTCATCCTTATCTTGTGCCATTCTCTCCAAAACGTTAAGAAATCCTGCCATAAGCGTTATTTCTACCTCTCTTTGATTGGCGAAAGCGAAGAATACAATAGGATTAAGGATGTAGGCAGCTGAATACAAAGGGGATGACATTTGGTTGCCTTATTTTTTATCTATTATATCTAATGCAGGCTTATAATCATGTTCTTTACAATTAAAGTGTTCTATAATTTTTTATCTAGCCTGTCAATCACATCATAAATGTATCCCATTGTTGGCTTTTCATCACCGTCCACCAACTTTAACACACTAAGGGTTTGAAGATTTTAATGTCTTTAGTACTTGTGCGCTTGTCCAGAATGATTGCGTAGTTTTCTTTGACCAAGTCTTGTTATTCCAATCGACCTACACTATAAAGCTTCTAAGCTCATATTTTTTTACACACAACCTTTTTAGTATTAAAAAGATTGTTGCAAATTGGATGATAGGCACAACGGGCCTAAACAAATTAAAGCTAATGTGTTTTCTCATGTTATGGAGTAGAAGGGCATGCTTGCGCATAAATATAGTTATTCTTCTAGCCTTAGCAATAACTTTAATATATGACCTAATCATATCCTCCAACATTAAATCTATACAATGTGTCATGTCTAGAATCCAAAATAAATGGCATCATTTCTCCATAAGAAGGCAACCTGCACCTACGTTGGAGGTTGCGTTGTCCTTTATAATTTGGATAACATAGTCTTCTCCAACTTCCTCACCTACACTATTTAATAATTTAAACAAATATTCAGCCATGTGGGAATGGGCTGATGTATCTACTGACTTAAAAAACATAGTCCAAGCTAGACAAATTACGAGAAAATTAATTAGTATTCGACCGGATCTATCGATCATTAGAGTACATCTAGAAGTTTTCTACACCCCCTTATATTCGACCGACGATTAAGTTTCTACTAAACTCAACCTTTGTTTTTAGGCAAGTTTCCTTTACTTAATGATATGAAGGGGGCTTTAGTTTTGATCCAAATTGACATATTCCTTCAACTATTACTTTAAAGCGTTTTAATTTAATGGTGTTGAAAGCAACACCGGCTTAGTATAACCATTTAACAATATATTGAATTGTAGTTTTCCTATCTTTATTTTTATAACAATTTTCTAGTGTTGTTTGAGCGGTTATTTGGTTAACTACATCCTTGGGATGTGGTCAACACCATCTATCTAATGGCCCATGCCATGAGGTCTTTTGAGCTCCAGTGTTCTAGAGCATCCGGTCGATGTAGGATTGGGATAGAGTGATAATCCACATCCAAATCAACATCAATATGTTCATTGGCCTCTTGTTCCATAAACTATTCTTTTAAATACCACATTGTCACGCCTTCTTCTAGCATTTTTATCTCTGTATTTATGATTTCCTTTCCGTTCTCTAGAGTAATATTGGGACATGTTTTTCTATTTGATCCCAGCATGTGTGCAAGGTGTTGCTTGTGCCGTCCAATTGCCATCGACACTTTCAAAAAGGTCACACGCTATGTTGGACTTTCGGTAGCACTACAGTAGCGCCTATACTTCCAACTTGGGTCATTAAACTTGGGTTTCAAAGAAGAAGAATGAGAAGAAGAAAACATAATGATATTGAGGGAAATTTAATTAAATAATTCAATTTAATTATACTTATACCGAAAGAGAGCGTTGAGCCTTATCACCTTGTGGGACTAGCCTTGTACTATAGGAGAATGGAGAGAGAGTTTTGATTCTTGAATTTGTAGCTTTGTAAGTTGTAACTTTTAGGAGTTTGTCTTGTAGCTGTAACTTGAAAGAGTGAGTCTTGATTCTTGAAACTTGTGAACCTTGAATCTTGAAACTTGAAAGAGTGAAAGCCTTCTATTTAGCCTTGTTGTCTTGGATATGGGAGATAGGAGTGAGAGGGTGAGAGAATTAAAGAGAGAATGATGAGATTATAACAGAATGAAGAGCGAATGAGAGTAAGTGTTGAGTTTGTAGCTTTGTAAGTTGTAATTTGTAAAAGTTTTAGGCTTGTAGTTGTAACTTGAAAGAGTGAACGCCTTCTACTTAGCCTTGTTGTCTTGGATATGAGAGATAAGAGTAAGAGAGTAAGAGGATTAAGAGAGAATGAGAGTAAGTATTAGAGAGAGAGAGTCTTGGGGAGGGAGTAAGAGAGCTAAGAGAGAGAGAGAGTCAAGGAGATTGAGGGATGAGAGTATTTGAGTGAGAGAGAGAAAGAGAGAGAGTAAGATAAGAGATGTAATAGAGAGAGAGAGAGAGAGTAAGAAGTAATGTAGTCATGAAAATAGGGGGGGTGGGAGTGCCTTTTTATAGTTTTTTTTTTTATAAAAAAAAAAAAGAGAGAGCATTTGAAGGGAAATAGAAGTAAAGATGGCTTATGCAGTCACATACTTTTCTATGCGACCGCATAAGTCCCAACAGCTCAAAAACCACATTCTATGATATCGTATGTGGCTGAGTGGTCCCATACAATGTTATCAAAATCATACGATTCATATGAATCGTAAGGGTGTAGGATTTGAATCGTACACCCAAATCACAAATCCCAAATAATCATACGATGATCGTATGAATCGTAAGATATTCATTTTTATTCTTCTTTCTTTGTACCCTTTTGCTCATAAAACATGAAAAAGGCCTTCCCTAATAAATATATCCTCATTTTTCTTTCTTGAGAGAGAGAGAGAGAGAGAAGCCAGAGGAGATTCAGGGATTTTAATATTAAAAAACCCAAAGCAAAGAAATCAAGATACTATTCACAATGGAATCGAATGCCATTTTTTCTAACATGATTCTACACTTAAGAAAGGTACAAAACAACAAAATTATTAAAGGACTCTTGTATGTTTTTTAAGTTAATTTTTTTTTCAAAAGACAAGAATCCTTTAATATCGTGACGTGTATGCCACATACATTTTCTCAATTAATATTATCATGATATGTATTACTTTTTTGGTACATGATGGGAAATGGATGATTAATGAGTTTTTAATCTCTTTTGATTTACGTATATTTTTTCATTTGTTTTTTTTTTATATGTATATTTTAAAATCAGAAAAAATCTTGCAATTTGATATGATTCAACCCCTTCTACAATTTGCGATTCGATACGATTCAACCCCTTTTCTATGATTTGCGAACGATTTCGACAACATTGGTCCCATATCGCATATGACAACACTGAATAAGAGCAATTCTAAGATTTGTGGAGTGGTGAGGGAAGACACGGGAATGATTCTTCCAGTCTTTTCCGGGCCAGAGGCTGGTGTAGATTCTAACTGTGATTATAATAGCTACCAAAGATGGGAAATTTTTATTATGAAGTCTTTTAGGACCTTTCATTGTAGGGAATGGCTAAAAAATGCTATTGCTTCGGCTCATGGTAAATATTCCCTGCCACGGTGCACATTTATTGAATGAGACACTGAGGTTGAAGTTTTTGAGGAACGTGATTAGCTTTAGGCATGTGACAAGGTAGGCTAATTCCTTGGCATATAGTTCTGTTGAGTCTCTTAGCTGGTCTTTTGTGCTGGAAATTTGTATCCATTGCCTTGGTGGATACATGTTAGCTTTCGTTTCACTAATAAATTTTTTTACTTATCATCCATTTGTATAGCTTCTGTTCTTAAATAAAATTGCATTATCGTTCAATAAAACAAAATAAAATTTTTATTCATAATGTCTCTGTGTGTACACTTCTCCCAATTACATACTAACTTGAAGGTTAATCAGGAAGTTCCTCTGGATCAAGTTGGGGCATTCCATCACTTTTTGGTGGTAGTGAAAACCGTGCTTCTGCCAGAGAAAGCTTAGTGAACAAGTCATATAGTGAACCTGTTCCCAGCATAGACCACAGGTCCTCTATGATCCTATTGAAAGAGGTAACAGCACACAACATGCGTTGAATATCTGATCAGGTTATTGTTTCATGTCTTTATTGTTAATTACATGATAACCTGTTGTGTGATTGATATATTGTATGATTCAGCCCCCAGCTATCTTGCGGCCCTCAGAAACTAATACAGAGCAGGAGGCAGTTGAAATAACAGTCACAAAATTGCTATTGAAATCATATTATGACATAGTCAGAAAGAACGTTGAGGATTCTGTGCCTAAAGCAATTATGCACTTTCTGGTAAGCAATTATACACTTTCCATTCTAATCATTCAAAAAAAAAAAACTTGTTGCTTTTGATTGTGTGTTCCTCCACATAGGTGTGAGTTGTGAGTGTCCCTATACCCTTGCCCAGTATGTTCCCATGTGTAGTTCCACCCCGCATGTGCGGGGGAGTGTTATTGCTGGTCTTATCAAGCTCCTCCGTGAGTAGCTGTGTTTGTTTGGTTGGTTTGGCGCAAGAGGATTCTCACCTTGGATAACCTTCAAAGAAGAGTGATGATATTGCCGAATATGTGTTTAATGCGTGAAGAGAATGTGGAATTTATAGATCATTTGTTTTTGCATTGCTTATTGCCGAATATGTGTTTAATGTGTGAAGAGAATGTGGAATCTATAGATCATTTGTTTTTGCATTGCTCCTGTGCCTATAAAGTGTGGGTCCATTTTATTCGGTTGCTTCATGTGGTTTGGGTTATACTAAGGTCGGTGGAAGATTTCATGTGGGCTTGGCATGTTGGGTGAGTGGGAAAATCAGAGAAAGCTAAGTGGCGGCTGATTTTGATGGGGGTGTTTTTGGACTATTTGGGGGGCTAGTAAATGGCCAGTGTTTTCGAAATGAAAATGTGGGGCTTGAGGATCTCATTAGTAGGATTAAAGGGATGGTTGCCAGATGGGCCGCTTTTGTTTAGGTGGTTGGTCTTTCCATTGTATTCTTTTCCCTCTTTGTGGGTTGCTAATACAAATTTTTGTTGTCTTTCAAAAAAAAAAAGGTTCAAAGTAGCCTTGCGCCTTGCTTTTAGTCAGCTTTATAATCAGGTTGGCAGGGAAAGTGAGAGGTTGGTATGGAGAAGGGAGCTGTCAAGGCGATTTTCGGTCAGATCTTTTTATGCTATGCTAGCTAAATCTGAAGTGGAGGGGAAGCCAAGTATACCAAGTTTGTTTGGTCCTAAGTAGCTCTGCCCAAAGTTGCACCTTTTTTGTTGGCTTGCAGGAAGAGGAAGACTATTAACTGTGGATAAGCTTCAAAACAGGGGGATGATCCTCCCTAACTTGTTATGTATGGCTAACCAAGAATCGATCAATCATCTGTTCATCCACTGTCCATTTGCGTCGAAGGTGTGGAATGGAGCCCTTTCCAGATTCAACGTCCTGTGGGTTATGCTGAACTCTATAGGAGACTTGCAAATGACCTGGCATGGCACTTCAGTGGAAATGGATCTAAAAGGCCCATGACGGTTATGCTTGTTGGCGGGTTTGTGGGCGATTTGGGAGGAAAGAAATGGGAGATGTTTCCATAACGTAAGTCACAATGCTGATTGGGTTATAGGAAGATCTTGTGGCTTTGTCTGGAGTGGGGCTGATGTATTTTAGGCTGTAAAGGTTGGGGTTTTCCTGCTGTTTGGGGCTGGTTGGATGTTTTCTTTTTTCTGTATTCTGACGCCTGTTGGTGCTTTCGTAATAAAATTCTGTAACTTCTCCCAAAAAAAAAAAACAACAGGCCATGCCATTGGCTGGAAAAGTCTGAGGTTGTATTGACTTTCAAATTAGCCATTTGCCTAGCTCAACAATTCTATATGTCACACTGGAATTCAATTTCCACTTATTTATTTTCCGGAATTCAGTGTCTGTTTTGTTTGTTTGTTTTTTTTTTTTTTTTCCTTTTTCTATGCTCTCCTCTCCGTGTTTTACCAATTTATGCTTGTGTTTTAAAATGTTGAAAGATTCCACTTACTATTCTTAGCTGACAAAATGCTTTATAACCTATGCCAAACCCTTACCCTTCATGGGAAAAAGAAGTTGTGAATAGACTACATGCAAATGTTACGGGGTATATGTCAGATCTAGACCCCAATGTCACTGAATACTACAAACCAGGCCAACATCACCCAATCTCCAAGAAGCAATACATTGTGTCTGATTCAGATACGGAGCAGTAAAATGCATATTGGATGCTGAGGACCTCTTTTCATCATGTCTGTTCCAGACACTAGGATAAGAGGTCAAAATTGTCATCTCTGTGGGCATCAAACCCAAACAATCAATTTCCAAGAGGCATAGCGATGCTCTTCTATGTTTGTCAGCCTTTTGGGTGGTGTTTAGATCATTTCAAAGATATCTTTGACATATACAATTACTAATTATACTTGGTTCTTTTCTTTTTCTTTTCTTCTTCTTCTTTGAGATCCTATTGTTTTTGGGTCTCAAAATTGAGCCAAGGTATTAGTGACAACTATGGATATGGTTTTTACAGGGTTTTGGTATTGCTAAAAGTTAGTGGTTAGGCATAAAACTTAGTGGGTTGATCAATAATTAAGATTTGAAGTTCATTAAGGTTTACTTTCTGCTGTAATTTGAGTCTGATTGTGTTGGCATGTTAGTGTTCTCCGCCGCATGTTGGTTGGGCTCCATGCCATTCTTTCCAGCCAACTGCTTGAACATGTACATTTTTTTAATCTAATGATCATAAGTGTACTAAACTCCGCCTGGTAGCATTCTCATCTGCACATCCCCAGCCCTGTGTGTGCGCGTGCACGCACACGTGCGTGAGACAACTGGGACAAGGCTGTGATGATTATGATTGTTCGCTCAAGAAACATGCATATTCGATGCTTTTAACCATCTGAAAAACATTTGTTTAGGTACAAGATATGTTGGTTTGGTTGTTTTATCCCTTTATCTGCCTTTATATATCCATTTTGTAACTGAAAAGAAATTCGTTGGTGTCCAGGTCAACCATACAAAACGAGAGCTGCACAATGTGTTCATTAGAAAACTCTACAGGTAACATGATAAACAGACCAATAAACTGTTAGAGTTTGACCCCATTTCATTAATTTTGAGCTTTGCCTTTCCGTTGATATTTAGTTGAACTGCCACAACCAATTCGATTACTCACCTCAAACTGGACTCTAGCCACCAAGTCCTGGTTTCTAGCTTTATATGCTCTTACTGGATGACGCTGTATGTCCAAGCAGGGAGAACCTTTTTGAAGAAATGCTGCAGGAACCAGAGGAAGTTGCTACAAGAAGGAAGCGTACACGAGAAACACTCCGAGTTTTGCAACAGGCTTTCCGGGTGAGTGCACATGCAGCACATCTTGTTAGTTATCTTTGTTGTCGTTATGTGGATTTTTATTTTAAAAAAAAAAAAATTTTTTGGCCTAGAACTGTCACCTTTATTTTTACTTTTTCTTTTCTTTTCTTTTTGAAAAACCCTTCACCAGACGTTGGATGAATTGCCTCTTGAAGCGGAAACAGTCACAAGAGGTTACAGTCTCACCTCCGATCCAACTGGGCTGCCAAGGATCCATGGGCTTCCTTCATCTTTCTATCCATCAAGTACTGATTTTAGTACATCATACACATCTTCTTCCAAGAACCCGAGGTCCCGAAAGTCATCCCACTCAGGGGAGCTGCATTCGAATCTGGATGCCAATGGAGGTGGACATTATTCCGGACTGGGATCCTATCCAGCAGTTGATTTGTAAGCATTCGAAGCCATGCACAGTGCTCCATTGTTTTGGGGTATTTAAGCATTTTTTTCCCAGTTGGTCTAAAAAATGTGGGTTTTTACTCCTGCTCTTGTTAAGATTAAATAAATACAGTACCTTAGCAAGAAGATAAATGCAAGGCAGATTAGGGCCATTTTGTACAGTATAAATAATCCATTGGTTTCATAGCCTTACAATGCATCCTGCTTGAGACTACGCACAAAACTGAATAACAGGAGCCAGTTATCTAATCCTGCTATACTGGCTCTGTATTGGTTGATATTTTTGAAGTCCATCGATCAGGATATTATCCATCCATTTTTTGAGGTATAAAAAGCATGTTAATCTGCAATTTACAGAAGACAACTCCATGGCATTTTCAAACTGATCTTCTATAGTTTGATTGTGTTTGCAGTTGACTAAGTTGATCCTGTTGTACATTGAACCGGATTGGGTGTTTTAGCCAAAGATCCTGTATTCCATTGTTGTTCAGTGATTTGTACTTCTTTGGGTTGAATTTTGCTTATTGAGGAAAGATGTAACTATCACAGAAATTAGACGTTATTTGTAGTTGTTATGTCGTCTCCTTGAGTAACGAGTATGAATTGGGCGTGTGCTGTGTGCAGTGCCTTTCTGATTATGCTTTTATAGACAGCAGACTGACGATTTGAGTTAGGGGTGGGGATGGGTCAGGTCGATGTCAGCCTCAGCCTAATCCATTTTCTTAACAGACCAATAATTCCAACCCAAGCCTGACCTGCAACCCATTGTCCCGTGGCCTAACCCCCGACCTGCAGCCCATTGCCGTGTGCCCTATACCCACTAACTTAAAATTCGTCGAGTCCAGAGCTTGAGCTGACCAACCCAGCACCACACCACTGAAGTTGAGCAGAATATGGGCCAAAGCCCAGTCCAATTAAGAGGATACATGTAAACATGCATGCACCATGTGCATGTATCTATTTTTTTTTTTTTGTATGTTTTTTTGGTTTTTTTGGTTTTTTTTTTTTTTTTTTTTTTTGTAGAAGCATGTGCATATATCTATGCTAATCGTCCATTAATCTGTTTTGGGCTTAGGGTTGGGTCAGATTATCTGGCCTGGCCCATTGATAAGCTATGTGGGCAGGTTTGGTAGGTTTCAACCCCAACACAGTCTATTTACTTGAATAGGCCACGTTAATAGCTCAAGTTCGGCCCACTAACCATTTAGCTTGGTCCCAACCGGGCCAACCTGACCTGTTTCCACCCCTGATTTGTTTGGCCGATAGGATGGGTTTATGTAAATCACGCCTACCAAATTCCAGTGGATGATTTTATTCCACTCTTGTGAAGAGCAATGCTAGTCTGAAATGTGCGCTGTTACAAATGTATGGTGAGAAAGACAGTTGATCTGGTGGGCCACAGTTTGAATGGGCTATAAGCCAGTACTTATCAGTGATTGGACAGCTCCAAACATCCAGTTCTTATAACTGCTGTTCTGACCTTTCCTTTGCAGCTCACTTGTTGATGGTGTTAGGGACAGTTGATCTTGTGGGCCACAGTTTGAATGAGCTATAAGCCAGCACTTATCAGTGATTGGACAGCTCCAAACATTCCAGTTCTTATAACTGCTGCTCTGACCTTTCCTTTGCAGCTCACTTGTTTATGGTGATGTGGACAGTTGATCTGGTGGGCCACAGTGTGACTGGGCTATGAGCAAGTATTTATCAGTGATTGGACAGCTCCAAACATCGAATTCTTATAACTGCCGCTCTAACCGTTCCTTTGCAGCTCATTTATTGGACGGCTAGCAGTCCACTTCCCCTTGTGGAATGTGGCCTATCCACGTGATTGTCCCCCCAGAGAAAAAAAAAGAGAGAAGGAAAGAAAGAAAGAAAGGACAGAAGGAGATCCTGTTATTCATTTTGAAAAGAGGACTGCTGGTATGCAGTTTCGTCAAGTTGCACGGAACAAGCGTCTGCCATTGTTCATCTGGTGACCATTCAGTCATTGATACTGCTGCTCGTATTGTTCTTTCTCAGTTCACTTATTTAATTGAAAGCAGATCACTCTTGATTTTTAGGATTCAGATTACCACATTGTTGGCACGTGCATGATGATTCAAATTAATACATGGTTAGCACATGGACCATCTGTTGCATAAGAACGTTCACTGGAGAACAAGGATGACTCTGCGGTTGGCGATTTTGCTACTCTGTCAAATTATGCACTTGATACACGGGCACTCAGAAGTACACATTGTGTATAAAAATTCAAATTAAACAAACTAAATTATGGAAATCACTGTCACTTAAGGACTTATTTGGCGTAGCAACTATTGAAAAGATTCTTTGTTTCAATGCTGAGCATTGAATCTCCTTTGTTTTCTATGGTGTGGCCCACTTAAAGTCCTGGACCTGCCTCATTTTTTGAGTCATACTGTAACATGACATAGCGAAATGAATGGATGAAGTGGATGTTACACTCTCATCACGGTGGGCCTTACAACGCTGCAAGTGGGGTTGTATGAAAGTTGCTACGCCCACATTTTTATTTAATTTTATTTGGGGAGGGGGGGGGGGGGCTAAGCTTGTTAGTACACCTATGTCAGTACACACTCTATGTTAGCCACCTCCGCTAGCGATCGATACCAAGGCCTCAAGTGTTGAAACGAGGTATCTCCACTCCGTCTGCCAGTTGCGCGATGGATCTGGGTGTATTTGCTAAGCCCACATACATGCAATACAAATCCTGTTAACACCACACGTTTGCCAACACGGTGCATAGGTTCGAGATTCAATCCATCCATTAGAGAGGCACCACTGTATTGATGCCCTAGCCCAAGAGTTACATTAATCCACTATATTGGGCCATGAAAGTTTTGGATCAAGCTGGTGTTTGTATTTTTCCATTTATCCCGCAAGTTAGATGGAAAATAAACATTAATAGTGAGCACTAGGTGGGCCTAGATAGCTTTTAATGGTGGGCATTCGATCACCACTACTTCATGTAGTGTGGTCCACCTGAGATTTGGATCTTCTTAATTTTTGGTTCCACATCCTAAAATGATCCGGAAAATGGATGGACGGTATGGATATACAAAAAATTCATCCAGGTGGGTTCCATATGTTCAGGGTAGCACCCAATAACGTCTACCCGAGTAACACCTAGTCCTCTCCACACTCTAGTGTGGGCTATGCCGCTCTGCCATGGGCAATTGGGGTCAATTGTGGTGTATATATACCATCCAATCTACTCAGCTGACGTTAATCAACATGATGAGTGTATTTCATAAAAATCAGTAAAATCTAAGACTCAGGTGGGCCACACCACATGAAATTATAGTTCATAGGCATGATTGTACAATGTTCCATGTGGTGTGGCCCACAAAAGTAATTCATTGGACGTATTTTAAGGATATATGATCTAAATGTGGTGCTGTACCTGATGGACGGGTGGATCTGATGAAAACTCCCACATGGTTTCATTTTTATTACCCATGGTTGCTGGCGATTATTTAAGCTGCCCGTGCGCGATGTGCTTTCGGCGTACGTTAGCAAGTAGCGTTTTATTTCCCGGCAATCTGATATTCTTCCCGTGAAAACACCATCCTCTCTCACGCTCCAGCTCCCCACATCACTAGCAGCGCCACCGCCAGACCTTCCCCTCTCCATACGCCCAATCCCAGCCGTTGAAAACACCTCAGGCGGCGCGGATCCCTGCACAAGATGATGCCTATAAAAACCCCTCCGTCATCCCCATTCTCTTCTCTCCGCTGCTCTCTCCTCGCTCTCGCCTCTCTAACCCTAGTCTCCTTCACCTTCCTCTCACTCAAATCCATCCATTCCCCTCCCTCATACCTCTCCCCAAATCCGCATCAGGTACTCTCTCTCTCTCTCTCTCCGATTTCCTCGATTTCATAGCCTCTTTACTCAGATCGTGATGTTAAAGGTCGTTGCAGATCGACATCATGAAGAAGATGGAGATTCCGGAGCTTTCTCCTCTGTTTACCACACGCCGGAGATTTTCCGGAAGAATTATGAAGAAATGGAGAGGAATTTTAAGGTCTTTATATATCCGGATGGAGATCCGAAGACGTTTTACCAGACGCCAAGGAAGCTGACTGGGAAGTACGCGAGTGAAGGTTATTTTTTCCAGAACATTCGGGAGAGCAGGTTCCGGACGGAGGATCCAGATCAGGCACATCTCTTCTTTATACCGATCTCTTGTCATAAGATGAGAGGGAAGGTATGATTTTCTTGTTTAGTGGATTGGAGAAATTGTGTTATTTCATGGTTATTTGGTTGTGGAATTGACTGCATTCTCTCTTCTTTGTTTTTCTGATATTATTTGAAATTATTGAGATCTATCACTCAACTTTTCTTTAGTATGTGTTTGGATGAACACTGGATGTGGGATTTCTGCCTTCATGGTGAAAAATAAAAATGATTTGCTTTGTGACAAGTGAAATTTTGTTGGTACTGCCCAAATGTAAGGCTCTCAAATGCAACAAAAAACGTGATAGTGATGTAGAGCGGGTCGCGGACAATTTCATGGCCAAGATGGATCAGAAAATGCACGGTCGACAACATAAGTGATCCGGACCGTTGGACCTTAGATCGGGCGTATCTTGCAATCCGGAATGAGTTATCGGACGTAAAATATATGAATTTGGGGTAGAATGAGCTACTTGAGCCAACCAACCCACTACGCCGGGTTGCGCAGCCTGGATTTGCGAGAAACCCCCTGATCGAGGGTCGTTTCCCCATTTTAATTTCGTTTTTACTATAAATAGTAAGTTTTAGTTTGCTTATAGCTCTTCATCCGTTGGACTTTAGGAGTTGTGTCCAACATGAAAAGTGCTTAGGATAATTAGGAGAACAGTTTGGTGAAGCCAAATAGGACACTTACTATTTTTGGCCGAAAACCTTGCGCACTAGTAGACATCACGACCGTCTATAAATAGTAAGTTTACTATTTATAGTAAGTCGCGGATTCTATGAGTTTTAGTTGTAGTTTGAGTCTGATTTCTTTCTTGTTGCTTGGTTCCCTTATTTAAAGGGGTGTAAACTCGTTTTTATTCATTCATCAATTAATTTCGAATTTATTAGAATTTATTTCTATTTTCCTGCTTTCTTTCCTCGTGGATTCAAGAAGTCTCTATGAGGAGTCCAGAGAAGCTCCATGGATTCGGAGTAGTTATCCTTGAGGAAGACGGTGATCGACCTCATCACGTTCATTCCTGCGTCAGATAGGCTTATAGATGTTAGTATGGGATTGAATTTGTGATGAATGTTGCATCCAAGCACTGTTAACTTGTGGGGATATTTTAAATTTTAGTTGCATGTTCACTCTCATTAGTAGTATAAAAATATGTAAAAGTTGAAGTAATTCCATGTCAATGGAATTCACAGTAAATGTTGCATCAATTTGCAACACTAACTTGTGAGGAATTTTTGAAACTGAGTTGTATTTGCACAGTCCTTACTCATTAGGATAGATGTAAGAAAAGTGGAACTAGTATCATGTATGTGATCCCAACAAGCCACATGCGTGGTAATTGTCAGGACATGTGCCTACACATGGAGGTGGGCATGTTCCCATTTGGAAATGCTTCCATGGGGGTCTAAAAAATAAGGATTGGGTAGCAATTTGATGGCGTTTTTAGAATGATCCCGAGATCAGTTTCATTTAGATTGCATTTGGGTATTCACTTGGCTTTAATTGCAATAGGGGTGTGATCACTTTATTTTCTGGTAGATTTTAGGGCATGTATGGATACCCACTGGAAATGGAAAGGAAAAGAAAAACATTAATTATTAATTTGTTACTAATTATTATTTCCACCAACTGAATAAGAAATGAGTTCTACTACTAGGGATCTTGTTTGGATGGCCAGTAAAAACCTCATCTATAGGACAACAGTCACATTGTTTCTTGCACTACTTTGAAAAGTTACAATGATTGCTATGTGAAATTCTCCCTTTTCTTTGCTACCCATGCATGAAGATATTGCTGCATAGAAGGAAAACCTTCTCCACTTCCTCTCATTTCTCTTGGATTCCATGTATCCCAATGTGGCCTAGCTCTATCTCTCTCGATCTCAATGTTGATGTTTCTCCATCTCTCTCTCAAGATTGTTTAGAATTCAAGCCTGCATTAACATGAACGCTATTGTAATTTTGGTCTGCTCTCTCTCTCTCTCTCTCTCTCTCTCTCTCTCTCTCTCTCTCTCTCTCTCTCTCTCTCTCTCTCTCTCTCTCTCTCTCATGTGTGTGTGTGTGAGAGAGAGAGAGAAGCTGGTTATTCACTCTTCTTATGGGGCTTATAAGACTTTGTACCTTTCACTTTGATGCTGCTTGATTCTCTAAGTAAATCGTGCATCCAACACAGTTTTATTTCTGAAGAATAAATTGCAAATATCTTATTTTTGGCTTCAAGTCGCATGTTTTCTGTCTCATTTGTTGTGTGGTATATTTAATGGTTGCAGGGCACTTCTTATGAGAATATGACAATAATTGTCCAAAATTATGTTGATGGATTGATAACCAAGTACCCCTATTGGAATAGGACACTTGGTACAGATCACTTCTTTGTCACCTGTCATGATGTTGGTGTGAGGGCTACTGAAGGACTTCCACTTCTCGTTAAGAATTCCATTCGAGTCGTATGTTCGCCAAGCTATGATGTTGGATTCATCCCACACAAGGATGTAGCTCTTCCTCAAGTACTTCAGCCATTTGCTCTACCAGCTGGAGGAAATGACATAGAAAACAGGTCAGGCATTTGATGTGTGTGCATGCCATTTATTGTTTATTGTCATTTCATTTTACTTCATTTTAAAATATTTCTATTTTTTAAAATATTAAATGGTCCCATACCTATAACATCTTCCTTTATCTCCACATTGCAAAATCCATATTAGATGCTTCTTGTCCGTGTCTTCTTCCAACCATGGTGTGCCATAAAGGTCGTTATGAGGCCGTAAAGGCTGTTATGTAAAGGTAACGGTGGCAACTGTTACACATCATGGGGTTGTAAAGGCCGTAATGGCCGTTATGGAAAAAAAAATAAAAAAATGGTCCGTAAAAGTTGTTACAACCCCCGTAAAGGCCCATTATGCCCCTCGTAAAGGCTATAACGACCTCATAATGGATTGTTACGGGGCCGATGCAAATTTTTCGGATTTTTTTCAATAAAAAAGGAGGCATAATAGCGGACAACAGACCAACACACCAAAAGCTCCTAAACTGATAGAGAAGAACCGGTTTATCCCTATATACAGGCCCTTCCAGGCAAACACAGGCGAGACCTTCCCGTGGAGAACCCCTACTTCTCACAATCCCACAATGGGCCCCACCTCGTGGGCCACCCCACCCCAACGTGGAGATACGATGTATCCTTAGAATCATACCAAGATGCCCCTGCATCATCCACCCATGCTGGTAAGGAGACTTGGACATCGGGCTCCCGCTCTGATACCATTTTAATACCAGACAACTGACCAGTGCACCAAAAGCTCCAGTGTTGAGGGGGAAGGACTGGTTTATCCCTATATGTTGGCCCTCCCAGACAAGACCTCTTCATCAGCAACCCCGCTTCACATGAGTCCCTGAATTGTACTGTCCCACAATGGGCCCCACCTCGTGGCCATTCTGCGTCTAACAAACCCCACCTCATGGGCTACCCCACCCCAGCATAGAGATATGGTGTATCCTTGGAATCACACCAAGATGCCCCTTATCAAGGTCGTAACGGCGATTACACCCCATATCGTAAAGGTAACGATGGTGGCCATTACTGCCACTGTTACCATTACGGAATACCTTGCTTCTGACATTCATGTCCTGGTAACACAACCTCCCTGTATGATGACCTATAAAGTAGTCCCTTTTGTCTAGAAACAGGTAAAGTTTATTGCACAACCACTTCTCTTCATGCACAACATTTTCATTGACTAGCTTTGTTCTTGACCATTATATATGTCATATTGTCTGTATAGCAATTGTATTTGCATCCTTTTATGTACTGACTTAAAGAGCAGTTTGGCAGCAACATAGCTTAAAAAAGATTAGATGCGCTTTTGAATGTGGATGAGAGGAGTTGAATTGTAGCAAGATATATCAGGAATTTCCATGTGATACTGGTTACCTGTGGAAAATTAGCAGAATCCTGCCAACATGTATCTGACCACAAACTCATTTATTGATGTTTTAATAAAGTTTCCTAATTGCTTAACAAATGCCTTTTGCAGCTGGCACCAGTGTGTAGATTGCTACTTTGCTGGACTGGTATTATAGCACTGGAATCATCATCATCGTCATCCAAGCTTTATCCCAACTGATTGGGATTGGCTACATGAATCCTGTTTTGCCATTCCACACTCTATAAGGACTGTATCAACATTTCAACAATAAGTCATCAAATGCTTTCTTACTAACTCCACCCACGTCCTTTAGGGCCCTCCCCCTGCCCTTTTGTAGCCTTCAACTCGAACCGTCTCTCTTCTAAACAATGCAGTTCTTGCTCTCCAATACACATGCTAAACCATATAAGTTTACTTTTCCACATCTTATTGCCTATTGGAGCTACTAGGTTCCCTTGAATGTGTTCATTTCTAATTCTATCCTTCCTTTTCTTGCTGCACATCCATCACAACATCCTCATTTCAGCTACACTCTTTCTATGAACATGTCATTCCTTGACTGCCCAAATTTTGTCTCATAAAGCATGGCTGGTCTTATAGCTGTCCTATAAAATCTCCCATTCAGTTTGATTGGTATGAAGCGATCAAATAAATCTCCAAAGGCACATCTCCACTTCATCCACCCATCTAATAAGAACATTATCCTTCTTAATCTCTCTATTCTCAAGGATCATCACCTGAATATAGTAGAAATAATGTATCATGAGATTGTCCTTACTCCTTAAAATATTTTTTTACAGTGATTTATTATTTTAGTTGGGCTCTTAGGGGACGTGGTGCCCTCATTTGGTTTTCATAGCAGCTATGTAATTGACTATATGTGTTGATTGGGATATTTTGAGGGATGGTAGAGGTGATTGTCTGCATTGAGTCTTCCATTTCTTCCCATTTTGCTTGGCCTTCTTTCTTTATCTTGTTTCAAGTGGTGAAATGGTTCCATCAATTCCTGTCATTAAGATCCTTTGTATGGTGATTTTGTAATAACCTCTTAATTCTAAATAAGTATAGTGGTAGCATATCAATTATTTGACCCACCAAATATTTGTCATGCTTTGCTTCTCAACATCTCTATTTTGGAGATGTAATGGAAGAGTGAATGCATGGTGTTGGAGGATCTTTGCTTCCAGATACGTGTGAGTATGGTAAGCCTTAAGCTATCTGTGTATTAAATCAGATGCTGTTGGATGCCTGTGAACTGCCAATTCTTCCAGTAAATCACTGGGAAGGAATGTTCAGCTTCCCTGTTTCTCAAGTCTTCCAGTTGATCTCTTCTTTAGTGGCCAATAAACTGATGCCAAATATTGAAATCTGATCCAATAAGTTGCATGGGTTTTTCATAACTGTATCTTAAGTTAGCGGCTGAATCTTTGTGAAATAGCCACTTGTTAGCCAGAACTTTGCATTTTTCTTGTTTTTCTTATGTAGAAATGGTCAACATCATTGTCTGGCAACTGCCCCTCCTTGATCCTTGTTGCTTTCTCACCCTATGGGGTGTTTTTGTGTTAGTGAAATGAGAATAGTTTCTATGTGAGCATTCCCAGTTCCAGAGCCCTGGGTAAGGGAGGAAGGTTGATGTCTGCTGGGTACTCCAATCTTAGAACTGTTGTCTACCCACCATTTAAAAAACTACTCAAAATTGCTGGGAGAGAAACTGAGGCCCTGTTTGGTGGATTCCAGAAAGTGAGTTCATCTCATTTCAGTTAACAGTAATGTGTCTGTTAGAGATTTTGATATCTAATGCATAATCACTGTTAAAATGAATTCATAATGTAAAACATAGTTACTGTTATGTCTACTGAACAGGGCCTAAAATGATGATGAGAAATGGTCAACATAGTTGAATATTTCTAACATGTCGAATTAGCTGCTTGCATGAGGTTGTGCGAGTAAATATATTACATTGGCAGCAATGAGCATCCAATGATCCAAAGAAGCACCGAATCTCTTCTTGCACAACGCATTGCTGACATTGATGATGAGAATAACCTGCAGGACAGTACTTGGTTTCTGGGCTGGACATCGCAATTCCAAGATAAGAGTTATCCTGGCGCGTGTATGGGAGAATGACACGGAACTTGCTATCAGCAACAATCGCATAAGTAGGGCTATTGGAGAACTGGTTTACCAAAAGCAATTTTATAGGACCAAGTTTTGCATATGCCCTGGTGGTTCCCAGGTCAACAGTGCTCGCATTGCAGACTCTATACATTATGGATGTATTCCAGGTGAGGATTCCTTTTGTTTGGGATCTCTCCGATAAGAGCTCGGGCCTTCCATTTGGATTTTCTGAGTGGTTTTTGGTGCCTGTGTTTGGCTTCCTCTGCAGTAATCTTGTCTGATTACTATGACTTGCCATTCAATGACATCCTTGATTGGCGGAAGTTTTCTGTCATACTCACGGAGAACGATGTCTACCGACTCAAGTCTATTCTCAAGGCCATATCAGATGAAGAATTCGTTTCATTGCACAAGGGATTGGTTAAGGTAAATTCTCTCCAGACTTCATGATTTGTTGATATATATATATAATCTCACTATATGCACAATCTGCTCGTCCCTTATTGTAGATGGGACTAATAACATCACAGCTCATGAAATGGTAATATGCTTATTTAGTATGGGCATGAGCAGATGTTCCAGTAGGGATTCTCCCGACCCAGTTCTGGTACAAATCCTCTTTGAGCCCCATGTTGGCCTATCTGTGATCGGCGATGACCCTTTGATAGCAACGGTCAACATTGGATTGATCACAGCCCAAAAATCACCATGATCAGAGATGATCAAAGCCATCCAGTTAATGGGCATGCAACATGGACAGCACAAGTAAAAATGGTTTCACCCTCCATTTTTCTGGTCCTTGAAGGGTTTTGATCATCCACTTATGGTGGTTTTGGGGCCTTGAGCAGTCTTGAATGCACCACTTATGCCATAGCCATAGGTGGGTCCGCCTGGATCGCTGAGCAATTTGCACCAGAAAATAAGAATCAAGAACTCATACATCACTTTTCAAGCATATTCATACTGGTGTTGGTTATGGTTCAGCAAGCTTGCTTGTTTTCATTCTCATGATCTACTTTCTTATATTCTATTAGATTCAGAAACATTTCGAGTGGCATTCGCCTCCGGTTAGATTCGATGCATTCCACATGGTCATGTACGAGCTATGGTTACGCCACCATGTCATCAAATACTAAAATCTCAGCTGTTTGTATACTATTTGGTGAGAGAAGCAACAAAGGTTCTACTATTCTTTGGCCTTCACTGCAGAGAAACTTGTAGAATACATACACTTTCATTCCTTTTCTCCCTTTCCATTCTATATTCTTTTTTTCTTTTTAAATTTAAAGTGGGTCTTTTGATACAAGTAGTTGTAAGTCGTAACTTGCTAAAAAAAAATCTTCTTGCCTAAGAAGATTGTTTCCAAGTTAAGATATGTGAATCTGTTTGTTGCCATGTGGCAGTTGGCATCACATGCCAAGCGGCGGAAGACTTTCGGTGTGGCAGCATTGGCACCCACTGTTAGGGAATTGGACTCACCTTTATAGCTTGTACCACAACAAAGAGTTGGGAGGCTTTTGGATTTATTCATCTTCGCATTGGGACTGCTGTCATAGCATAGTATCTTTGGGTTTTGCATAAAGGTATGGAATGCAGTGCTTCGAAGGCCAGATATAACCAACATGGGGCAGCTACCTAGACAGTCGAAATGGTCTCAAGGGGATGTAGAGGGAAAGCAGAGGTTATAACCAGTTTCTCCTATTATTTTGGTTCTCGATAGCGTGGCATTAGGCCTGTTGCGTCATGCTCTCGTTATGGTTCGTTTGGAACATTTGAAAACTCACTTGAGAGATGAGATTCCTGTTTCCAGTTTTTAAATCAGGAAATGGATTGTGTTTGGGCGTGTGGAATTGATTGTCCATGGAAACTGTCGCTTTGTACTTGGGTGACACCTCTTGGACTAACCTTTCCCTTTAAAAGTTGTACGGCATGAGCATATACAGGAGAGGCAATCAATGTCATGTGGCGGAACTAGAATCTTATGATAAGTAGGTTCTAAATTATGAGCATGCTCTCTCTAAAAATCCAATCCATATAGTGTTTGGCTGCATATGGCAGAATATGGTTGCGGTTCAGAATGAGGAGTAGAGTTTTTTTTTTATTCTTCCTTTGAAGTCACCCTCCACCCTTAGACAAGGCTTCCAATTTTTAGGAAAGGGAGAAGCATTTCCAATAATAATATAACACACGCGAAGGCATTCCAAGTCACTCACTTGGAAATGAAAATCCATTAGCTAACGGTGTTTTGTAAGGGATCCAAATGAGCGCTTGGATTATGTTTGGAAAGATATCCGGATATGTTAAAAGGGTAGCCTGTGTTCGACTACCAGCTTCTGAATGAATGTGAGGTGTTGCCTGTGGGACACAACCCATTGGCATCCGAGTGAAAGATTTTAGCTCTCACTAGAACAACAGGTCTCTCAGCATATGTATTTAAAAATAAAAAAATTTAAAAAAAAAAAAATGTTGTCCTAGGATGCCCTGAACCTAAAACTTAGGCTTGTTGACTCATCGTGTTGGTCACAATGGTAGAAATGAATGGACAGCCACAAAAACTTCACTGAAGGTTCTTTTATTGCTGCTTTTTTCTTCCACATTAATTGCAGCACCCTTGTTCGCTGAAAAGCCCTGGGCAGGTTGTGGGTCTAGAGCTCACCTTCCAATTTACTTCCATTAAAACAACAGTTGAGTGGCTTTGCAAAAGTTTCATCAAGCGGAGTGAGCTAATGAGTCAAGTTGACGAGTGGTATTGCATTTTAAAGAGACTGGCTCAAAATTGCAAGCTCAACCAATTTCCAAGTTGAGTGAGTGTTAAAACCGTTGTTATCATAAGTCCCCATTACATTATGAAATCTGAGATGTAACACATTTTTAAGTGCACCCGAACAGGCCCAGTGCATTCATATTAATTGTTCTCCTCCTGAAATGGTTTGACGACTTGTCCAATTGAAATCAGACTGGGCTGACGTAAGTACGAGTTGAGTGCCATAAATCCCACTCTGATGAATCTACCACCACTGCAGCTTGCCCAGTCAAAACAGTAAGCTGCCAATGCACCTGCCATGTGGTGAACCACACCATTGTCATCATATGGGAAACTGCAAGTCTGACTCAACATGCTGATTTTAATGGTACGGATACTGCTTCCCAAAACGAAGGTTTCCTGATTCTCATGGCCGGCCTAAAGTTTTCAGGGTACCGGTACACGAATGGCACGCTGGTGGAAAGATTGTACTGTACAAGTGGCATCGTTATCCCTATGCAATCAGTTCTCTATCGATTTTGATCCGCCACTTTACAGACGTACAAACGATTAAACTTAAGTACACAATGCAGTTCGCAAACAGGAAACTAGGACATAAATAGACAACTTACATGCTCATGATGGGGACTATAGGCCCAGTATTCTACATTCCTTCATGAAATAATACATTTCTATCCATTTCTTTTTCTCGATCCAGCACATGAGGCTGGAAGAAGAAGACGAAGAGAAAGAGCTCCAGCTGCCTGGCCCATACAATGGGCCCACCCACAAGCAGCCGTGATCCCTGTGTCCGGAGGGGGGCGACAAGAACATGCATGTAGGTATGAGAGATGCTCTTTTATTTGGTGCAACCAAATGCACCCTAAATGGCTCTGTGTCAGTCAGCTTATTTATCATGATAGCTTGGCAGATGTCCAACAACCAGCTGCCCACATGACATGAAACTGGACTGGGACCAGCTGGTGCAACTGCCACCATTTGAATTTGTGCCGACAAATCAACAGTCCTATGTTTCAAAAGAATTTTAATTAGTAAACAGGCCTAATCAATAGTTGAATGACAAAGCAAAACAATAGCCACAGCCAACGTTCCTCAGAACTCTCCTAGCAACCATTGAAACTTTGAATCTGCAAATTTTCTCTTTACAAAAGCCGGTCTATGGATAACAAAAGCTCATGTGCTACCTTCCACAGTGAATCTAACTCCTGGCTCTTACGACTCTCACGGGAGCTTCGACCACCATCAGTGCTTCCTCTGCAAATGTAGAGTAGATGTCAATCACCCCAATACAGCTCCAAGAGGAATTACAGGAATATATTCGGTCTGTGGGGAATGCTATTATGCAGGGCGCAATACATAAAACTTCTATTTAGTGTGCATGTGGCATGTCCTGATTGGCACTGTTGCTTTAGAGGGCCATTGATTGAAGGGTTATGACCTTCTGGTCTGCAATATTTTTTGGCATGCCTCATCCAAGGGGGGGACCACCAAATTAACAGTTTGGATCGTTGAACTATGACACCTCTCATGCACAGAATCCTTCGGGTCATCAAATGTCAACAAATTCTACATATGTGCATAAGCAGAGCCTATAATTCCTCACGACACAATCCGAAAAACAACATGGCAAGAAATTCTATCCAAGGAAACAAAATTTCACAGATGAAGGATACAAAGTATAATCAGACTAAGAACCGTAGAATTGAACCGGAATCAAACCGGCTCAATGATTAAACACCTTTTAAAGGGCAATTTAAAGAAAAATAAAAAAGAACTGTAGAATTGCACCGGAATCAAACCGGTTTTTATTGTCTGGTTCCAATTCCGTTCTAGGGTACAAAAAGTCTTCCTTTTTGTTTTAATATATTCTCGTTGCTTTAAAAAAAAAAAAGTAAAATCAGACTTAAGGCCTTGTTTGTTAAGGCTGAATTTTTGCACTTAACGCAGAATGGGGAAAATATTCCGTGTTTAGTGGTGTTTGTTAATGCATTGTTAACGCGGAATAAGGAAAGTGCTAAGAGGTTTTTCACTGAATTCTTTCAGTGATAGGAGTCTGGCTTAATGGCGAACGCGAAATGCGCTCAGGGAATTTTTCATTAAACAATAATTTTTGCCTCCAAAATTACCTCTTTCCAAGATACTGCAGCAATTTTTTGCTCTTTAAATTATTTGTGCAATACAAAATCAACTTTTAACCTATGAAACTTCACTATGCCCCCACCATTAATGAGAGGAATATAAATCTCCAGTGGACCATACCACAGGAAAACAATAGTGATTGGATATCCACCATTAAAATTCTCCTAAGGCCCAATGTACTGTTTATTTGACATCCAATCTGTTGATTAGGTCATATAGACCTAGATGAATGGAAAAAAACAAAGATCAGCTTGATCCGAAAATTTTATGGCCCCCAAAAAGTTTTTAATGGTCGACGTTCATTCAAGACTGTTTTCTTGTAATGTGGTCCACTTGAGATTGGGATATACCTCATTTTTCGTCTCATACAATAAAATGATCTATAAACCTAGACGGGCGGCATGGATGAAACACACATCATGGTGGGGCCCACATAGCACCGACCATCAGCCATTGGCTGGTGGCAGGGGATTAGCCAATCTGTTTCCGCGGACACGGATTGGATACTGACAGGTTGAGTAGCGAGACTTGCAACCGAAGTTACATCACCAAGTTATGTGGCCCCCATCATGATGTATGTTTTGTATCCATGCCATCCATCCATTTGGAAATATAATTTTAGGTAAAGATCCAAAGAATGAGTCAAATCCAAACCTCTAGTGGACCTCACCACAAAAAATAGTGGGGCAATTGACGCCCACCATTAAAAACTTAAATAGGCCACAAAAGTTTTTGATCAAGCTGATATTTGTTTTTCCCTTCTTTCATGTCCATGTTAACTTGTGAACAGGTTGGATTTGGATTTCAAATAAAAATAATGGTGAGCCTTAGGAAGGTAGGCATCAATCTCACCATTGGGTCAACTACATATTTGGATCTGCCTAAAATTAAATCTCCAAATAGATAGACGGTGTAGACGAAGCACATACATCATAGTGGGCCCATAGAACTTGATGATGTCACTTCGGTAGCCAAATTCAACATGTAAGTAGCTAATCCACGTCCAAGTAGGATGCGGATTGGTTGGTGTACCTCCTACCAACTATATAGCTGTTGTATTGACGTCAGCAAGTTCTATGGGTCCCATCATGAGGTATGTGTTATATCCAAACCATCCATCCATTTGGCAAGCTCATATTAAATCTTGAAACGAAAAATAAGTTGCAAAAAGCGATGGGGGATTGAACGTCTACCATTGAAACCCTTTTTGGGGTCACAGAAGTTTTAGATCAATATGATTTTATTTTTTTTCGGTTTGGATAGCATATAAATATAAGATGGGCTTATTTGAAGGTTTTGTTGCTACTAGTGTTCAATCCTATAAAATCTTCCCGCTAAGAGGAATCGAGGGCTTTATGATGATTTTTAGTTTTTTATTAAGTATTTTAGTTTATTTTAATTAAATATAATGATTTTATTTTCATTTCATAAAAAATAATTTCTTTATAATGTAAAACATTTCCAAATGAGAGATAGGGACAAATGTGTCAAATTAACATATTTCAGACATTTAAAATGTTTGTTAACAAACAGTTTGCTTAAGATTCAGTACTTAATTTTTAGACTTCAGCCATAATTATCAAACAAGTTTTTTTACTTCGGATTTCAGATTCAGGCTTTAGATTTCAGATTCAGGCTTTAGATTTCAGATTTCATATTCGGTCTTTAGACTTTAGATTTAACAAACGGGGCCTAACACAAATTTCAGGATAGAACTTGGTATATAGTCGGAATCTAGTCCCTTAAATTCAACATACCTTGCGCTTGTTACTTTTTCTCCTTTCCCTGCTAGTATTTGGGAAGCCCGATGTTGGCTCAGTACCATTCTCTTCCAATGGTAGAGTTTTAATTTCATCAAAGAAACCATCCGTCAAGCCAAGCAATCTGTTATAATCAAATGAAGGACACAAGTCAATCACAAACAATAAGCATGAGGAAATCAAAGATGTCAAGGATTTCTGTGCCAGAATTCAAAGCGCCAAACATCTTTTTTTTTACACACCCACCCACACCACATGGGCACTCGATCCCATGATCTCTGTGTTGAAACAGAGTCTGTCTACCACCAAGCCATGGAGCCAAACATCTTATGTTGACATAAAGGACAAACACCAGGCCACTGGTTGAATTTGTGTTGTCATCACGAATTCAAGAGACCTCATGTGCATGGGAAGCCCATCTAGTAGGAGTATAAAGCTAGGATCTGATTTGAAGGACACTTTGATGATGCAAGCAATTGTTCATCTTGGTGATATGGCGAGGTTTTGCTGAGAGCAACATGATGGCAGTAAAATCTGAGGCTCTTCAGCTAGCTCTTAAGATTTACCCTATTGGGTATTGGGTTGCTTCTGCATATGGTAAAGAGATCCAATCGTTGTCACCAAACAGACAAGTCATCAATAATATCCACTTTACAATTTGGTTATTTCCACTTTACTAGATGAGTTACTGCAAAATCAATGTAATAGTGCCTTGGAATGCACGCTAGGTCCAGAAATTCAAAATTTCGAGCAACGCAGCTCAAACAAATCGGGCTGAGTCATCCATTTTCTGAATGCTGACTCATGGTGCCAAACCAGATCAGACACATCCAAGTCCGAGTCAACTTGGACAAGTTGCATCCAACTTGGATGAGTTGTCAATCCATACTACAAAAGCCTCCATGAGAAAAATCTCTAGTTATTCATTTGAGAAGCTTGTTTTGGCCAATTGTCATTCGTAGCTTCTCCTTTTAAGTGAAATAATAATTGATGGATGACAATAAATACCCGTTTCTTGACTTCCTCAGATGCTTCTCTTTCTTTTTGTCCATCTTTGAAAGTGGAGCGCGAGTGAAGAGTTCTTCTTCTCGCCTTGCACGCTCTTCCATCTTCGCCCTATATCTAAGGAGTTCTTTACTTTCAGACCCGACGATTTCTCTCACCTGTAACGAAATAACAGTTAAACCAGAGATGGAGAAGGCCAGCAAGTTATGGAAGAGCCCGAGAACACAGATCAGGAACCTACCTCTTCAGGTCTCCCTTCAAATTTGTCCATGAGTTCTTTCACATAAGCACTTTGTTTAGCCTGCCGCAAAGTTTCCTTATCCTTTCTCATTTCCAATCTCTCCCGTTTTGAAATTTTATCATCATCCATAGCAGTGGGAGCAAACTTGGGGGGCCGGTATACACCTTGACCATCCTACGCATTCAGGAATAGAAAGTAAGAAAAGCTTTGACATTTGCAACTGAGTGGAAATTATGCTGCTTCATACAAACAATAAAATTCCAATCACCTCAGCGGCCTGATTCAATTTGCTAGCAAGCATGTCCGGGTTCGGCCTATACTTCAACAGGTCTTCTGGATCCTTAGTGGCATTGCTTTCCTTCTCATTGGGGGCTACTTTCTCCAATGAATTGCCAGCAGCCCTCGTGAGCTTCTGAACTTGGTATTGAAGTTTTTTATCAATCGGGCGAATCTGTCAAATTGAAGGAAAAAAAAAATGGTAAGAATGGTGAATCCAAGTATTCATATTGATCATGTAGCATGGAAAAAGAGACATTACAAACCTTCTCTAGAAATAATCGTATCTCTACAAGGCTCCGAACAACAGGGTGCCCCTCAATAGAGAACCCTTTTGCCTTACGAAGCAAATAATAGACGATCGATTGGCAATAGCTTAGAAGAAGCAAATGCTTGGCCTCAAGGTAGCTTATCCCATCCGCTGTTGGAAAATGGTTTTCTTTCACCTAATCACCCACGCAAACATTGAAATACTTTGAAAATGAAAAGGTGCCCATAGAAAATCATCCAATGATATAAAACAATCAATATGTGATTTCAACATTTACCTTTGCAGTTAGCGCTTGCACTTTACTCCTCACCACATCCAAACCATCCTTCATTTCTTTTAGTAAAGCAACTAATTGAGGAGCTTCTCTGGAAGCAATGGCAATATCAGAATAAAAAATTCTACAGAAAAAAATAAAAAATAAAGCTAATGTATAATACTCATCCAAAATAAACAGTCTTTTTGTTTGGCCTACAAAACCCTAAACCCTCCTCCTTACTGTGATCCAGGTCATTTGTTCGGTGGAATTCAGCCTGAGTGGGTCAAGGGTGTCATTCCCCAAATTTTTCCATGATCAAAATCCGGCCCATATGATCAGAAGATTTCCTTTTCTTTGTTGAGTTCAGAATTCCATTAAATGTCAATATGCAGGCTACTAATTTAACAGTTAAAGTCGACGCATGGATGAAAGCTTGGGCAATGGCCCACAGGCCCAGTATGTGGGTGGCCTGTATCACCAAAACGTGGGCCCCTCCTGTACAGTTTTTAGTTTTTTTTTTTTTTAAAGGTGCCCTACCTGTACAGTTGGCTGGGTTGGACAAAAAAAAATGCTCTTGTTTGGTCCAGGCATCATACAATGCCCTTAAAGTATATAGAATCAAATAGGATATTAGACCAGCATCTTAAATAAGCCAAGGAAGATAATGACAGCAGAATTCAGCTACCGAAAAGAAAGGAGCATTTTAAAAGCTGATATTAGAGTAATTAAGATAATGACAGCAGAATTCAGCTACTGAAAAGAAAAGAGCATTTTAAAAGCTGATATTAGAGTAATTAAGTGTAATCTTTCTATCTCCTGAGCAACTATAAAAATCAAGTATAAATCTTTAGCTGAAAGATGAAACAATTAATATTGATGTAATATGATCTTACTTCACTAGTGCCTCCTTGTGGCCTGAAGAATCAAGGTTCCCCTCCATACTTTCTTCACAAGCAAATCTAACTCACTGTGATAATCAAACAGACAAACCATGAGAAATTGAGAGAGAGAGAGAGAGAAGCAAAGGAATTGTCAAGCCTTGGCCTAGAAAATGCAACTATTCTCTGGCACTGACATCCCACATTTGGGGTGCACTGTTCAGTGATCCAGACCATTGATCCGACACACCCATCAATGGACGAACCATGGAGCAAAATTCTCCCTCGTGGAGAAATCCTGACCACTCTCCAGTGAACTACAAATAAACAGAATAGAAAATTTTAAATATGCACAAGTATCTTCCGGCCCCGACTTCCAACATGCGAGCACACTATTCAGAGATCTAGACCATTAATCTGATGCACTTCGTCCATGAATGAACCATGGCCCAAAAGAAATCCCAACCCTTTGTTCTGTGACCTACCAATAAATGGTTAAGTAAAAAATACAATACATATAGTTTCCTACGGCCCCAACCATGACCCAAAAATATCCCTCATGGGGATATCCTAATTCTTAACCCTTTCTTCAGTCGCTTGCTGTTATAAACCTAAGTAAAAAAAAAATTACACAAATAGTCCACGTTCAATGAAAATAAAGCCAAAGAAAAGATTGTTACAACCTCACAGTCCGGTGCCCATTGGATCAACAGTCTATATCACAATACCACTGGACCCACTTGCACATACTAGACTCAGCACCTAACAACACTAAGCATATACTCAAACCGAGGGTCATATAATTCTTCCAAGAATAAATTTCATAATCGTATACCTTCCCAAACCCAAATGTTGGGTTCTTTCAATGCGATTGCACATCGAATTGCAATCATTCCATTTTCCATCTTTCTTCAATGTCACATGTCTATTCATCAAGACACCTCCGTTGGCATTGCACCATTCTAAAAAGAAAATGGTGATGACTCTTCAACCATGCACATGGCCCAGTCATACAGCAATCCAGACCGTCCAAATCACTGATACAACTGCAGAAGAAGCATAATCGAATAGGTACCATCTGAATTCGGACCGCTCCCTATTACACTCTAAACCATCCATTTGATAGCCATTAAACAGATAGTTAGGACTGCTTAATAAGTGTGATTTTAAAGACATGCTCCATCCACAATGGGACCCACAATTTGGACGGTCTGGATAGCTGTATATCAACGTGAGGAAAATGAGCTATCACAAATTTCAAAGTGGTGCTAAACTAACAAAGTAGTCGAGCCCCTATTCTTAATAGTATGTAGGGATATAAGGAAAAGGGAAGAGACTACTTACACCACCCACGTTGATAGATACACCCTTTATTCCTACTTTTGATAATAAAATAGTACAAACGATTGCATTCATCAATAAGGGTGGAAATATGAATAGTGATTACACAAAGCAAAAAAACAAAAACAAAAAACGATTGTGAATATTTTCTGTAGAAAGAGGTAAACGAAAAACCCCCAAATTTTGATAGAAACATACAATTCCAACGCATGTCAGGAAGGAGAGAGAGAGAGAGAGAGAGAGTACCAGAGCGATGGGGAGGTTTTGCAGGTTGCAGATGGAGAAAAGCGACGACGGCTGGGGTTTTGTGAGTAAAAAAAAAAAACTTGGTAGTCTGCCAGAGTGTGATGAATGATACGCAGTCGGTCAGAAATTGCAGACGTGGCATGTATCTCATTCTCAGGAACGCGGATTGCGTCCAACCCCTACCCGTCTCCAGCTAGGAACGGGCTAGAGCTCTGAGTGGTCACCGTGATGTATGGGTTTTATCCACACCGTCCATCAATTTATCAGTATCATTTCAGTATGTAGGACCAAAACTGAGGCAAAAGCAAGACACAGGTGGACCACGCAATGGGGATTAACTCTTACCGTTGAAAACTTCTTAGGGGCGACATAAGTTTTTGGATCGAGTTAATATTGTGTCTTCTCTTCGTCCAAGACTGTAACTTTATCAATAGGTTGGATGGTAAATAAACATCACTGATCCTTAAGTAATTTTCAACGGTGAGCCCCATATAGCACCATCCACCAGCCATTGGCTGGTGCAGGGGGAGTAGCCAGTCCGTTTCCACTCTCTCGAGTTTCAACACCCGTGAGGGTTCGAGTATCCATGGGCAGTGAATGTGTGCGCGTGTTTTGAAAAAAAAAATATATATTCTCCTTAAATACACCCTTATCCGTAACTCAAGTGATAGAGTAGAGGATTCCATGTTTCTACACTGAGTTCATGGTATCGGTTCCCTAGTGGGGGTGGCTAAAACTTACAATGTGGTGTACTAGCAAGATAACAAAATAGATTAATAAATAAATAATTCTCGCGGAATGAATCATTTATTAAATTTGAATCCTTAGGCAGTAGACTCCCTGTCAAGAGTTCGAGTAACTAAAGGTGTGAAATCCCACTACGGCCTGTGTGTGGGTGTGTGCGCGTGTGTTATAAAAAAAATAAAAAATAAAAAGACCCAGCATTTTATGACGCTTGATGCGCAGTCACTGAAATACACTTCAACAAACCTGTATAAAGATCACAACGTCCATCCACATGAGCCCTCTTATCTGCCTCGGGACTTTGTGGGATGCACCGTGATGTATGAACGGTCTCTACGGGATTTTGTGGGATGCACCATGATAAATGTATTTTATCCAACACAGTGTATTCATTTTTATAGATAGCTTTAGAGTCCTTACCTCAGTGATAGACTGAGTTTCAACACACGGTTTTGGTTCGATACCCATAAATGGTGAAATCCCACTAGGGTGTGCGTGTGTTAAAATAAAGGTAAAAAAAAGTGGACTACACTCGATAGTGATCATTGAAAAAGCAAGATCCCTCTAGGTGGGTGTGGTACCCAATCCACGCCCCAAGATCACCTAGGGCAGTATCAGGCCTTTCCAACACTAGGTGGGCCACACCATTGTAATCAATAGAAAACCAGCAGTCTTATTCAACATGCGAGTTTGGCCCACCTAGTGAGCCAGTCTGCCTGATTTTCGTCGGACTCGGATTGCGTCGTGTGCCACACACCACTGAGTTCGGTGATGTGTTTACATTGCAAAGTTACGTGGCCCCATCACAATGTATGTATTATATCCGCATTGCATAGTTTGCCACACACTACTAACCTTGTTGGTGTGTTGACATGGCAAGGTTCCATCCCCCACCATAATGTATGTCTTATATTCACACCATCCATCTATTTTTCCAAATCAATTTTTTTAAGCATGAGCCAAAAATGAGGTAGATCCAAAGCTCAGGTGGACCACACCACAAAAAGCAGCAGCGAAACACAAATACCAGCTTGCTCCATAACTTCCGTGGCCCGCGAGAAGTTTTTATTGGTAGGCATTCAATCCTCACTGCATCCAGTGGTGTGGTCGACTTTGAGTTTTGAATCTACCTCATTTCATTTTGTGTGGTGCCCTAAAATGATATGGAAAAATGGATGGTGTGATATAATACATACATCATGGTGGGGCCCACAACTTTGCCATCTCCACATTTCATTGCACTTCTGCAGTACCATGTGTGACATTAGAAGTGGGCCCACCAGGAAGATCACCGGCACATAGAATAGAGAAGTTGGGGCCAAACCATGTGAGTTGTTTGGATCCATGACATTACCTCAAGAAATAATACATTTCTATCAATTTATTTTTATCCATCCAGCACACTAAGCTGGAAGAAGAAGAAAAGAACACAGCCTGCTGCCTGGCCCACCCACAAGCCCCCACGGTCCCTCAAGCACGATGAGGATATGCATATAGGTCAATGAAAGATGCACTTTTATTTGTGAAAGAAGGCACCCTAAATCATCGAGTCAGCTTAGTTATCATGATAGCTCGGAAGAATTTCAGCAACCAGCCGCCTACATAACATGTAACCAGACTGGGACCTGCCCACGCAACCACTACCATGCGAATTCATACTGAAAAATCAATAGTTTACATTTCGAAATATTTTTAGTTAGTAAAGTTGCCTCGGCAATAGTAGCACAACAAAGGGAAAAATACAGATACAGCTGCCAGTTATGCACTTGGCAATTTTCACCACCCATATGTGAAGGTAGAGCCATACCCATTTATGTGTGGGCCATGCTCCAAACCAGTGATCACTGAAGACTTTGATATTGCATAACAATAACATTTTACCAACAAAGATGGACCATTACACTAACAACTACAATAGAACCAACGTGAATTTCTCATATTTCACATCCCCATGACTTCTTTTTTTTTAACACACCCCCACACACTCACGCCGTAGTGGGCTTTCACCACCTATGGATACTCGAACCCTTGACCGGGTGTTGAAACTCCCGAGAGTCTACCACTCGAGCAAGAGCAAGGATCCCGCATCCCCATGACTTATTTTTATCGACTCCACTAGGCAGCAACTGTCTTATGCTTGACGCCGATTTTCCTCCAAGAAACGCTAGGCATGATCTGTGACATGTCAACTCGGTCCTTGAACTCGATGGCGAAGTTGAGCAATGAGTCCAGAAGAGAGTCTGATAGGAGGTGAGGTTTCAGGCCGAGTTCAATGAGTTTTGTGTGCTTAGCATTGTAGTAGTGCTCCTCTGCTTCCACCCTTGGGTTTGGGACAGATATGGTATGGACATCCAATCCAAGATTCTGGCCAGCTTTTGTGACAAGGCGGGCGAGGTCATTGACAGAGAACTGCTCAGTGAACTGGTTGAAGACCCGGAACTCACCCGATCGTGCTGGGTTGGCAACGGCAAGCTCAACGCACTGGACTGTGTCCCTTATGTCAAGGTATCCACGGGTCTGCATTTTTAGCGCATGGTCAGTAAATTATTAGAAAAGACAATAATATAACCAACAAATAAAGGCTGAATTTAGAAGTGGAGTGAACCCTTTTATTGGTGATGAGCTCATCATAATCAGATGGTGTGGTGAAGTTTCAGGGGCCCAACCAAGTAGGTCTGTGATCCTTAGAAGTTTTATACAACAGATCATATTCCTTGGGGCCTTTTTGGATTAGGGTGAAATATGTTTTCCCAGATGGGAAGGTTTCAATTGATTGGGAATGCAGACCATGCGAATGGGTTTCCCTTTCCACCTTTTGGATTGAAAACAACATCACATCATTTCATTGCTCCAATTGCTAAAAGGAAAACACTTCCATACCTCACCAAGGTACCTAGGAGGATTACTTTCTTTAAGGGAGTGTTTGGTTTTCTAATTTGCTATTTAATGCAAAGTAAATGAGCCATCATTAACATTTCCTAGCATTCGTTTAAACAAGAATTACATCTCATAAATCGAGAGTCAAATACACCTATAAAATAAATATGTAAAGAAAATTGTAATCGTTACATTTTTACATTATAAAACTACCAATTTTACAATAATGTCTGAGTAAAACAAACAATAGTAGGAAGGTAATCATTATAGTCAAATGTAGATGATGTCACCACACAATTACAGAAGTAATCATTACCCAT